>CM071835.1:101019720-102257751 GCA_036507285.1 Trichosanthes cucumerina
ATCCAGGCGAAAAAAATCGAAACCCAATAAAAGGGTCTTCTTTCGAAGTGGGGAAGGACGACCAAATAACAAGTTCCAAAAAACTACCTTTGCGAGAAACTAGAGGGCCAAAAAGATACCAATAAAAAAAAGTCACTCGGAATCGTTTGAATTTAAAAAATATCCATACTGGGTGATTCAAAGGAGACACGACTTCTCGAGAATCCGACTCCACCATAATCGAATGAGACAAATAAATATCCATGCTTTTGAACGCTCTCAACCCAATACATATGACAACTGTTTCCAAAGATTTGATCGACCATCTTTTCTTCTACTGCTGGAACCCAATGCATATAGGAGACATGTAGGAATCACAAAATGACCCAGATGAGGCCTCTATTATCATTATAAAGGTGGATGGTTTAATCCTTTACCTTGTAATCGTTGTATTTAAAAAATACATACAATTTAAGATTGGTTTGTGCAATTACTTATGAATTGTACTCCAATAAATTTAGTTAATTTTTTCTTTTAAAAGATAATTTGAAGATGAATAAAAGTCATAAATATCCTTACAAAAGTTTTTCAAACTCAAAAGACGGCCTCCGAATTGACAACCCAATATATATTTTGTATTAAATACGTTATATAAACAATTAAAATAATCACAAACGAGCAATACAAAATTAAAGTTAACCTATAAACCCTCTACAAATTTAGCTAAGCCTTTTTTCATCAAAACATTAATTTATTTATACCCATACAACTTTTTGTTTAAATAAAGAATAACTATAGGGATTTGATTGGTGTGACAAGTTAATGGGGAAAATTAATAGCTTGTAATAAAAATTAAATAAAATTTAGGACCAACCCAAACAAAGTAGGAATAAAAGGTGATGCACCCATTTGGAAAAAAAAGCAACCCAAGATTCCAATGTACCTAAATTAATAATTAATTAATCTGTAGGTGGCTGTTGGGTATCTTCAAAACACGTAGCACACACGATTATTTTACAACTATTATTAAATCCACCCTTCAAAATCTTCTTTTTATTTTTATTTATTTATTTATTTTTTGCAACTACTTTTTTTTCTCAGGATATAAAAATAAAATAAATTAATTAGAATACTATTTTGAGCAACGACCAGATGTTGCAGTGAGAACTGAGAAGGCCGGGAGGGTATTGTTTTATTTATTTATTTAGTTTTTAAAAAGTTTTTAAAAAAAGTGACCGAAAGGAACAGTGTGTCACGCGCTTTTCGCCGTAGCCGTTCGGTTTTCTTCTCCATACTGAGATAACATAACGATTTGTACGGCAGAAAACTGCGACATATACCACGCGCAACCACACGCGCCAGTGTTCTCTTTCCACGCGCTTGTTACTCTCTCTGATCTCCGTTGAATTCAAGTGGTTTTATGCAACGTTGACGATTTTCCGCCGTCCGATTCCTTTCTATTAACACATGATTCCTATTGGTCCACGTCAACAGTTTTTATTTTTTGGTTTAAACTATTCGATTTTGTGGAGTTAATTATCTGATTTTGTTCATTATTACTTATTGTTATTAGTTAGTATTTTTAAGTCAACGGTTGTGAATTGCGATAATCCCGAAGATTAATGATTTGATTTTCTATCTTAATTATCATATCATAATATTTTTCTTTTTGGGTTTAGTTAATACTTCTCAAGGGAATTATTTTTTTAGGGGTGAACAACTATCCATATCCTTTAATTGATCGTAACGAATCTTCTTTCTAATTACTATTAAAAATATGGCAACTATTTTTTCTCACTCTATTTCTCCATTTCTCTTTTTCATTCATAAAAACCTTTAGGATGCTGCTAAATAGAGCATAACTCAACTGACATATCGAATATATTAACGACTACGAGGTATGTAATTCAAATTTCGACAATTCATATTCTACTAAAAAAGAAACTTTACAATATTTAGTAAGAAATTCATATCAACTAATTAGTAGGTAAGTATTATATCTATAATGGTATAATTGGTAATTCAACTTTAAACTTGTATTGAATAGTTACTAAGGCATCTACTTGAACATAACTCAACTGGTTAACAAGTTAGATTATCAACCAACAACCCCACTTAGTGTTAACTAAAAGATAGTTACCGAGGCATATAAAATCATTTGTTCTTAATTCAAGAAATGGTGCGAGCAAAGGTTAGAACCTCTTACCATTGAACAAGGTCATCATGTCTAAAATCAACCATTCTCGAGGACAAAAACAAATAAATAAGTTATCGTTTGATAACTATTTGATTTTTTGTTTTTTGAAAATTAAACTGGTAAATACTATGTCCACCTATGAGTTTTTATGCTTTTTTATATACTTTTTAAATATGTTTTAAACAATGAAGCTAAGTTTTGAATTTTTTTTTTTTAGAAGTAGTAGTTTTCAAAAACTTTTTTTTTTGCTTTTAAAATTTGGTTAGAAACTTAAATATTTTCTTAAGAAATAGTGAAAACATGATAGAAACATAGTAAGAAACACAAGTATAATTTAAAAAAAAACGGAAAAAAAAAATTAAGGTATCATTTGATAACCATTTGATTTTTTGTTTTTGATTTTTAAAAATTAAGCCAAGAAATAATACTCTCACCTAAGGATTTACTTGTTTAGTTAACTACATTTTACCCATGTTTTTAAAACCCAAGATATATTTTGAAAATTAAAAAAAAAAATAGTTTTCAAAAGTTTGTTTTTGTTTTTAGAATTGAGCTAAGAATTCAAATATTTCTAAAAAAAAATGAAAATCATTGTAAAAAAATGGAGAGAAAATAAGTTTAATTTTAAAAAACAAACACCTAAAAAACAAATAATTATCAAATGATTATAAAGCTTATCCTAAATTTTCTTTCATGTCAACATGAGCATAACACGTAAGTGATACCCACCTATTCTTTAAAATCGAAGATTCAAATGTCTGTATTCTAACTCTATTGTACTCCGAAAAAAAAAATCGGTATTAGATAGTCACATTACCAGCAATTCAACAAGTTTTTTCTTCCAATGTATTTAAATTTGCTCGTAAGAAAACCAGAAAAAAGTGAAGAGAAATTCCAAGTTTCTCTCTCTAAAAAAACTCCATCTGCATTCTCTCTCTCAAAAAAAAAAAAAAAAAAAAAACTGTCCTACAAAACAATGTTTATAGTAGAAGACTAGAAGTAGAACCTCATATCATCTTCTCTCTCTCTCTCCTCATATTCAATCTTTCTGTTCCAATCACCATTGGAAAACATACGTACAGAACCTTTCCTTCCTTCTCTCTCTCTTTTTCTCTCTATTATTTCTTATTACTGCAACAAAAAAACAACTGTAAATCTTCTCTTTCTTCCCCTTTATTTCCACAGGTTTATTGGTTTCTCGGATTTGATGTCCCTTTTTCCTTACAGGATCGACCGCCATCCATGCCCATGGCCGCTACATAATCACTGACCTGACCCATTTCTCTAAACCTTAATTCCTCTCTGGGTTTCCCATGGCGTATCACAATCACAATCACCTCTCTCAGGACCTTCCTCTCCACTTTTCCGACCAACAACAGCAGCAGAATCAACCTCTTTCTGATAGCTCTTTGCGTACCATTCTGCCGGACCAGCTCGCCGGCGGCCACTCCTCACCGGACCCCAAATCCCACCACCATCACCATCCGCTGCAGACGGCGCCGAATTGGCTCAACAACGCACTGCTCCGTACCCAAAACCCCCATTCTCACTACTCTACCGACACCGCCACCACCGCCGCGGCCGCGGCCAATACTAATTTCCTCAACCTTCACACCACTGCATCCGATTCCACCGTCTCTCACTCGTCTAACCAATGGCTCTCCCGTCCGATTCTCCACCGCAACCACAGCGATGTAATCGATGACGTCGCCGCTGCTGCCGGCGACGTTATGATCGGTGCCGCCACCGCCGCGCTCTCTCACGATTCCGGCGACCTGAAGAACGACGCCAATACCGGCGACGGATTGAACAAGAGCGAGGGCATGGTGATGGAACATGGCGGCGGCGGCGGTGGAGAGGGGGTTTTGAATTGGCAACATGCTCGTTACAAAGCGGAGATTCTCGCTCATCCTCTTTATGAACAGCTTCTTTCCGCTCATGTTGCTTGTCTTCGCATCGCTACGCCCGTCGACCAATTGCCGAGGATAGACGCTCAGCTCGCTCAGTCTCAGAATGTCGTCGCTAAGTACTCGGCCTTGGGCCACACCGCACCGCCCATGGTTGGTGATGACAAAGAGCTCGATCAGTTCATGGTATATTCCCTCATAATTTCTTCCTCTTTTAACTCTATTTCACATATCTTCTTGTATTGGAATTGCTGTTTATAGAGCCAAACTGAGGCTGAAACTTCATTGCAATTGCTGTTTATGTACATGAATGCTTGCCTTTTCTCCTATAATCCATTGGATTTTTACCAGAAATTGTTCTAATTTTCTGGCTTGCTTCAATTAATTGGGAAATGAAAGTGTCATTTATAGAGGAAACTGGATGAACTACTGTGTGTTTCTATGTAATTTGAGTTGGAAATGGTAATGGGTAATTTTTTTGGTTGTTAAATAAGTGGTTTATGATTTCACTTGTGTGGATAGACATTTTATGTATTTGCTTGCAACTTGGAGTACTGCCATAATTAGTAAGGCAGATGTGGTAATAAATAACTAGAATCTCTTATTTAATTGTGCTACCAGGCTTTTTACAACATATGGACAAATTTTTAAGACAGTAACCAGAAATTATTTTTATGTCGGTTGTCTGTCACTTGGTCAATTTTTTTTTCCAGTCGTACTCTCTGCTGCGGGTCGAGAAAATTTATGTTGTTGCAGTGCAGCTGAGAAAAGGCTGCCCTGTCTGGTTTATGAAACAGTCGGCATATATTTTTCTTACAATCTGTTCATCTTATTACTGATATTGATTTATTAACATTTATTTAGATCCTTAAATGAGTGACTGAAGATCAGAACTGAGAATTGGGACAAAGGGTACTGTAGCTGTCATGCCTTACTTAAATGGCTGTTATAGAAAAAATTAAAAACACATCTTCTTCTACATTTGTGATGGTTTGGTATGACTTTTAAAATTATGAAAATTTCAAAATTTTTATTGTGATTTTGAAAATTCTGAAAGCATTTACAACATTTTTTAGAGAGAGCTTTTAATTCGTGTTTCTCCTGAAAAGTGCTAATAGAAAAAGTGTTTTGCTGAAGTGTATGAGTTTCAAAAGTGATATTAAACACACTCTGAAGGAATAAGCTATGGTATTATGATCAGTCTTTATTCACCTATAATTCTGTTGCAAACTTTTCTGCATGACCCCTGCAGGCTTCCTCTTAGTTTCTTTATTTCTCAATTGGAACTTGTCCTTTTTTTGTCTTCAACACTCTGCATCCATCTTTTCGTAAATTTCTCCTTCGATGAAGGCCCGAATGCGAATCTTAATCCTTTCTTCGCTCGTGTCGCAGACGCATTATGTTCTTCTTCTTTGTTCATTCAAAGAACAACTCCAACAACATGTTCGTGTCCATGCCATGGAAGCAGTAATGGCTTGCTGGGACATTGAGCAGTCCCTACAAAGCTTAACAGGTACTGTTGTAGCCTTTTCTACTTCTCTTCTGACTAATTGTGTTCTGTTATTACATACTTTATATGATTGTAATCCATACTTCTGAGGAAACACTCTTCAATGGAACTTTAGCTTTAGCCAATTGTGATCAAGAAACTACTGGTTTTGCTTGGTAGGCCAGAAATACCCGACTTATCAATTAATCTGGCCTTGTTCTAAGTTGTCAATAATTTGCCTTGGATAACACTTTCAATGCACCATCTGATCCTTTTAACCACTAGATTCATTGAACCTTCACAAAACATTACTTGGTTCTCAATGAGGTTTGAGCTTGTTCTTTTAGCAAGTGATCATATTAACAGCAAAGTTGTATTCTTCTTGCTATATCAGGAGTTTCACCCGGTGAAGGTACGGGAGCGACAATGTCGGACGACGACGACGACCAGGTCGACAGTGATGCAAATTTGTTTGATGGGAGTTTAGAGGGTCCAGACACCATGGGATTTGGCCCTCTTATTCCCACAGAGAGTGAGAGGTCCTTGATGGAGAGGGTCAGGCAAGAACTGAAACATGAATTAAAAGCGGTAATGGATGTAATATTACATTGATGTTTTGTTTTATTAAAATGTTCTGTTACTGAAGCTTTATTATTATTATTATTATTTTCCTGACAGGGTTACAAGGAGAAAATTGTGGATATAAGGGAAGAAATTCTGAGAAAGAGAAGAGCTGGAAAACTCCCTGGTGATACCACCTCGGTCCTAAAACAATGGTGGCAATCACATTCAAAGTGGCCTTATCCTACAGTAAGTTGGGGGGTTTTGGGCCTAATGCTATTATTGGGATAAATAAATTGCAATATACTCAAACATTATTGTTTTGAAAGCATAAATCCTGAATTTAAAAATAAATTTACTGTGTTATTGCTAAAGTAGTTTTCCCATTAACTGATGGAAAAGTAGAGATATTGAGATAGATAATCGCATCTAGCAACTATTTATTCTTTACTTTTTTTTATGCTACATCGTCTTTTGGTTAGTATACTAATAAAATAAAACCTTCGTTAGAGGAGGAAAATGTAACGTTATATTATCTTAGATGTAATCATTTATGATTTTGAAAAAGAACTATGGGGGTAATCTGAGCACAAAATGTTTGGTTTGATAAAACTTTTGCAATTTATTCCTCTCTATTAATGAATATAGCAGTTGACTTTAAGTGCTATATGACAAACTTAAAAGCTGGTCAAAATTTTAATCTGTGTTTGGATTATCCATAATTGATTTCTTTTTTGACTTTATCAGGAGGAAGACAAGGCAAGGTTAGTCCAAGAAACTGGTCTGCAACTGAAACAGATAAACAATTGGTTCATTAACCAGAGGAAGCGAAACTGGCACAGCAATCCTTCAAGTTCTACAAACTTGAAAAGCAAACGCAAAAGGTATATATATATATATACTTCTTCAAAAACATGTATTATAAAAAATATACTTTGAATTATTCTTTAAATACCTCTATTCTTTCAAATGTTGCAATATTACTCTTGACCTTTCATAAACGTTTCAAAACTATTCTTAGAGTAGAAAAATCGCTAGGATGTTGGACAAAAAGTTGACGTATCTAAATTAATGTTATTCTTTCATACTTAATCCAAACAAGCGTTTTAGTCACCATCATGTTGTTCCACATCACTGCACATTGATTGATTTTTCATCTAATATTCTAAAGGATTTCTACTACTCCAAAGGTAGTTTTGAAATATTTATGAAAGGTCAATGGTAATATTATAACTTTCAAAAGAATGACAAAGATTAAGTGTATTTTTTTCTTTTTTTTTTTTTATAATTTAGCCTTTTTGTTTATAACTTATATGGAACTTGCACCAACCTTAATTTGAAAGAAGTAATGCAGGTGAAAACAGCAGCGACCGTTTCAAATGACTTGGTTCAACAGCCAACAAATTAAATCCTGTTCAACACTTTGCTGCAGCATATAAGCCCCATACTAATTATTTACAAGCATTGGAGGTATATTCATTTTAAAGCTTGCCAAAACGAACATAGTTATCGCTTTGACTGAAGAAGTTATGGATCAAAAACGGGACGAGGATGGGGACGGGGAAATATATGCTGTGTGGCGAGCAAACATAAAGATCGAAAAAGGTGCTCAACTTTTTCTGGGTTACTTGAAAAAAAATATGAAGAAGATCAAGGATTTTATATGATATGATTTGGAAGTTGAAATTTAGGAGTATATTTAGTGGAAATGAATTGGATACTCCACATGGATTGGAGTTATGATTTTTGTTTACCTTCTTCATGTATGTGAATAAGAAAGGTGAGGGGTTATATGGGTGTACAGTTTTAATAATCTGTGCATTTGGTTCCTTACAATCTAATACATGTGATTATAGCTCCTTTTTTAAAAAAAAAATACATAGTGGAGAATTATATATTTATGTAGTTATGGTGAAATCCTCTTTCATTTTTTGAGTTAGTGGATGCTGATAGAATTAGGGAACAGTTATAAAATAATATACACTTTTCTGTCTCGTGTTGTTTAAAAAATGGTGTACCCAAAAAGTGCTTTTAAACATGTATGGAGAGTTGACAGGTATATAACTCATTTTTCTGTTTACTTAATCATATTTGTATTATTATACTTGAAAAAAATCATACTTATCCTAATTATGTTGGGCATCATGGAACTATATGGAAGCCTAACAAAACCCATGACTATAAAGTTAAAAAAGATGGGCAATAGGCAAGTTGAGCAAGATATATGATAATTATTAAATCGAATAAGTTATAGTATAAAGTTTAAAAAGTTGAGCAGTATAATTACATTAGTATATATGAATACTACATGTCTATTTATTGTCAATGATGTGGAGTTCAGTAACTTTAAAATATTATTTATAAAGTAAAATTCGTATTATGAATGGAAATATATAGTACAAGAGTAGTACTATAAATTTTTTTCGTACAAGATTAAAAGAGTAGTAAGCAAGTTGAGCAAAAGACAACTATTATGCGGGGCCAAATATTTTTCATTTTTTTATGTATATTCATAAATATTATTTATTTATTTTTGTCTTTTCATTTTTATGTATATTCATAAATATTATTTATTTATTTTTGTCTTTGTAGATTCATTTATAATTTTTGTGACTAACCAATATTATTTGTTTATTAGTTTAGTTGTATTCTAGGAGGTTTGAGGTTCAAATCTTTTACATTTCCATTATTGTTGGACTAAAAAAAATAATAATTTCATGATCTTTTTTAGTACCATCAACAATTGGAGGTGTGAGGATTCAAACTCATTACTTGAATCATATTTGATGTCGGTTAAACTATGTTCTTGTTATCTCTATAATTTCATGATTGATGTAATGTATTACCTGTTGAATAATTTGGATATGATTTTATAATATACTACTTCAAATTCAT
The DNA here is from genome assembly GCA_036507285.1 of Trichosanthes cucumerina. NCBI lineage: Eukaryota > Viridiplantae > Streptophyta > Magnoliopsida > Cucurbitales > Cucurbitaceae > Trichosanthes > Trichosanthes cucumerina. The sequence goes on from CM071835.1 coordinate 101,028,749, forward strand.
TTGATTTCTTAACAAAACCCTGGTTTCAATTCAACTAAAATTTTAGTTTATATTAGTAATTAACAATGATTAATTTGAATAAAGTTGGACTAGGTTTGAACATTTATTGAAACTTGCAAGATTGAAGTCAAACTTGATGAGATAATCATCGAACTTTTTATTATTGCTTATTGTTATTATTATAAAGAATAATTAGCGAGCTTTAGATATTTATACATTTAGCTCGACGAACACCAAATAAAATTACCGTATACAGTTACAAGCAATGGAGAAAGACTCCGAAGATTCCAATCCCATCACTTCAAAATCGCATGAGATTTACACCTCATTTTGTCGGCGAAAATCTCCGAGAAGTCGGCGGCGACGCCGGCAATCTCGAAGCGAAATCCCTAATCGGAAACTCGTCATCATCGCGAACCTGCTCGTCTTCGAAATTAAGCGCATAGCTCGAAGGATCGTATCGGAAATCGGCGGAGTGATGGTACCGGCGTCGACTCCGGCCGATCCGAGCGACGAGATTCCGGCACATTCCCCGGAGCTCCGGGAACTCTGCGGCCGTGGCTTTGAGAGGAGATCTAGGAGTTCTTGGAGAAGAATCGTCTTCGTTTTCGGCCAAATCGCCATGATCGGGACGGAAACAGCGGATTGAGGATTTGAGCTTGTGAGTGAATGAAAATGGATTGTACTCGTTCAACATGGTGAAGATGAAATTTGCTGTGTTCTGCAACTTCTTGAGTGGTTTTTTAAGAGAGATGAAAAATGAATGAGAAGTGATGAAGTTGGGAATGAGAAATGGAAGAAATATATAGAGAATTTGAGGAAGAAGAAGAATGAAAAAACAGATGGATAAGACTGAAGAGGAGACATTTGCGGCTGTTTGGCTGTCACAACCGGGTTGGGAAGCAGCGGCGAAACCGTGGGACTTGCGTAGCATCAGTTTTCATTATTATTATTATTATTTATTTATTTTAGTTAAAACAAAATATCAAGAGACGAATAATTCCATATCAATTACTCTGATTTTCATTTATTAACTCTATGCGATATTTCTGTCCGGTAAAAATTAAGACTTCTATTTGAATTTGAATTTTGAGTTTTTTTAAAAGTGTGTTTTGTTGTTGTTGTTTTTTTAATTATTTCTCTAACATATATTCCACTTTGTTTTGAAAATTTTAAATTTTTAGCTCAATTCCAAAAAATTAAAATAAGTTTTTTTTTATTATTTTTTTCAAGTTTTTTTTTAACTCAATTTAGTTTTTTAAAATATATGTAAAACAGAGGACAACCAAACTAATAAACTCATGAGTAGAAATAGTATTAATAAATTTAATTTAAACAAAATAAAAAATCAAAATGTTTATCAATCGAGTCTTAGTTCTTTCATTTCAAAGTTTTTTTGATTTTCTTCTTCGTGACTTTTAATTATCGTTTTTTGTTGTCGGTTGATGTTATTTGTTATTTTTGAAACGAGTGAGAAAAGTGCGGATAAGTGTTACGTCAGATATAGGTTCGCTTTATCTTATTTCTATATGTTTGGGTTTCTATACATTTTTATTATTGTGTTTATTTAGTTTTTATGTTTTTTAAAATTTTCAATATTATTCTTTAACTTTGAATTGTGATCATCTATATGATATGTTTATTTGGATTACCATAGGTTGATTTGGTATGGTATATAATGTAGGAGATAAAAAAAATAATAAGTGAATAGTGTCACATAATCTATGTCTGATTAATAAGTAGTCCATTGCATTTTTAACATTGTGTCTTGTAGTTTTTTTTTTAACATAGAGTCTTAAATAATAAAATTACAAGTGCAACCTATCAAATCTGTTTTATAGATTGTGTCACTCTATTTTATCTAAATATTTACTATTTTTTATGGTAAGTATCACAACACGCCAAACCAATAACTAACATTTATCTAATGATCCTACTGCAACATAATTTAGATATAAAAGAACAAAAAAACCTTCCTAATACTTCCCTTCTTACTAATTGCTAATAACATTAAAATGTTTTCTAGTTTTTTATTATTTGAAAAAAAAATCTATTTTTTCTTGTCTCAGTCTTCACTCCACGTCGAAAAGTAAAGCAACAACCACAATTCATGCCAGGGGCAGATTTACCCGAGCCCCCCCTCAAATTTGTACCTTTAATAATATGTATAGAAAAATTCAGATTAAATAACACAAAAGCTTTTTGGCATAGTGGTTAATAGCTTATAAACCACCACTCAAGGCACAAGTTCAATATCTGGTTTATGTATAGTTTTAAATAATTTTACATAAAACCACAATTTAAAATAGAAAACTATTTAGGGGTCGTTTGGATTGAGAAGTTTGAGTAGTTAAACCCTACAACTCCTTGTTTGGCTCAAGGAGTTATTAACTCATTTTTGTAGCTCCCACAACTTTATTATTAACTCTTTCTCCAACTTTTTTTTATGGGTCTCACAAATTTTTAACTTTTTCTTGTAGGCTCCACAGACTTCTTTGCTCCTACTCCCTCAACTTCTCAATCTAAACGGTCTCTTAATTTTTATTTTTTAGAAATTGTTTTAGAATTATAAAAACAAAAAACATTAGAAGTTGTTGTTTGTTTTCAAAATTGAGCTTGATTTAGTAGTAAAAATAATATTTATAACCTTAATTTTTAAAAGTCAAATAGTTATTTCAAACTATAATCTTATTTTAATCCCAACCTTTTAACTAAAAACACTTGAATTTAGTGTCAATGCATACAGCCAACACAACTCCCAATTCAGCAAAGCCACAAAGCAATTTTATTGCAATTATACAAATACAATGCATCCGTGACAAAAACAATATATATATATATATATTGAAAAGACAAAAAACAATAATTTGGAATTTAACATTTTTTTTCTTTTTAAATAACCTTTTGACATTGAATGAATGTATGTGCCTTCCAATAGTCACTTCCGTTGGGATCTCTGCCACAGCCACCCACCATAGAATCCATCAACGAATTTCAAAGATTAGCCCAATTGGAGATCGACACGTGTCACCTTTTTTGGATTTTAAGTCTCTTTATTTTTTTCTGTAGCGCACGTGACCAACACCACCGGCCGACCATTTTTGGTTCATTCGCCAACTGGGTCTCTCTAATGTCTTCAGCTTTCAGCTCCACAACTAACAATCATTTTTTTAAAAAAAATTAATTAATTACACTGAGCTGTAGTATATTAGGGAAGATAGTAATAGTATTAGTAATATATAGTAACGACATTAATGTTGCAAAGGTTCGTGAATCTAATTTAATATATAGTTGAGATGTGGTGAACGAATATGACAAACGTTCACTTTTCAATATTAGAATTTTATATCCACCACAAATATAAACATAATTTTGTGATTAAAACAAATTTGCTATCTAGAAATTTTTTTCAATTTTACTTTAAAATTTGTTAAACTGTATCAATTTTTATTATAAACTTTCAATTTCTTCAAATTTGATCATAGACTTGTATAAGTTTTGCAATTTTTACCATATATTTCATTTTCACTAATTTACAAAAAAAATATATATATACAGTGTGAACATCTCCGTAGACTCACTGATTTCAATAATATCAAGTTTTACACAAAGTAACTATTGAATAATATTGTCGAAACTCATAAAATTTATCAAAAATTTAGCTCTAATGTTGTTTTTCTTTGAAATTTTATCAATCATGCAAATTTTTACGGCTCATTAAAAACATATGAGAATACATTTTTTAACGATTTCTTCAACTTAGGGTAAAAATTGTTTTTCTCTTCATTTCTTATTTACTTCTTTTAGACGTTTAAATTCTAGTTCATACCTTTGTTGTATTAAAAATATTGATTATATAACCAACTTCAACCCTAGTTTAAGTGATAAAGGTAGGAATAATATTTTTCTATAAATCATGGTTTGGATTCCCACCTTTTTTTTTAATCTATATTGTAACAAAAGCAATGTTAGGATTCTAAGAATGGTTGAATTTGATTCAACAATTTTTAACATGTATGTTGTTTATATTGTAGTTTGATAATCTATTGGTTTTTAATACAATAGTTTAAAAGGCATTTTTTTCCTCATACTTTGATTATAAAAGTTGTGTCAAACGTTATATATAAACTGTAGCCTTAAATTATATTTTAATCCTTCAAATTTATACATTTGTTATATTTTGGTTCTAATATATATGTATATATTAAAAACTAGTGGATGTGGTCAAGTTTGTTTGCATTAATATGAATAAAAATCTTCAGTCAACTTTGGTTGGTTGAGTCATCCGTAGTTGTATTCAAGACTTACAGTAGATATACAGTTTAATAAATAGTTGATTAATAAATCATAAAAGTATCAAAAGATTAATAACTACAAAAATCAATCCATTGATGTTTAAAAGGGTCGTGAATCTCCCAATAAGATAAGAGTATAGCTCAACTGACATCAAGTATAACTCATGACTAAAAGGTCATGAGTTCGAATGTACTAAAAAAAGTCCGTGAATTCGATTTAATGCATTAGAATGTGACTAGAGATGTTCACTTTTCCGTGGGGGCAGGTCCCACGGGGTGGGGAACGGGGAGGGAGCGGGGATAAAATTTTTCCGTTGGCTTAATGGGACGGCTCCCGACCCCGCCCCGATTAATTTAGTTAATTTTAAATATATATATTTGTATACATCTAATAAATCATAAGTCTAAAATTTTATTAAATATAATTTTATTTTTCTAAGAAAATTGAAAAAAAATGTCTCTAAACTAGAAATCTATAAAAAATAATTAACCATTTAAATACAATTTTTTTAAAAAAATAAAAATTAGTTAAAAAAAATTATGAACTAGAGAATTATTCTCCGTGGAGAACCTGATCCCCGTAAATTTCTCACGGGGGATCCCGCTCCGTTCCCCGTGAAATTAAATAAGAAATTTTCGGGGACGATAATTAAATGGGGGCAGGGACAGGAGCCATTCTCTGACCCCACCTTACCCGTGGGCATCTCTAAATATTGACAAATGACCACTTTTTAGTACTTCATTTTGAATCTTCAATAGGCAATTACAATTTTAAACAACTTTCCTAAAAAAAACGAAAGCACCATAACCATCCATTAATTTCAGGTCATCCCTATTTCTCTCTAACATCTTTTAGCAATATTATTCCATTTTTGAAACTTTATTTAAAGAGAGAAGAAAAAATAGAATCCATTAAGAAGCAACAAAAAACGTAAAGAAAGAAATTGTGATTATAAGGAAAAAAATATGAAGCAATCATGGGTCATATGTTTAGTTTTAATTAGCATGCTCGTGATAAGACAAGAAGTAGCAGCGGAGACAACTTATCTTAACCTAGTGGATTGCAATCAGCCTAACCCGCCTCCAAGTTGTTCTTCACCGAATGAAGAAGTTTCTACACGTGATCCTGCAAATCCCTATGATCGAGGTTGCTCTGCTATCAATCGTTGTCGTGGAGGATGATGTAAATGAATATTTTACATCTATTTATCAACTGATATATGAAGGCCACAAAAGGAATAATATCATATAAAAGATGTCAATTATATTTGCTTTATTTTCGTGAATAATTTATTTAATTTGGTTACAATGAGGACATTAAAGAGAGATTTTGTGTCCTTAATAAAGGGTATGTGTAGTCCAATGACAATTTAATCATAATTATATAATAAATAAATGTTTGTCTTCCAAGATTGAAAATTTTAACTAACTATCATAAATATGAGGTTGCAAATTTTATCTAATTGTTGGTTCCCTTTACAAAAGATAAGAATTCTTAACCACTTAACTTAGTTTCAGGAAATAAGACCTTCCTATAAATATGGAGATTTACCATTCATATTATAACATTTAATGAAACACATAATTAATAAATAACTTGATCGATTATAGTAAAGAGAAAAAATTAATAATTTTTGTTTTCTATGGATTAAATTTTTGTATGATATTTAATGTGTGGTACATTAAAAATGATTTAATTTTACTTGTTATTTTTTTAATGTAAGAAGGGTAATGTTAAATAAATAATAAACGACAACAAAAATTAAAAGTTTATCATAAAATATTCTTTCATTTTTCTATTACTTTGGCTATCAAAAAAGTTGAAAGTAAGGACCAAAGTGAGCATGGTTCATTAGTGATTCGTATGTATCGACCAATAGGTGAAATTTGTTAATCTCTCGCTTCAAATATTTTTTAACTGAAAAAAAAAAGAAGTTGATAGTAGGGACATATTTCTAATTTGTTTTTTTTAAAAAAACCCTCCTGAAATTTAAATTTGGTCAATGATTGCAAATTTTTGAAAAAAATACTAATGACCAACTATCAACATTTTAATATGTGTTTGTTTTTCTTTGTATTTTTAGATAAAAAAAATAAATTATAAATGTTAAATTATAAATTTGGTATTTGTGGTTTTCAAAAAAATTATAGTTGAGCAAGTATGGTTTTAAATGTTAGAATTAGTATGTTCAAAGTTATACTTAACTAATTACATTAAATAAAAAAAAAAAAGAATTTGGATCTCCAATAGGCGGTTACAATTTTAAATAATTTCCCTTAAACAAAAAAACACAACAAAAACCACCTTAACGCTCCCTTCTCTCTAACTTTCTTTAGCATTGCTCCATATTTTGAGACTTTATAAATAAATAGGGAAGAAAAAGAGAATTTATTAAGAAACAACCAAAAGTGTAAAGAAAGAGGGAGAAGTTGTGATTGTAGGGAAAAAAAGATGAAACATGACTTATATGTTTAGTTTTAATTAGAATGTTTGTGACAAGATAAAAAGTACGAACAGAGACAACTTATCTTAATCTAGTGGATTGCAATCAGTATAACCTGCCACTAAGTTGTTCTTCGCGAGGTTACTCTGCTATCGATCGTTGTCGTGGAGGATGATGTAAATGAATATTTTACGTTCTATTTATCCACTGATATATGAAGGCCATAGAAAGGGATAATATCATATAAGAGATGTCAATTATATTGGTTTATTTTCGTGAATAATTTATTTAATTTGGTTACAATGAGAACATTCAAGAAAGATTTTGTGTTTTTAGTAAACAACATGTGTAGTGACAATTTAATCGTAATTACAAAATAAATTTATTTTTATCTTTCAACATATACAGTACATTATCATAAATATGAGGTTGAAATTTTTAATTAATTGTTGATGCCCTTTACAAAATATAAGAATTTTTAACTATTTAACTTAGTTTCACGAAATAAGACTCACTTCATAATATGGAGGTTTACCATTCATATTATAACAATTAATGAAACACATAATTAACAAATAATAAAGATAAAAAATTAATATATATTTTTGTATGGATTAATTTTTTTATAATATTTAATATGTGGTACATTCAAATGATTTAATTTTACTTGTTATTTTTTCATGTAAGAAGGGTCATAATATTAAATAAATAATAAATGACAACGAAAACTAAAAATTTATCATAAAATATTCTTTTACTTTTCTAATATGTTGGTCATCAAAAAAGTTGAAAGTATGGGTCAAAGTGAGCATAGTTCAACAGTGATTCGTACGTATCGACTAAGAGGTGAGATTTTTTAATCTCCCACTCCAAATATTTTGTAACTAAAAAGAGAAGAAGTTGGTAGTAAGGACCAATTTTGTAAATTTAAAAAACTCTCGTGGGAGAAATACTAAATTTTAATAATGTCCAACTAACAACATTTTAATATGTTGCTGTTCTTCTTTATTTTTTTCTTTGTATTTTTAGATAAATATAAAAATAAATTATAAATGTTAAATTATAAAATCGTTATTCATGGTTTTAAAAAAAATTATAGTTGAGTGAGTATGGTTTTAAATGTTATAATTAATCCAGTTGTTTAAAACTCTCGTAAATGATCCCTAGATATTTGTAGTTTTAATACATACAATAAAATTTTTATGGATATACAAGAATATGTTAAAAGTTATAATTAACTCATTACATTTCAACTAAAAAAAAAAGTTGAAAATATAGGCTAAAATGAGCATAATTCAGTGATTCGCATGTATCGACCAAGAGGTTAGAATTTTGAATCTCCCACTCTAGATATTTTCGAACTAAAAAAAAGATGTTAATGGTAGGGACCAATTTTATAAATTAAAAAAACCCTCGTGGGAAAAACACTGAATTTTGAATTTGGTCAATGAGAGGAATTTTTTGAAAAAACAATAATGACCAATTAACAAGACTTAATATGTTTTTTTCTTTGTTTTTTTAGTTAAATATGAAAATAAATTCTAAGTGTTAAATTATAAATTCGGTACTTATAACCTCTTCGTAGTTTTAATATCTAGAAAAAACACTAACGTGGTTGCACATGTGGGCAATCTTATGTTTGATATTATATTTATATATATATATATATATATATATATATATATATATATATATATATTAATTAACAAATATCAATGTTAAAGACATTAAAATAAAATGGTAATGTGTTAAATAAGTACTTCTTTATATAAACGTACACTACTATAAAAAATAGTAATGCATGCTTTTGAATCTCCATATGAAACAATCATTTTTTACATGAATCTTCTTACAAATGAAGTTGATTAATTATTGCATGATGAACATGAACTTGTGACGACATCACATATTAGATATACTCTGCCACCACAAGAAGTACACTTTTAAACCACATTAATTCCTTATTTTGAATCTTTACAATTATTCAATTGAAAGTGCAGAATTCTCATTTCACTTTTCCCAATGTTATATCTTCTAAACACATTTCGGAAGTCTCTCTAAACCTTTTAAAATGGATTAATAAATGACTACATTTCTTCTCCACAAAAAGGCACTTGAACCTTTCCTGACAAAAGAAAAATATATTAGCACACACCTAAAATACAATTTAGATATTGAGACTTACTTTTTCCTCGAACATTCAATATTTTCTATAGAGATTAATTGCAATGTTAGTGGTTGTCAAGCTGACCTCATCTATAACTAAACTCCAATAACATTACATATATTAAGATTTTGTATTCACATATTTTTTGTAATTATTTTTTCATAAGGATAAAAAATAATAGGAAAAATACATTTTTTAGTCTCTTATGTTTCAAGTTTTTATCTTTAGTCCCTATGTTTCAAAATTTGACAATCAAGTCTTCAAATTTAGTTAAATAATTCTAGTAGATCCTTGGTCATTCATTATTTTTAAGACTAGCGGAGGTTGACATGAATGTTTTTAATATTAAAATAATATTTTTTAAAATAACAATAAAAACAAAAACAAAATAATAATAATATTATTATTTTAATATTAATTCTCTCAATCTCAATCTCATTCCCTTCTCCCTTCATCTTCATTCTCTCTCTTAGGTGTGTGCGTCTAATCCTTCCTTTATTCTCTTTTTTTCCCCTAGTAGGGCAAAGTAGAGGACGAAGAAAAAAGCGGCAACGACGGAATCCACATGCACCCACTCCGCCGCAGACCGTAGTTGATTCATCGATCGTCATTACACGCTAAATCTTTCGTTCGACAGAGCAAATCTGAAGCCTCACCGTCATAACTCATTGTCCCATCGACAGATCTGGCGTCAATGCCTAAACTGGAGCCACGCTTCGTCGTTCCACATGCTAGACTAGTCGACGCAACTGTTCAAGCTCGTGTTCATGTTGTTGGTCGCTGGAATGCAGAGCGATGGCAGGACCTGAGCCTGCTTGTCATGCACCACGAGTCTGATGCTCAGATCCGTCGCGCTTCAAATTTCATATCGTCATTATCCGTTTTGTAGTGGAGTTGGATATGCACATGCCGTTTGTCGATCAACAACACACATAGATCCGCCTCGCTCTGCCGCCTAATCGTCGTTCTTCTTCATCCTTTGCTTTGCCCTGTTATTAAAAAAAGGTTAGACGACGAACATACGAACAAAAGATAGAGAAATAATAGGAAGAGAGAAGGGGGGCAAGAGAGAAGGAATATTAAAATAATAATTTTTATAATAATAATAATAATAATTTATTTTGTTATTATTATTATAATATTTTATTTTGTTATTATTATTATTATAATATTAAAAATGTCCATGTCAGACTCCGTTAAAAATAAGGGCAAAATACATTTTTGGTCCCTAAAGTTTTAAAATGAACATTTTAGTCCCTGAGGGTTAGAAAATAGTTTTAAATGGTCTATGGAGTTAGTTGACCGTTAGTTGACTAACGAAAAAATGATGTGTCAAAATTTATATTTAAGATGTAGGTTTTTTTTTATTTATTTATATTTAATATCATTTCTTTTATTTTCTTTTGGGACTTCACATGTGCATTTTTTTCGGTATTCCATTTCTTACCTATGAATTTTATTTTTTCTTTTTATCAAACCACAACTCTACATATTAAAGAACCACAAAAAAAAAAAAAGAAACTCATCGCAAAAATCGAATCAATTAAAGAAAAATCAACACATGGGCACTTCAAAGTTGTGGGCAGAGACTTTTTTTAAGATTAAGAATGGTGGACTGAGTAAGACGCTACATCAAAGTGACGAAAAGGTCTTTCTTGTCATCGTTATTTTCGATATTGGTGTTGGAGCCAAGGAAATAAAAAGAGAATAAAAAATAGACAAACAAGAAGAAATAGAGATAGAGGAAGAAAAAAAGACAGAAGATGAAAAAAAAAGTAAAAATAAAATTTAAAAATATAACCACATAATATGAAAATAATATAAATTTTAACACACCGTCTAAAAATTATCAATTCAACATGACACATTATTTTTCCGTTAGTCAACTAAAGGTAAACTTAACCCCATGGACCATTTAGAACTATTTTCTAAACCTCAGGACTAAAGTGTTTATTTTGAAACTTCAGGTACCAATTGGACATCAACTTCAAACTTTAGGGACCAAAAGTGTATTTTGCCCTAAAAATAATTAACGACCAGGGACCCAATAAAACTATTTAACTAAATTCAGACCCTCAATTGTCTGTTTTTGAAACATAAGAACTAAATCGACACAAACTTGAAACATGAGCGACTAAAAGTGTATTTTTCCCGAAATAATATAATACTACATTAAAATAACTAATATCTTCGTAATAGGTGACCTTAACATTAGACACAATAATTATTTGACATTATTTGTTATTTTCTAAGACTCCTTCATGTTCAACTAAATCTACTCACATGGTCAATTTCATGGTATTTGATCAACTACACACCTAACAACAAAATTATAAGATATATGAATATGAAAATTTCATTTAATTAACTTCTAAGGGATTAAATTACCTTTTATCGATAAGGAATGCATTGCGTTCATTGGCAAAAATTTTCTTTCAAATTTCGAGATTTGATAATAGTGGTTAGTTTTACACATATTACAACTCCAACCACATCTACAGATAGTGGGAAGTTAGAAAAAAGAAATTGAATAATGAAACTAAATTATTTATATTTATCATATGAAAAAAATGCTTATATATCAAAAACTTGATATCCAAAATTATTGTTGATGGAAGCAAAATCAACATGATTAATTTTTTTTATTACAAAAAGGCACACTCTCCATCAACTCAATTTCACCACTATCTGTGAATGCAATCTCAATTTCACCACTATCTGTGAATGATTGATTTTTTTATTACAAAAAGATACACTCTCCATCAACTCAATTTCACCACTATCTGTGAATGCAATCTCAATTTCATTATAGACATTCAGATATAATGATTCACTATACTGATTTTTCCATTAAGAATGATATAAATTTTGTCATTCTCTAGAACATCATTGAACTTTTAATTAAGTTATTGGTTATACAGAGTAATTTGAATATTTATTCCCTGAATTACAAAATTAACAAAACTTCTAAATATTTATATTTTGCAAACTCTTAAAAAATTGTAAAAGAAAGAGAGACAAAGATAAAATAAGTGAAAATATAATAGTATATTTTTTAAAAATATTGAACTGTGGTAGATATTTAAAATTACTCTTAAAAAAGTATTAACATTAAAAAAAAAATTAAGTTACCTCTTCATCCATGACAATGACTTTCAATACCTCTAGAAGTTCTCATTTTTTTAGTTTGATACTTTTCAATAATTCTTGTACGAATAACAATTGCTTTCAAACTCCAAATATTTTGGAAAATCTCGTTTCATAATATTTTTTATTACGCCTACAATTTTACAACAATGCATATTAGTAAAATTAGATTAGAATGAAGCTGAAATAAACTAGTTTAAAATATGGGCATTACAAATACATATTTTCCATTACACCTACAATTTTACAACAATACATATTAGTAAAATTAGATTAAAATGAGATTCAACTAAACTATTATAAATATAAATGGTGATAAAAAAAGGTTTAAAACATGGCATGGCAAATATATATTTTTCTTTACGTCTACCATTTTACATCAATGCATATTGGTAAGATTAAACGAAATTGAAATAAATTATTATAAATATAAATGGTGAAAAAAATGGTTTAAAATATGACATTGCAGACGCTATAGAGCGCAAAAAATTTAATTTAAATTTCAATAAATCAAAGGATAAGAAAAATTGAAGGGATTGACATATACTTAAAATGGATGGATCAAATTGTGGTAAAAAAAACACAATGATGTTTTCTTGACAGATGCATGTAATTATTTATGGGAAATAGAGGATGTATAACCCAATTTTTGGGTTATGAAAATTGAGAAGATGGTGAAAACATCTTTTACTGTGCATACATTTTTTTTTGTCACCCACTATATGAGAAATTTCAATTTTGTATTGATAGTTCAATTTCAACTAAGGGGCACATATTTATTAGGGTGTATAACACAATTGTATTTTAGAAAGTCTCCGCTAAATGCTCAATTATTAACAATCTCTTTACTTCAGTTTTGATTGTTTTGATTTTATTATGTATTTTGGAAAGGTACCAGTAGAGCTCCACGTACAATCATTTCAAATTAAATTAATTTTAGTTTATTTTATTTAAATATATAAAATGAAATGATTTAATTTGAAAACAATATAGTAAGTAATTAATAAATGACATATTTAGAATTATGGAATTATCATTTGGACTAAATAGTTTAAAAATAACTATTTTCTTAAACTTCTTTTTAAGACAGTAAGATAAGATTGAGAATTCACATTAAACACCTGTAATTCGAGTGAAAACTGTTAGGTTGCAAACAAATGTCCCACATTGGCTATGGAAGGGATTGATCATAGGTATATAAGGAAGGACAATTATCTCCATTGGTATGAGGCCTTTTGGGGAACCAAAAACAAAGCCATGAGGGTTGATGCCCAAAGTGGACAATATCATACTATTATGGAGATATGTGGAGGTCCATTGTTCTTATCAATTGGTATCAGAGTCATGGATCTCCCCCTCCAGCCCCATTGCGGGGAAGACACAATCACATCCATGATCACTTGAACTTCATCCCGACAAGCTTACTACAAAGCTCAAGCTTACTTCCAGGAACTACTTTAGTCAACATATCTGCACTATTCTTGTCGGTGTGGACTTTCTTCAGTTTCATTATCTTCTCTTTAATCACATCTCGCAACCAATGATATCTAATGTCAATGTGTTTATCACAGAAGACTACATACTCATCTTGCTTCAAACCTAACTCTTGAAGGAATCTTTTAAGCCATAGCATCTCCTTGCTTGCTTCCACTGCTGCAATATACTCTGCCTCAGTTGTGGACAATGCTACACATTTTTGTAGCTTGGATTGCCATGAGATGGCTCCCACGAAAATGTAAACACATAACACGAGGTAGACTTTTCATTATCAAGATCACACCGCCATATCTCGCATCGCATTATAGCCTTGAAGTATAGGTTTACCACATCCATAACATAAACTCAATTTGGAGGTGCCTCGCAAATATATCGAAAATCCACTTTACTACTTCCCAGTGAGCCTTACCGGATTGGATAAGAAACGACTCACTAAACCGATCGCATGTGTAATATCGTGTCTAGTACACACCATAGCATACATTAGAGAACCAATTGCGTAAGAGTAAGGAATAGTGACATCGCTTCTTCTCTCCTCTCTGTTGTAGGACAAGCTCTCTTATCTAGCTTGAAGTGAGTTGCTAATGGTGTACCAACAAAGCTTAACATGCTTCATATTGAACTTTCCAAGTACCCGTTCAATATACTTTTTCCGGGATAACCACAATTTCCAGACTTTCTGTCATCACGAGTAATCTCCATGCCTAAGATTTGCTTTGCGGGGCCTAAATCTTTCATGTCAAATGACTTGGACAAGTCTTTCTTCAAACTTTGAATCATATCGCATTTTGTCAAACTATTAACATATCATCTACATATAAAAGAAGAATAATGAAGTTACCTCCAGGGAACTTTCTGAAATATACACAGGAATCAATTTGTAGTTCGTTTATAATAGTTGTTTATCATAAACGAATCAAATTTCTTATCTTGTCTTGTGCCTGTTTAAGCCCATAAAGACTCTTTCTTCAACTTGCAAACAAGTTTATCTTTTCCTTTTCTTCAAATCCTTGAGTTGCTCCATGTAGATTTCTTCATGCAAATCACCATGCAAAAATGCAGTTTTTACATCAAGTTGCTCCAATTCAAGATCTAGACTTGCTGCTAAACCCAAAATTGTTCTGATAGATGTCATTTTGACTACTGGAGAGAATATCTCATCAAAGTCAATGCCCTTTTTCTGGTTGCATCCTTTTACCACTAATCTGGCTTTGAACTTTACTATCTTCTCGCTATCCTTTTATACTTGAAAACCCACTTGTTTCTCAAGACTTTCTTTTCCTTTGGAAGCTGCACTAACTCATAGGTTTCATTCTTTTTCAAGGAATTTATCTCCTCATTCATTGCATCAAGCCACTTGTCTTTTTCATTATGAGACAAGACCTCTTGATAGTTATCTCGCTCTCCATCTTCACTAACTAGAATGAACTCGAGCTTGGATACTTTGTTGAAGGGTTACGCTACTCTTGTGGACCTTCGAACATGTGTATCCTCCACTTGAGGATAGGTTGCTCCCCTCGCTCATGAACTTCTTCATGAATCACTTCATCATGAATTTCTTCATCAGATGGAGACTCATCAAGATCATCATCATCAACATGATCTGGTACATTACCATCAGGTTCTACCTCACCAACATCATCGTGTACATCATCAAGTACATCCTCGGCATTCTCATTCGACGATTTGAATAATAGAAGGAGTAGAAGAAAGATCATTAGTAGTATCAAAAGACGATTTTGAAATAGAAATGTACCTGCGTACTCGGAAGATCGCGCACCTTCTCGTGCTCAAAGAATACTACATCTCCGCTTCTCACTACCTTTTTCTTTTCGGATCGTAGAGCACTGTAACCATACTCTTCATCCCCATATCCAACAAATACACATGGATTAGTCTTGAATCAAGCTTTGACCTTTGTTCTTTAGGCACATGCATGTATGCCTTCATCGCCAAAGACTCTCAAATGCGAATAAGTGGGATCACGCCCTTCCATGCTCTCTCGGAATGTCATAACCAAGAGGAATCGATGGAGATCGATTAATCAAATACACAACACACATTGCATCGCTTCACCCCAAAATGTCTTAGGAAGATCGGACATTTTAAGCATGCACCTCACCTTCTCTACAATGGTTCTGTTTCATCCTTTCAAAGAACTCCATTGTGTTGTGGTGTGCCAGAGCTCTGTCTTCTCATGCCTAATACCATGTTGTGAGCAATAATACTGAACTCATTCAAGTATACTCACCACCATTGTCGGATCGAAGACACTTCAACTTTCTTTCGATCTCTCTTTCTATCATAGCATGAAAATTTCGAAAATCTCAAACACTTGGCTTTTTGTTTTCAACATATACACCCAAGTTCTTCGAGTAGCATCATCAATGAAAGTGACAAAATATCTATTGCCACCAAGTGATTCTACCTCAATAGGACCACAAACATCAGAGTGGACTAACTCCAATTTTCCTTGCCTTCTAATGGACTTTTTAGCAAAAGAAACTCTATGTTGCTTACCCGCCAAGCAATAATCACAAGTGGTCAAGAAAGCTGTTTTATCAACAAGAATAAGAGATTTACCTGCCAACAGTTTAATCCCCTTATCACTCATATGTCCTAGCCTTCGATGCCACAAATTAGGAGAATTCTTTTCTTCAACTGCATTCAGCTCACAAAAACATACTCTCAAGTATGTTTTATACAAAGAACAACATAACTCACCACGAGCAACTGTCATCGAACCTTTAGACAATTTCCATTTACCATTATCAAAGGTATGTTGAAATCCTTCTTGATCAAGGACACTTGCAGACAACAAGTTAAGGCGTAAATCAGGAATATGGCGCACATTCTTTAATGTAAGCATGCACCCAACACATGTCTTCACACGAATATCACCTAATCCAACAATACTAGTTGAGCTCTTGTTTCCCATCTTCACACTACCAAAATCACCCAATTGATAGTTCATGAAATACTCCTTTCTGGGAACACAATGATATGAAGCTCCTGAATCTACCAACCACTCTGTGTCTGAACTTTCTACATGATGACATTCACTAGTTGCACAAACTAAAGTAACATCACCATTACCTGTAGTAGCAGTTGCTGCACTATTTTTATCATCTCCCTTCTTTTGTAAGTTTTGCTTCTTACCTTGTTCTTTCTTCCAACGGTAGCAAAACTTTTTAATATGGCCAGGCTTGTTGCAGTGATAACATGTCCTAGTCTCTTTGTCTCTAGACTTGGACCTCTCATTTGAGTTACCACGGCCTTTGGGTCCTTTACTCTCGCTTCTACCACGATTCTCAACAAGAAGAGTATTTGAATTATCAACTCCCATCTCCTTTCTTCTTATCTCTTCATTGAACATGCTTTCTTTAATCATATTCACGGATAGAACACCTTCGGAGCAGAGAGTTACTAATAGTCACAACTAAGGTTTCCCAACCTATCGGCAAAGAACTCAACAAGAACAAAGCCTGCAATTCATCATCAAAAATAATTTTCATAGTAGTCAACTTGTTAATAATATCCGGAAGTCACTCAAATGTTGTAAAACAGACTTCCCACCTTTCAATTTCAAATTAACAAGTCTCTTGATTAATGAAGCTTTATTATGGGTCTTTCTTTCATAAAGACCTTCCAATTCTTCCACAAATCATATGGGTTGGACTCTTTAGACACATGATTGAAAATACTAAGATCAACCCCAACGCCTAATAGTTCCTAAAGTCTTCCTTTTTAACTTTACCCAATCTTTCTCTTCCATTTTATCTGGTTTTGAAGGTTTAGAAACCGTGCCATCAACTTCTATGGTTGTTTCAATTGGATCATACAAATCTTTGCAAAATAGCAAATCCTCCATCATCGGTCTCCAAATGGAATAATTGGATGATGTCAGTCTAACCATTGAATTACCTCCACTACCGTTAGTAGACTCCATAACAACGATTAAATTAAACCTTGGCTCGATACCAACCGATAGGGCCAAAATAGCAAATTAATAACCCACCAAGATCTCCTATAAGACAATCAACCAAAAATAGTACTCCAATCCACCACAAAATATTCACCAAATAATTCTCAAGCAACAAACCAGCAATGGACAAAGCAACAAACCATAAACAAATGCAGAAAACTAAATGCAAGAAAACACACGAATTATACGTGGAAAACCTCTTCGATGTGAAGAGTAAAACCACGGGACTTGTGAGGAGTCCACCCTTATCACCTTCTCTTATTATGATAAAATTGAGGGAAAAAGAACCCAAATCAGTCTTACAAAGATTCACAACCCACCAATAGTTCCATACATAAGAGAACAATAATTGAGAGAGGAAAGATGATAAATATCACCCGGTTTTTGTAGGTTACGTCCGACAGCAATATATCGATAAACCGAAGCTCAGAACGACGATCAAAACGTTCAAAACAAGGCCCTGTGAGTCCTCAACAAGCTGACAAAATTTCAGCAAAATCCAACTGTGGAAACTCCGCAAACGACAACTTTGTAAACGTAAATCGGTGAAAAACCGAATCGCACTAATCTCCCAACGTTTTATTTTTTCTCCTCGCTTTTTCCTTTTCCTTTTAGGTTATATATCCTTCTAAAAAACCCTAGGATTTCTAGATAAGCCAACTCTTTTAACCTAAAATGGGCTAAACATATAACCCGATATTTTGGGCCTACAAACATAAGAAAAACCCATGTTTGTCTAACAAATGAGCTGGACACCCATAACAAAAACTAGTTATTTATCTTCTTAAAACAAATAAAAACAAAAATATATTAATTCAAACATATCTCAGTAAATAAAACACGATGAATTTGATACTTATAAAATATAATAACCAAACTAAATTTTATAAGACTGTGTGAACTCGAGGGAAACAATCCAAAACTATCAAAATCAAATTCATGATCTAACCTTATCAAATTTGCGAGGAACTAACCAAGAAAGAGCAATAAATAAAAAAGTTGCAAAGGAAAGACTAAATTTATTGTCGATAGAGATCATGAGAAGACTGATCGAAGTGAAGGAACATAAATATTAAGATTGATTGGAGTGGTTGCACACTAGAGGTAGTAAAGGAGGAAGATCAATCACATCACGAGAGAGATGATGAAGCTATGGAGCAAGTTGCAAACAATTATTTGAATTTGATAATGCTACATTCGAAATGATAGAAAATAATTTTGCCTTTTATAACTTTAAAAAATATAAAGATGATTTTAAACTACTCCGTTTGAGAGTATTTTTGAAAGGATTTTAAACTTAATGTGATTCTTGATGCAATCAATATTTTTTTATTATTTTTAATTTTTTTAATTTTTAATTTTTTGCTTTCTTTATTCTCTGTAATCTATTGCACTCAAGTCAAATGCAACCATCTAACAAAGTCTCATTAGACTACATTTATCCTCACATTAGTACAAACAAACTCAAGCAAATAATAGCATATATATATTTTGCTTTAAGATGAAAAATTAGATCAATGTTCGTCCGAATTTCCTATGTATGTGCTTCCATTATAAAAATGGAGCGTCGATCAAAACCCTACCAAACATATATTTATGGATTTCTTTATCATTAGCAAATACAACTTCTTGTTTGGATACTAAGATAATATGAAAAGAAAATAGCAATTTTACAATTATACCCTTATATAATTCCAGATCTCTCAGTCGTCGCAAGCTAAAGGTTCGGCCCAAATAAATCACGAAAACGAGTAATGGGCTGGCCCAATCATAAACAAGTGGGCCCTGCAACAGTGTTAAAGTTCCCGGGCTTCTGAATCGGAGGCGGGAGCCCTCTCGAAGCATCCATGGCCGAATTTCGTCTGGTTGTTCACTTTTAAACCATGTTTGTTTGGAAGCTATAATCTCAAAGAGAAGAGAAGCAGCGAAAACGAAGGGAAGAGAAACCGACTACATCGTCTTCTCCATTCGAATTTTCAAGTTCATTCTCCAGTCTCGAGTTCTCCGCTTTCATGGTGAGTATCTTTCTCGCATTTTCACGAACTCAGTATTGCATTTCTTAGCATTCTCATTGTACGCATATTTCTTATTGTCTTTCTATTTCGTAGGAGTTACCGCAGGAGCAGACGCCATCGGTATCCATAGAAGATTGCTTGAAGCTGTTGAAGGGAGAGAAGGACGAGCAGCGTCTCGCTGGCCTTTTCTTAGTTACTAAAATTTGCAAGGTCGATGATCATGCCTCGCTTACTAGAGTTTACAATGCTGTTGGAGCGAAGTTTCTTGATCGGCTTCTGAGGACTGGTGTGTTCCTTAACACTTCGTGATCACTGTAAACTTGCTGGTTGAACTTGATTAGTATGAGACGTATATGCTTAGTTTTTGATGCATATGTTCTGAAAATGGTGTTTAAAACTGCTAGGAATGGGTAAAGGAACTGTCAGTAGGCCTGGAGAGGACAATCGCGATGCGTATTTGCAGCTGTCTGTTAGGATTCTGGCTGCGTTTTGTCACGTTCCTGAGATTGCTTCTTCGGAAGAGATGGTCTCGAAGATTCCACTGATACTGGAAACCCTATCCAACCAGTGCGTCTGCTATCTGTGAACTTTTCTCTTGGTTTAATTTCTACATCAGTTAGTTGATTATTGATGAGAACTAGAACGATGAGTTATCCTTCTTACTCCTTTGATTATTGATTTTCTATTGGGAAATGTATTAGATAGATCATAAAGCAGGACTTCAGATTTGCAATACAGATATTTACTTCACTATCCTAAATCAATCATGAATTTACTTGTGTTTTGGAGATTTAGGTCCGATTAGGACTTAATTGATTACATGGTGGACAGGATTTTCAAGATAGCTATGTTCATATGCTTTCTTTTCTGGTCTGAGCTCGATGTTTCTTTTATTGTTTATGCAAGGTCAGGATCTTCCGTATTGGAGGAGTGTTTTGAATTTCTATATCTGGTTTCAACTACTTCCGATGCTGGACTCGCGGTTCTATATCAATCTGGAAGCCTGAAAACTTTAGCTTCTTGGATGACAACATTCCCAGATGGTAACCTTTCTTATTGTGGGGTGTTGACTTGAATCATTGTCTCCAGTCCCTATACCCCTCCAAATTTGCTTCTGAAGAATTAGCAAGGCTCCCTAATGCAATTTTTAATTAGCTTGGTCTTGGATAAAACAGTTGATCTACCTTTTGGATCATTTTTAGGAAAGAAATGTGTCAAGTGATGGACATAGTGCTATGCTTTTGTGTGCAGGTTCTCATCTGATGAAGATTTCCATGCAACTTGTTCAATTGATCATCAGTAAGATATCTCTGGACAACATCATTATTGACTGTTTGCCTGAACTACCAGATATTGTGAGTTTATATTTTCTATGCCTGTTTCACTCATTATCTGTCAGGACAACTTAATTGTTTTGGTTCTGTTTCCACCCCATATTCTTATAGGAAGACCAAATTTTCTACTTGCCCCATCATTGAGTAAATACATTATCAAATCAGGTTGTCGCTATTGCGAGGCAATTTGGAGTGTCCCACGATGCTATGAAGTTTGAAGCACTTCACCTGCTTTCTGCCATCCTCTCCTCAAATTCGGTATGCAATTACTGGTGCCAATAGGAAAGATTACTTTAGTAGTTTCTTGAGAGTGTTGGGATGTGTTTTCCCCTGTAATAGTCCACGTATTGCCTAGCTTGGCTAATGCATCACTTGTAGGTTGATTATCCAGTTAGACATTCTTTTTAGTTTTAATTATCTTTCAGTACTTGCAGAATTTTCAGTCATGTTCGTTCTTGGTTCTGTCATAATCACAGATTCTTATTGTTTGGCTGATGTGTTATATGCTTTGCAAATGACACTTCATTTTCAGAAATCACTTTATGATGCCCTTCGTTTAGTGCCCTCCAATGTTTGGTCAAAACACATGCGTGATGGAGTTTCAGCTATTCTTCAGAACCGCACAGGTATCATAAGCTGTATTTTCTTCAATGTCAAGCATGGCTCTTTCTTTTCCCTTTTCTGGCAACCAACATGTAGTTGTATTTTCTTTTTCCTATGTTAATATCATTCAATTTGGCTGTAAATTCCTCATTACATATCTTTAACTTCGCTTGATTATAATGTGTTTGACATCTAGTCAATTTGTTGGGTGCTGTGCATGTGTGTGTGTTGATTATTTTTGGTGTTTATGATCTACAAGTCTATTTGAGTGGAAGGCACAAGAAAGGTGTGATTGACTGGTGAAACTCGGTCTGTGAGTTGGCATTTAAGAAGGTGTGAAAGATAGTTGAAAAGATACTTGCACTTTGGCCCTCTTCTAGCTTCCTTTGGGTGTGAAGATAAGATGAAGTGTTTGTTAGGCCTTGAATGCATATATGTTGGAAGCCCCCCCTTTTTTTTCTTCAAAAGAAAACTGATTAGGTTGGATTAACTTAGATAATCGTACATATTCAGCTTTTTAAGTTAAAATTCTCTTTTCTTCGATTGAGATTTAGATGTTCAGTTGCTCTTGAAATGGAAAAGTGAAAAATCAGAGGCAAATATTTTAAGTATATTCTCTTTACTGTAGCTATTCTCGTAGAGCTGAGGAAGATGTTTGAGGTTCTAACTTATTGAATCTCTTGCTTTCCTGTCCCATGAACAGCACCTGCTGAAAAGCTTCAAGCTCTTAGTTTGGCTGAGTCTATGGTATCTATTATAGGAGAAGTTTGGCTGATAGGCGAAATAGAATTACCTGATGTTCGAGATCCTATTCCATCTGACAGGTATTCAGTGATTGCTGCCAGTAACGATGCTGTTGTATTAACTTCTCATATATATTTTCATTTTTGTCTTCCATTTTGATCTCAGATGCCTAATACTTGTCTTAGAGCAGTCAAGAGTTGAGATCGCTGTGATACTGAATGAACTGGCCTATATGAAATATGAAGCTTCCAAGAACTCCACCTTAAAGGAGAGTATTATCTTAAAGCAGCGGAATGTGGCTACAGCCTTCTCTTTGGTGGAAAAGATAATTAAGTTAATATCAAATGTTGGTGAAGATCAAGGTGCATAACTAGTTTAATGTCAAGTATTTGCTAGGTTTTGAATGTCATACATTGCTATTGAACTCTATGTTAAATTGTAGGTTTAAGAGTTCATCTCCCTAAGTTTACTTGATGGAATCACTTGGATAATTAATTAATTGTGATGATAAATGTTTAGTTAGACGACTACTTAAGGGGTATAAACAAATTAAGGAAATGGGTGACTTAACCCAACCAACCATATAAATGGGCTGTTTTATGGTATATTTGGTTAAAATTTAACTACTTTCAATTTTAAACAATCTTCAAAGTATTTTGCTTTGGAAGAAGGTTGACATGGACATGTAGTTGTCAGTTGTGTAATGTGTTTGTGAAATAATCAGTCTTCCACTTCTGGATGTATATGATAGAATTATTAACCTCTCGACACTGCATTGCTTTTTGACTTGCCTAGTCTTGTTTGGATGGTCCATGTACATAAAGTTCAGAAATATGCAGGACTGATTTTAACAGGTTAAATTTTTTATTATTATAAATTTATTTATTAAATATATATATATAGGAACAATTTCATTGAGACATGTAACTTAACCTCCCTGTTATGAAGTTATGAAGTTATGATCCATTGTATTTAGCAACGCTGAGCTATTGTCTTTTTAATTATTTCATACTGAAATAATATCTTGAATACCTTGGAGAAATTATTTGCAGGAGATCTTATTAATGAAAACACTCTGATGAAAGTCATTAGAGGGCTTAATGAGACTACTGGTGTTGTGCTAGAATATTTGCAAGATGCAAAGGTAATTATGGGAATCTCATAGGCGTAGTAGGATATTATGTTACTTTTCCTTATTTAGGATCGTGATTTATGATTCTACAGGAGCATGGACAAAGGAAAGGAGATGACATTTTAGCATCTGTACGGGTTATTGGGAGGTAAGATATTTTATATTTGTTTGAAGTCCTTTGGTGGGAGAGTAGAGTCAACAGGATTAGCCAAGTCCTAAAACAGTTTCCAAACTAATAACAATAGAAAACAGTTTTGAAAGAATTAATCTATTAAACCGTTCTTTAAATCATTTTCTTTTAAAACCAGCGAACTGCCCCTTACTTATTCTTTTACGAATATCCATTTTGGAATAAGCTTAGAATTGAAAATTCGAACTAATAATATTGAGGTTTGCATATTTTTCGATCCTAGATATAAACTTCATAAGAATGTAGCAAAATCTTCAATGTCCAGTGTCTTTGCAGTGTAATTTCTCTTCTTGGCATTTCTTTACAAGTGAGGTGTGTGTCTAGGTGCAAACTTTATAAAATGTCAATTTCTTCATTCAGTTAGCTTAATGTTTCTGTGCAGTTTGTGAATCTGTAAGGTATCTCCTTACAATATATTGTTATTCAAGAGAATTTACGAAATACAAGCAAAGAAAAACCCAGTACAAGAGAGCTTTCTTTCCCTCCCCCCAAGCCGCAGGCTTCTTCTTACTCAAAAACATGCCCTCCTCTCTCGCAAGAAACCTCCTCTCATAACCCTCGCAGTGGTCCCCCTTCTTACACAATTCCCAAAATACCCGTAACTAACTTCTCTAGGAAAATACTATTCTTCCCCTCTATTTCTCCTATGATAAACTTTCATAACAGGTGGGCTCTTGACAATACTCCCATTCGCAGTAACCTTGTCCTCAAGGTTGAAAGAGGGAAATCGATTGGTCATGGTGTGAATGGACTCCCATGTTGCCTCATGTGGTGGTAGATTTTTCCAGCTTACTAAGACCTCGGTTTCCCCTGTATGAGCATTTATGCGATCAACAAAGATCTCTTGAGACTCGACAACCCATTCGTAATCTTCATTAATCATAGGTGGCTCTGCTAGGATTTCTTGGTGCGCTCCAAGAGCTTTCTTTAGCTGGGATACATGGAACACAGGGTGAAGTAGAGATCCAACTGGTAAATTTCAACCTGTAAGCTACCTTTCCAATCTTCTCCTCCACACGATAAGGACCAAAATACTTAGGAGCCAACTTCTCATTGCATTTTTTAGCCAAAGAGGATTGCCTGTAGGGTCGGATCTTCAGAAAAACCTCATCCCCTCCAGAAAAATTAACTTCTGTTCGTTTCTTATCAGCATATTTCTTCATGCGATCTTGAGCTACTCTCAGTTTTTCTTTCAACACATCATTGTTGGTCCAACATGGCATTAGATGTTTTCATTTCTCCATAAGACAAGAGTGGAGGAGGTGGTCGACCGTAGATTGCTTGGAATGGTGTAATGCCGATGGATATGTGGAAAGTAGTATTGTACCAATATTCAGCCCAATGCAACCATTTCTTCAACTGTTTCGATCGCTCACTGCAGAAACAACGTAACTAACTTCTCTAGGAAAATACTATTCTACCTTTATTTCTCCTATGATAAACTTTCATAACAGGTGGGCTCTTGACAGAATCATGCTTCTTAATGCACATTTAGAGGTTGACCCTCTAGGGTACTCTGATTTTTGGTCCAGTAGATCATTTATGATTTGATTAGACTGGACTTTGGACATGTTTGGGAGTGATTTTGAAATTGTTAAATCATTTTTGTCATGTTTAAAATTTGTTTGAAACATGCCATTAATCATTCAAAATGAACTTATGTTTGATTTTTCACTTTTAAAGGCGATTTTCATACCATAAAAAATTACTTTTGAATAATTACAAGCCTATTTTGGAGTGATTTTGAATACGACACAAGTGATTTAATCTTTTCAAAATCACTCCCAAACATGCCCTTTTTATCTCCACCTAGATTTACTCTGGTCAAGATTATTTTGGCTTTTATTCCAGCTATCTTGCACAAACACCCGATGCATGGACAGAAAAAGTGAAGGAACTCTTGGACTATATGCTCTCTATAGAAGGTGAAGATGAACAGAGGTTTGTCAGCTCCCAGTTACTGACAATGTGGTGTTTATTATACATTTCTGAAATTCCTGAATTTTGTTTCCCTATTTCCAAACGCCAGCCCCTTCAACTCCGTATGCTTCTTGCTTCCCATGCTATGCCAAATAACAATGACTGTTGAAGGATGCAAAACTTTGGTTTCTTCTGGAGGTCTTGCTGCTGTAAGTAATTGCAATTTTGAATTTGTTTATATGAATGGCATTGTCAAGTTTTGAACTCTTGAATATACACTGATACATTCTACACTCTTTAGTACCTTTTCCAGGATGGAGTTCTTAATCATTGAGCAATTTGGTTGCGTCTGCACGCAGGTTGTTAAATGCCTTATAAATTTGATTCACAAGCAAGGTGGCTGGATTGACGATGATGGATCCATCTTCTTGGCTTGTGATACAATCTTGAATGTGCTCCTGAAGGTATCAAATTCTGTTTTATTGATTCATTACTTCCCTACCAATTTCGTAACAAGATACCTGTATTCTTTTCTAGAAAGAGCTAGCTGGACTTCTATGTGGCGAATCATCTTTTGTTCACCTTTTGGAAGCAATTGCAAATTCGACTGGTATTTTGCCTTCCCCTGCTGCCATGTTGGATTTCTACCTTTAATTATTTTATAGATATGTACGTGCCTGCTTTATTGGGAGTCATTTCACATAAGATCTTTTATCCTATTCCTAATTCCTATTTCCTAGTAATTAAAAAAGATAGAAAAAAATTGAACTCTGATTGTCTTAAGTTGGTAGAGTTAATATCCTTCTAAAATTACTTTTTTTTTTTCGGAAAATTAATTTTTTGGGGGGAGATATATTGAGAATGTGCACCA
Organism: Trichosanthes cucumerina; assembly: GCA_036507285.1. Classification (NCBI taxonomy): domain Eukaryota; kingdom Viridiplantae; phylum Streptophyta; class Magnoliopsida; order Cucurbitales; family Cucurbitaceae; genus Trichosanthes; species Trichosanthes cucumerina. Next base: position 101,055,093 of record CM071835.1, read on the forward strand.
TGTCGATTATATATATATATATATATATATATATATATATATATATATATATATGTAAATATATAGCACTATTAATTTAAATTGTTCATCATGGTTGTGTAGAGAAGGCCAATGATCCATCTGTTATCATGATGGCTGGAAGCATTTGCTCCTTAATTTTTGATTTCACGTCAGAGAATGCTCTTCTAAGCAATCCTAATTTTGCTGATAAATCTCTCGATAAGTTATGCCGACTCTTTTCAAGAATCTTTGCTTTGTCTCAACAGGTATGGTAAACAATAGCAATGTTTTACCTGCATGTACTTGTCATGCTCTTGGGAGAAGGTTACACTTAAATGATAAGATTTGGTCCCTAAACTTTCAATTTTATATCTAATAAGTCTAACTTTAAAAATGTCTAATTAGTCATTGAACTTTCAATTTTGTATCTAATAGGTTCCTAACATATTCACAACTTTTTAAAATTAACCGATCTATTAGATATAAAATTTAATTTTTGTCTAATAGAAGCCTAAACTTTCAATTTTGTACTTAGTAAGTTCATTAATTTTAAAAATCACCAATTAAGTCAAGGATCTATTGGGCACAAAATTCAAAATTTGGAGACTCATAGACACATTTCGAAGTTTAGGGACTAAATAGATTCAAATTTGAAAATTCGAGAATTTATTAGACATTTTAAAGTTTAAGGACCAAATAGACAAAAACTTCAAAGTTCATGAACTAAACTTGTAATTTAACCCTTTTAAATTTTGTCTAATAGTTATCGACCTATTTGACATTTAAATTGAACTTATTCGACCTTTTAAAATTCTATTAGATACAAGATTTAATTTTATATCTAATAGAATTATTCATTTTACAAACTATCAATTATATTAGAGACTTATTAGACACTTTAGAATTCAATGACTAATTAGACAATTGGAAATTTAGGGACTATTTAGATACTAATATGAAAGTTTGGGGAGTTAACTTATAATTTTAACATAGTTTTAGAAACCCCTGAAAGCTGATTGTATAATGTTGACATTCTCTGGATTTCAGCAGAGCATGAGCGATGATGAAATGGAACAGATGGATCTTCTCGAGATTGTCACTGCAGGTTTGTGCATACTTTAACATAGATTACGTCACTGACAGTTTTTATAATTAATTACTACTGAATATAAAATGTGCCGACGACACACAATTTAGTTTCATTTTCTTGAGACCCGTGTAAATTGCGTCATAGTTAAAAGCGAAACACTTTCTTTGTTTCTTACGTGGGTAAAAGATGGTAGGATCAGAATTCTGTTGCACCATTGAAAGAGGCCTTTTGGTTGCAGGATATTGTCGATGGAGTGGTAGATTCCCGCATGTTCAAAAGGCAGTTGGCAGGCTCTATATTTCATGAGCCTTGCATTCTTGCGATTATTGCTTTATCCTTTTTAAGATGACGTGCTGCTGCCTGAAGCCATACCATTCAATCTGACATCTCCAGTGAAGTTTATATTTTAACTTTTCTTTTCTTACTTTGTAATCTTATGGTGTTAATACTAATGTATCTAATGTACTTATACTCGCTTCTCTCTCTCTCTTTTTTTTTTTTTTAGAGATGTCAGATATATTTTAGACTGAAAAAATTATAGAAGCCCATTAGATATGGGAAAAAAGCTCAAGGAGAAAAGGAGTTGTAGAGAGAAACTTTAGAGATGAAAATACGAGGGATATTTTAGTTCGGACAAGAAAATTTCTAGTGTTAGTACTGTTAACCACTCAAAGTTAGAAAGAATAAAAGTGATAAAATTATGAGATCACAAAAAAAAGTGAATTATAGTTTCAAAAGATTTTTCCAAAATTAAAAAACTCAACTATGTCAATCAATGCAACCTACTTTTTTAAAAGAATGAAAAACCCAAATTATCAACCAGCATATTTAGACTTTAATAGCTATTTTTTGAAATTGTTCTCACAATTTGAGGGAATTTTGAAAAATAAAAAAATATATATATTTTGAGAAAAAGAAGCGAACATAGTTTTTAGAATAGAGTATTTATTGTAAAAATAGGATGGAAACCGAGTATAATTTTACCAATATTAAAATACTAATATAATAATAATAATAATAGGAAATAGAAATTTAATATTAATATGTATAAAATATTAATAATGATAATAATGCAAGTGCTTGGAAATATATATATAAAATATAAATATGAGATAGTGGACTTTGTTGGAAAGATAAAATAACAATATATTAGAGAAAGTGAGGGAGAATGAATTGAATTGGAGAGGAAATTTTTCACCAATGGATGCCTTTTATTTTTCCACTAAAAGCCACTATTTATAAGCAATTTAGCGAGGATGAGTTAGTACATTTGGACACTCAAGATTGGTAAAAATTTGACACTCAAGAACACTCACTGCATTATGGAAATTTTGCCACTTGGCATAGGTAATATATGTCATATGGATGGGCATTTATACTACATATTTTACAATAGTATTGACATTATAATAACAGTTTTAGTTTTTGGTCTTCTATTCTATTTTTTCCAAGTAAGAAGTTCTTTCATTTTTGGAAAACAGAAAAATAATACATATTTGATACAATAATTTCCAAGTAAAGATTTTATATTATAATTATAAAAATTAAATATAAAATTTTATTTTGCAAACATGATTTTCAATTTCTATAAGATTTACAAATTTATAAAATATTAGAGATAATAAAAAGTATCAGGGAGAGCTTACTTTTGTTTTGTTTTTCTTTTTTAAGTAAGAAATTCTGGATGAAATCCTGACACAAAGTTAGAGAGAAATGTCTAACTTTTTAAGTATGGAGAAAGGTGACAAATTATAAACAATATGTTTAAGAGGATAGTCAAAGAAGTCAATTCGCGAGGAGTTGATTATTCAAGTTCTTATTTAACCTGAAGATTTTTTTCAAAAAAATCAAATCGTGAAGGTAGATATCAAGTAAGAAGGCGAATGGAATTTTTAGAGAAATGCCTTAGCAAGTGAGAAAGTTAAAGAAAGAATGCTTACATGAAAAAGAAAACTTTTTTGTTTTTTGGTTTTCTTAAATGAAAAAAAAAATGAAGCAAAGATAAAAAATAATCTAAGTAGTTTATTATATAGGTTGGACACCAAATTCCAACATCTTTCTTCTTAAATGGATCTTACCTGAGGCAGAAACAAACTTTCGTCCACGGATCATGTTACGGCCAGGTGACCAACTCAAAGTTTCATGTTACAGATGAGTTGGCTTTTCATGCTTAACATTCAAAAGGCTACCTGCGTGCACAAAATACTAAAAGTTTATAGCACTAGACAACAAATATAAAATTTACCATGCAAAAAAAAAAAGAATGGATGCGCCATTGCAAAAAAAAATATATATAAGTGCCAACTTAAGTCGAGCTTCATTATACATTAATAAAAAGGATTCAACGAGATTTAAATTTAGCACATTTTTGCAATCATATCGGTGATTTCAAATATTTGACAACGGTTAGCCAAATTTTACATCCTGATGTTCTTTCTAAAAGAAAATCCATATTTTACATATCTATTCTTCCATTTTAAATTTTAAATAAAAAATGGACAGCCTTTAAAAATTACAAGAGTATAGTAAAGCTTTAAATATAGATTATGTATGTGTCCACTCTACAGAACCTTGAGCTGAGAATGCCAGTGTAAATTCGAAAATATCAAATATAAATTGAAATTTCTATAAATATTATGCTCAAAGGTTGTAGTATTTAGAAAGCTCGATTAAGGTCGGTTAGAAAAATCGTGGTTCAGAATTCACCAGTAATTATGGAGACAAGATAGATGTGTGATATTCACGCAAGAAAATATACCTTACACAAATGATCGATGAGTTGCAATCTCACCTTTGCTTGTAGCATTCTCAAAAGTTAGTTTTGAAATCTTACAACGAACTTCATTATACAATGCTTCGCATCCACGTGTACCTCATGCATTCCTTCTGCAACAGTTAAGTAATGCCTTTTTTAAAATTAAATAAAATCCAAATCATGAAAAAAACAAAACATCCAATAGTAATAAACCCCAAAATTTAGAACGTCTAACATCCTATTGTCTAAGTTCCCCAATGTATGGCAATGAATAGTTTTTACTTGAAACCATTTTTTTCTTATGGGGAAAAGAAGGACTTACAAACAAGCAAATTCTGATGAATGCAAACCAATTTGTTCTACCATGCTGATCTATTGTTTCCTTTTTTGAAACCTCGAGCTCTGAATACTAATGATTTGAGTTTCCTCATTTTTTTTTCTTGTGTAATGATCAAACGGGATAAACAGCCAATATGAGAACTTCGAACATTTTTGTTTGCCCTTTCGGAAGACCTTCAAGGTGGTAGTGGAAGCCACCCTTTTAAACATAAAAAATACTCATGATATCAACCTTCAAGCATCGAGTTTCAGGAGTCCAAAGTCAACAAATGTGTCCTGCACCAGTCAGCATTTGAATCAGCCAGTACGAGTACATGTACTAAATAATTAACGTAAATAGAATCACATGCAACATCAAACAAATTATGTATATTTGTTTAGGTCAATGAATTACTTATTTTGTTAGGAAAGGAAAGAAACCAGTATATTGATATTGATAATTTGCTTGATGATCTAACAGTAGCTTCCTCCGTCTGGATCCTAATTCCTGCAGAAATTATACCCATGGACGTGCATTCTACTTCAACATCAAAAGCTTTCAAACGATTTCTATAAGTTGTTTGGCTCATTAGTGCTCTGATCTTTCGCTCCACCTCCATAATTCCAACCAGATAAATTGGATCTTGTAATTTAGACAGTGAAATACTTACCTTGTTTCAAGAACCGACAGGGACGGGTGAAACAAAGGATCTATGGGCTGGATTGACTTGTCCACAGGTTCCAGAAGAAGTGGATGCATTGGGTTCTATACTAGAACAAAACACTGAACAATAACGACCATCCTATTGAAATTATGAATAACCAGAAACAATGTTTGCATAGAAAAACCCAGTAAAGAATCTTGATCTAAACTAAAAATATATATATATATATATGTAGATGCCATGCAAGACAATAAGGCAGGATCCCTACCGAGAAGTTCGAGTAACACAAACAACTAACAACTCCCTCAATTTCCCAAAATTAAGGAGAAAAGGGAATGACTTCAAAATGTCTGAACATCCAAAAGAAGCAATGATAAATATTCTTTTACTTCTTTATTTTGTTTTATTTTTATAGTGTCTACCTCTTCAATCAGCCTAAGCAAATACTTCAAAAGTCCACAGCATTATAAAAGTAATTTTCATTAATTGCACCTATCGTTTCACAAATTAAACAGTAGATATATAACAGATGGTCTCAATTCTTTTCATCATAAATATAAGAAAATATATTCATGAAAAATAGGTAGCTTGGAAGACAAGGTATCACCTCAGTCCATCTAAAAGAGCATATAAGAATACCCTCCAATTACAATTAATGAGAAAAGAAGAAAAGTTATAAAAAGAATCCGCATTATACATGCACCAACTTAATTAAGGTAAATATGCTGCACGAGCACCAACAACTTTATTATTATTTTTTTAATATATATAAAAACAAACTCTCTATCAGGGACTTCAAAAATACCAAATAGAAGATTAGAGACAAGACAAAACAGAAACTCGACAGGATAGCAGAGAGGGCTAGAGAAGCATACGGCCTGGGCCTGAACATTTGAAACATTATACACGGTCAAAGCACAATAAAGTTCAACGAACATTTGAAATATTTTGCTTTCATCAAAACACTGCTGCAATATTTCAAAGACATGAGCAACATTTCATGTATGCATGAATAAAAAATATGAGTGATTAAGAATATTTTAACAGGATCAAACTCACCCTAACTTATTAATTTAAGTTATTAATTTTTAACATAATGCCAAAAGAAAATAGGCTTCAAATCTTCATGTCAATTTAACATGTTTAAGCATATGATAACAAAAGATACTAGCTCCCAACCGTCAACACAATAACATAAGTTGATAGTTCAGTCGGTTCTCCGTAGCTTTACACACAGCGAGCTAAAGGAGTCAGAGAGCAACAGAGGCATCCAGGCTCCAGTGCCGGAACTAATTTACCAGAACAAATTTCATACGAACAAAACGCTACTCAATACCTTAACGAAAACACGAAGGAGCCGAACAATTCAACATTCTCAGCAATGCAGGTTCTAGTACTAAAGATTCCTCGATTCGGAACGCAATCCGAATCAAGAATACGAAAACAGAGGCCGCAAATATCGAGTAAAAAAAAAATATTAAAGCCAAACGCAAGCCTGTTTTGGACGTCGAAAACTCTGTCACCGTAGAGGAGCCGCCATCAACATTGTAGACAATCATAATGCCTAACCAGATAAGCAATGCCAGTACCAATCCATCACTAGAAAGTGCACTAAAATCATCCTTCCACTTCAAAAGTAAAGCAAAACCTACCGATTCAGAGAATAAAAACTTAACAAACATTTTTAGAAATTCCCGAAACGAAGCCCTAAATGTTAATCACATCGAGTCAATAGTTACAGCGATCGAGAAGCGATTAAGACAATGTACATAAAGAAGAAGAGTAGTACCGTAAGCCGTATGGCATTGCAAAGGCGTCGATGACCGTACATTGAGGAAGATCCGAGCATTTGATCCATAATCAGAGATCGCTTTCTTCACAGAGAGAGAGTGAGAGAGAGACAGTTTAAAGGAAGAAAGTCGACGTCGAAGTTTTTTAGTTTTTGTAGCGTATAAGAACAGCGAAGTCCTTTTCGCGCCCCCGCCAACAACCATGACACGTGTTTGATTTTGATTGGTTTTCGGAAACTGATTTTTGTGGGACCCACTAAATACCGGTTGTTTGGGTAAAGGCCAACATGTGTCCCATTCGAGTATAACAGGTACCGCGTCGCTTCTTTTGGGAAAATGATTGCTTATCCAATTTTCGACACGTGGGGTCACATTTTTATTTTCTTATTTTTTAAAATTAAACAAAAAAAAGAAATTTGAACTTCCATATTCATAGATTAAATTTTTTTGTTAAATTATAAGGTTGATCTATAATGAAAGAAAGCTAAAATTAGTCCATATAATTTAAAAATTAGAATTTCGTTTGGATGAGACCTCATAAATTTTTATGAATTGATAAAATCCTGATAAATAGTATAGATCAATAATGTTTCAAAGTTTTTTTTTTACAACATAATATTTTAAAGTTAAACATAGCTATACTCAAAGTAAACATTGCCTCGATTAATTATTGTTTAGTCTCGAGTCTGGATATGGTATTAGAATTTTTACAAATAATTTCAAATTACATCTCTTCATTTATAAATCTATAAAGCATACTTCTTTGTTTTAAAACCTAATTTTAAACATTTTGTTAATTTATAAAATCTGTAACTCATACACTTTTGGTTAAAATACTATTTTGGTCTATGTATTTTGAGTTTTGTTCTATTTTGTTCATTGTACTACTTTCAAATGTCCAATTTTAGTCATTGTACTTTTAATAAAACTTAAATTTGTTTCCTCTGATAAATTTGAAGTTAATTTTTATCAAAATTGGTTATATAATTATAATAATTTTAATAGGAAAAATTAACATAATCTATTTTTTTTGTAAGAAAAATTAACAATAAACTAATAGTAAATACCAATTTTAAGATTTATTGAAGTACAAGTACTAAAATTAGATATTTAAAAGTACCATGACCAAAATGAAACAATGCTCGAAGTATAGGAACCAAAATGATATTTTAACCTACATATTTATTTAAATGTACTGCTGTTTTTCACAAAATTAACATTTGCATGTTATATTAACCACATCAACAACCAACAACTAATGTTAATTTCACTCCAACTATGCAACATATCAATTTTATCGAAACGTGAAAATTTTAATATGATAGACAATTTTGAAATGAATTTTATCGGTATATAATTAGTGGACTACATTAGAGAGTTTTAAGATATGAGAAAGTAGCATCTAAAAGAAAAACTTTTTTTTTTGTCAAATTGGGTTATCTGAGTTAAAAAAAAAAGAAACAGCATGAAACAATAATTTTCAAAACTTGAATGATACTGAAATTCAACAAATCCAGATGGTTTGGTTTGTTTACCAAATATAAATATACCTACAAAATATTCAAACTAAAAAGAACTTTACAAAGGAAGATAACAAAAATAATTTGATGTTGCTGTATAATTCATTCCATCACTCTTAAAAATCCAAAACAATCAAGTTGACAATCTCTATAACAACATAAACAATCTGCTCTTGAAATTTCACAAACAACAAATTCTCTCTATTCAATCTCGTAAAATTGAATTAATAATAAAATTTCTTCCTCCACCCTATAAAATCGTTGATGAATAATGAATAAATCTATAGCTATATCTTTGTTGCTGAATCTCCCAATCTTCTCTTGAATGAAATTGCAAAAGAATATTACTATAAACAAACTTACACTCTGACCAAGCAAACGACGAATTGAAACGATAATGGCTGGTGTATAACATCTGCAATCAGAGAAAGAACACAACATGAGTAATTCAAGTTTTAATTCAAAACATGGTGGTCCTATATAAGAAATGAAATGTAACAAGCAGAAATTGTATCGAAAATTTCTAATCAGGGACAGAAAACAAGAAATATATATTGGAAGTTGCAAGGATCGAGTTTTCGAGAAGCCATGAGAGCGTCTTCGGCATCATGTGTATATAAACTAACAAACAACAGGTCTATAAAGATCTTTCCCCTACTTTCTGACAAGAAAATCACAATAAGAACTTCAACAACAGGTCTATGAAGAACTCTCCCCTACTTCCTAACAAGAATGTTCACAACAAGAACCCTCCAGGCAGGCCGACATGAACATAACTGTTGAAAATAGAAGTTCTAAGTATTCGTCGCAAAAAGTGAAGAGCATACTATCAGGGTAACTAACTGTTGAAAAGAAAAAAAAAATGTATGGAAAGCTTCTAAATGAGATAATCGAGGGTGCTAGAGACACTTTTACCTTTTGTCTGTGGGAAGCAGAACACCAGAAAATTGATGCAAGGAAAACTGAAATATTTGCTTAAATGCCTCTAAAGAATGCCTCATCAACAACAAAACTCTCAAAAATGCTCCAAAGTGAAATGAAGTTTTGGAGCCCGGCGTCGAAACAAAGGTTCTAGGCGGAAAGATGGAACACCAAACTGCCACCTTTTCGCATCATACATTTCATTCCATGCCTGTACGATCTCATCGATTTTGAAGACGAAACCTGCAAGCCCAAAATAATCAGATACTCTATTAATAACACAGATTGTGAAAAAAAATTTAAGGAGGCCTGCTTGTACTTTACCTTCCAGTGCAGTTTCATTGGAACAATGATTCTTTATCATAACTGCAATATCTGTTTGGGAAGCACCAGCAAGTTCGAACTTCTCCACCGACACCTCCAAACATTCCTCCCAGGTTGGTAGCTCGAGTTTATATTCCACGACAGAACGCTCATACAATAAGGTCCCCCATAAAAGATATATCTGTGATCTCATGTTTGAAGCCAGCTCTGCAGCTTCATCAGCAGGTATCTCACTAAATAGTCTTTCCAATCCCATTTTTTCCAACTCAGATTTGTATTTTTCACTTTTGGAAAGTCCATTCAGGCGCTGCTCCTCCATTTCTTCCCACATCAGCATGCCCTTCTCCATGCTGTCCTCAGCCTTGTTATAAAGTTGTAAGACCTCTGAGGAAAAGCTCGATTCCAAATCAATTTTGCTTCCGCTCGCAATTGCATAATACCAGCAAAGCTTAGCTTGCTCAAACTGCTGCTGGCCAAGTGCAAGGAAACCTTCATAGAAGTCAGGTTTTACATTTAGAGCTTCTTCATATCTCATTTCGGCCTTTTTGTATTCTTTTCGCGCCCACTCGTATGCATCCTTAATCCGAAGAAGTAAAGATTCTCTCGAACCGTCTTCTGGAAAGAAAACCTGCTTCCTTGCTCTAGACATGTGAACATTGCCCCAGTTGAAGAATGCCAGAGCTGCCATTTCTTGAAACTTGTCAGCAGCAATTTCAAAAAGTTCCTGTGCACTGTCACCTGTTACCGTGTCCTCCATCGCTTCCGAGTACAGCTTCATTCCAAGCTCATGAAGATCCAAGTACGAATCGGAATCAACCCCAACATGGTTCTTGAACAATCGAGCAAACTGGACTATCCAATCCTCAACCATAGTCGTAGCCCGTACAACCTCTCTAGCATTTTCTGAATCTTCATTGACCACCACTACACTTCTTTTATCAACCTCTGGAAGCATCTCCTGGTTTTCGATTTCCTTGTAGACAGGTTCCTGAGCAGGGCTGACCTCTGTGATGTACAGTCTAAGCGAAGTCTGCAACAGACTAGATGATTCAACCACCCTCAACTCCTCCGTGGTAGTAATTGTAACCAAATCACCCTCTTGATCTCTGTACTTCACAAGAACACCCTTCAAGCTCGGAAATCTGTCGCGAACTATCTCGCTCACCAATTTCATGCTGCAATTTGTAGGTAACTGTGCCCATCTTATGTCTTCTCCAAATACTAACTTCACTGTCTTTGAGACCGGTTTTTCCTCGATCGGTTCAACAAACAATTTATCTTCCTCAATAGTATTTTTCATAACTTCCTTATCTTCAACCTGATCAACCTGATCCACCTGAGGCACCTGATCAACCTTCTCCTCCACAACCAACTTATCATCTGCCTTTTCCTCAACTTTCTTATTCTTCTTCTTCCTTAGTTTCTCTTTAACTACCTTTCGCAGATGCGCTGCAGGAGGCAGCTTCACACTCACCAAACCGACTTCTTTCTCATCGACATCGACACCCTTTTCTCTCATCGTCTTCTTGACACTATTCAAAATCTCCAATGCAGATAGATTATTAGCCTCCAAGCTCAAAACAGCATTCACATCTCTCAACGCCAAATCGAACCGATTCAAAGCCTCGTAACACCTTGCTCTCTTCAGCATCGCCTTGCTGTACCTCGGATGAGACTCCAACGCCAAATTGCACTCGTTAATCGCCCGTGGATACTCGCCCAATCCCAACTGCATATAACAGGCAGCCATGTTGCTATGGAGATGAGCAACATCAATATGATTCCTCGGCAGAAGCTTCAAAGCTTTCTCGTATTTCAACATGGCGCCTTCGTGGTCTCGCTTCTGGAATAGCCGGTTCCCTTCCTCCTTGAGCTCTTGGGACATGTTAATGAAGATGGCCGTATCTTCATCAAACGCCTTCGAGCTCCGGTCAGAGGGCCGAGCAGGCTTAGAATTAGCATTTCCAGGCTTCTCCCCAACATTTTCCTTCTTCTTTCCCGTTGGCTTCCCCATTGAAATCACTCACAAATCAAAAAAATTGTTCGTTCAAATCAAAACCTCTCTCTTCCTTCCTTCCTTCTTTCTTTCTCTGTGTCGTGTCTGTGGAAAGTTCAAATTCGTGGAACACAGAATACAAATCAGAAAGCCAGAGAAAACAGAGATTGAAGAAACAGGTTTCAAAACTTCAACGAAACTCGGAAGAAATGAAAGGAAGAACCTCGAGCGTTGTATCTGGCTTCCTATTCAAGAGCTCCGGACCTGAAAATCCGGATTCGAAAACGGGAAATAATGAAATCGGGGCGTGAAGAAACAGAATCCAATCGAAATCAAATTGGTGAGGAGAGAATTTCAGGAACAGTAGGAGGAGGAGGAAGCCAGATGAAAAGGGACAAGAAAAGGCGCCATCGATAAGAAGAAAGAAAGAAAGGCGAAATGGGAAATGGGAAATGGGTATTTTTCTTTCTAGGGTTTCGAGAACGGGCAGGGCAGGGCAGGTCAACTTTTCAAAGGGTCTTGTCAATGCCAATTGTCATTACCGCGCGTGTCGGAACTTTCCTTCTTTGTATAACATAAAATTACATGAACGCACCAAAAACACACACGGACAGGTATACGTTGACCAACCCAATAAAGTAGGAAACTTCATATATAAATTAATAAAAATTAAACCCTGACTTTTTTTAAAAAAAACTTATTAAACCCTGACTTATTTTCAAATAAGTTGAAATTTAAAATCCTATCGGTCTCTGACTTATTTTCATTTTATTTGTTTGTATACTGATTTTAGTTTTTGTATTTTTAATATATTTAAAATAAATCCCTTCCTATCATTAGTTTAAACTTCATTTTTATTAAAATTAGTTAAATGATAATAATAATCCCAGGTAAGAAAATAAAATCTAAACATATTTTCAAAATTATATATAAGTAAGACTAATAGAGATTAACTTTTTTAGAAAAGTTAACAACAAACTAATAATATTGACGGTTTTTAAGCTTTAAATCTGAATATTTAAAAGTACGGTAGATTGTAAAAAAAAAAAGTATAGAATGATATACAAAGTATAAGGGACCAAAATGATATTTTAACCAAAGAATAATGTTAAATTTTTTGGGTTCAAAAGTCTTTCCATCCGTAAACTTTTATAAAAGTAATAATTTAGTTTTTGAACTTTATTTAGGAATGACTTGGTACATGCACTTTCAAATTTTTAACAATTTAGTCTTTAACTTTATTATATAATAATTTAGTTTGTGTACTTTTAAATTACAATTGTATCCCTACTGTAAATTATTATATCAAAAAATCAAATGTCGAATTTTTATTATTTAACGATTTAGACTTTGTAGCTTATAAATATATTGGATCCCTAATTAATTTATCAATTCACCTAAATTGTTATAAACTTAAAAGTACATAGATTAAATTGATGCATACTAAAGTTCAAGGACTAGATTGTTACAAAAATGAAACTACATTGATTAAATTATTACAAATCAAAATTTAAGGACTAAATTGTTATTTCTATAAAAATTAGGGCAACAAAAGTGATTTTTAACTAACTTTTCTAATATAGTAAAAAGTGCTCTATATTATAATTTTTTAAATAAATTCATACTTACGTATCGGTTCAAATTTATCTTTCTTGTTTACTCGTCTATATAGTATTTGATATGTCTCTAAATTTCTAAAAATATTTAATTAATTCGTCAATTTTTGTGCTTAAGAGGTCATTGAATTTTAAAAATATCTAATTGATACTTAACCGGTTAAGTGACTTAAATTTTAATATCAAACATCAAATTGAAAGTTTAAAATTTATTAAATACTTTTTAGAATTTATAGTTCATCAATAACGGTAGAGATCAAACTATAAATCTTTAAGATAGTGATTGATTTTATCCTATGGATAATAGATTATAGTCTCGAAAATTTAATGGTGAAACTTGTATGTATGTATATATATATATATATGTGTATTGAAATTAGGTGGCTTGCTTTTCGAAAAAAAAAAACAGATGGCCAAAATTGTAGAAGAAAACAGTAAAGGCAAGGGCGGGGGTTGGGCCATGATTAAGTTTCCAATCTGGAACGACTCAAGGAGTCAATCGCTTCTGAAAAAAAAGTTATTAGATAAAATAATTAGAGATTTCTACCTAAATAGCCTACTTATGAAGTGCAATTTACCTAATAGATCTAAATTTACTATTTTTTACAAAAATGAACAATTTGACCTATTTTTTACTCAAATGTTATAAGTCTTTTACTATTATACCCTCAACTTCGATTTAATAGTTTTTAAACAAAAATAAAAACAATATATGGGAAATCCAACCATTTATCAATTGTCTTATTAGAAATTGAACCTATTTTTTACCATTGTCTTTTTAGGAATTGAGCCAATTTATATAATAGACCTACCTTCACAAGCCATTTTTTTATACAAATGTTGTAAACATCTATTCATCATTTATTTGACAACTTTAAAACAAAAATAAAAAGAAGGGTTTTCTATGTGAATACCATACTATTTTACCATCAACTTAAATTTGACAATTTATTTTAAAAAAAATAAAAACGGATTTTTTTTTTTCTCAAATCCCTTATTAAGAGGAAATTCAAAAAAGAAAATGAGATTTGACCAAACAAATTTAGAAAAAAGAGGAAATTCAAAAAAGGAAATGAGATTTGACCAAACAAATTTAGAAAAATTTTTGATGAAATAATCAATAATTTTACATTCATTTCCTTATAAAAATTTGAACCAATGATTGAAGAAATAATGGAGAAAAAATTGGAGAAATCGAGATTGAATGTTTTGAACCAAAATAAATCAATTCTTTAATTTTCTGATTTCTCATACTTTTCTGCTTGAAACACATAAACGATAGTATATTTCATATATATGGACATTATACTAATCATCTAAAAAGTGGAAGAATACGGATAAGTAAAAGGACAATGGGTAGTTCTAGCCGAAAAGTAAGAAAACCACGGAATGAAAATGAGGTTATCACAATAGAATCTAAAATATATTGTCATATTTTACACACATATTACGTCTCGTTTCAAGATCTATCATATAGCATAGGTAAAATACAACTACCTATACACAATTTAATGCACCTCTTAAATTCCATTTTTTAAGAAATTCTAATCTCATTGGGTTCACCAGTTGGATGAGTCTCATTCTAAGATCTGTCATATAACATTGATAGAACACAACTACCTATACATTTATATATATATATACAAAATATGAGATTTTATGAATATAAGTTCCAACATACATAAACGATAATTACATCGTATATCTAGGTATATTTACACATCAAAAAACATTATTGTATATTCGCATAACAAAAGAGATAAAGCAAATACATGTGGTCTGCAGTAAATAAACAAATAGGAAATAGATGAGTAACTAAAATCAAAGGGGAGTCGAGAAGCTGAAAAGTTTTTTCAACCTAGCTGGTTGGACATTGAAATAGATCATGAGTGTAACTAAAATCCTACCATTAGATTAAATCGAGAGAATTAGATTGCTAAAAGATCTTATGATTTTGGAAGAAAATAAAATAATAATTATAATTATTATGCATTTTAATTGAAGAGAGAGAAACGAAAAAGGGAGTCAATTTGCTAAAATGGTGGGATTTTAGGAAAATCCTAAAATAATAATTATAATTACAATATGTTTTAATTGAAGAAAGAGAAATGAAAAAAGGGTATAATGGTCCAGAATTTCACCTTAAATCTAGATATGACAATTTTTCAAATCTTTGTATATTTATGAGAATACATATATTTAAATTGGTTATCCATGTAAAAATTCCAAATAATTATTCAATCAAAACACAGAATTAGTATTTGCTGAAACTTTTTTGTTTCTTACTTTATTTTACTAATTTATAGATAGTCTTTTTAGTTAGACAAATAATAGGTGTTTTATCTTATACATTAATAAAGTACTTGATTTTAATTAAGTATCAAATATCATGATTTTTTGTCTACGGAGAATATCATGGTTCTTGCAACATCATGATTATGGATTTCTTTATGCCATATTTGTAAACTGTTTAAACTTTTCTTAAAAAAAAAAAATTGTAAACCGTTTAAAAAGGCAATTTCCAGAAAAGTGTTCCCCTTCAAAGAACAAAGTATACACTACAGCACTGATACTACTACTTAGGAAAATTGTTGAAAATAAAAATCTGAGTGGAAAATAAAATAAAAAATAAAAATCTAAGTGGAATTGGTTGGACTCCAGCAATTATCTTATAAAGTTCTACCAAACCTGCTAAAAAAGAGCCGATCCAGGCCTTTTTCTGTTTTTTATAATTGTCATTGTATTGGGAAAATTCAACGCTTGAGGAAAATTCAAAACTATAGATATGAATATTTTCATATCTGTATATTTCAGCTTTTATAACAATTTGATTTTTTTTTTATACATATAAAGTATTTGATCTCTCTCTAATTTATGCAACTCTTGATGTTAGGACGTAAGTTCAAAAACACTGTTTTCAAAAAAAAAAAAAAAAACTCAACATTGGAATTAAAGTCAAGTTAAAACACACATAAAAGTTTCCTGTTTTCAAGGCTGAGAATCGATGTCCCAACCCAATAGCCTTAAGCATGTTTGGGAGAAGGTGAAGAATATTTCTAATCGATGACCCTGATTTGTCGTGCCTTTGTCTGCAAATCTAGGAGTTGTTTGGGGCGCTGAGTGGTTATAATAGTCGGTGGATTATTATAGTACGTGAAATCATATAATATTATTTAAAATGCAGAATAATATAATCTAGAATTATAATAGTTTGTGTTGAGATGCAGAGTATTCAACAGGTTATAATAACACATGTTATTATAATTTGTGCCCCAAACAACCCCTTATGGATTCGTTTGTTTTAAAAGAATAATAAAAGAAATTATGGCGATTTAAATTTTCTTTTTAGCATAAAAGAACAGTATATTAAAGTGGGACGAGCATAAATATCACTAGAAATGGAACATATTTTTTTAAAACAAGGCTGCATTGAAATACTCACGTTTCTATTTTAAATTTATTATTCCAAAAAATTAACAACCATGCAAATATTAAATAGACAAGAAGTCTCAATAAAGGCAACAAAATCACCCATTTTGAATTTTAAAATTCCAGGTGGAAATTAGCAAATCAACATTACAAACAAAGTCACGTAATAAATAGTAGATATAAGTTATTTTTTTTAAAAAAAAAATATAAGCCTTATAACATGCCAATTCATGAGAACGGCTCATATTTAAATAATGTCTTTAAAAAGATTGCTTGTACACTCAAAATCATAGATGGTTTTTTAAAATCCAAGAAATAATTTGTCCAATTGAAAAATTATTCAATGAGACCGCCACAATGTGGCTATCAACTTTTCACCGTTGGATAAAAAGAAAGAAGTAATTCGATTTTATATCCAAAGGTTATTAAGGAGTATGGAAATTTTTGGATTTACATCCAACCGTTATTATGAGCCAGTCACATTGTGGCGACTTCATTAAATAATTTGTCCAATTCATAAGATACAAATATTTTGTATCATTAACTTAAATTTGTCACCAATTAACCAAAAGAAAAAAAAAAAGAAGATATAATCGCCCTAATAAACAATTTAAGATGAACCTTTATAAAAGAAAAGGGTCTGAATTCTAACCACCTAACAATATTTAACCATATTCCACCATCACGTTCTTTTTAGTAATTTTGAATTAAAAAAGGAGTGATTTTAGCCCTTCTAAAGTCACCCCAAATATACTCTTATGTTGGACGAAGTACGAACTAAATTCATATGAGAGAAATAAAAAAATTTATTCAGTTAGAAGCACTTTCAAAATATTTTATTTAAAAGAATATTACATCATAAACAATTTAAGATGAGCCTTTATAAAAGAAAAGGGTCTGAATTCTAACCACCTAACAATATTTAACTATATTACACCGTCACGTTCTTTTTAGTAAATTTGGATTAAAAAAAAAAAAAAAGTGATTTTAGCCCTTTTAAAGTCACCCCCAAATATAATCATCTTTTGGACGAAGTACGAAATAAATTCATAGAAATGAGAGAAATAAAAAAGTTTGTTGAGTTAGAAGCACTTTCAAAATATTTTATTTAAAAGAATATTACATCACAAATATAGAAGTTCGAGCCTAATACCCTCCAGGGACTTTATTACTAGGTTATTCCCTTTGGAGAGAAAATACGCTATTATTTACATTCTGAACCATCTAGGGTTAAACGTGAGTAGGTAGATAGGTAAGGGGGGTAAACTTTACACAAACTAAAAACTAGCAAGAAAGGAAACAAACCTTCATAAATTAAGAGCTGGTTTCGAAACTCCAGCCGCGAGAGAACAGCCCCATCATTCCTTCCCCCACAGGTTGAGCAACATCCTTCTCTCGATTATGCAATACTCTTACAAATTCCTCCGCACTCAGTTCCCCATCACAATTTGTATCAAATAGATGAAAAATTATGTCCATAACCTCGTCTGTGAGATTTATGCCACACACCTGATATTCCACAAAATCCGCAAAGTCATAAATCAACGGTTTGTTCTTCTTCTTCAGTCTTTACAAAGTACAAGGGCTGTCTGAGACACTAAGTTGGTTATAATAACATGGATTATAATAGTCGGTAGAATTGTATAATATTGTTTAAAATGCAGAATTGTTTAGCCTAAGATTATAATAGTTTGTGTTTGGGATGCAAAGTATTCCATAGATTATTATAACACATGTTATAATAACTCACGCCCCAAACAGCTACTAAGAGTTTGATGGACTTTATTTGATAAGAAAGTTGATGCAAAAGATAAACAACATACCTGGCAAGCAGCCCGCTGAAAATCGTTCTTTGTCAGGAAGCCGTTTACCTTCCCATAACTAAATAATGCCAGAGAAAATGGTTGCAATTTTCTACGTAGAGCGTCGAAATCCTTGAACTCCTCCCATGTGATTCGAATGTCTCTAAAATGTGGTTTATCGTCCATTCTATTAACTCGATTGAGCAACCCGCTTAAATGAGCCGAGTCAGCTGAGGCAACCATGGACAATGCAAAGTCCTTGGCGGATATGCTTCCTCTAA
Organism: Trichosanthes cucumerina; assembly: GCA_036507285.1. NCBI lineage: Eukaryota > Viridiplantae > Streptophyta > Magnoliopsida > Cucurbitales > Cucurbitaceae > Trichosanthes > Trichosanthes cucumerina. The sequence continues at coordinate 101,073,600 of CM071835.1, forward strand.
ATTTATAGTCATAATGTGCGAACTCCAATCTCAACATCTACAACACAAATTAATATTGAAAAGCAGTTTCCAAACTGTTTCCTGATCAAGCAATCTTGAAATGTCGCAAGGAATATTTGCTTTATTTACAAGTTAGCTTAGATCGAGTTATAATGATAATAATTAAGGCTAAATTATATTTAAAAAAACACCCTCAACTTAGTTTCTTAAGTAAAAAAATATCCATATTCTTTCTAAAGTTGTAATATTACCTTTTAACCTTTCATAAATATTTCAAAACTACCCTTGGAGTAGAAAAACTGTTAGAATGTTTAATGAAAAATTAACGTGTTTGAATGTCATTCATTTAGACTTAATCCACGTAAGTGTCCTAGTCATATCGTTCCAAGTTATCGCCACGTCAATTTTCTGTCCAACATTCCAACGAATTTCTTCTCTCATAATAGTTTGGAATCGTATATGAAAGGTCAATGGTAATATTACAGCTTTAGAAGAATGTGAGTATTATTGAAACAATGAGAAAAGTTTAAGGGTATTTTTTATAATTTAGCCTAATAAAAATTAAGAACTTCAACACTTGGTTAGCATAGGATTACCTCTATCTGCAAATCTTTCATAAATTGGACAAATTTATCAACTTGGAGGCCTGCGTTTCCATCTTTACCAAAGAAATACTCTACTAAGCCTCCATTTTCCACACAGCCATCAACTATTAACCTGCTACGATGTCCGTTTCTATGGTGAGCCCCTTGTCGGATATGAGACCGCATCAAAGCCATCACTTTTTTGAATTCTTCTTTATCAATCTCCCTATAAAATGCAAAACTATTACTCAAGGCACCATAGTCATGAAGATACATATATATATACTCAAGGACGTTAATGGTAGTATAAATTGTCCTCTGAATTCAGCATTCAGCTAAAAGATGCTTAAACAAATTACATTCACAATGATCTTATCTAGTAAAGTTCAGAGGCCTGATATAATGAGAATAAAAATATCCAGCACATCACTGCTAAACTGCTTCAATCACTGTAGATCCTAAATACATTCTACCTTTCTGATGGTTTGAGCATTCTCACCCATTGTTTTTTTTTTTCCCTTTCTTTTTTAATTTTAATAACCATGGTGTCTGGATGTGCACCTTGATTATCCTCAAGGGACGCCTACTTGACCTTACTACATTATCATTCATGTAAATTGGAAAAGCATAAAATCAACCAGTAATTAATAAGAGACATTCATAAGGAGGGAGGGAGTCAGCTCAATTGTAATACCATCCAATCAACCCAGAATGCGGGGAACAATTTTATCCCCAAAAATTGTTTGGCACACAAAAAAGTGCAGGAGAAGACCATGATGATAGGGCGGGCCCATAGCCCTTAGGGAACAGTCATGGATTAATATATGGAGCATGAAACTGTTAAAACAAGAGTTTAGTTCTTCCAAATAATAAAAATAATTGATGAGGCTCAAAACTGCGAGACTGATGTTGCCATCATTGTGAAAGTAAATTTATTGAAAAAGTTTAACGTGACGTACCCATCATCGTTGCGGTCAAACATTTTAAACGTCACAATAAAACTTGATTCTGGGATGCTGAGTAGTGTTTTTAAAAAGATATACCTGTTAAGCACAGAAAAAGATCTTCAAGTTCAAGTATAGTTATCCAAAGACTAAATGCCATAATGAGAAAATGTGTAACCACACGATAGGTTGAACATGGAATGAAAATATAATCTCAGAGCACAAAGAATAATGTAAACAAGTATCATAAAAATATAAAATACGAATGACTCACTCTTTAAACGAAACAAGCCCATCATTGTTTATATCAAAGAGCATGAGCAAATCCGAAGGGGCACAACGAAGCTCCCCAGGGTTCCTTTCCCCACTCAAATATCCATCTCTTACAAGATGCGACTCGGAAGGAGGAAAGACAGGAATCACTGCCCGCATTAGATCCATTGGTCTCATGAGTAACTCTCCATCTGGAGCACGAAATGATGCAAAATACTCAAAGACCTTCAGGAAATGAGATGACCAAGAAAACATGTCAAATACAACAAACTTTTAAACAACCTAACGTAGTTACTATCAAATTATTACGAGTAAGGAACTTAGGATAACTGAAGCTGAAGGAGCATATGAGTTTTGCATGGTTGAAAAGCATAGAAAATTAAAGATAACAGAAAATGAAATATGTTGTAAGATTAAAGGTTTTTTTTTTTTTTTTTGAAAAGGTGAAAACAGAATTTCATTGAAGTAATGAAAAAAGAGACAAAGTTTCAGATACAAAGCAAAAACATAAACAACAATAAAAACCCCAGTACAAGATATCAAAACACAACTCACAGACCCCCAAAAGAAACCAACAGAGACAAAAACCCAAAAAGGCAAATTCAAAAGAAAGCCATGAAACAACTCGAAGCCTCAAGCAAACAAAACCACAGAAAAGCATGCTTTCCCTGGAGCTTTGAAGACAACTCATCCCTCCATTCCAACAAAAATCTGTCGAACAAGGACCTTGAACTGGCAACACCCGCAATGGCAGAAATTTGAAAAAAAAACCACTTCAAGCTTCTAGAAAAACCCAACAACAACGGAAAAATTACAGGAACTTGGACCAGCAAAAACTTGCAAATTCTCCACGAAATCCATACACACACCACACGAAACCAACAAGAATCAAAGAAACAAGCAACATAGGCCAACTAATAAACCAACCCAAACAACTCGGCCAATCCCCAAACAGCGACACCCTAACCACAGAAAACTTCAATCACACTTCCAAGGCTCCGACTTCCAAACCTCACAAGCTCTAAAAGAAAATTTCAATGACAAGGAGACGAATGAGCGATGGGCCCAATTCCTCTAAATTGCAACCCGCTAGCCTTGATTAAATCTTTAAAAGCATCCAGTTCCTTTGGAACCCGAGGAAAGGAACCCTCCCCTTCCAACACATTCAGATCCGGGAGCTCCTTACAACTTCCACCTTTGACAATCGGAGAACTAAACAAGAGCGATAGATCTGCCACAGGAAAATCTCCGGCCAATGGAGAATCAACACGCGCACTCCACTTCTGCCTATAACTTTCCGGGCTACTTAAGCTTATATCCGAACCCACCTCTTCCTCTAACACTCCGACACCCAAAGACTCCTCAAGCTGACCAAGCGAAGCCTCATTGTGCAGAGAAACTTTAACAAAACGGGACTGAGAAGGGCCTAGAAGAACTTCGCCAACACAGGCAGAAGCCACCTTCTCGGGAGAACGCACAAATTTCCTTGTCATCCCCTGATCTTCTGGTAACAATAGCTTAGAAGGGGTATCATCCTGAATGGTAAAAATTAAACAAGTAGAAGAACAACTTTGCCTTGACCCCGCCACCTTCCCCTTTTTCCGAGTATAAAATTTAGCATAAGGAGAACAAAAACGATCACGAAGTCCCCTCACAGTACTTGGAATTGGCGACTCTCCTTCATTACCACAACCCTCCACCCCTCTTTCACCCAAGTCGAATAAACCTCCTCTTCCTCGTGACCTTCGAAGCCCCAACCCTCTACAATTACTCCTGAATTTTGAACCTGAGCCTCTTCAACTCCTTTCGGACTAATGACACTCATGGATGAAGCCTCCTTGCAACCATTGTTTAGTACTGAATGCCCATTGAAAACCAATAAGTCCTCACCGTCACTCCCATGTCCCATCAGATTTAAGACCAAGTCACCAACCACAGGAACCGAAGAATCATCTAAAGAAACCAAACCCAGAGGCCTCTCAAACTCGGGGAATTTGGAACATCCTCCAACACACATTCATCATTCAAGACCTTCGAGATTCTGGCCCAAATCTCATGAATTATCAAAGTCCTTTAGGACCAATGACTCATTGAATGGCTGCAAACCATTAGTTGTTTCTAAAGCAGAGAAGTTCAAGTTAAAAGTACCAACAGAAGCACCACTAACCTTCATTTCTGCTGGAAAGGTGATTAGCCAATGAGGTTCAAAGTATCTTGATCTATGTCTAACAAACCTCCCAATTGTCTTCCAATTGTTTCAAAGACGTTTCGATTCCATAAATGGAGGGGTAAGTTTCTAACTGCAATCCAACCTCCATAACACTCCACTACTTCCGATTGCCCAGGAAGGTGATTAGCCCAAATATCCAATTTCAAATGGATCTTCTCCACCAACTGCCACTTCCCCAGAAAACCCCTTGAAAAATCCAGAACCCCTTCATCAACCAATGTCACTGCTTTATCAGGGAAGAGTGGGTTGATCTGAACTTTAATCTGGAAATGATTCTCAATAGTATTTTTTATCTCTGACCATGGTGTGCGAGCAAAAAGCCTGGTTATTACCAATAACCTTCTGAAATTCACTTCCACCACCTCCTCATGCTTACGAACCCAATAGGTGCTACCACTGTTCGATAAACTAGCCTTCGCAAGAATCATTTCTGATGAAGAAGAGAACATCTCGTTCTCTAACTTCCTATTCACTACCAAGGATAGATTATCAGCAAACACAACTGCAAAGGACTTAAAAAAATCATCTAGCATTGCCTGAAAAACTAACCAGCCCTTACCCCATGGTCCCAACGGAATCCGCAATCCTAGCCTCCCTCCAGTCGAAGGCCAGAAGACACAAGACGCGAACCAACCCTGCTTCGTACGAAACTTAAATACCCCACTAGTACCATCAAGATCCCTGAATTTTCTCCTTTGAAAGAAGCGAGTTCCACCCGCCACAAGCTCTGCTAAAATGTCAACAAACCAGTGAAGATGAGCCAGAGAGCTTCGAATCCCAGAGCCTAGCAAACCCATTCCCATTTCAAAACCCCCCTTCTCCTGACGGACCCAAAAATGCTCCCCATTAATCCAACAACTACCGCCCTTACCAATGGAGTCAACCCAACCCCCCGAATTCGCCATAGTCATCCGAACAGAACTCTAGACAAAGGAGAAGAAAATGGACAAAACAAAACCACACTACGAGGCCAAGAAAAGACCGAACGGTCAAAACAGAACCAACCCAACGACAAGGAACCTGAAAAACCTGACCCAAAAAACCCAAGACACCAAAGAAAGTAAAGGAGGACAGGCTGAATATGAAGAGCCGAAAGAAGACAAAAAGACGAAACGAGGACAAGATCGGAGACGAAAACCGCCGACGGAAAAACTCGAGCGGAAACGAAGGAAGACGAAAAGATTATAGGAAAAACTGCCGAAAAAAAATGACGACCGAAGACAACAACAATGCTCGGAGACGATGACCGAAGATCAGCAAAGGATCGGAAAAGGACGAAGAGGTCGGGAGATCGTTATCGGAAGGAAACTGGAAGGGTAGGCTCCGAAAAACGAGCGAACTAACGGTCCGATATAGCAAAGAATGCAGGCCTAAGGGTCGAGCGTCGGAGAAGGAACTGGACACCGGAGAAGATTGGAGGCAAGGGGAGCCGGTCACCAGAGGAAATCGGGGGCTAGGAAACGAAATCGGAAGATGCAAGTTAGGGTAGGTCGGGAGGAGAGAGAAGAGAGAAAACCGGGGGGATTTTTTTTTAAGATTAAAGGTTTCTTCAATCCAATCCCTGAACTCATAAACATTTCGGCCACTGGGCTAGGTACCGGTCTTCATAACTATATTCAAGAGCGAATTTGTCTACGGTTCGAACAAATTTTGCTTACAGAATTAGTAGTTGCAGAGAAAGATTACTAGATTTCAATAAAGACGAGTCATAAGATATTTCACAATGATAGTTACTAAGACTGTCAAAGAAAACAGACAGAAAAAGCTAAAAAACAAAATAAAAAGCAGATGATACCTTCTCAGGAGGACTGTACAATCGAATGCGTTTCTCGTAATTGAAGAATACCTTTCGACGAAACTCCTCTGCAACGACAAAGTAGAAAGGAGGAAAGAGTCAACAACACTAACACGATTCCATTTACGTTTTTTCCAACTACGATTAGAACTAATCACGTACTTAGTAAGTTCAATTACTATATTAAACTACACCTAAACTCTCTTCATCATTTCTACTCCCCTAATCCGGACGAAAGAACAACCAAACCAAGAAATGAAAGAACGATTACTATTAACTACTTACCTCTAAACAGAAACTTGGAGGAGATTTCCGGCAGAGAAAACTTCCGAAAAAACGAAGTCGAACGCGGCTGTTCGACAGCGGCATCTTCAGCGCTATCCACAGCCGTTGACTCGGCAAAAGCTAATGCTGGAGTAGCAGAACTGCCAGACACATAAAGGAACCCTAATCCAGAGCCAAGCAGAATTCCTGACGCCAATTTGAGGAAGGAGCCATTAGAAGAAAGGATCGAAAACCGATCGCCATCCGAACTCGCAGCTGAAAACGATGAAGATGAAGAAGTCGATGATTGATTGACCGAGAGCCATCGGATCGAGTAGAGTGGGAGAATGGACGGTGAGGATCTCCGGAGAGATCGTAAAGACGAGATAGCCATAGCGAGAAGCCGGTTGAAAATAAATACTACCCGGATTTTGATGTGGCTTTGTGGGCGCCGATGGAATTGTTGTGTTTGTCAAACGTGGAATAAAAATAGATGCGCAGAAATATTTAATAATTAATTGTGGGCCGACAGTAGTTGGATCTAATTTTCGTTTGAACTCGACTATGGATAACATCTTGGCCCATCCCACTGGACAATTGTATGGGGTTTACAAAATCCAACGTATAGGGACGTTCATGGGCAATGTCGGTCGAGAGTCAGTTTTGAAATAGCAAAATCCCAATTTTTTTTTAACTTTTATATATATATATATATATATATATATATATATAAGTTAAAATAAATACATATATTAAAAAGAATCAATTTTTCACCGAAATCAACTGATCGAATCGATCCCAAGGGAGCTAGGTGGGAAACGTTCCTTTAGTTGTGAGGCTGAAAGAAAGTCAATTCTATGGCTATCTTTCAACCATAGGAAAATGGATTTCTCGATAATTCTATATCTCCGTATTGAAATAGGAGGTAAAAGAGTTTTAAGCCTCGCTAGAGGCCTTCTCTTTTGATATTGTCCTTTTAAGGTTCCTCAAATGGTTTCATTAAACATCAATCGAAACAGGTAAAAATGGCTCTTTTAGAGGGCGAGGGGTTGCCTCTCCCCTAGTTCACCTCCAAAAAAGTACATCTCAATTTGGCAGACAAAATAGCGGTTTGTATACCATGTAGTCTACTCCTCACCTTATATTAAAATATGTAGCAAAACCTTTGCTACATATTATATATAAAAATACACCTCAGTTTGGCAAATAAAATAACATATGCATACCATGTAATGTACCTCCACCCCATATGTATAATATGTAGTAAAATCTTTCAGTTTGACAACCAAGATAAGGTTTGTATACCATGTAGTGTACTCCCACCCTTATATATAATATGTAGCAAAACTGTGTACTTTTTCGATTCAATAAGTTGAACCCTATGCTAAAAAAATTGTCCACCGATTGAAGATCTATATGGTCGATTCAACATCAGTCTGAGAGAAAAATCGACTCTTATGGATCGATGCTCACCCGTTGTTCATGGAGTGGGATGGGGATGGTTTGAACTTTTTTTCTTTTTTTAATTTGTTGGTCTAATAAGATACGGATTAATGAATTCATTTCAGTTTTAGGATTCATCAAATACAAAATTAATAATTATGATATATAACAAACTATTTTCTAAAGGGGCAATTGGGTTGGTAGCAAAAAGGCCCAATATAATTGTCAATATAGCAAATGTCTCAATCTATTTGCAAAAATTTGAAAAGAGAAATTGAAATTACTAAAAGACCCCACACCAGTCACTGCTATCAGTAATATCACTGATAGGATGCTATCAGTGATATCACTGCTAGGATTCTATCAGTGATATCCTGTTTATTTAATAACTAATTTTTTTGTCCATTTTATTTAATAACTAATTTTTTCTTATAATTTTGATAAACTACTATTGTGATATCTATCACCGATGTAAGTGATAGACTTATCGCTGATAGTTGTCGATAGACTTCTACCACAAATTTGTCATCTATTACTTATTACTCATAACTTTTCTATTATCTATTAGACTTCTTGTTCCTATTCTGGCTTTTATCGTTGTTCATCATCGATAGAAGTGATGACTACTATCATGTTAATGGTTGATAAAAGTTAATGAAAAGAAGTGATAGACTACTATCACTAATAGAAGTCATAAGTTTCTATCAGTGATAGTTTTCCGATAGACTTCTACCTATCTATTACCTATTACTCATAACCTTTGTATTAGACTTCTTGTTCTTCTTGATTATTAATTTCTTTCTTCTATCCGACTTTTATCAGTGATAGATGTCTATCACCGATAGTTGTTCATCAATCATTAACTTCTTTCCAGTGATAGACTTCATCGGTGGTAGTTGTCTATCACTATCACTGATAGTTGTCTATCTGTTAGCTATTACTGTTTTGTTGTGTGGTCTTCAAATTTTCTCATCAGATGCCAAAGTTCTTGTGTTCATAGTATTGATATTAAACTTTTGAAACAATCACAAACTTTGTATTGATAGTATGAATAGTATGATAACAACAATATTGAGTTCTATCTTGAAAAAATATATCTAAAACCAATTGCAAAAATTACATCATGGTAAAAATGGTGGAAATTTACATGTCCTACGATTGTGACCAATACGATGAAAATGATTACATTTTGTGTGACTTCTTGCTTCACCAATCGACAGAATCTTTTGCTTTCGGGGTCTTCCTGCTTGACGTTTAACAATTGGAGGCAATGCATTCATGTCAACATCTATCGAACTCCATTTAGAATGATTCCCAACTGGGCGGATTACACCTTCATAAGTTGTCACTCCCGTCACTAATTGCACAAGAGGAGCCATCAAAACAAGCACCATTAATATGAGCAACTAAAGGTTATCTTGTATTTTGATCTTTAACTAAAGTTAAAAACCAAGAAACATCTTTATCTTCTTTAATTTTAAGAACATCCTGAACACCATTTATCCCATAACCTAATAACATTGACAATTCTATAGAAGAAATAGAATTATCCATTCGAACTTCTTTCACAATCAGATTAATAAAATCATCAAAACACATCATCTCATCAACCAAAATTCCAATGGTCTTGTAATTCTCATAGAAATTTTTCTCATTCCATTGCCCACTATAAAAAATAACTATTGGAAGCTTCATCATAGTTCCTACGAAAAGTAATAACAACATTAATAACATTAAGTAATATAGAAACCGATCACCACAATAGTCACTCGTTGATTAATGATATCACTGATAGTATTGATATCTATTGATTACTGATATCATTGATATCTACTGATCACTGATATCATATCTATTGATCAATGATATCACTGATATCATTGATATCTAGAAAACAGTGATAGATATCACTGATATCACTGATATCTACTGATCATTGATATCACTGATATCATATATATTGATCAATGATATCATTGATATCTAGAAAACAATGATAGATATCATTGATATCACTGATGTCATATGTGTTCTCTAGCATATCTAGAAAACAAAACAATCACTAAAATCAGACTTGCGACTCCAAAACATTGCAGAAAAACAGTGATATAACAAAATGAACAAAAGAAATACCTACGAAAAAAGCTCTGGTTGATTGACAAACTCAAATACCCACGAAAAGAGCTCCAATAGAAGATCATATATCACTAATTGGAAGCACAATAGTCACTCGTATATCACTAATATCACTAATATCATTGATATCTATTGATTACTGATATCACTGATATCATTATCTATTGGTCACTAATATAACTGATATCTATTGATCATATAGGAAACAATGATAGATATCACTGATGTCACGTATATCGTCGATCATCTAAAAAAGCGATGATTCTTTGAAAATAATCAAACAAACTTGTGACTTCGATCGAATTGGAGAAGATAATCAGACAAACTTGCGACTTCGATCGAATTGGAGAAGATAATCAAACAAACTCAATGAAAATTCATGGACAGCAATTCAACAGATCGAACTGGAAGATACCCGATCGAATAGGTGAAGGCTTGCGACTCCGATTGAATTTGAGAAGATACTCAAACTTGCGACTCGACAGAAGATTGGACTGGAATCGAGAAGAGTTTGGGAAGATTGGACTGGAATCAAGAAGATGTTGTCGCAAAAATCGGAAGAAGAACAAATACCAATTGAAAAACAAATATCAATTAAAAAGGGAATAGGTTTAAGCTAAAAGTATAATTGGAATTATAAAAAAAAAAAAAAAAAAAAAAGATTTTTGCCATATTTGTAATTCTTTTAAAATGTTGTTATATCTACAAATACTAAAACCATAATTGCTACCCATTACAAATTCTCTAAAAAATAGGTATATTAAATAAATTATAATGCATCTCATTTGATTTGACTGTGAATTTAGAGTCTTACAAGTAGTTAAATATTTATTTCTGTTTGAGAATCTAGAAAATTGAAATGTTTAAATGCTTAAAATTGTAAAATAATAAAAAATATAAATGTCGGGCATAATCATGTTTGTTTTGAATATAAAAATATAAAAATAATAAAGGAATATTTAAATGTAGTGAAGAACAAAATCAGTGAAGAACAAATATCAATTGAAAAACAAATACCAATTAAAAAAGGAATAGGTTTAAGCCAAGGGTATAATTGAAATTATAAAAAAAATTAAAGATTTTTGTCATATTTGCAATTCTTTTAAAATGTTGCTATATCTACAAATACTAAAACCATAATTGCTACCCATTACAAATTCTCTTTTCTAAATTTAAGATTTATTAAATACTATTTTAAAATTTTAGAAGTTTATTAAGTACTATTGTAAGAGTTTAAATATTGTATCGTCCTTTAAAAAATAAAATTATTTAATATTTTTTAAAGAAAGATAATAATATAAAAATAACTCGAACCATTGGAGTTTCGAAGATGTTGGAGTGTTCTACATTTGAGATATTCCTAGAACAAATACTGAATAAGATTTTTATTTTAAAAACAGATAAAGTTTTAAATCGTATCGTAATTATACTTATATATAAAAGAAAAGAAAGGGACAGCTGGAGAGCAATTAAGTCGTTTTTATTAACTTCCCATTATTAAAAAACATTTTGTATAGTTTTTTTAAAATAATATTTCATTATGCGAGGGAAAAATGAAAATGAAAATATAAAATAATAATAAGGGGTAAAAAGCCGTAAATAAATTGAGATGGAAAAGCGATGCCAGCTGGGTGGGATTCCACCGAAAGCGCGTTTGGTTTGGAATGCCGCCCATTGGTTGGCATGTGGCCATTGTATTTATTTTCATTTTTTTGCCTCGATTTTTCTTCTTCCTTTCTTTTTTATTTTCCAATTAATTTTATGTATAATTAAATAGTGGGAGTAGAGGCATGGACCAACTCAAAAAATAAAATAAAAAAGTAGAGACAGAAACATGATTACTCCTATCTTGATTATTGAATTATGAGCCAATATAGGTAGATGATTAAGATATTTATCTCTCTTTTTAAATATGGACAAATTTCTACTCTCATATTTAGTATACTAAAAAAAAACTATTGAATTATACTTTAAATTAAAAATTTAAGAAGAAACAACCATTTAGCCTTTAATTTTAGTTTTTTTAAATTAATTTTTTTTGTTTAATAATTTTCATCTCTCTTAAAAAATAGGTACATGTCTAACCAAATTTCAAAAAATAACCATAAGTCTTTTGAAACTATCTTTTTTAGTTTTTAAAAACCTTGTTTTATTTTTTAAACCTCCCTAAGCGTCCAAATGTTTTCTTAAAACAAAAAAAAAATGTTTATCAAACAGAACCTTGGCATTTCAACATAAATTTTAAGCTCACAACTAACTTGAGCTTATATTTTAATTATAACTTCAATGGTAGAGTGTTTTTCTTTTACTTTTATGAATACTTAGAGATGATATTTAAACTTCTAATTTTGTACTCGAAGTCATAATATAATATTTTATCTAGTTGAAATATATTTTAATTAACCAATATCAATAGTTAAACGCATAAAGAATATAGAGAAAGAATAAGTGTGGATTCAAAAAATTTAGGTTAAAAGAATTAGTATTTTTTTATCTTAACAAAATTATATATATTTAAATTCGTACGAAGATTTGTAGTGGATGATTTTTGCACTAGTGGAGGTGGAGCTTTAACTATACTTAAATTGAGTTACATATAAATTACTGGTTACAACTTACAACCTAAAAATTTTGGCCCACCATAAATAAATAATAATATAGTTTTTTTTTTCTCAACATATCCACCCACTAATGCTGACTATCAACAAGAGCATAGTTTAATTAGCATCAAATAAGACTTATGATCGAGAAGTCATGAGTTCGAAACCCCCGCCCCCAAATGTTGATGTACTAAAAAAATGTTGACTACGTGATTTAATATTTATTTCGTCTCACTTTGACTAATGCTATAATTAGTTTTTTTTTATTATCTATTATGATATATTATTTTTATTTATAACTTTATTTTAAAATAATTAAATAGTTATATTTGTTTGTGTGAATTGGATGACATTATAATTTGAAGTGTTGGTTGGAAATTTAATTCGGATAGCATACCTATAGCTATTCAATAATCCAACATCAATAACAAATTTGCATTAGATTGAGTTACATATAAACAAAGTTACAGGTACAACTTACAACCTAAAAATTTTGGCCCACCATACATAAATAATAATATAGTTTTTTTTTTCCAACATATCCACCCACTATCCACCCACTAATCTTTGACCAACAAGCGTAGATATTTAGTATAAGTAAAGACTTATGACCAAAAAAAGGCACATGAATTTCAAAACCCCACCCCCAAATGTTGATGTACTAAAAAAAATGCTGACTACGTGATTTAATATTTATTTCGTCTCACTTTGACTAATGCTATAATTAGTTTTTTTTTTATTATCTATTATGATATGTTATTTGTATTTCTAACTTTATTTTAAAATAATTAAATAATTATATTTGTTTGTGTGAATTGGATGACATTATAATTTGAAGAGTGTTGGTTGGAAATTTAATTCGGATAGCATACCTATAGCTATTCAATAATCCAACATCAATAACAAATTTGCATTAATAAAAAAATATGTCATTAATTTATTTGAAATAAAATGGTATTGAATTATATAATCAGTGAAAGGAAAAACAACGATTAAAGAGTATAAAGAGTCAACATTCAAAACAAAAATCTTTAATATAAATAGGAGATTTTTTTTTTTACAAGGTAACCATTGCTTTTTATTTATTCTCAAAACTAATTATAATATGATAAGCGATAAAGTGAGACAAAATTATTTAATTGTTTAAAAATAAGCTTACAAATAAAAATAAAACATATAACAAATAAAATTTAATAATAATATTATGAGATAGTAATAATGCAACTATTTAAAATAGGGTAGAGGAAACTTACTCATTCTAAAAAAATTTTGATAAGTATAAACTTAGAGTCTATTTGAGACACAAATTATAATAATCTATGGAGTACTCTATACTATAAACATAAATTATTATAACTTCAGATTAAATAATTCTGTATTTTAAACAATATTATATAATTATACAGATTATAACAATTCATAAACTATTATAACTCATGTTATTATAATTCCTTTTAACATCATAAACAATGAGAGATCATGATTTCAATATCTCACAAAAACTCCAACTAATAAAGAAGAGGTTAGGACTACAAAATTACCATTAAGGCCTTGATCCACATAAGCAGAATAGAGCCAAAAAAAATAGTACCAGAGCAGAGCCACACAATTGAGAGCAAGATACAAACTTACACTTACAGTAGAGACATAAATAATTATTTTATAAAAATATTAGAGAATAGTTATTTAAATTTTGAAGCAGGTCCAGAAAGTGGCTCCCTTTTGGGGTCACAAGAATCTCGGCCTCACCGCATTTGAGTTTGGCGGGCCCCACTTATTTTATTTATTTATTTTTTTTAAGTCAGGCTCCACTTATTTTCGAAAATCAATACCCTTCCATATTAATTTAATTTACAGTACCTCCTACCTCCATTTCTGCTTCTGTCTGTTCCACCCTCACACTCACGGTCATTTCCTTTCCAGCACCACATGGTCCCATTTTTCTTTATTTCTTTTATTTCTTTTATTTCTTTTTCTTGGTAATATTTTCCAGCCCATTTCTGTTCTGTCAAATTTATTCAGAATTTCCTTATTCAAACTTCGGTCTCTTTTCTTGGAGTGATTAAATTTAAATCACAATCTTCTTCTATTATAATTTTTTATTTATTTATATTTCAAATTCTGCCATGGGTAACGTATAATCTCCATCTTCGACAAGTCAAAAAGTCAAAGGTCAAGGTTTCATCAATTTCAACGTTCACAAGTTTCATTTCAGAGATCAAATAAACTCGGCGCCTGAATCGTGACGACATTATTTCACCGGGCGGCACGTCCTGCACCAACTAAATAAACAAATCATAGTATTCAAAAAATAAATAAATAAAAAACAAATAAACAAATCATATACAAAAATATCATAACAAAATTTAAATAATAATAATACCTGGCACCGGAATGGACGGGACGGAGTAAACGGAACACGTGAAACGACGGGGACGAAAATCACGACGGACGGAGCTGACGACGGTGACGTACAACGACGACAACCGCATAAAAAGAATCCCAACGCTGCACGCAACGGTATTGAACGGGTCACATTTCTCATCCAACGGTGTTAAAAAACATATGCAAATTGATGCCGGTTACAATTACTTCAGGTTGAAATTAATCTTCAAATTATAATCTTTTTGTTCCTTTTTGTTTTGTTCTTTTGGTTCAATTAAAACAAACAAGTCCGAAATTCTCCTTCCACAGCAAATGATGTTATATGTACAAAGGGTGTAAATTCGTTGGTTTTTTTTTCTTCTTCAATCCTCTGCCAAAAACCACGAGGGATTTCGACTGTGGACGAACCTTCCCTCTGCGTACAAAACTCGGCGAGCCGACTCAGTCCCGCTTCCACAAATCAAAAGCTGGAACTCATCACGAGTCACAAACTCGGCAAACAGCAAACACAAATCTGAATCCTGAATCTACTAAATTTCCCCTCAGATACCGCCTTGAAGATCATGCAACTGTGTGTGGTGTTTTTTTTCGCTATAATTCTTAACCAGAAGCGTTCACAAACCGATGCTCTTCGTCGAACCTGAGATCATAAAGTTTTAGACATCACCGTACCTTCTGCTGTGAAATTCAAGCGTCGTCGGCTTTGGACATGACGGAGAGTCGACTAGATCTAGGTTGAAATGCCGCTCTCCTCCTCTGCTGGTGCGAAGAAGGCCGAATCAGAGAAGTCAATGCTCGTTTCACCAACTCTCCTTCCACGCCGCCGATTCGAACGAGCGAGTTCGCCATGGCCGATCTCCGCATATTCAATCTGGTGGAAGGAAACGACACCGTCTGGCTATGGCCGCCCCTACTCGAAACGTTCTTGTGAAGACTACACCGGAACGATCCTGGATGCGTCGTCGGAGAGCACATACAGGTCCTCTTAACGTTAGACACCGGGCGATTTTTCCTGGAAACGATGACGGATCGATTCGGAGAAATCGAACGGTTATCGACGAAGAAACGGACAGGAGTAAGAGAAGGAGATGAATAAACATTGACACGACTGGGAGAGGTGGAACGAGGTTGATGATGGTGGCTACGTAAATCACGGTGGTCATCGTGACGGAAAGTGGAAGAATGCGAGTAAAAGTTGGAGCTAGTGGAGGAAGCAAACGCAGACATAGAAGACGACAACGAAGGGGAGTTACAGAACCGGCCGCCCGGCGACTGTGATCGGAGCACCGGGCCGCTAGATCTGGTTTTCGAGGAAGAAGAAGAAGTCACCATTAGAAACCAGGAGAGAGAGAGAGAGAGAGAAAGCGAAGAAGAAGAAAGCTGGAGTGTTCTGTACCCTCAAAGGGGCCCCTTGGGGCGTTAGTTTGGCAAACCTAACGATTCTCAAAGGCCATTTTTATAGATCAGAGAAAGCGGGGTAGGATTGTAATTAAGAGGAGAGTGAGGGGTAATTTGGGAAAGAAGTGGAGTCAGTTGACTTAACCATGGTAGGGTTGGCGTTAGGGTTTTAACTTTTAAAGGATGGGGTTGGGTTAGAGGAGGCGTTGGGATTCTTGATCTAACGGCTGGATGGGGAGGAAGAAGACGAAAATGGGAGCCGTTTATCCAACTTTTAGGAGAGGGAGAATCTGCCACGTGTTGAGATGCTTTTGACAGGAAAGAAATGTGAAAGTACGAGAAAACCAGGTACAGACCCTTTATTTGCAGTTTGCCATTGGAGGAGGATATGCTGGAGCCACAGGCGTTGCGATCACGGTATCCATTGCTTGAGCTCCACGTAATGTAACTGTAAAGATTTCTCTTGCTTCTGATTCGTGACAGCCAAACCGTAATGTAAATATCACCCATTCTCCTAACCTAAGTTGTAAGTTTTTTTTTTTTCTGTCCAAAGCCTAATTCAGTAAATAAGATATTAGTTAACATTTAATTATTTGTGTTTCAATCTTTCACTTTCAATATGACTGACTCAAAGAAAATTGTAAATTTTTTTTATCTATTTCAAAAACAAAATCACCAACATGAAAATAACAAAAAAAAAATTATCATTTGGTTGGCATGTATTATCAATCAGGAAATCAAATGTTGGTTCTTGAAATTTAAGTTTAGTTTTTAATATAGTCTAATATAGTCTCTTTATATATATATATATATTAAAAGAAACATATTACAACAGACTTGAAAGATTTAAATTTAAAGAAGTCCTAGAGTTGTCTTCCTCCCCATGTGAATACCACGTTTAATTTAGTCTCCATAGTTGAATAAATAAGATACTAATTAACATTTAATATTGAGAGTTTGATCTCCCACTTTCAATATGATTGATATAAAGAAAATTGTGAAATGTTGTCTTATTTTAAAAAAGAAAAAAAATAGAAACACCAACATGCAAATAGACCGAAAAAAAATTATCAATTGATTGACATATATTATCAATCAATAAATCAAATGTTGGTTCTTAAAATCTAGGCTTAGTTTTAATTTAGTTACTTTGATTTACTATCCTCGCAAATTGTGCAAATTGTCTCTAAATTATATGAAAAAAAAAAGAAAACTCTAAACCAATAGATCAAATGTTGGTTATGAATTAATTCATTATTTTTTTTACAACCATAAACTCTAATACAATTAATTAACAAAGTTTAGTCATAGAAAACATCAAACACATTGTCACATTAAAAAATATGTTAGTATGATAATTTAAAATATTGTTTATGAAGTTTGACCAAATCATACGAAACTATTTGAAATTAAACACTCACCATATGAACAAAATTTTAAAATTTTATATTAAGACCGAGTTGAAACTATGTCCAAATTATAAGAATAAAGTTTTATAATTATTTTTTTCTGTTTCAATATTAAATTTAAAATTTTAACCGACAATGTCCACTCTAAAATATTGATATCTAACTATAGTTTTATTAGTGTATGTTTGTATCAATTGTATTTGCCACCATGATCTCAATTGATATAAACGCATACGTTCTCGACTACGAGTACAAAGGTTTGTCTCCCTACCCTAGAACAAAAAAAAAAAAATACTCAAAAATAAAAATTTGCATCTTTTTTTTTAAAAAAAAAAGTTCAATTTTCTTATTTTGCATGGTTTTTTTACCGAATGTGAAGTGAGAAATTCAAATTTATGCTCTCGTGGTTGAGTGTACAAGTTTTTGAACTATGCTCATGTTGACTTATTTCAAGTATGTTATACATCAAACTTTTTTTTTTTTAACGATTGTTACACGTCAAACTTAATGATTCGTATATCTAATAAATGATATTTATGTAAATTAATGTATCGCTTACCTAATTTGGTGGCACTAAAAGCAACCAAACATTTTTATTACTCATTAGTGGAAAAAATTATTTGATTCGATAACAAAAAAAACCCACCCATTTATAATATTCATAACATTTTATGAATTTACTTTTCATTATATATAAAATATATATATATATATATATATATATATATATATAAAAGAAACTTTAATACATTGTATAATTAATAAAATATTTGTCAATATAAATATAGTTTAGGTGACATAAAATATATACCTTCAATCAAAATGGGAAGTTCCACATATGTTTTTTTTTTTAAAAAAAAAAAACAAAGCATTTAGCAAAGAGCATGCAAGAAATCTAGAAGCTAGCTTTGTTAAAGTTAAAAGGGAATTCGTTGAAAGAAAACGCGGTAAAATTGAAACGATTCGTCGGCTCGGCGCTGCATAACTCGGTTGATTGAGTCGTCTCTTTTATGGTCGTCATTTTCCAGTAACAAAAGAACATTTCGCACGACATGTCGGAAGGTTGAAAAAATAGGAAAGAAAGTAAGTATAAGAGGAACCAGGAAGTAAGGACCCAAAATTGCAAAGTTGAAAAGAGCAACTATTGAAAAAAAAAACAAGAGTTAGACAATTCCAGGAGGGGCGGGAAACCCGTAATTAAATTGGAGATCCAGATGTTGGGTTAGACAGTTGTCTATTTATATTACTTTGTATTTTTCATTCTTTATTCTTTTAAATTAAAATATTAGTTGATATATTTTTAATTTCATTCCATTTTACTTGTAAATGTTTCAATAAAATTTCAAATTGGTCTTTAATTTTTTTTTAAAAAAAGATTATTGGTCTTCATGCTATAAATTTTATAAATTTTAAAAATATATTAACGTTGTGTTTTTTCTTAAATAAAAATTATATATTTTTAAAAAAATTTATTATTATTATAAATGCATTGAAAAATAGATGTTCATTTCTCATACACCCATGTGTCATGTTTTCATTTATCCATGTGCCTTCCATGTGTCATCTTTTGATAGATGCTTAGTGTCCAAACAAGCCACTCATCACATGCCAAATTTCCTATAAATAGTGGTTTTTGGTGGATAATGAAAAATGCAATTGGTGAAAAATGTTCTCCAATCTTCACTATTCTCTCCCACTTTCTATTTGAATAATCCTCCATATAATTCCACTATCCTTTATTATATTTTATATATTGCCACACTTGTATTATTATTATTATTATTATTATTATTATTATTATTATTATTATTATTATTTAAATATTGGTAAAATTATACCTGATTTTTATCTTTCTTTTTACAACACGTTATCGCATTTAAAAAAAATGCGAGATTTTTCATGAAGGTAGGTCCTCCGGGTAAGCCATTTTTTAAAATGTTATTTGCATGTTTAATTAATTTCCTAATGTAAATGCAATTTCTTTTTATATAGTATTATTATGCCAAATCTTTCAAAATTAGAATTCACAACCCTTGACATTAATGGTAATAATCATTTGTCATGGGTGCTTGATGGTGAGATCCATTTGGATGCTGTGAATCTTGGAGAGACCATTAAAGAAGGAAATACAACATCTAGTCAAGAAAAAGCTAAGGCCATGATCTTTATTCGTCATCATCTCCACGAGGGATTGAAAATGGAATATCTGACGATAAAAGATCCATATGTCTTGTGGAAGAGCTTGAAAGAAAGGTATGATCATAAAAAAACTGTTATTCTTCCAAAAGCTCGTTATGACTGGATGCACCTGAGGTTGCAAGATTTTAAATCAGTAAGTGAGTACAACTCTGCATTATTCAAAATTAGTTCAAAATTAAAATTATGTGGAGAAAACATTATTGATGTGGATATGTTAGAGAATACATTTTCTACCTTTCATGCCTCGAATATGCTCTTGCAACAGCAATATCGAGAGAAAGACTTTAAAAAATATTTAGAACTCATTTCATGTCTTCTCGTGGCTGAACAAAACAACGAGCTATTAATGAAAACCCATGAACCTCGACCAACTGGAGCAACACCATTCCCTGAAGTGAATGTTGTGAATTTTAACAATCGAGGTCGAGGTCGTGGTCGTGGTCGAGGTCGTGACCGCGGTAGAGGAAGAAATACCTATTTTCGTGGTGGACATTATAATTTTAAGAAATCCACACAGATGATGATCGTAAGGGCAAGGCTCCACAAGATAAGAGTTCAAAAGGTGGTAAACATAAATGTTTAGGTGCGGAATAGTGGCTTTGGTCACGCACTGTCGTGACGTCAAAACACCTTGTTGATCTCTATCAAGCTTCCCTGAAGGAAAAAGGAAAAGGGAAGAATGTGGAGGTGAATCTTGTCATTCAAGAAGATGATGTGTTTGACCTCTCCAATATGATGCATATTGATATGGCTGATTATTTTGAATCTCCTGGAGAGAGAATTGATGCAATCAAACAAGTAAAGGATGCTTTGTATGAAGATATATAATTAAGTACTGCTTGTAATTATTATATGTTTTTCTTGTTTTTGTATATATATTTAGGACTCTTTGTAATCACTTTTCTTTTCTTATCAATGAAGAAATATGGACAATTTCAATATGTTGAGTAACCCGAAAATGAGCAATGAAGATTTATGTCTGGCAGACTACGCGACTACGCACACGATACTCATAAACAGAAAATATTTTTCTAAATTGACAATGCTGGAAGCGAAAATCAATACTATATCAGGTTCTGCAGACCTGATTGAAGGTTTTTGAAAAGCTAGTTTTATCTTGCCCAGAGGAACAAAATTTTCAATTAATAATGCTTTGTTTTCTAGTAAATCAAAGAGAAATTTATTGAGTTTTAAAGATATACATAACAATGGTTATCATGTTGAAACTGATCGAAAAAATAATATAGAGTGTCTTTATATCACATCTATTGTTTCACATGAAAAACGTATATTAGAAACACTGCCTGCTTTTTCTTCTAGATTATATTATACTCATATACGAGTAATCGAAAGTTATGCAACAATGAACCAGAAGTTCATGAATCCAGAAATATTCAGTGTTTGGCATGATCGACTGGGTCATTCAGGATCGATAATGATGAGAAAAATTCTTGAGAATTCACATGGGCTTCCTTTAAAGAACCAGAAGATTCTTCAATCTAATGAGTTATCATGTGATGCTTGCTCTCAAGGGAAATTAATTATTAGACCATCACCAGCTAAAGTGGGAATTGAATCACCTGCATTTTTATAGTGAATTCAAGGTGATATTTGTGGACCTATTAACCCACCAAGTGGTCCATTCAGATACTTTATGGTATTAATTGACGCATCCAGCAGATGGTCACATGTATGCTTATTATCAAGTCGAAATCTTGCATTTGCAAGATTACTTGCTCAAATAATTAAGTTAAGAGCACAATTTCCTGATCATACAATTAAGACCATTCGACTTGATAATGCTGGTGAATTTACGTCCCAAACTTTTAATAATTATTGTATGTCAATTGGGATAAGTGTTGAACATCCTCTAGCTCATGTTCATACACAAAATGGTCTAGCCGAATCATTTATAAAACGTCTACAATTAATTGCAAGACCATTACTTATGAGAGCTAAACTTCCTACATCGGTCTGGGGTCATGCTATTTTGCATCTTTGCATCATTATTACGTATTAGGCGGTAGCCTATAATAAATATTTCCCATGCAATTAGCTTATGGCCAGCAACCAAATATATCCCATCTGAGAACTTTTAGATGTGCAGTATATGTTCCAATTGCTCCACCACAACGCACTAAGATGAGTCCTCAAAGGAGGTTAGGAATATATGTTGGATATGATTCCCCATCAATTATTAAATATCTTGAACCTCGACGGGTGATGTATTTATTTGACGATTTCTTGATTGTCATTTTAATGAAACAAATTTTCCAACATAGGGGGAGGAATTAAGAAGTTGGAAAAAGAAATCACATGGAATGCATCATTATTATCTCATTTAGATCCTCGTAAAGATCAATGTGAACTTGAAGTTCAAAAGATAATTCATTTGCAAAATATAGCAAATCAATTACCGGATGCATTCACAGATGCTAAAAGAGTGACTAAATCATATATACCAAAGAAAGAAATGCTCCATCAAAATTGATATTCCACAGAGAACAAGTTGTCAATAATGAGTCTGGAGCACGCCAGAAGCGTGGTAGACCAATGAGTTCCAAAGATAAAAATCCTTGAAAAAGAAAAGTAGTTGAGAATCAAAATGATTCAATGAAAGGTATGGATGTTCCAGAAGAAATCCAGAATACAACTACTCAAAAGAGTATTGATGAAAATCAAACGCTTGAGGATAATAATGAAATTTCTATAAATTATGTTACAACAGGAAAGAAATGGAACCGAAATGATATCATTGTTGACAACATTTTTGCTTATAATGTTGCTCACGATATTATTCATGAAAGTAACGATTTCGATCCAAAATCTATCAAAGAATGTCAACGAAGAAAGGATTGGCTGAAGTGGAAAGAAGCAATTCAAGCAGAGTTGAACTCACTTTCAAAACGTGAGGTTTTGGACCGTAGTCCTAACGCCGAGGAAGGTGTCAAACTTGTGGGATATAAATGGGTATTTGTAAGGGAAAGAAATGAAAATAATGAAGTCACAAGATATAAAGCGAGACTTGTTGCACAAGGGTTCTCGCAAAGGCCCAGTATTGATTATTAGGAGACATATTAAATGCGTGGTGGATGCAATAACGTTAAGATATTTGATTGGCTTTGTTGTATATGAAAAACTTGATATGCATTTAATGGATATAGTCACGGCGTATTTATATGGATCTCTGGATAGTGACATTTATATGAAAATCCTGGAAGGATTTAAAATACGTAAACATATGAATCAAGTTCTCGGGAATTATATTCAATCAAGTTCTGAGAGATCATTATATGGATTAAAACAATCGAGACGAATGTGGTATAATCGCCTGAGTGAATATCTGTTGAAAGAAGGATATCAAAATAATCTAATGTGTCCGTGTGTTTTTATAAAAAAATCTCAGTCATGATTTGCTATTATAACTGTATATGTTGATGACTTAAATATAATTGGAACTTCTGAAGAGTTATCCAAGGCAATAGAATATTTTTAAGAAAGAATTTGAGATGAAAGATCTTGGAAAAACAAAATTTTGTCTTGGTTTGCAAATTGAACATTTAACAGATGGGATATTTGTTCATCAATCAACCTATACAGAGAAAATCTTAAAAGATTTTATATGGATAAAGCACATCCATTGAACATTCCAATGGAAGTTTCGTCAACTGGATGTAAAGAAAGATATATTTCGACCTCGAGATGACAATGAAAAACTACTTGGTCCTCAAGTACCATATCTTAGTGCAATTGGTGCACTTATGTATCTAGCTAATAACACAAGACCGGATATTGCATTTTTTGATGAAATTTATTAGCTAGATATAGTTCATGTCCTACAAAAAGACATTGGAACGGAGTTAAGCATGTACTCCGATATCTTGAGGACAATTGATATGGGTTTATTTTATTCTAACAAATCAAATCATGATATAGTTGGTTATGCAGATTAAGTTATTTATCCGATCCACACAAAGCTAGATCTCGAGAAAGGTTATCTATTTACATGTGGAGGAAGCTGCTATATCATGGCGATCAGTGAAACAGACCATCACAACCACTTCTTCAAATCATGCTGAAATCCTTGCAATTCACGAGGCAAGTCGAGAATGTGTATGGTTAAGATCAATGACACAACACATTCGTGAGACATGTGGTTTGTCTTGAGTAAACCTCTTCCAACAATATTATATGAAGACAACACAACATGTATAGCTCAAATCAAAGGAGGATACATTAAAGGAGATAGAACGAAACATATCTCTCCAAAACTTTTCTACACTCACGACCTTGAAGAAAATGGTGACATCTCAAAGACAATGAGATATGTTCGAAGGATAACTTAGGCGGACATATTTACAAAGGCATTACCAACACAACATTTGAGAAATTGGTTCACGTGATTGGGATGCGACGACTCGAGAGATCTCAGTGATGTTTATACATGAGGGGAGTATAGTGTATTCTTTATATAAAATATGTACTTTTTTCCTTCACTAGGATTTTTTCCCATTGGGTTTTTTCCTAGTAAGGTTTTAACGAGACATATATTATATAAAATAGACATCTAAGGGGGAGTATTATAAATGCATTGAAAAATAGATGTTCATTTCTCATACACCCCTGTGTCATGTTTTCATTGATCCATGTGTCATCTTTTGATAGATGCTTAGTGTCCAAACAAGTCACTCATCACATGCCAAATTTCCTATAAATAGTGACTTTTGGTGGATAATGAAAAATGCAATTGGTGAAAAATGTTCTCCAATCTTCACTCTTCTCTCCTACTTTCTATTTGAATAATCCTCCATATAATTCCACTATCCTTTATTATATTCTATATATTGCCCCACTTGTATTATTATTATTATTATTATTATATTAGTATTTAAATATTGGTAAAATTATACCCGATTTTTATCATTCTTTTTACAACAATTATTATTATTATTATTTAACCAAATTCAATTAAAAAAAAATCAAACTAATGAAATATTGATTTTAATATTTATTGAAAGTGAATAAATTTGAATCATTGAAAGTACATAAACTTGAGAGGAATGAAACTCAAGTATAGGAACCAAAATGAGATTTTAACATTTAGTTTATTTGTCAAAGTGAGTTTAGTTCAACAATAATTGACGAGTACTCCAACGTTGTTGGATTAAAAAAACATTTATTTTAGTTTATCCTTGCTCGATTTCCGTTACAACATTATTTTAAACTTTTTTATTAGGATGGAAGATTGAATTACAGACTTTGGAATAGTAATTAGTGTCTTGTTTGCTAAATTACGATGGATCGACTATTTTAATCCTTATACTTTTATTAAAGTACATATTAAAGTGACAGTTTATTTCATATACTGTATGTAGCTTAATTTAAAAATTTGTAATCACTTACCCCTACATTTTAGTCACTAACAATTAATTATTTTCATTCTAACAAAAAAAAAAACATCTTGTTAAGATGCTACATTTTAGTCACTAACAATTAATTATTTTCATTCTAACAAAAAAAAAAAACATCTTGTTAAGATGTTTAGTTTCTACATTTGAGTCGTACCAATTTATCTTCGTAATTTTTTTTAAAAAAAAATTGTAACAATTTAGTAGGAATGAAACATAGTATGAAACAATTTGGTTTGTGTAAAATCTCTATTAAAATTATTAAAATTTAATGGAAGTTATATATATATATATATAGATCCATAAACTATTTATAAGCCAACAATAACATAACTCAAGACATCAAATAAGACTTATTCCAAGAAGTCATAGGTTCGAATCCTCCACCCCAAATGTTGTAGTACTATAATCATTTGATTTTTTGTTTTTTGTTTTTAAAAATTAAGCCTACAAAATGCTATTTTCATTTTTTTTCTTCTCATCTACTTTTTATATATATTTAAAAAAATCAAACCAATATTTGAAACCTGAAAAAAAATGTTCAATTTTATTTTCTTTTTTTTTAAAAAAAAAGTTAAAAATTCCAATATTTTCATAGGAAATATGAAATCACGGTAGAAAATAAAACAAATACAATTTTAAAAAATATAAAACCAAATAGTTATCAAAAGAGCTAAATCATCACGAATTAACATTTATGGAATGGGTCATTATAAATTAAAAAACACATAGACTAAATTATTAATTTAATGAAAGTATAGAGAGGGACCGAAAGTGTTTTTTTAACTTTTTTTTTAGTTTCCCATGAGGTATTGGTATTTGAATTTCTAATATTTAAAGAGAAATAATATTTTAACTAATTGAGTTGTATTTTTTTTTTTTTTTGGATATACAATTGAGTTGTATTTACAGTGACTACAAAAGTACAATTCCATGTAACTTTTTTTTATAATACGATTGATTCGAAACTTTAACCTCTTAATTGATAACACATATTTTATATCAATTGGGCTATGCTTTTACTTGGTTACAATTCCATATAATTTCGATTTTATACATACTCTCTTTTATACCGAAAGTATGAATATCCATAATACATAGACAAAACATCTATGGAACATTTTTTTATTAAACCCAAAAGCACATATCTGTGCTGATTAAAGTCTGAAGTGAATGATAAAATAACATTACGACATGATTAGGACTACTTTGCATCACCGACCTTGATTTTGTACTAACTATAATTTAGATGTTATACTAGCATTTTGTCGATGAGATGTGAACCCTAGAAGTATAAATTAAATATAAGTATAACACAAAATTTTGTGGATGTAATTTAAAGTTCTCTTTAAAAATCCAAAATCAAGCAGACCCCTACATAAAATTTAACAATTGAATATATAATTCAGTTAAATAGCTAGTACTATTTTATAATTTATTATCACATTATTTAATGCTACACTTCGTAGAATTACAATAATGTGTGTATTTTAAGCTCGAAAAAAAACTACTTGTAAATAAAAACGAATAATGGCCTTTGATCCCCCGAAAGGGTTAGGGTGGTTACCTTCATCCGGCTGAAAATGATATATATATATATATATATATATATATCAACACTTTTTCTCTCTTTTTTTTTGTCCAAGTGGGAAAAAAAGAATGAAAAAAAACATGAACATAAATAAAATATATTCTTTTTTTAGTACATCTACATTTGAGGGTGGGAAAATTCAAACTCACGATCTTTTAAACCTAAGTCTTATTTGATCTCGGTTGAGTTATGTTCTTTATGATCTTTTGGTTATAAGTCTCATTTGATATCAGTTGAGTTATGCTATTGTTGACATATTAAGGGAAATATTCAAAACACCCTATTTTAATTTTATTATGTCATTTTTTAAAGTTCAATGTTATTATACTCCTATTCCTTTGAATTTAAGGATAAATGGTTTTGTTTTTAGATTTTATTAAAAAAAAGTCTTATACCAATCATATTACTATTATTTCTCTTTATATATATGCACAAACTATTATTTATGAGAAACACTTATCGTATTCTTTTCATTCGAATGAAGTTGAATTTATGTGCTTGACATCCTAAAAAATTCTGGCTGGATTAAATTTATTGAATTTCATGGTTTTTATGTCAATGCTAATTATATAATTTTGTTCTGAATTTTTTCTATTGTTTTAAACTTTGTCTATGATATATTTCATAATTTTTTAAATATCATATTTTATGTATGAAAAATTGTTCAATCAAGTCTTCATTGGTTGCAAAACGTGAAAACTCATTGATGAAACAATGGAATGACATTGAAACAAATTTTTATTAATTGAGTTAAAAACATTGCATATTTCAATTCAATCAAGTAGACTTCTCTTATGTCTATTTGGAGTGCATGTTATAATAACGAGGTATAATAATCTATGATAAACACTGCATCTCAAACACAGACTATTATAACACAGGCTAAATAACTATGTATCTTAAACACAAATTATATAACTTCATATACTATTATAACCTATGTTATTATCATCGATTTTATATTACCCAATCCATAATCAAATTACTCTACCCAACATGACCAATAGCTATAAAAAAACAATACTATTCTAACAACAATCTAGTCTCCCAAAAAAAAACATAATTATTTTAAACTCAAGTTATCACAAAAAAAGAAAATGACAATATGTCAAGTTTAAAATTTAAACTAGTAGAAGATTAATTCAAGAAATTTTAAAAAGTGATACTGACAAAGTCTAGAATATATATTCCATTCGAACTTCTATTTTTTTTTTTTATTATTGATATATATTTTAATTAATTGAATTTTATATATAAAATAAATTAGAGGTTGAAAATTCCTCGATCTAAAAAAACTAAAGATTATAAAATTGGGAAAGGGAAGGATTGGAAGAAAGTGGATAGGGAGTTGGATGAAAATGATTAAAAAGCAAATCACATGGGATGGAAGTTGAAGAAATTAAAAGAGTGGTAGGGTGATTGGGAAGCAAAATGGTGGCATGTTTCAATTGGCTTGCCCACAACGAACCAAATTTTCATTTTAGCCGCTCATAAGTCTCAACTTGTGTGTGTGTTTTTTTTTATGATGCATATGGCCCACTACTCTCCAATCACATTTTTTATAATTATTTTAATCGTCAAGCATAATTCGATTGGTAGCAAATCGGAATATCTATTTGGGTTTAATGGACTATGATAACATATTAAATTATATGAAGTTCCATCTCAAAACCAATTGGGAATGAGAGAAGTAACTCACATATCATATATATTGTGAGGTTTCTCCCCACTTTTTCAATGTGAGATCCTCAATACTACTCTCGTACATTTGTTGACTACAAAAATACTTTTTTTTTATATACTATGTTACACGTAAATATATTTTAAAAAAAGTTTGTTGTTTTATTCTTAACTAATATAATATGAGATTGATAGATAAGATACCAATTATCTTCTTTCGATCGTCACGTTTGTTAAACTAAAAAAATGTTTTTTTTAAAGGGGAGTGATGAAAGTATCCTATATTAGTTCATATAACATCTCGATCCTTATATTTTCATTGGTTATACTTTAGTTAAAGAGTTGAAGTTTTCATTAAAAATTTATTTGAAAAACCATCGAGAGAGTGGAATATAGAGGAAGAAGGTAGGCAACTGCATGCTCGTATATACGCTATATATGCATGCATATATATATATATATATATATATATTTTTTTTTTTTTTCTCAAAACTCATAAAAACTTATATTATTCCGAAAGTCAAAGATTCAAAAGGTAGTTAACTATTCATATAAACTTGATTTAACCAAGATTTTTTTAATACTAAGGACATACTTTGTTATTTTTTAATTCTCTTTAAAAAAAAAGGGTTGTAATTTTTAAATTCAGACTAGATTATAAAATGATAAGAACTAAAATATTTTCATAGGCTCGATGCGGATTCCAACAAATATTAAAAATATATATTTTATTAGATTAAATTGGTTTCATCTCAAAACCAATTGACAATAAGAGAAATAGCTCATATATCTTATATTGTGAGATTTCTCTCCATTTTTTTTAATGTGAGATAATCAACATATTTTAATTAATGTAAGCACTCTCGACCATGAGAATTCAGAGCCTTTGAAATTGTCATTAACTCGATATTAATGGAGACGTCTAATTATTAAACTCATTTTTTCTTTTTCAACACGTCCATAAGTCAAAAAAAATAATTTTATAGTAGAATAGAGAAATTTCAACTTTGGTTCAAATTTAAAATCAACTAAGACTTGTCAATTAGAGAATCAAATTTTAAGAAACATTAATGACCCATTAAAACCTATAAACCTTTTTCAAACCCAAAGAAAATCATCGTTCTTTTATTTTCATTCTAGGTTTATTTTTAGATTAACTTCAAATTTAATATACCTAATTGAATTGTTAGGTAGATTTAAATCTCATTTTGGTCTTTAAATTTTTAAGTTTGTTCCATTTTAGTCCTTAGATTTTTTGAACGTCCATTTTGGTCCTTGAACATTCAAATTTGTTCCATTTTGACCCCTAAATTTTTAAAAAGTCCATTTTAGTTCTTAAACTTTTAAAAAACAACCATTTTTGTCTTTACCTTTATTTTATTTTTAACAAACTAATGAATTGAATATGTGTGCTAGCATGTTCATAAAAGCACGTTTTTAGACCACATAGGTTAGAGATGAGCATTAAACAAGTGAATATTAGATGAAACCATAATATAGCAAAAGATCAAAATGATCACATTTTAAAGTAAAGTTAAGGGACTATGATAGATGTACTAAAAAAAGACTAAAATAGACATTCTGAATGTTTGAGACAAAATTGAACAAATTTGAAAGTTTATATCCCATTTGATAACCATTTACTTTTTTTATTTTTAAAAATTATGTTTTTTTCCACAATTTTTTAAAGATGATTTTCATATTTTTTTATGGAAACATTTGAATTTCTAACTAAATTCCAAAAACAAAAACACGTTTTTAACCACTACATTTTTTTAGTTTTCAAAACTTGGCATGAATTTCAAAAACATTTGTATAGATAACAAACAAAAAAACTCAAGAATAAAAATAGTATTTATAAACTTAATTTTTTAAAATAAAAAATTAAATGAACTTGTTTTAGGGATCTAAATAGACATTTTTAAAATTTAAAAATCAAAATGGCAAACTTAAAAATTCAAAGACAAAAGAGAGAGAAAAGAGATTTAAACCTAATTGTAACTTAATCCCTAAACTTCAAACATGGTAGTTCCCCCTATATATATCATTACACATACTTAAGAGTGATAATTCAAACATTCTACCTCTAGAAAGGTTAATGTCCAAGGTAAATTATATTTTTATTTAATCAAAATCATTAACATCACTGACTCTTTTTTTTTTTTTTTTTTTTTGAAGGGATCTCTATCTTAAAGTTGACATATGCAAAATGGTGTCTATGTTAACAACACAGACTAAATAAAACATATTTCCAAAATGATGGATACAATTAAAGACTTTTCATTAGGGAAAACCTCCAACCCAAAGGATAAAAAGACAATATTAAAAAGAATTATTAAATTTATAATTTAACTTTATTTTCATGAAAACTGTCATCTCTCTCATCATTTCTCATTAAATGATAAACTTCTTAACAAGTAAGGTTTCATTTAATATCAATTGACCATGACAATCAATACCTTTTTCCTCAAATATATGGGAAATTACCATTCCTACCCTCCTTAAGTCTCTATCAAAACTACCCTCTCACCCTTTGTCCAATCTTTTTCTACCAAAAAAAAAAAAACAAAAGAAGGTTCTTTCACAAGAAAAAGAAGGTGGGCAAAGCAAAAACAAGAAATAACCTTTCTTACAAACACTTCTAACCATTTTTCCCACCAATACAACAACTATATCTCACCATCCTTCCAAAAATATGTTTACTTTAACACTCACTTTGTAGCTCTCCATTTTCTTCTTCATCAAAAGAAAACTACCAACTACAAGCTTTTAATTTCAGTAAAATCAATCAACAAGCAGAGCTATATCACTATTTACTCTTATACTCAAGTTGTCACATATGAAAACTATATAATAACCAACCTTTCGTAGACTTTTTTTTTTTGAAACGCCATCTAACCGTAACCGATCATATTGGTCCTTCCACTGCAAAAATTTGGCCATATGCCGACGATACATCTCCCAACTCTTTAACAATGTCGGCAAATATAGGTAATCCCGACGGTTAAATAAACAGTCGGCAAAAGTGAAGAGAGATCCCAACCAAATATTATTTGGTTGGGAAATAAGGGGTAATGCCGACGAGTTTATATTTTGGTCGACCAAAATTATAAAAGGTCGACCATTTTAAAAACTATTGGCCAAAACTGGGAGAAAGACCGACCATTTTTTAAACGGGTCGACCAAAACAGTCGGCAATAAGTCGGGGAAAGCCCGACCACATAAAATAGTCGGGCAAATTGGGGGAAAGCACGACCGTTTCGTAAACGATTGGTAAAAGTTCGGGAAAAGGCCGACCGTTTTTCAGAACGATCGACAAAATGTCAGGGAAACCCCAACCGTTTTTCAAAACGGTCGGTAAAAATTCGAAAAAAGCCGACTGTTTTTAAAAATGGTCGGCAGTTCTACGCGAAAAATTTTCCATTTCCCTCTTTCTCTCTTTCCCTTTTCCCTCTCCGATTTCTCTTCTTTCTTTCTCCTTTCCCTCTCTGATTTCCCTTTCTCCCCTACCTTTTCCCTCTATGATTCACTCATTTCTCTCTTTCCTTTTCCCTCTTCGACTGATTTCAACCCTCACACCGCTGCCCCCCGTCGCCGCCAACAAGTCTTCGCGCCACCGCCCGCCGCCAACAAGTCTTCCCTTTCCCTCTTCGACTATTAACTCTAGGTTAGTTTCTTGTTCATTTGGTTTAGGGTTTTTTGGTTAGCTTCCTCTTCATTTGGTTTAGGGTTTTTTTTCTTTTGAGATGTATGTATAGTTGAAGCAAACGGTAGGGAACAACTACTGCACTAGGGTTGCCGGAATTGAGGTTGATGAAGCAGCAGCAGACTTGATGAAGTCTAATAGCTCGTAAAGCATCCTCTTAAGGTTAGTATACTCGGTAACTGCATGATATAAGGGCCTGTTTGGTAAGCAATCCGAAAACAGAAACTTGAAAATAAGAGATTCAATGAAAACAGAGTTGTATTTCATGTTTTCACATATGCGTTTGGTAGCAGATTTAGAAATTTAATTTCATTTTAAGCAGTAGTTTAAAGTGTGTTCTATAATATATTTATAGATGATAAAATTAGTTATAGTTGCAAAATTAAATATTAAGTTGAATATAAGACATTATTAATTAATTTATGAACATGTTTTTTTAATATAAATTTTATATAATTATTATTTTACCATATAATATTTTATATTATTTTATATTATACATATTTTAATTTAACAAAAGTAAATTAAGTTTATAAACATGAAATACTATATTTATTAAGATTTTATCTTTGTTTAATACAATTCTGCATTTTAAATTTTCAAATTCAGAATCTGGATACAATGAAAACATAAAAATGTTGTTTTCAGAATTTCTACTATTTGGATCACAAAATCCGAAAACAGTTTTCGAAAACACGTCTGCCAAACACGCATTCACCGAATTCAGTGAATCTGAAAACATAAAACAGAATCTGGATTGCATACCAAACAGGCCCAACAGAGAAGATAGTTGAATGATTTGGTTTCCTTGTACTATTGCAATTCTATATGGTTTTTAAACTAACATCTCTATAGATACACAAGCCCCAACTGAGAAGACAAAGCTGCCGACTTGGGGGAGTGAAGTAACTAAAAAACTCACTGAAGCTCTAAAGAAGGTCATAGTTAAATTAGTCACCCTTTTCCAGCAGTCATTTTATCTTCTTATTTAATTACTGCTTGATGTATTGTTCAATGAAATGGAGTACATGGATGAGATGCTTAACGTGTGTTCAAACTTTGAAATGCTTTTTTTTTCAACTATACCGTTGTAGTGTTCATTGATTTGTGTTGAATTTCATTTGGGTTTATGGAACATTAGATGGAACAAAATCTTTTTGAAGGACCTTGTTGTTTCTTTTCTTTTCTTTTCGAAAGTTCTAAAACATGCAGGGCAGAGATTCATACTTTTGACTTGTTAGTCTAGACCTATATTTTAACGAGTTGTATCAATTGAGTTATATTACATTGTTGAAGGACTTGTATGGATAATGTCTTGGGGCGCTTTGGGAGTAAAATATCAAAAAAGAAAAAAAAATTGAAGTTCATTTGATTTAAACAAAACATTGCTTCAAGACTGAAGGTTTGTTGTAAGTATTTGACCTAGTGTTCGAAGTGCTTTGGCGGGTGAGGCTTTCTCTCAATTTTTGTTTTCTTTCATTTCTTCTAGTTTGGTTTGTTTACTATATGTGATTGAATTTGATTGTGGAGATATTTCTTTTTTATTCTTCCGATCTCTGTTTCGTTGGATTTTCTTTTGGTGGATAGGATCCGTTTGTTTACTATATGCGATTGAATTTGATTGAGAAATGAACATTTCGATGTGTCTACTTAATACTTATATTCTTTTTTTTTTTTTTATAAAAGGAATTGTGGCGGAGGGATTTAGTATTACTCCAATTAATCTTTAACAAAGAGACTGTTTCTTTGCTTGATGGATTGCTTTTAGGAAGGACCAATACCTTCAATGTCTTGCAAATCTTGAACCTGAGACTTGAAAAGGGGGCTATTGATATATTTACCATTATGCCAGAAGGCTTTTTTGTAATTTAATTTGACTTTTTCTATACATATTATTAAAGATAAAAAATTTGAGGGGAGCTCGAGCCCCCTGAGCCCATGGTAAATCCGCCCCTTGACTCAAGGATGGTTTAAAAAATGAGCCTATATCGAGTACACGGGAAGTACAAGACGAAAGGATAATTCATTTATGCCCAAAGGTTAAAAGTGAAGGAGAGCAAGAGAATGGAATGTTGAAAAACCTTTTTGACGTAGGATCGTAAGGAAATTATATTTGGACTTAACATATTTGGCTAAATATATATTTGGCTTAGCCCACTTTCCATTCACATTTTATTATGGATTTTTCTTGTTTTGCTTTGAGAAACCCATCTGAATGGTGGTTTAGTACTTTTGAAATGTTATGGTTAGTTTAGTGTAGTACATTTGAAATGTTAGGTTAGTTTAGTACTTTTGAAATGTTAGGTTAGTTTAGTTTATGTTACTTTTGAAATGTTATTTTATGTATTTATATAGTTTTGATCTTAGGTTCATGTCTTTTCATAGGTAGATCGACTCGACAGTACTCTGAAAGCAGAACGAAGATGGACATGAAGATGATGATAAAGTGGATTTTTTTTTTTTTTTTGAAATTTGAGAAGGTGGAGTTAACTTTAGTTTAATATAAATTTTTGTTTGTGTAGATTGTGTTATTTGGTAAAAACAAATATTTAATTTTGTATATGAACGAAGTGTAATTAACTTTGGTTTAATGTAAGTAAATTATTTATTCAATTTGTGTATAGTTTATTTCATGTACAACAGGTTTGAATGATAGTGAAAATCCCTAAATATTGGTCTGCATTTCAAAAATATGCCGACTAAAATCAAGTTGGTCGGCAGAACATGGAATCTCTGACCAAATTAAATATTAGTCGGCATTTATTCCCGACGAAAAAGCACTAGTCAGTATTTCTTCGAAAGCCCGACTATAACGGCTTGGTCGACATTTTGTTGAAAGGCCGACCAAATGAGGTATCGTCCACATTTTCTTGAAAGACCGACCAAAAAGATTTGAACGGAATTACCTTAAACAGCCGACCAAAAATGGTTTGGTTGGCATTTCTTTGAAAGGTCGACTACAAGAGGTGTGGTCGGCCTTTCGAAGAAATGCCGACGGTGAGACAAAAGTGGTCGGCAAAAGGTTCCCCGACGGGGATATGCCGACCATTTTGCCTACGACTTTTTTCTTATCGGGAATATGTTTGCCGACCATAATTTGGGAGTTTCCCGACCATTTGTGGCGTCAGCAAATCCCAAAATTCTTGTAGTTTTCGTCCCATCTTTGGATACAATGGCTGAATCAGACACCAAAGAACATAACACAATCTAATAGTTGGTACCCTGCAATGCACCAGCAAGCATAGAAACAAGCTGGCTAATATACGGCGGTATCGGTTGTGAATGAAAGAAAATTTGGAAAAATAGGTCTGCACATTGAAGGCAATCTCGCTATATTATACTACATTCGTGGAACACGAAAAATGTATAAGTAGATCCTTCGATATCAGCTATGTTAGCAGTGGAAATAATCTTACACTTACAGTTTTCAAGATTCTTTGATCGCCTCCAACTCTTCCCCAGTTGGTTTTGTAGTTAACCCTTTTGTAGAAACACGATGGCGCCGTTCTCGACCATATATAATCCATAGTATCAGAGAGAGCATAACAGCAATGGAGACGGTTGCTAATCCAACATAAACCCATCTGCTGTATTGCCTAAGACCAGGACAATAATTTCTATGTATGTCATCGAATGTCTGTCGAACAAACGTGCAGTCTTGGAGCTCAACCAAAGTAGGACCGTAATTCAACAACGCATAGCTTAAATTAACTCCACTCGTCATCTGGCTGTACAAGCTCGGAGTCAACCGTCCTGTCGTGATGCATATATCACCGGTAGGCGAAACTTGGCAGACATAGCTGCTCCATACCTGCTCAATGAAGATAAGAAGAAGATGATAAGGCTTCTCTTTTACTCTTTCAATTCAGAATGAACTTCACTATGTCTACCCTATTGACTTACTTGTGTAGCATTTTGCAAGTCTACTTCACCAGAAGAGCAAGTTCTTGGTGTCAAGTCTGGGTGGTGAAAGGGGTTACAGAGAGTTGGCAAAACGGGACCGGATTGGTTGAAGTACATTGGTTTAAAGTTCGGGGAAAAATTTATGTTGGAGACATTGGTGATCACCTCGTTGATCAGATCGACAAGTTGTGCACTCACTTCCTTGCTTTTTACCAGGGTTTCTTGAGCAGTGTCTTTATCCACACAGGGAAGAATGTCATCTAAGGCCGTATGCACGGTAGGATTCTGGACCCACTGGTCCATTGCCACACAAGTATCTGCAGCCACACTACATATCAAATTGAAAAAGATATCAGATTTCCTTGTCTATGAAAAAGAACATTAGGCTATTGAATCCCATCTCTCCCTCCCCCTAGAAAAAGCATTAGGAAAAAGATCGTGTTCGTGCGTAATAAGATCTTTACTAGTAAATATTTAATCAGGGTCAACCATGAAGAAAATGAGCCAAGTATAGGACGCTTCACCATAGAAGTGAAGTTCTTATAATCAGGCCAACTTCAGTACAAGTGAGCATTTTAAGGATTTCAAATGTTATGAATGTACCACGTGAATGAAGCATTTCAATTGACGAAAAATACTTGGCCATTTTACAGAAATTCACTTCATTTCAAGTATTTGCAGCGTAAGATCGAACAACATAGCTTACTTGTGGAGAATAAGGAATGTGCCAGATAAGACGAACGTCCCGGTGACAAGTAACCAGCCAGTTATCACCAGGCTGCAATAGAATCATAACGGCACCGTTTTAAGGAAATGTAGGCTAGAAATTAATTACTTTTAAGGTGACACAAATGAGGTGAAGAAATGAACAAACAAAAATTCAAATGTCTCACTTACATGTAGACAAGAAGTTGCATGCCAAATATGGAGAATACTGCAGCAAGAAGTTAAATCATACTAAAATGAGCGAGAATCACATAAAGGAACTTTCACATGCAGAGGAAAAATTTTGAGAAACTGAATAGCACAGTAAAGAACTAGAAAGAGCTTACGGAATCCAAGAAATGACAACAGAAGCATAATAGCTGCGACGATTATAAGAGCCAAACGACTGCGATGTCTGAAGATTGTCAGCTTATGATTGAAATATGAGAACCAGATAAATAGGGAAAAAAAGCAGTGAAGTCGACACATACATAGAATCAAGGAGATCTTTTATGTCATTGGAGTTGTGCACAGTTTTTTCATCAAGAATACTAGCAGAAGAGTTTAACTTTATCTCAATTTGATCAATGTCAGTTTGAACATCAGAAGGCAGAAACACTTGATCCACTCCAGTCTGCTTGGCCGCCGCAAAATAATCCGACACATCACGAAGCTTTTGAGCAGTCGAATCTGCCTGACTTACAACATATTGCAATGTTTCTGATGAACTATTGTGAAACCTTCCTTGACCAGTGTATAAAATGATACATCCAATGCTGAAACAGAAGATGATGATGCATAAGCTTTTTCCCTCAAGATCTAAACCAAATACAGAACAGGTGGAAGAGAGAAAGGCAAGATATTCACATTGCTGCAACGGAGAACATAATGAGAAAGAGCAGTGAAAGAGCATAAGCCATTCGAGAATAGCCATACGACCGCCTTCCACAACTGAAGTAACAAAGAGAGATGATGAATAAGCAAAGCCCAAAACCCAAGAGCCAGGCTGCAGCAACAGCAAACAAAGGAACTGCAGTGAAGCCAACAGACTGTATCCAAATGACAGAAGCACAAAGTAAGAACAGAGACACAGATATATCTGAAAAAACGTCGTCTATAATAGATTAACCAATCACAGAAACGATGTGAAATATGAGAAAGAAAATAAACTTGGGAGAGTCACAGAAAAACAGAGAAGCATTGCATAAAATCTTTGCAAATAAAACCGAAATATATTATCATATATCAACATACCAAATAGGTAAATCTTAGTTATAGATGGATACGACAATGACAAAAAATTTGAGAAAGGTACGACAAGTAAGGATGAGTTTGACACAACTTTGGGAATGGACTTAAAACGTTTTTCATGGTGTTTGATAACATAGTCAAAAGTGATATTGAAAATTCTAATAACACTAGAAAGC
The DNA here is from genome assembly GCA_036507285.1 of Trichosanthes cucumerina. NCBI lineage: Eukaryota > Viridiplantae > Streptophyta > Magnoliopsida > Cucurbitales > Cucurbitaceae > Trichosanthes > Trichosanthes cucumerina. The sequence goes on from CM071835.1 coordinate 101,111,680, forward strand.
ATTTGAAGTGATTTAAGGAGAAGCACTTAGTAACTTGTCCAACTATGTTCAAAAGTCATCTAAAAATCACTCTAACATGTATTCACAATAATAATCAATGCATGATGGTGAAATAGTAAACATTTGAACATTAAGATTAAAAGACCCTACAATATAATGAAAATGCTAATTATGGCATACCCTCTTCGAGAAGTAATCATGCATCAAATAACATGGAGCTAAGCTTTTATTTATTTAGTTATCTAACAGTCAATAGTCATTAGCAGCAGCTCTAAGTTTCCATATCTTTTCCCAGCAACAAAACAAAAGTTGAATGGCCATTCAAACACATTCTTACTCTAATATAGTTCTTACAAGGCAACTTCTCAGAGGAAAACCAATTCATATCAAAAGTTCATCAAGGAATTGAGTTGGGTGAACGAACAAACTTACAGCCCAATAATGGCGGTCACTGATATTCCACCCACTAGTGTAAATTTGAAAGCCACTAAGAGGATCTTTTCTTCGAGTTCTTTCAGCTGCCAACACAAAAAACGAGTGCTGAACAGGCTCCGTTATGGGCCCTTCAGCAACAGACCCCTTAGGACTTCCCCAAGCAAGCTCCCCACCAGAATAATAGTCCTCATTCCTCCATTCTACAAAAAATATAGCCATAAAAACAAGAAAGGGCCGAAAAATCAGAAGCAATCCTAGTATTTTCTCTCTTTTGTGAACGTTATCCTTTTCAGGCAGTGAAAAAAGGCAAAAATCCAAAAAGCCTTTTTCTCAAGATACGTTATGTTTTCGAAAAGAAACCAGAAAATTGAGAGCGGTAACCTGAGATGGGTGGAATTTGAGAGAATGGAGCTTGAGAATCGCCATGGGAGAAGGATACTAGAGCAGAGGAACAGCAGAGCGAAAATGCAGCTAGAACTGAAAATGGCGGTGGCCTGTGACGTGGCATTTTGCGGTTAGAGAGAAGTGATTGTCGACTGATGAAGAGATCCTCGGCGCTCGCCGGTGACCGGAAAAAATGGTGGCCGGAACTGAAAACGGTCGCGAGGAGGATTAACGAAACGTTGGATGCTTCCGATTTTTTTTTAGTTTTATTTGGGTGTTCTTTATTTCTCTGCTGTCCCACACTCGTAATAGTTGGGAATTTTCTGACGAGATTGCCCTTCTGTCCGTTATGATTGTTTTGAAAATTAAGTTTAGTGAGAAACATGTTTATTATTTAAGCTACGAGTAATTATGATCAGTTTAAAGACATAAGCTTTATAAACTTTACGGTGTATGAAAAACAAAGAAAAAAAAAACCCTCTATAGTGTGTGTTTGAACTTCGAAGTACTAAAGAAAAAGATTAGCATACTTTAAAAAGTGTTTGATGGCCGAAAAAAGTGCTTTCTTAAGAATTGATAATATCCCTTTTAATAAAATAATAATACGAATAAATGTGATTTTTAAAATTTTTTCTTATAATCAAAAAGTAGGTTGGACAAAATCTAAAAGTAGATTAATTGCTTGTTTTTTTTTTCTTTTTAATGAAATATTTAACTAATTCTATTTTAAAAGTGTTTATTTAATAAGTATCTCACTGGTTTATAATTATATTTTTTACGAAAGGCATATCAAAGATATGCTTAACATTTATATGACAATCATCACTACGAATATAATTCATTGAAGAAGACACCAATTTCCATATCCAAAGTCGATGATTTGATCATTGACCTTACAATTGTTGAACTTAAAATGTAAGCGTTAAATTGTAATTATGTATGTGTGTGTGTATATATGACTCAACAATATAAGAAGATGAAAATTTGAATTTCTAAACTTTTGGTAGATGATATATGTCTTAACTAATTAGATTGTTATATGCTTAGTATTAAAGTAAGAAAGTCAAGAACAAGAACTTATTGACGAAAAAATTTTAAAACATCGAGATAAAAATTTAGAGATTTATTTAGGGGTGAAATCGAATTTTCAACCTTGAAAAAGGTATAAACATTCAGACCACTTAACTACTTTATAGTTGGCAAACTTTAGAGAAGAGTTTGAAGCATTTTTATACAAGTGATCCAAACTTGTAATTTTAAGTTAGAATTGACATCCCAACAAAGCACTTGAAGGCGGGAAAGGTAGGGGTATTTGTGTCAGAAAAAAGGACGAGGATGAATTGGGCCAGGGAGGATGTGAAATGCGGCCCAGACGAGATTCAAAATGGCGGGTCCCACAAAGGCTCGAGGTCCGATGAATGTTTGCTTTTTGAGTTTGTCTGATTTTTGGAGTACGCGAAGGCCCAATAAGGCCCACCAATTCCGCCTCCCGTTTCGGCTTTTCCTAATCGTACCCAATTTTTTTTTATCGATATTTCTTGATCATCAACATAATTTTAACAATTTTGTATTAGTTTTAGTTTACAAAGGTGAGTTGTCAACCTCTTATCTCTTAATTAATAATATACATGAGTATGCTAACAAGGGCATAGCTGAACTGAAGATTTATGATTAAAATGACATAAGTTCGAATATCCCTACCTTCAATCTTTATGTACTCAAGATTTAAATTTTGAGAATAATGTTTCATTTTACACTTGTAAATACAGAACTATAGTCTATTTTAGTTTCTAAAAGAACAATAACATTAAAAGTGAATTTGAAAACTTAAATCTCTTTATAAAAATAAAGATGGTTGTAGTACAACAAATGTTGAGTTAAAGATTTGAACCTTTTACCTCAACATAATATGATAAGTTATGGTAAAGATTAAGTTATGCTTACTTTGACAATAAATTAATAATGTAGGCTCCGTTTGATAATCATTTAGTTTTTATTTTTGGTTTTTGAAAATTATGATTGTTTTCTCACAATTTATCTACCATGAGTTTCTTTTTCTTTATAATGATTTCATCTTTCTTATGGAAGCACTTGAGTTTCAAGCCAAATTTCAAAACATAAAACACAAGTTTTTGAAAACTTTTTTTTTTTAGTTTTCAGAATTTGGGTTAGTTTTTGAAAATATGTGCAAAAAATGGATAACAAAACAATGAAATATATGAGTGGAACAGTATTTGTAGGCTTAATTTTTGAAAACCAAAAACAAAAAATTAATTTGTTATTAATCGAAGCTTTAATCGTTGAGTTATGCTCGTGTTGGCATGGATTATACTAATTGACTAATCATATTAACTATACTAAAATCACTAATGAATTAGTATGTTCAATAAATCAATCTCAATTTAGTTGTCAATCACACTCTTGAATTTTTAGTTCGATCCATCAATTTTTCGTAGTTTTTTAAGTGTTGCAATTATACACATACATTTACAATTTGATCAACCAATTATTTGCCAATAAGAGCTAACACTTAACAAACTACACGAGGCCAATTGATCAAATTAAATATTCAAATATGTGATTGTAGTAATTTTCTCTCATTTCTTTTTAGTGTTACAAAATTGAAAAAATTAAAATTGAAATTTCCAATCTTAAGTGAGTTAGTACACAACAATTATTGTAGGGCTACACCTACTTTGAAAATTTATTTCTTAATTCTTATATACTATATCTTAATTTTATTATTTATACCTTATAAAAAATATATTATTTATACAAAGAATCCAAATTCGTGTAGACAAGCACTGTTGAAACAGTTATCCACTTATGAATGATGTAATATTGAAAAATAATATCTTAGTCTCGTTTCCCCAAAATTCGGTTCTGAATCAAGCCGTATAAAGTCATCAGAAATTTTCGACGATGGACAAAACTCGCGTCCTTTCTGGCAATTTAGTCCTGATTTTCAAACCTCTGTATTTGACTTTTTTGCTCGTTTTCTCACTGGGAAAGTGGGCCCCACGGAATATTTTTGGGCCTTACTGGCAACAAAGAGTGGCCCATAAATAAAGTTCATGTGGGCCTTTTGTCTGGCAACATCCACTTTGGCCCAATTAAAATTCGCCAAGATCATATCAACAAGCTCAGGAATTGTTATTATATGTGAGCATCTCATTTATGATAAATATTTTTAAGTTTATTGTGATTTAAAACATTTACGAGTCTAGTCTTTTGAGCCAGATATTTGTTTCACTAATATTTATTTAGTTTGTTGTGATTTAAAATAATTATAAATGTACTGTTTTGAGCCAGATTTTTCGTTTAATTAATATTCATTTAGTTTATTGTGATTCTAAATATTTACCAATGTGGTATTTTGAGACAGATTCGTTTAATTAATTTATAACTTTTCTATCTTTCTCCCCTTAAAACTATGCCGGACACCATTTCACAATCGCTTTATTTGTTTTCTGTTTTTGAAGTCTTAGTTTATAAACACTACTTTTTTTTCTTTGTGTTTTACATTTTAAAAATGTTTTCAGAAATAAATTCAATTTTAAAAACTTGTTTTAGGATTGAAATTTGGTTAAGAATTCAAATATGTTTGCAATAAACAGTAAAAATATACTATAGAAAGGTAGAGAAAATGGACATAATTTTTAAAAGTAGGAAAATAAAAATATAATGGTTATAGTAGCCATATTTGTTATTTTTAATTTTCTATATTAAACCATAATTAAAAAATATATATACAAACAAGAGTTGCTATAATCTATTTTCATGGAGAAGCATTTTTTACATGATCAAAAGCATGTTTGGTCATGGCCAAAAAACACTAACCTCAATTTAAACGATCATATTTGGAGGTTTTATATGTAACTGCTTCTAGAAAAAGTTACTACTTAAAGTGTTTTTGACTAAAATATTTTTTTAAGAAGGTAATATACTCTCAAGAAGGGTAAAACCAAACCTACAAAATGAGTTATCACTAAGCATATTTATTTATCGTGTAAGGAGCACATGCAAGTGTCCGTGTTGGACACCCTGACTCTGGTTGAATACGTTAACACAATAGATATGTTTTAGAAACTAGTTGTACAAAGTCAATATAGATAAAGTATTTGTTATACACATAATGAACACTTGTCAAGTATATTAAATAGGTAACTATTAATATAGGACAATAATGAAGTTTGATAATGAAATACATCAAAATCATTTTTTAAGCATATAGATGCATAAACTTATTGATTTTAATTTTTTTTTTATATAAAAATGATATATATTTTGAAACATATATATTTTAATAAACGTAACCTAGTTGTTTTCGTGTCCTAATTTAGGAAATGGCATGTTGTCTTGTCCGTGTTGTATCGTATTGTTCGTATTTGCGCTTTCTTAACTCATCGTCAGAATATATTCATTAAAATCACTTATTTTAGAAGCACTCCCAACCACTTAACTACTAAGTATTCCTTTAAAAACTAGGCTAGATTAGTTTAAATAAGCCCTTATGTCATTGGAGTTTGGCCAACGTCAATAATCTCCCTTCATTATTCCCCATGACCCAACCATAAGTTTTGTTTTCTTTCATCCTTAACATCATCTCTTTCAACTACAAACCCTAAATAAATTACTTTGAAAGACCATGAAGTCTCACAGACATTAAAAACTTGAAAGTTGACCCTTCCATTTAGTTTCAGTCATCGGAATCTCTCCGACAAGGCGACGGAGATCCTCCACGGGAGGTCACGGCCTCCCTGTAGAGGGTCTGCAACGTCGTCGGGAGCGGCGGAAATGAGAGCTTCCCTTCCAGAAGGGGATTGGCTTCAATGCATCTCTTGATATTTGCCATAACAACTTTTCTTGCTTCCTTCATAGTTCTGTAACTTGACAGCAACTCGTGAGACCTGCATGTTTATGATATGTGTGATGATAATATTTCATCTGTAAAATGAGAGAAATTAAAAGAAAGAAAGGATAGTTTAATTTGATCTCTATAATTTAGTCAAATTATATAATTGTATTTAGGATTTTTTTAGTACAATAATTGTTCTCAAATAGATTTTAATCATCGAGTTATTCATATTGATACAACTTTTTATAGTTCAGAGATATATGGAGGGAAGAAATTTGAACTTCTAATCTCTTGATTAAATATTTGATTAAATATATGTCTAAAAGAGACTACTCAAGTCACTAGCTCCGAGGAGAGGGAATACAGATTCCCAAAACTTATTCGAATTTGTATCATCTTTATTTTTGTGACAATGTGCTAATAATTTTTCAAAGTGTTTTGATTGTGTGTTCGTGTTTTTTTTTTTTCGTTTAAAAAAATAGCAAACATCAGGAATATTGGGGATCTAACTTTACCCTTAGAGAACATGATAATAGGTGTATTTATTAATTCATTAAATTATATTTGAATTGATTATGCTAGAGTTTAGGGAGAGGTAAAAACAAAAGTGAATTTTTTGATCGAGTGAAAGATGGTTTGAAGACAAATAGTGAAATTAATATGAGTTATAAAGAATTAAATTAAAAATTTCAAAATCACAGTCATCAAATTAAAACTTTTAGTCCCATTTTAATCAAATTAAAACTATCTCTGACCAAATTTGTAAAAGGAAAAAAAAAATTATACGGTTTTTGAAAACTTGCATAAAATCCTCCATTTGCACTAGCTCAAAAGCTTGCTGGACCAACCCTGGGTTATATTGGTTGAAAATTTCGATGTCTTTTTCAACCACCTCCTGAGCAATTTCTCTCTCTCCACTGCATGAAAAATATTTAATTCTAAGTCGTTTAATTTCAAAAACATATAATATAATACACTATGATAATCTACTATAAGATTATTATATATTCAGACAATTAACAACATAAAAAATAATAATCAAGATTTTGCATCATTACTCTGCCAGTGCTTCGAGGAACTTGAGCTTCCTAATTCCAAAATAAATCTTGGTAGAATAGATATTGTCATGAATATCAGTGAATCCACATAGGTAGCTTTCAGCTTCATTATAAGCACAACAATTCAACATCTCTTCAAAATAAGTCATGTTGAAGAACAATCCTGTTTCGCATTCGAGCCTACAACCAAACACAATTACGACCAATGTCGAGGTAAAAAAAAAATATTGTCAAGAAACCCTTGTATTCAAGATATGTGATCTCAAAATAAAAGTGGTTGAAATTGTTGGTGAGACAATTGAAAATAACTTCATCGCAAGAGAAAACAACTTGGTATCGAATCAACTAAAATTTTTTAGAGGGTGCTTGACCCATTATTTTGGGTCTGATTTTGAAATTTGAACCCAAAATAGTGTTTAGACTACTGTGTTCAAAATTCATAGTTTTTGAAACACAACTTTAGTTTTGAACGGTGCACTTAAATATATTTTCTGATTTTTCAGGTGATAGGACACTACACTTCAAACTCTATTTTCTGATTTTCTCACTTTCAAACGTCCGAAATAAATATCGGAAGTTTCAAATCCAAAGTTATTATTCTAAAACGATGGATCAAACGCTCCCTAAAGGATCGGGGAACTAGGATGAAGTTAAAACCCTAAAAACTAACAAAATTATTGAAACAAGGGGAAGATTTTAAAGTTTTCTCTTGCAACTACATTCTATGACGAAATGAATTAAAGAAGTAGAGATACGATATTATTTTCTTACGAGCGAGCGGTTTCGGAGAGATTTTGCTGGTCGAGGAATTGGAGGATGAGGAAGAGCAAGCCGCGATCAGGATCGGGATCGGTCACCATAATCGCCGCCGTAGACGGTGTTTGGTTTAGGCGGAGGAAGGAAGAATGAGAGGTGAAAATGGTGGCCGGAGAATGTTGAATTTATAACTAAGAATTCAGGGCCACCTCCGCTCCGCCGCTCCCACTTGTCATTCACTGTAAGTTGTAACTGGCGACTCCACACGCGGGTCCCACCTTCTTGACATGAAAGGAAAAATTCGCTTTCCTCGTAAAAGTTTCTCACGCGCACATGGAGGCGTTTGGAATACACCGCCTTCGGAAATTGGAATTTGCAATTATCATAATTAAATATTGAAATTACAAGATTACTCCTGGAAAAAAAATTGTATTGCTACGCTAGTACATGAATCTCACACCATTCTTAAAGTATTTGATAGATTTTATGAGTTTCAATTTGTGACTATGTTCTTAAGTATTTCATAGATTTTATGGGTTGGGGACGTCTTTGCTACCCAAAAGAAATGGGTGGATTGGGTTTTCGTGATTTTTCAATTTTCAATCAGGCAATACTGGCGAAACAATGTTGGCGTTTACTTCAGAATCCGAATTCTCTGCTTTACAAAGTTTATCGTGGACGTTATTTCAAGACAAGGAACTTTCTTAAGGCAACCTTAGGGACAAATCTATCATATACCTGACATAGTATTTTGTGGGGGCGCAACCTTTTTAAGCATGGCTATCGTTGGAAGGTTGGCAGTGGACACTAGATCAACATCAGGGAGGATCCATGGTTGTTGGCGGAAGGACGGGATAAACCCCTTTGGGTGGATCCAAACCTGATAGGAGTGAATGTGTGCAATTTGCTTCGGAACGATGGTTTTTGGGACGAAGATAAGATACGTGAGCATTTTAACCAGGACGATGCAGATCACATCCTCTCCATCCCGCGAACTGGAGATCTGATTACTGACGAAATTGTTTGGAAGTGCACCAAGAATGGGGTCTTTTCGGTCAAAAGCGCCTACCATTTAGGTATGAGCGTCATAGCACATAATGAAGCTTCAAGTTCAAACAACTCCTTAACAAGACCAATGTGGAAGTCAATATATGGAGTACGCTTATTCCAAACAAGATCAAGATTTGTTGTTGGAAGATCATTCCCGACATTCTCCCGACTCGAGCTAACTTGTTACGAAAGGGCATCATCCTGAACCCAATTTGTCCATTTTGTCTAAAAAAGATGGAGACAAGGAATCATCTATTTTGGGGTTGCAAGGTATCTGCTAAATTTTGGGATTTTTTTTTACCTGCTACCTCTATTTTGTTTTATGATTGCATGCTTTGAGCGCAGTGGATTATTTTTGTTGGATGTTAGATAGGCATAGTCGTATGGACCAAGCGGTGTTCATGATAATTCTTTGGAAGATTTGGTCATGTCAGAATGTTTTGCTGCAGAAACAAGGTAGTATTAACTGGGAAAGGGTGTTCCTTAACACACAACTCCAAATCCAAGAGTTCACTCAGCCTGAGGCAATTAGGATCCAAGTTCCCAATCATTTGACTATAGCGACGGAAACGTGGCAGTCGCCAGAGGAGGATTGGTAGAAATTAAATACTGATGCATCTTGGTGCACTACCACTAATCACGGGAGTGTAGGCTGGATCTTACGGGATTGGACAGAGAGGATAGTGAGGGCAGGACACACTCATATTATAGACAGATGGCCAATCACCATTTTGGAACTTTATGGTATTCTCAAGGGTCTGGATTTCATTCAGGAGTACAACATACCCCTCTTGGTGGAATCTGACTCTTGGGAGGCCATACGACTCATCAATGGTGTTGACAATGATCGAACAGAGGCAAGAGACTTTGCGAGGAAAATCAGACAACGATCAACTTCTTGGACCAACATTTCTTTTCGCCACAACAGGCGAAAGACAAATATGGCCGCTCACAAACTGGCGCAAGAGGGAAACACCTTATGGGAGAACGACATTGACAAGATGGGCCCACTATAGGCCTTTTGGAATTTCTTTCTTAATTTGTTTTCATGTTTAGCCTTTTCTCAACAAAAAAAAAAAAAAGATTTTATGAGTTTTTCAATTTGTGGTTAAGTTCTTAATCTTAAAAAAATGTTTAATATATTTTTAAACTTTTAATTTTATATTTAAATCTCTGAATTTTTAATTTTGTATAAGTTTTTAGCTTATTTGAGATTTTTTTTAAATTTACAGTTGTATGTAAATTAAATTTGAAATAAAATTTAATTTATATCTAATACATCAATTCATTTTTTAAAGAGTTTCAAATAATCAAACTTATGAGACATGTTTAAAGTTAAAGTACTCATTATACACAAAAATTAAAAAAGACACATTTTAAAAGTTTAAATACTAACCATATAATTTTATCTGGAATATATTATCAAAATGTTGTTAAAAATAATTTGAAAGGAATTTATAAAAATCATTTTAATTAGTTGATAAGTATTTTATATATACATCTTATTGTTATTCATTCACATAACGATTACATGTTTCTGTTGATTATTTTTAGTTGATATATATATATATATATATTTTGTAGAAAATTGAAAATTTCAGTTCACACCATCTATTTAGGAAAAACACTCGTCATAAAAAATATTGTAATTATAAAAATATAGAATCCAATAGTGACATGTTTGAGTAGATATTTTTATTCTCTTAATTTGAAATTTGAAGGCCAAAAAAGACATGTAAGGTTAAAAAAAACACAAATCGTTCTTGGTATGGTTTATCTAGTTCTTTTTGTTCGTATCATGAGGATAAATAAGCATTAGATGTTAATGTAGAATTCCTTGCATATTAAAAAACAATATATAATCACTAATATTCTATCACAACATCATTTCAACTAATAAGCATAAAAAGATGTATGGAACGAGAGTTTTACATTAATTAAAAATCATATACAAACATATATATACATATAGATATATATATATATAAAATATGTATCATCTCACGTGGGTTTCACGACAAACGAATTTGAGTGATCATTTAAAAATTTTCTAATTGTGTTTGTTAGCAAAGAGTGTCACAATAACTAAATAATCATTGATAACGTAATCTAATAATTATTAATTAGTGGTGTTATTTGGATAACGGTCGACAATCACGAAGTATTAAATATTTACAATGATAATTTATTATCCATATCCAAAAAGTTGTCGATTGTTTAATAAACGGTTTCGTTATATATTTTGTTGACAACTTTAGGATACGATAAATTGATATCTATTGGTGTTTCTATCAATTAAACTATTGTGAGAAGTTGGTATCTACTATTAATATACCATTAAAATATCAATGAAATACAAAATAAGAAATTTGTAGTAAAATAGAACATAATTCAACTAACATAAATAATGTTTTAATGACCGTGAGCTATGTGATTCGAATCTCCAAACTTCTATTGTACTTAAAAAAAATTAAAAAAAAAAATTTGTAAATGGTGTGATTTTTTAACCATTGATTTTTGAGATAACATTAAAGTGTATTCTTGTTCAAGCTATACTCGAATTGACACCTAAATAGTAACTTATAACTAAGAGGTCATGAGTTCGAATCATCTAAATATTGAATTCAAATAAAAAAAAAATCAACAATAATTAACTTATATTATTTTGTTGTGCTTAAAAAGAGAAAAAGGTTTAGTATAAATAGTGTTATGACTTTTTTTTTTTTTGTTTATTTTCATTTGATTTTCAAGAAGGTAATAGTTGATCTTCATCTTTTAATGCTAAGTTAATATATCTCTAATTTTTCCATTTTGAAATAAAACTCAAGGGGTAAAAACACTATTTACCTTTAAAAAGATTGGAGGTTGAAATTCTTATCAATTTATTTATCGAATTAAAAAAAGGTTAAGTTAAAAATTTGTCCCAATATGTTGAAGAAAGTTAAAATTTATTTCTTATGATTTTCAAAATTAGAATTTTGTCCGGTAGTTTGGTAAAATTTCATAAATAGTCTCAATTGTTAAAAGTTATTCGTTATGTTTTTAACTCTCACATGACGAATTTCTAACAGTAAAATTTGTTGTATGAGATTTTATCAAATAAGAGACGAAATTATAGCTTTTTAAATAAAAAATATTAAATTTTAACTTTTTAGTTGTTCTGTACTTAATCAATTAGTGGCCTCTAATGATATAGAATGAGAATGTTTATGAAATTTTACCAAATAAGAAAATAAAATAATTATAAATATTAATTTCTAACTTTGTTCTAGCATCAAAATTGTATTTTAACCAAAAAAAAAAAAAGACCTGGACATTTACATATGTTCAATTCAAATAAAGAACAGAGGGAGTGCATGATAGAAGGCGTGGACCCGTCCTCACAGGATCAAATCACAGGCGCGTGTTCCAGAGGCTCCATTCAACAAGCATTCACAATGTGAAAACTGAATACTTTTCATGAATGGTAGGTTCTCGGGACGGGACCACCCGCCAGAGAATTTTGTCGTGTAAAACAGCGTGACTGTCACGTGTTCATGTATAATGAGGGTGTAACTGCTAAATTGGATTTGTATTTTTTTTTTTTGACCAAATATATTTTTGGTCTCTTGCATTTGGTTTCTTTTTTTTCTTTTTTCTTTCCTCTTTTCTTTCTCTTTCCCCTTTCTCACGAATCCAGAATCCATCGCCTTCCTTCTTCAACTTTCTTCTTCATTTCTCATCCTTCTCATTCTTCTTCAACACAACCTGTTGCCTCCCTTTCCTTCTTCTTCAACCCATAACTTCTTTATGGTGTATTTTCTAGGCATGAAAGCGAAAGATTCGACTCCACCTTCGATTTTAGGGCATTTATTTTTGTTCAGGTTTTAGATTTGAAAAATGAGAGCATCATTTCAGATTTGAAAACACAAGGGCAAATTTGAAAACGAAGGGCCTCGTTTTCGTTTTAGATCTGAAAACGAAGGTCCTTCGTTTTCGTTTCAGATCTACAAATGAAGACCTTTCATTTTCGTTTCACCTCAATCCTTCTCTTCGTTAATGGCGGTTGGAAGCTGCATAGAGAAATGAGGAGGAGAAAAGAAGAAAACGAGGGAAGGTGAGCAAGAAGAAGAAGAGCAAATGAAAGAAAAAATAGAGAAAAAAAAAAGAAAGAAGTGGTGGCAACGAATAACAATAGGCGGGTGGTGGTCGACGATGAAGATGACATGAAGGAAAATAAAAAAAAAAAGAAGAAAAAGTTGAAGGAAGGAATGAAGAAGATGGATTCGTGAAAAAGATGAAAGAAAAAAAAAAGAAAAAAAGAAAAATATATTTTTTTAAGTAAAAAATAAAAAAATATTTTTTAAAGTTTAATAATTAAAAAATTAAAAAAATATTTTTTAATAAAAAAAATATGTGTCGCGTGAGCTTTCTGTTAGAATTTAATGGAAAGGCTGACGGAGGGACCAAGACTGTTACTAAAGGTAAACCTTGGGGGTAAATTTGTTGAGTTTGAAAACTCAAGGACCAAAAGAGAACCAAATACAAAACTGAGGGACCAAAAATGTATTTTGCTCTTTTTTTTTTCCCTGAAAATGAATGATTCAAACTTCTAACCTATTTGTTTCAGGACGCTCTACTTTTAACTTTGTTGTTTGTCTTATATCGTTCTAGCTCTTTGCTCTAATTTTAACTTTACTGCTTTTAGTTTGTCTCATGCTACTCTAGTTTTTCTAGCTTTCGCTTTCTTTTTAGTTCTAGCTCCTTAGTTTCTTTTTTTTGTCTTAATTTTTTGTTGTCTCTTTTTCTTCAAGATTTTCGACTACTCATTCAAACGAGAACGAGAGAGCTATAGTGATGACGTTTTTGCATATAAGGCATGAATAATAAATACTACCCCATTTATCTTCAAAACACATGTTATCGACATGAGTGTGGCCACGAATTCCACAATGGTTGCATATAGGTCATTAGTTATCTCTCTTTTTCGACCGATCATTGTTTCTTTTTGGAGTATCGGTTGGAGCAAGCAGATGTTGGGAAAAACCTCCCACCACTAGGAATAAGCAGAAATAATTGAGAAATTAAAAGAAACCAACAAAATAAGAGACACAAGAATTTACGTGAAAAACTCCAAATCCGGAGAAAAAAACCATGAACATAAAGAAATTCCACTATGTGAAAAATTGTTACAATCACATAGAATTCTCTCCCCGACCCCAATTACAAAAATACTCTCCCAGAGCTTATACCACTCACACCCTTTTCCCACTCTCAGACCAGAGAATATAAAAAGGGAATTTAACTAGAGCTAGTACACTAAGCTTAAAGTGTTTCTAATTGGGATGCTTTGAAACCAAAGTCATAGACTCCTTTTATAGTGCCAGGAGCCCATCATTTTCCTAAACCTTTTAGATATAGGACAATTTATCCCTTTCCTAAACCTTTCAGATGTAGGACAATTTTCCTTCTAATATATTGTCAAAACCCAACAATTTCCACCTTGACAAAATATTTGAAGAATCCACATCTCTTGCTGCATCATTGTCTTTATCGACAATCATAATCCTCAATACAGAGAACTATAACCTACTCCACCAGAAAAGTAGACCACTTGGAATATCATCTTCCAAGACTTTTCTTTTTCGTCACATGCCGATATACCCAACTGAAATTTATGGTCTTCCACCTACTTGGCTCACCCGGAAGTTCGTCAGCCATCGACATAACTTCCACCACACACCTTGCGTAACCGCCAAGTCAATGCCCGTGTGCAAATTTGTGGAACCGCTAACATCACATCCTCTATCATGGTAAAACGGACATACCATAAGGATAAATTCTGTCTTTCTTCAGAAGATGTCACCATCTCCCCTGACGAGAGAGACCATGTTAGCATCCGACCCAGAACCTTTTGACGAACTTGCTCTGTTAGGACAATTCTTTTTCATGTGTCCAGACCGCTCGCCTTTCCAACAACCTTTTTTTGCACGAAGTCTTTCTTCTTCTTCTTCCAATTCCAGATTGTCATGCTAGACTTCTTAGAACCTTTGCTGGAACCACCACTGGACTCCGTTGGAACACCATCACTGCTTAACCTTTCAAGAACACCACCACTCGGTCTTCTCTTCAAATCCTTGTGTAACCCAGATTGTATCAACACATATTTGACTTGCACTTGCCAAAAACCAAAAAACATCTTTCCGTCAGATTTCTCCACATCAATCTTTACTTGACTCATAAAGCTTGACATATCTGCTTCCCTCCTAATGAATCTGCAAATAGTGAACAACTATAGCCCGTTTCAAGAAATCTTTTCTGATGTGGAAGCTCAGACAATGCTGCAACCACAGAGCATACTCAGAAACTCAAGAAACTACAAACCTAAATCTCTGATACCACTGTTAGGGATCGCGACCCTCCACATATCTCCACATTGGTATGATATTGTCCACTTTGGGTATAAACCCTCATGGCTTTGTTTTTGGTTTCACCCAAAAGGCCTCACACCAATGGAGATACTTTCCCTCACTTATATACCCATGATCTTGTTCGTGGTTTTTTTCTCTGAATTTGGAGTTTTTCACGTAAATTCTTGTGTCTCTTATTTTGTTGGTTTCTTTTAATTTCTCAATTATTTCTGCTTATTCCTAGTGGTGGGAGGTTTTTCCCAACAAGTGGTATCAGAGCCATGCCCCTGAGTCGTGATCGATAGAATCCTCGGGTGCCGAACAAAGGAGGCGAGCCTTGAAGTGTAGTCATGGAGGAGATCCGTGGTAGAGAGCCCTATCAGATAGGCGGTGTGCTCCGGGTAAAAGGAGTTGGCCTAGGCTGGCGGTGTCCTCCGGGTATAGGAGTTGGCCAGGATAAGAGCTAGGCGGATGGATGACTATTTGGGGGGAGGCTCGGTTGGTACTTTGTTCGAGGAGAGGATTGTTGGGAGTGCGATCAAAGTCCCACATCGGTTAGAGAAGGGGAAGATCATGAGTATATAAGTGAGGGAAAGTATCTCCATTGGTGTGAGGCCTTTTGGGTGAAACCAAAAACAAAGCCATGAGGGTTTATACCCAAAGTGGACAATATCATACCAATGTGGAGATATGTGGAGGGTCGCGATCCCTAACAGCAGGCTAACAGAATCAACTGATGAGACGACAGAGCCAAGTGATCTTTGGTGTTCTTCTTGAATAACCAGAGAGAACACTTTGTTGATTGGAGGGAGATGATTGATTAGTAGGACTTGCGCGCGGATGGCTGAAAAGGACTCGTTGAGACCCATCAGAAAGATCATAATGAATTCTGAATCAAGAAACTTGATTAAATCCTTCAATTCATCTCCAAAGCACTTATCGAGGCGTCGATATTCAACCAATTCTTGCCATATAGCCGTAATCTTCGCATAATAAGCTTCGACTGAGGACAAACCTTGGGTTGTGGTAACAAGATTCTTCCTGAGCTGATAAACTCGAGGTCCATTGGTTCGTTGATGGTGTTCCTTTAATTCATTCCAAAGGTCCTTGACACAACCTGTATAAACGACACTGGCCGCAATTTCCTTTGAGATGGAGTTCATAATCCAAGATGCGATTATGTCATTGTTGCACTGCCAAACAGAAACTAAAGGTCCATCTGGTTTCTTGATCGCTCCATTGACGAAACCGATCTTGTTATTGCCTGATAGGGCAAGCAACATAGCTTTGCTCCATTAAATGTAATTGCTAGCGCCGAGGAGCTGTTGAATGACTAAAACCCAGTCGGAGTTATCGAGTGATGAAGGATATATGAGCTTAATTGGTTCTCAAAATCAGAAGCCTTCATGACTGGTTCACGAGGTGCAGAAGCAGTCGCCATGAGGAAGAAGTTCAAGAACGAAGAACACAAAGGTTCTTGAAAAGACGAGCACCAAGTGAAAAAAAACGAGCACCGCCAAGTGATGAGAAGATGAACACGCAAGTGAACACTCACACAAATCACACTTGCTCTGATTCCATGACACGTGTTTAGAGGGAAGAGAATGAACTTTATTAAATTCAATAATCTCTCTTACACAGAATACATCAACCCTCTCTGATTTATAAATACAACAGAATAACAAAACGTAACTAATCTTCTATTTAACAAACTAACCTTCAATAGTTAATACATGTTATCAGTCATTAAAGTGTTGAAAAATGGGTCATCCGTATAACCCATCCATCAAAACTAATTTTAAGATTTATGTTAAATTATAAATTTGATTTATATTATTTTTAAAAAATATAATTTATTTCATGTGATTTTAAAAGTTATAATTAGGCTCTATAATTTGATAAAAATATTATACATAGTCAAACCATAAGAATTATTTGTGAGATTTAATCAAATTATAAGGACGAAATTCTAAATTTTAAAATTATATGGACTGAATTTTAACTTTCTTCGAACTATAGGAATCAAATTGTAATTTAACTTAAGATTTATAATTGAATCAAGGTTAAATTACTAGTTTAATCCCTGAACTTTTAAATTTGTGTCTATTTAGTCTCTAAACTTTTAAAAGTATCAAATAGGTCATTGGACTTTCAATTTTATATCTAATAAGTCCCTGAATTTTAAAAATGTCTAATAGGTTCTTGAACTTTCAATTTTGTATCAAATGGTCCTTGACATATTCAAAATTTTCGAAAATTAACTGATATATTAGATATAAAATTAAATTTTATGTCTAATAGAACCCTAAATTTTAAATTTTGTGTCTAGTAAGTTCATGAATTCTAAAAACTTATAAATCAATGACTTATTATACACAAACTTGAAAATTCAGGGATCCATTATGGACACAAAATTGAAAGTTTAATAACTTACCCATTTCAAAATTCAGTGACTTATTAGATACAAATTTGAAAGTTCAAAAACCTATTTGACATTTTTTAGAGTTCAAGCACTACATAGACACAAACTTAAAAGTTTAGGGACTAAACTTGTAGTTTAATATTAAATTAAAAACAAAAAATTAATAAAAAAATCAGAAAATTGAGAAAATATATTGTTTTTGCAATTTAAATGAATGAAATGGAATGATGTTGATACTGTTGCTGTCTCAATGCTGTATTGCCATTTGAAGGCATTGATTGAAATAAGGATGAGAATTAGGTTTTTGTAACGGTCACTTGGAAGGTTTAATATGGTAAGGAATCAAGTGTTGCCACTGTACCCAATAATATTAATATTAATAAATAAATATTTAGTTTTTATTATTGAATATAATATAATTTTTTAAGTCTTCTTTCCGGTCCAGTCCTTTTTTATTAAGTCAACCCATGTGGTGTGGAAATTTAGATTTATTATCCTTTGATAGAACATATAATGTGTTTTTTTCTTACTTCAATAATATCTGAACTCTTAGCTAAGAGTATATGTCGAATTACTGTTAAGAGTATATGTCGAATTACTGTTAAGCTTACTTTGATAAATATATAACGTCTTAATGAGTTAGAATATGCTCAATTTTGGCGGATATAATATAATTTAGTGTATAGTTTCTTTATTGTTTGATTAAATATGTAGTAAGCAAATAATTTTCCACACATAAAAGTGTACATATATAATTTGATCAAATTGCACAGACTACATTTTTATTATTATTTTTTTATATACCGTGTATATTTTATTCGGTTGATTTTTACCATGCATTTATTTCAAGAAAATACACATCTCTAGATGACGATAGTAGGTAATAAATTTAAACTTTAGAATGAAAAAATTGAATATATTTATATTTTATTATATCTGTACATTGTATCTTATCAAAGTATCCGATTATATTTAAAAAGAAACAGGTAAATATGTTATATTTGTACATGGTATCTTCTCAAACTATAGAATTATATTTTAAAAAACATGTAAATGTGTTAATCTTCGATATTTTTGGGTTACTTTTATTTTTGAGTTTAGTATTTCAAATTGCGTGTCATTTTATTGGTTTGTTGATCTATTATCTTAACTATTATTTTAACGGTTTGTTATATAATCAATTTTTAATTAATGTGTAATTTTGTTTGAATTGTAAATAATATGTTTGAAATTTGAATTTTTGTTAGGTTTATCAATCATAATAACTTTTGTTGTTTAGATTATCCAATTTATCTATTCAAATTTTGATTTTGATTTTAAATTAAATAGTTTGGTCGTTTAATAATTGCTAATTAAAATTATGAATAATTATTTAAAAATTAAGATCGTTTGACCATTTTTCAAAATGTAAAATAAAAAAGGAAATTTGTGATTAATGTCTAAAATAAATAGTCTATAATGTAAAATGTCTAAAAAGGTTTCATATTGCAATTTTGTCTACCTATTTTTAGTCCGGAGAAAAGTGTATGTTCATTTTGCCCCTGATATATAATTATATTTACTAGGTTCTCTCTCATGGAGGTTGCGCATAGATTTGAAACAATATTCAAGCATTTGTCGGCACAGTTCATTAAGGCCAAAGGGAGATGAAAGAAAATTGAATGGAACATTTTTCGTCGTTTCTTTAAGTGTTTGAGATGTAACATCTACAAACAAAAATTGTTCTTTGATAAATGGAAGGAAAATAAACCCAGAAAAGAACAAGTTGCATAATGAAAGAGTCGATCGATTACATTTAATTTTTTCGAAGGTAGAAACGTAGATAGAAATATATATGTCAGATGGGACAAGCCTAAAAAGATGAGTAAGGAAGAGGAAATAACAACAAGAGAAGTATTGGGTAAATGGAAGGAAAAGAAACCACATTCAATTTTTTAAGGTAGAAACGATAGTAAATAGAAATATATACCTCGGATGGGACAAACCTAAAGAAACCAGTAAGCGAGGAAATAACAACAAGAGAACTCTTTGTATATATATCGTGTGCCATCACTTAAAGAAGTTGCAAGAATGAAAAAATTGAAAAAACACATTCAATTTTCGAAAGCATAAACGACAGTAGATAGAAATATATACCTTAAAATTACCAATACTAATATACACAAAAACAACAAGAGAGGTTTCGTGTATACCGTGGGTCATCGAGAGGAACTCATAAATAAAAGAAAATACTTAATGGTCCAACATTATAAACAACGAAAGCATATTGCAGATACTAATATACACAAGGACAAACAAGCCTAAAGAAACCAAGAAACAAGGGAAAATATCAATAAAAGAGATTCTTGTGTATACTGTGGTCAAAATACCAACAAGAGAGGCCATTGTGTATATCATGGGTCGAGGAACCAGTAAATAAAAGGAAATATGATCCAACAAGCAGCTACTAAGACAGAGGAGACATTGAGGGTTTTAGGTGGAGTATTAATTATGACAAGTGGTTAATGATGACATTTTTACTTCGATTAACTACATGTAGAGGTATCAATTTTTATATTAAGTTTAATTTTTGCACGGGTAATTACACATTTTTATTTCATTAATCAATATAGATTTATGTTAAATATATACCATAAATCAAATAGCTAGTCATTTAAATTTCTTTGTTCATTTATGTAACTTATACATTATTTTCTTTTTTTTTTTTTAAGAATGTTAATTTAATAGTTTAGATTTTATTCAAGTTTGTTATATTATGTTAACTAATATTTCTCTCTTCCTCGAAATTTTCTATTTTTCTATTTTGTTCATTATAATTTATTTTTGCCTTCTCCAATAATTTTACTTTGTAGGCTTTTATTCCTCGATTTACTCCCATTCCTATAGGTACAACTATTATGTGTATTTTCGTCCCAAGACTTTTATTATATTTCATGAAAAACCATTTTAGACATTTTTACAAATTGAAACTATTTTAGACATTTTTCAAGTATGATGAGTTAGATTTAGACATTTTTCTTCTTGGCCCAATACAAAATGGGCAGCAAGGAGAATGTCTAAATCTATCTCACTCCACTTGAAAGATGTTTAAAATAGTTTCAATTTGTAAAAATGACTAAGACAGTTTTTCCATGAAATATCATAAAAGTGTTGGGACGAAAATACCATTATTATGAATATTTGGGAGTTGTCATGACTAACAAAAATGAGCGAATCAAATCAACAAATAGAATAATCTACAAAAAAGCAATATTTTAAGGAGAGAACTAACAAAATATAAAAATGGAGGGGAGAGAGAAATATTAGTTAACAAAATATAACAAACTTAAATCAAATCTAAAATATTAAGTTAACATTGTTTAAAGAAAAAAAAAATAATGCATAGATTACATAAATGAACAAAACGATTTAAATAGCTAGCTTCATATATTGTACATACATCTATGTTGAATTAATGAAATGAAACTGTGTAATTACCGTGTAAAAATTAGAGTTAATATAAAAATCGATACCTCATTAAAAATGTCATCATTAACGACTTGCCATAATTTAATACTCCACCTAAATCCCCACACTTCGTCCGTTGTTTATAGCTTGTTCATATGTATATTAGTATCTACAAAGCTTCCCAGTTTATATTGTTAGACTATTAGATATTTCCTGTTTCTTTACTGTACCTTATGTTCGATCTACTCTTTTATTCTGCAACTTCTTTTTTGAGTTCTTTATGAGTTTCTTTTCCTTCCATTTACCCAAGAACGAAACAATGAAAAATGTTATTCATTTTACCTGACAACTATTTCCTTTGAAACTTTCATATTCATCCCATTTTCTTTAATCTTCAATATTGTTTCATATTCCTTTAGCCTCTATGAAACTGTGCCAACAATGATTCATCATTTCTCTTGGCCTCTGGAAAATCATCAATGAGAGAACCTAAAACATGGTGAATAACAATGTGAATCACCAAAAATTGGTTAGAGATTCGAATATTAAGAAAAATCGGTTAGACTATAAATATAATTATATACGAGGAGTAAAATGGCATACAATCTTTTTTACATTCTTCACTTAAAAATAAGTAAACAAAATTACAATATAAAATTTTTTTTAGACATTTTTCATAATAAACTAGACATTTGTCACAATTTAAATGGGCCCAACTGCGAGTCCATAATCCCAAAGTTTTAAGGTCCGGCCCAGTCGTAGGATCATCGTTGTTCGCCTCTTCAGGAATTTTCAGAATCACCGACAGATCGAATCTGTCATATGGAGGGAAAAGAAAAAAAAAACGAATAACTCATCGGAACGGAGCGAAAATGGCTACGATTTTTACTCTCATTTTGCAATTGTAGATTCCAAATGACGTTGTTTGCGTTCAAATGACAGTATCTACTGTTAAACTTACAGATGACCAATTCCTTCCGGCACTTCGCCGTCGCTGCTGCATCGCAAAATCTCCGCCGTACTACGGATGCGGTTCAGACGGCCATCAATTCTCCAGCATTTGTCGTATTCTTCATATTAATGGTGTAGTTACTGTTATTTTAACTTAATGCAATTCGAATAGTTCTTCGTCCGCCAATTCACTGTGTATTTGAATTTCCTGCTGTGAAGCTTTATTTGGATTCTCTTGGCTCTTTGGTTTGGCGTCTTCGTCTTGTAAGTTCACTATCAGTGAGTACATTTCGGAATGCGTTTTTTTTTTTTTTTAAAATCGAGTTACTGTTCCAATCATGGCATCTGAGATTCTTAATGTCGATTCTGTATACTCCTTTTTGTGTCTGTGTTATCCGTCACCCTCGCGACCATTGTAGCTTTAGCCCTAACAGGATATTCACTTCAACCGTGTTACTGAAATTCTTCAACTAAATGAATTATTTATCAATTCTTCTGTTATCTTCCTCTGTATATCCACACAGCCATACACCGTGGATAGAGGTTAAAAGTTCTGTATGTAGCTGTTTGCTGTTGCTTTTGTAATTTTATATTCATACTGCCATCTATTTGTAAAGTTGTCATCTCTCGTTACTTCTTTCTACGTCTAACATATGGTTTGGGTTTTACAGATTGGAGCTGCACCTAAAGGAATTGGTGCACTGCCTGTTCGACAATCGACATAACAATTTACAAGTTTAAAGGGTTAGTTGCAACTTTCAGTGCTGCCAGATTGATACTTATGTTTGTATGTGCGTTTTGGTTTCTTTGGGAACATGAAAGCAACCCAGTCTCCATTGACTAAGCTCAATGAAAAACTAAATGGTCATGTGAGCCAAAATGACTATGAAGCTTAGGATGATAATGCAATTGCTTAGGACACGATGGTGATAGTGAGAAGAGAATCAAGGAACGGTTTAGTATGAAATAGATGCCCATCTGTCCAAGTGATGGTAGGAACTATAACGGTCACAACCAGCATGAGAATAAAGGGCTTGAAGCATGAACTAGAAGCCATTACCTTCTTTCAATGATCAATATGAAGAAGAAGATTTTGAAGCCTGTGGAAATTATGTAATGAAGAGGATGATCTGTACGATAATCATATAGGGGAGAGGGGGAGGAGCTTTTCTCTGCCTTCAAAGGCGAGAATAGTTCCTTCTCTTTCTCTCCCTTTTCATCTCCTACGTTGTAGGATATCTGAATGGTAGGATCAAGCTTGAGATTTCGTGGGGGCAATTGGAGTTGGGTCTGAATGAGTGGACTCAAGACAATAAGATATAGTTTGATGAAAGCTTCTTGTACACTCAACACTCCCTCTTTCTAACAGGCACAGACCCTGAATGAGAAATCATGCTGTACAAGCTTCACAAGTTGCTTATATCATATTAGACTTTCAAAAAGGCAGGTTCTATTGTCAAACTGAAGTGAGGATGACAACGTTTGTGTAGAGAAAACACCTTCTCCACTGCCTCTTTTCATTAGATGTAAAATTTCTCCCTTGTACCAAACCATGTTTTGATATAACTATAAGCTGTCTAATCCCATCTTTAAATAGATCAATCAGGTGAAGAAAACAACCTCAAGATATATGAACTGAAGACATCATCTACAATCAATTTTAATTCTTCTCAAACAAAAATAACAATTATTTTTCAATCTTTTCCTCAACTTAAAGAAAAACTCAGACTGAATTGATAACTAATATTTTTTATTGTTTTTGGTGCTTCAGGTAGGACACTGAGAAACAGAGAAACGAGGAAACATGATGAAAGGGGGATCCCAAGCATAGGAAAATGAAACTGAAGAACCATTCTGTAGACTTCCACCGTTTATGAGAAGGCAAGTGTCCCCTTGCTTTGACAAAATCGATGGATCAACAGGTTCAACAGTCTGAAACCCTGGACAGGACAAGACGATTTGCTTCTGGGGACAATCGCAGTTGTTGATCACTTGCACGTTCCATTCAGGTTGCCCCCCAATCTCCCTTCCGCTTCTCTGTGTTCCTATGTTAATGGTGTCCAAACTGCAGCTTCCAGCAAAATACCCTGCAACAAAATCCACCAACTCACACTGGGAAAGGGAAGAAGAGAAAGCTAGAAAGGTAGAGATCGCTAATATTTTATTTGGGATTTTAGCTATTTTTTATCATATTCTATTTACCTTTGTTGATGAAACTTAGGAATAGGATGAGGATTGCTGCAATCATGGTGGAGAGGTTGATCATAGCTGATGGGGAACTTTTTGCTGGCTGGCAGTGCTTTTGAGATAAGTGGGTTTAAAAAACCAAACTCTCTGTTTTTATGATTATCGTTTCCTTGGAAATTATGGTATGTTTGTGTTTTCATATCTGTATTTTGAATGGCTTTCCTCATTGGTTATGGCAATAATTAAACTAATAATAGTCTCGAAGAAAAAGAAATAAATTTAAAACTCTCACGCAAGTCTTTAGTGTGATGTGCTGTCAACATAATGTTTCATTTGCGTTGACTGTTTTTAAACACACAACATCCCATGTAATTGAGAACAAAAAATAGGAAGATGCAAATCGTGACGTGATTTGTCAATCATTCTCGCGATGCTTCATTTTTTTTTTCCTTTTTTCACTTCGAATTGATACTTAGTTTAAATCCTATTTGGGTATCTAATCTTTTACATTTATTTAGTGTGGATCGTTTGTACTCTTCTAGAAATTTGCTACTGAAATATAGAGCTCGTTGAACTCACACCCTCAAACTTTAGACATGAGTAATTATCTTTCAAAACTTACAAAATTCTTGTAATTAAATTCTTTTTCAATTATGTAAGTAGTTGGTTTAAGTGCAATAGTCTTGTAAGTTTGTGGGGTACAATTACAAAAATTAGGGGTGAGATTAGAAGACTGAAACTGACCAAATCGACCCCAGTTGGTTTGCTAATGAACCGAAGGTAGAAGATTCAAAACTAACATAATGTTATGTTAGAATGTATATACAACTCCCTCTGACAGACGACCCTACATCCAAAACTCTCTATTTCTCTTCCTTTATAGCGCTATCTTTCAACCTTTTGTTATTCTTCTCTTTTCCCCATGATCCTTTTGTTTCTCACTTATTAGTTTTCAGTGCTCTTCCTTTTCATTTGTAACATGCACCAATCCAATCCATCTTTCTCTTCTCCTCTTTCTCACATGCAAGCCTGCCAACCAAATCCATCTCTCCTCTCTCCTATGGCCCTCCACTCATTCATTTTCTCCTTTTCTCCCCTCTTTTAACATGCAAGACCCATCATTCTCTCTCTTACATTACATGCATGACTTCTACTCTTTTCCTATTCCCTTTCTCCTTCTAACACACAAAACTGAAAAACCTCTCCCTCTCTCCTAACCTACCAACACCCAAAACCAGAGTCTCTTTTTAACACCCAATAGACAACACCCGCCCCCATATCCCAGCCAAAACTCTACATTAACTGACTTCAACCAACTTTTGTTCGTAGCAATATAAATATATATGGAAGTTTGAAGGGGCCAAAATAAGACTTAAAACTGTATAAAAGACTTGTAGTACAGAACATAAAAGGAGTGAAGGAGGACTCCTACATTGGAGAAAAGAGAAAGCAAACACCTTGTGTAACTAGGCACAAGCAACTTGGGAGAAGAAAGGCCTGAAATCAAATGAAGGGTCCCATGCATAAGTGAAGGTGATGGGAACAGCAGAATAGATTGGAAAGCCACCATTGACCACACATTGAGACCCCAACTTGGCTAAGGTGGTGGGTTTAATGGCTTCAACTGTGCTGAAACCTCCACACTTCAATCTCACATTGAACTGAGTGCAATTTTGGCATTCATTGGTGATAGTAACTTTCCATTCTGTTTTGCCATTTACCATTGCCTCGGTTGGAGTTTGGCTGATTGTTAAGTTACCCATTGAGCATTGCAAACTCCCTTAAATGTTCAAAGCATTTTCCACAGAACAAACATAAGTTAGATCAAGTTTGATATGTTCATCCAAGTTAATTTGTGTCCTAGAACATGTTATTTTTGGGACTATTTTTTTCCTTTTATTTTTTAGTACAACAAATGGGATAGGAGGTTTGAACCTTCGACATCAAGGAAAGGAGTAAATGTCAATTCTCCAAAACTATTTTCATGTTGGTATTTTTGGGACTATTTTAATAATTATAACTTTGTTAGCATTTTTGTTTTTAAGATTGGGTACAAAACTACTTTGTCCAAGTGACTTGTCAAAATAACATTGTAATTATGGGCCAAAGGCTTTATTCAATTTCATTTTTTTTGGTGTGGAATATGCTTTCAACGTAAATTTATATTTTATTTACTCTAAATTGTTTGATAAAATATTAGAAGAAACTATATTAAACAAATGCACTCTAGTTTTAACTTTTTTTTGTTTTTCCTCCATAAAAGCATGGAGAAAAGAGGGTGATATGTGAAGTCAATCTTAACATTAAAATTGAAAATTGAAAATTGAAAATTTGTAAGTGAGAGACCCTTAATTTTTAGTCTCTACTTTTAGAAGGTGGTGGTTATTTAATAGATGATGCAAATCAACCTGTTTAAAAAAGTAATTTTAAATAGATTGATTCATAATAAAATTTTTAATCAAAATTAAAGAGTGGTTAAAACTCCATCTTAATCACTTTTAATACTCTCAAAATCAATCTCACATAGAGCTTATTTTATGAAAACATAGATGCCCACAAAGTCTGCAAGGCTATGTGTGGAGGTTGATGCTAGTGTTGAAAGAATAGGAGAGTTGGTGACCTAAAGCCATAAAAGCTAGCTTCCACTAACAAAACTAGTAAAGGATATTTCCTTGCCTTTTTCTTTAAGCTTATTTGCCAGCAACTTATTTTATTTTAAAACTTTTCAAATTTTTATTAAATTTCTAAAACAAAATAAATTTCTAGGAAGTGTTTTTGTGTTAGCTTCAAAATTTAGTTAGGGTTAAACAATCGATTACAAAACAAAGAAAATTTTTAACAAGTAGTGTGGTCAAACTTTTAAAAGTAGAAATAAAGTTTAAAATAAAATCACTGTCAAACACGTCCTTAATTAGTCATTTGATTCATGTTTTTCTTATCAAAACGAAAGCTATCTTATATATTTGGATTAAAATACTTCCTTCATTTAATTTTTCCAAAACAATTATGAATTTTGATTCAAGGACCACCCAATCAACTAGAAGAAAAGATAGACAAAAAAAAGTAGAGCAAAGAATCATAATTTTTATTTTTACGTGAGAATATTATAAAAAGAGCTATATAAATTTTAGATTTAGGCCTAAAAAAGATGCAAATTTCTATAAGAGAGTTAATTGATCATACCTTTGGCAAGGAGAGAGATGAAGATGAATACATAAATAATCTTGAAGATGACAGCCATCAACGGGGACATTTTTTTTTTCCTTCCCAGAAACAAATTTTATTTTCTGAGGAGCAGTTAGAATATCTACACACAAATATATATGATAAGTAGATCTCTTAATTTAATATATGACAAACATATCAATATGATGAAAAGACTTCCCACCAAACTCCCTTGTTTACGAACTCAGAAAAAAAAAAAAAAGTTGAATTATAAATTTAGTCCCTAAATTTTCAAAGTTGTGTCTATTTGGTCTTTTAACTTAAAATAGTGTCTAATAAACTTCTGACCTTCTAATTTTGTGTTTAATAGATTCTTAACATATTCAAAATTTTCATAAAATTAATTAATCTATTAAATATAAAATTGAATTTTATGTCTTATAGGACCTTAAACTTTCAATTGTGTCGGGTAAGTTCATGAATATTTTTAAAAAATATTGAATGAGTCAATGATCTAATAGACATAAAATTCAAAATTCAAGAACCTAATGGATACAAATAGAAAGATTAAGGATTTATTAGACATTTTTTAAATTTCAAGAATCAAATAATCACAAATCTGAAAGTTCATAGATCTATTATACTTTTTAAAGTTCATGGACTAAATAGACACAAACTTCAAAATTCAAGGACTAAACGTGTAATTTAACCCAAAAAAGAAATCTAATCTACCTTTTGAGAAGGAGTTTTAAAGAAAATAAAATGCTCTAAATTTATTCAGATCTCCCTTTTAAAACTTACCATATATTACAACTTACCATATATTACATTTTATTTTTGAATTAAAAAAATTCATTTTATTTTTTTATTGGTTAAATTACAAATTTAATGAACTTCTAAGTTTATACCAAACTGGTCAATGAACTTTAAAAACAGTTTAATAAGTCTGGTAAGTATTTGAACTTTCAATTTTGTGACTAGTAAATCCTTGAGCTTAAAAAAAATCTCTAATAAATATTTAAATTTTGTTTTTGTGTCTAATAAGTTACTAAGCTTTCAATTTTTTATCTAATAAGTCTAGCCAAATCCACTAAACTATTGAACATAAAGTTGAAAGTTTGATGTTACATAAAATTCAATTTTATGCCTAATAAATTTGTTAAATTTAAAAAATATTGAACATGCCAGAAACCTATTATAAACACAAAATTAAAAGTTCAAGGATTTATTTGGCCCAAAATTTAAGGGGTTGTTTGGGGCGTAGGTTCAAAATCACAATCCTAGGAATCAGAAGCCTGTGGGGTTTGCATGAGGGGTTTTAAAGCCTGGGAATCAGAAAACTGTACTTGAGGTATAATGTCTGAAGTCTGGGAATCAGAAATATGTGTTTGGGATGCAGTGTTCTGAAGCTTGGGAATTAGAAATCTGTGTTTTGGGTGCAGTTTTCTAAACTTTGGGGTTGGTACAGTTTTGTTTCACATTTTTCCTTTTAGCTATTTTATTCCTTTCAAATTTTGTAGTGTGAATTGTAGAAATTACTGTCTAACATGGATCAATTTTTTAAGTAACTTTTCGATGAAACATTCAATTTATGTTGTAGTTGAAGAATAAAAAAATAGTTTTAAACATTTAGAACAATTTTTAGCATTCAGATAGAAGAAAACATAACATGCCACGAGTTAGAGGTGTTCGCAGGTTGGGTTGGGTACTTTTTAAACTCAATCCAACTATTCGGGTTGCAAATATCTTCAATCCAAACAACCTTTATTAAGTGATGAACTCAACCCAACCCAACCATGAAACATTTGAGTTGGATTGGTTCAGGTTGGTCGGGTTATATACTTAAAATTTTATTTTTTTAAAGAGTTAAGTGTTGATAGGTAAAATATATATATTTATTTTTTAATATTGAATTAAGATTAACAACTTCATTTTAATTTATATTATGAATTTTTACCTTCCAAAAGATTAAAAAATTATTTTAAAAAGTTATTGAAGAATAAATAATCTAAAAATAAGTATAAAATTAAAATAAGTATATGTACATATAGTTGTAATATAAGTACAATTTTTTTTTTTCTAAAATTGATATGAAGTTCGGGTTGGTTCAGTTATGAGTTCAACCCAAACTAATTTTCGTGAACCCACGAACCAACCCAACCTATAAACTTTTATTTTTTTTTAACCCAACCTAACTCAATCCAAACAAGTTGATAACCCAACTCAAATCGTAGAATTGAGTTTGGTTGATCGGGTTCTTCGGGTCATCGAGTTTTTTGAACACCTCTACCACGAGTTCACACATACAGTTACACAGTCCAAAAGCTTTGCATTTGACATGAAACAAAATGACATAACACGTCTCTGTGCAAAGAAAAAAATATTTCATTTTTTTCTAACTTTTAAAAAAGAAATTACAAAATTGAGCAATTTGAGTGTACATTAAACAAAAAAATTTTCTTGTTTTTTTTGTAAAAAATTTACAAAATTCAATAGTTTTGAGAGTATAATTGCATGTTATTATGCAAAAAAAAGTGTTTAGTAGCTATTTCTTAGTTTTATTTTAACCATTTAAAAAATTGACTAGATTTTCGGGTTATTGGGGTGGTCGAGTTGATAAGGTGGTTAGATTGTCAAGGAGACCGCTAAAGTTGTCGTTGTCGGTGGTGATTGGGTGGTCGCTGGAGTTGTTGTCGAAGAAGTCACCAGAAATGAAAAACCAAGTATTCGCTTGAGGCAATCGTCAGTGATGGCGAGACGTCGGTGTGGTCGTCGGAGTGGTCGTTGTTTATGGTCGCTGGAGTTGTCTTGGAGTTGTTGTCAAAGTGGTGATCAAAAATGGAAATGACAAATGGAAGAGAAAATGAAAATCAAGTGGTTGGAAGAGGCAGCCGTCAGCGGTGGTCGAGTTCCCGGTGTCGTGGTCGGAGTTATCGTTGTCGGTGGTTGTCGGAGTTGTCATCAGAGTTGTTGATTGAAGAGGTAACGGAAAATCAAGTATTCACCGGAGGAAGTTGTCAGTGGTGGTCGAGTCGCCGGTGTGGTCGTCGGAGTTGTTATTGTCAGATGTTCGCTGAAGTTGTCACCGAAGTTATTGTCGATGTGGTCGTCGAAAATGAAAAATCAAGTGGTCGCCAGAGGCAGTCGTCAGCGATGGTTAAGTCGCCGGTGTGGTCGTCGGAGTTATCGTTATTGGTGGTTGTCGGGTGATCGTCGGAGTTGTTACCGGAGTTGTTGTCGAAGTGGTCGCCGGAAATGAAAAATCAAGTGGTCGCCGGAGGCATCCATCAACAGTGGTCGAGTCGCCGGTGTGGTCGTCGAAGTTTTCATTTTTTGTGGTCGTTGGGTGGTCGCTAGAGTTTTCACCAAAGTTGTCGAAGTAATCGACAAATGAAGGAGAAAAACATGAAACAGATTCCATGGGATTGCACTGTTGAAACCCAAGAGGTTGCACTGTGGTAACCCATGAGATTGGGTTCAGGTTTTAAACACCTTGCTCCAAACATGAGTTTGGATTTGGAACTCAAACCCATCCAAATCCAAACCCATGTGCCAAATACACCCTAAATACTTATTTGATACAAAGTTGAAACTTCAAGAACCTATTAGATATTTTTTAAGTGGTTGTTTGAGGCGTTGAATGAGTTATAATAACCTGAGTTATAATAAGAGTTATATAATCTGTGTTTATGATACAAAATTTATTTAGTCTAGATTATAATAGTTTGGGTTTAGGGTACAAAGTATTTCATAGACTATGATAACACAAGTTATTATAACAGACGCCCTAAACAGACACTAGTCAAGGACCTCTTACGTTCAAATCTCCTTTAATATATTCAAACTATAATACTAAGAAGATTATGCTCTCTTTGATGACCATGAGGTTTGTGGTTCGAATCTTTCCAACTCCTATTGTACTAAAAAAAATTACCAAAAAGATTTGTATACGAATTTTCGTTTTATAAACCTTTTATTAGTGAAATGATACACAATTAGCTGCTTAGGAAAGAATATATGTTCATACTCTTGTTAATATGAATATAACTCAACGGTTAAAATATCCATTTGATGCTTCTTCTTAAAGTTGGAGGTTTAAATTTTTACTCAATTTTGTTGTACTAAAAAAATTAACTGGATGCAATCGAGCTTTTGATGTTCAATGGATGACTACTAGAATAGACCATACCTTACTAATAAAAAAACTTCATTTTTCAATACACTAAATATGATTATAGAACAATTAATACTACAATAAAAGAATGAGAGGAAATTGGAGCTATTATATTAAATCACTTTCATTACGCTTTTTCTATTACCAAGAATCTTAAATGTTAATTAAAAGATTGGGTATTTAGATGAATGGAACATTAATTATTATTAGAAAATCCTCTTCAGAAAAGAATTAATACACAACAAATTTAATGATCATTGATTTACTACTATCTACCACATTTATTAATTTATTTTCGAGAAAAAAACGACACGCAAATAATTTTATTTATGCCTTTTAAAATTTTTATCCTCTCATCGTATTCATCTATTTGATTTATTGGTTCAGGTTGGTTGAAACAAGATAACCGAAAAAAAAAAGTTAACCTTTTTTTAGTACTTGAGGAATTTGAACTACAAACTTAGTGATAACATATTCGATATACTCAACTATATTCTCTTTGGCAGTATTCAACTTGAATAATTAACAAAACCAAATATTTATACTTTGAGTCAATTTTATATTTGAAACCAATATCTATACTTGAGTCAATTTTAGAAGTACATGATTTTTATGTCGAATGATCAACCAAAGTGACAGAAGGAATCATCTAAGTACAATGAATAACTTCAATTATCTAGGCCCTATTTGATAATCATTTGATTTTTTGTTTTTTATTTTTAAAAATTAAGTCTATAAATAACTATTTCCACATATGAATTTTTCTTGTTTAATTATCTATTTTTTACTTATGTTTTCAAAAACCAAATCATATAAAACTAAAAAAAAAGTAGTTTTCAATTTTTTTCTTCTCTTTTTGAAATTTGTCTAAGAATCTAAATGTTTTCTTAAGAAATTAAAGGTGAAAGTCATAGAAATGATGAGAAAACAAATACAAATTTCAAAAACCAAATAGTTATCAAACAGGTTCTTTGTGATGCAGAGAGCGAGAGCAATTGCTTCCTTCTCATATTGTCGTAATTCAAAAACTTATGTATATATACATAAAAGATTTTGTAGTTTTCCTCTAGTTTTTCGTCCATAGAAAAGTTAGAATTGAAAGATCATATATACCAATGACTGATGATGCCCATTTTATTTTTAATGCTCAGCAGGTTAATTATTATTATTATTTTGAGTTCAACACCAGGTAGGCATAAATTTAAATCTCTAACTTTTTAATAAAAAAACGTATATGTCTTAATCCATTGAATTTAATTAAACATATATGAGTTAAAAAAGAGAGCGCTTTAGTAATAAAGAAAATAGGAAGATTATATTAAATATATACCTATATGGTGGATGCATGCATGTTTTTTTAGTACAATTGAGGTTGACAATTTGAACCACAAACTTTGTAGTCGTTAGTACATTCATCATGTCAGTTGAGCTATGCTCTTTTTGACGGATGCATGCATGTTCATATGTATACAACGCAGGTATATATATATATATTAAATTCATATCATAAAGCCTCAAAAACCTAATACAAAATGTGAACTGTGAACCCTTCTTTTTATTTAGAGCAAATAGGTAAGAAGTTGGGAGAAGGAAATATAACAATAACAAAGAGAGAGAAAAAAAAAAAAAAAAAAAGAGCTAGAGAAATTTAAGAACAAGCAATTTGAGAGAAAAGGGGTTTGAAAGGAAAGGCATTGTCCCAAGCATAAGTGAAGGAAATGGGTGTTGATTCAAAGATTGGCTGACCATTGTTAACCAAACAAACTGAACCTGCAACCATTAAAATGGATGTATCAACAGCTTCAACTGTATTAAATCCATTGCAATCCAACTTCAAACTTGATTGTGAACAAATACAATTGTTTGTGATTGTGGCTCTCCATTCTTGTTTCCCTTTCATTTGAGATCCAGTTGTAGCTTGGCTTATTGTAATGTCATTCAAGGTGCATTCACAATTTCCTGAAAATTAAATCATATATGATATTTTTTTCAATATTAAACAATAAATAATGTAATTAACTTAAACAACAAAATGGGTTATGTTCAACATCAATAATCCAACCTAATTAAGTTTTAATCGGTTTTAGTTCATTAGCTTAAAACTTTGTGATATGTCTTTTGTTCATTTCCTTGATGAGATGAGTAAATATTTATGCATACAAGTCTTGAAAGAAACATATAGTAGGCGGCATATTATATTTCAAAACAAAATTATAAATTGAGTTTTAAAGATTCTTGATAAAAATTAGTGACAAGTTTTTTTTGTTTTTTTATGTAAAGTTTAGAAATAAAACTAAAAATATTGACCAGTACTACAAGTAATTTTTTATGCAAAAGACTAAAATGAAATATAATAATGTTCGAACAAAATAATTCTAAAATTTGAGAATTTAAACTATATATTATTTATACCTCTGGAGAGGAGAGACAAGAAGAACAGTACACAAAAAAACTTGATGGAGGAAATCATTTTTGTGTTTTTCTTTTGCAAAATGGAAAACCTCCGATTTTGATGGGAAATAAAGTTTGGAGTGTAGTCTTATTTATAAGGCCCTTTGAAGGAGATAATTATATTATAATGCACAAAAAAAAAAACTTGCAATAATGGCAAAAAAAAAAAGTTTAGTCTAATTGCAAGCATGTCTCTTTTTTATTCTATTTGTAAATATAGCAAAAAAGTCAGTCCAATCCAAATAGAATCTACGAAAAGTCCAAAACGACCTTTTATTTAATTCCTCTTTTTTAATCTCACGTTTTTGTATTATGAAGTATATCAATATACCTAATATGAAGTATCGATGATATACTTTAATTAGGTGTATTAATGAAATGGAATTTATAATATTCAATATATCAAGAGTATGTCAAAAATACCTAATATGAAATATATCAAGAATATAATAGTAATTTAGATTAAGCATATTAGATAAACTTAATGTGAAGTATATTAACGATATACTACTGATATATACTCTACTTAGGCATATCATTGAAATTACATAATATAAAATATATCTAACAGTATATTGGTAATTTATAATCGCTACATCATATATAACTAGATGAAGTATATCAAGCATGTACCAGTAATTCATATATGAGATATATAATATGAAGTATATCGGTGATATATTATAGATATACTTGATTTTAGTTTTTGACTATATTGATGAATTTTGATTACTACTTTTTTTGTTGATCCATTGGTTTTTAGTCAATACACTCATCTAGTACTATATCAATAGTAAATGAATGATATAATACTAATACACTTCAATATTTTAAGTATATTATTTTACTGATATATCTAATATGAATTATGTCAATCGTTTATCAGTACTACATATTCATTACATTAGATATACTACTGATATAATCAATATTATTAGATATATCAGTGATATACCAAATATATAAAATATTCTTAATATTTATTGATATACTTCATATAGAGTATGTCATTTACCTGATATATCTAAAAAGAAGAGTATCGATAGTATATTAGTAACATATTATTAATATACTTCCTTTTTGGTATATATCAGTTGATTAATATACCAAATGTAAAGTATATTAGATATATTATTGATTTACTATTTATATACTAAATATAAAGTATATTATATATACTACTGATATACATGTTGATACACCAATGAGGGCAAAATTGAAATAATAAAAAATAAAAATCGGATTTAGAACATTTTGCTATATTTGCAAATCTCCAAAAACCATTGCTATATTTGCAAATATCTTTCTTTTTTTTTTTTTTTTTTTTTTTTTGCTATCATTACCATTCTAAAAAAAAAATTATTTATATCTTACCATTTGAGAGGATGGTTGAGAAATTGATTGAATATAAACAAAACTGTCAAGTAACTGAATCAATTTCTTTTGGGAAGTGAATCACCTTCCTTGTTTGGAGAGAAAGCGTTATCAATTACGTTACATAAGATTTTTCCTTAAAAAAACATTAATAATTTTTTAATATAATTAAACAGAAGTATATATATTAAATATTAATGTTTGTTAAATTATTACTAATTATTTAATGCGAAAGTGAGCAGCTTAGCGATAATTGACAAGTACTCTCGACCAAGAAATTAGATGTTCGAATCTATCTACCTTCAAAGGTTGAACAAAAAAATAATGATAATAATAATTAATAAATAATCAATTTAGTTCTTAAATTGTGAACATGGTATCAATTTTATCCTCAAAATATTTCATATTTCAATTATATGTTTAATTTTTTTTATTATGTTTCTATTAAAATTATTAATGAAATAAGGACGTTAAAAATTTTAGTTCAGTTTGTATGATGCAGTGGGGCACAAGGAAAATTATAAATAATGAGCATGTCATGCTAGTACTTTATCAACGACGAGATTAATGGTAACTACTAAATAAATAAATTAGAAATTTTTAACAATTGCGGGGATAGCTCAGTTGGGAGAGCGTCAGACTGAAGATCTGAAGGTCACGTGTTCGATCCACGTTCACCGCATATTAAATTACTATATATTTATATTTTATACTTTTATGAAAATAAATCATATACTATTTATGA
This sequence comes from Trichosanthes cucumerina, assembly GCA_036507285.1. Lineage (NCBI taxonomy): Eukaryota > Viridiplantae > Streptophyta > Magnoliopsida > Cucurbitales > Cucurbitaceae > Trichosanthes > Trichosanthes cucumerina. The sequence continues at coordinate 101,147,526 of CM071835.1, forward strand.
TGAGAAAATCGTCTTCGAAAAATATTTATAACAAATTCATGATTATTAATTTCTAATATATGTACATATGATAATCAATTTTATAAATCTGCCATATTTATTTATTTATTTTTGAGAAAATAACCGTTTTTAAGAACTCATATAAGCTTATCAAAAAAAAAAAAGAAAAAAAGAACTCATATAACTATAAATGGTAGTGCAATAGTTTTTAAGGCATACAAAACCTAAAAGGTAAGAGCTTTATTGTGCAATTAATTTGAAAAATTGCTAACAATAAAATAAAGTTAATATATAAATTTAAACAATGATTGAATCATTTTTTATGATAATCAATTTTATAAATCTGCCATATTTATTTATTTATTTTTGAGAAAATAACCGTTTTTAAGAACTCATATAAGCTTATCAAAAAAAAAAAAAAAAAAAAAACTCATATAACTATAAATGGCAGTGCAATAGTTTTTAAGGCATACAAAACCTAAAAGGTAAGAGCTTTATTGTGCAATTAATTTGAAAAATTGCTAACAATAAAATAAAGTTAATATATAAATTTAAACAATGATTGAATCATTTTTATGATAATCAATTTTATAAATCTGCCATATTTATTTATTTATTTTTGAGAAAATAACCGTTTTTAAGAACTCATATAAGCTTATAAAAAAAAAAAAAAAAAAAAACTCATATAACTATAAATGGCAGTGCAATAGTTTTTAAGGCATACAAAACCTAAAAGGTAAGAGCTTTATTGTGCAATTAATTTGAAAAATTGCTAACAATAAAATAAAGTTAATATATAAATTTAAACAATGATTAAATCATTTTTTTAGTACATCAACCATTGGAGTGGAGGGATTGGTACCCATGCTCTTGTTGGCAACAACGATTGAATCATAAGTGATCAGTTCGGTTTCGATGAGATAGAATTGAATTGAGAGACTTTAACCAAACTAACATTATCTAATATGAATTAGTTTAGTTTGATTTGATTCAACTTTTCAAAATTTAGTTGGTTTTTTTTTCTTTACCCCTACTCTTACCCAATAGACTTTATGCAAAATTTTTATTTTATTTTATTTTATTTTTTTAGCTCAACGTTATGGAGTGTGAAATTCGAACATTTGATCTCATGATCATGGTTACATGTCTTAACTAATTGAATTATGCAATTAAAAGGCCATGATCCAATAACATGGAATGAAATCAAGATTCTCTCATATATTTGGTCTCACAATAACATGTAAAAGTAAGAAACAAAATGTGATCGCGGTGTTGAACCAGAATATAGTCATATGTGATAGAATTGCACTTCAACGTCACAGTTTTGACCAAGTTCACCAAGATGTTCTTCACATAAGCGAACTAAACATATTGAAATTGATTGTCATTTTGTTCGTGAGAAAATACAAAAGAGTTGGTGCTACTAAATACGTGAAGACCGGAAAACAATTAGAAAATATTTTCATGAAAGCTTTAAATAGAGTTCAAATAAATTATCTTCGTAACAAGTTGAACATAATTAACCATACTCCCACTTAAGAGGGAGTGTTAACCGTATATATATGTGTGTGTGGATTTAGGAATTTCTTAGTCAGAGTATTATAGTATATATATGTGGATTTATGAGCATATTAGCCTTTTGTCTTTTATTATAATTTTACTATTAGTAGTTTAGGGCGTTCATGCATGCCTATATATATTTGGCTCTATTGTATAGAATGAAATAATGGGAATTTATGAAATAAGGGAAACACCAGAAGATCAGGTATGTTGTTTACATTGTCTTTCCATCTGAAAGGTGATTCAGATATCAAATATAAACAAAATTGTGTCAAGTAATTTAGTCATAATTGCTCCAAAATCATCTTTCCAAATGTGTTTTTTGCAGATTAGCCTCATTCTTAAAACATTCTTAAAGGAATGGGAAAAAAGAAAAATGGAAGAAAAGGAAGGATATTTATTCTTACAAAACAAATGTTGGTGTTCTTGCACAAGAAATCTTTCAAGTTGAAGCAGCCTGATGCTCTTGAAGTGCAAGAGGAATAGTTGGTCTCCAAGTTGTTCCATTTGGGCCATCCATTAGAGTAATTCCAACTGCAGCTAAATCAGTCCTGATAGCATCAGATTTTTCATACTCCTTATTCTTTCTTGCTGCATTCCTTTCTTCAATTTTCTGTAGTACTTGCTCATTCGTCGTCTTCGCCCGCGTTAATGCCTTTTCCTTCAGCTGTTGCAGAGCCTGTGTCAACAAAAATAAATTTATCAAGTTTGTTTCAGAATATACATACTAACCATTGAGGGAAAAACCAAGAAGTTTTCATCAAGTTATTGCTGATTTCTGAAGAGTGAGGTTCACAAGTCAGTGTAAAACATTTTTATATATATTGAAATCTTATAAATACAGAAGTCTCTACAGGATTTAATCTGTTTCTACCTCAGAGTAACTTGCAGGCATCAGTCCTAAGATGGACAACACACTTCCTATTATCTTCTCCAAAGCTGCAAGAGATTCCATTCGAAATTCCTGCTTCTTTCCCTGCATGAGAATTAGGATTACACATGTTACAAAGAATAGAAAATTTTGTAAAAGCAGCATCAAGTTAAGAAATGTGCAAAAGTGTATATAAACAGGATCCTTCCCTCTCTAACACTATTTCGTTGACTCGGACAGACAAAAGCATCATTTTTGCTTTCAGGTTTGGTCTTAAACTCGGACATAATCTCGAACAATCGTTTAGATGAATCAAATTAATAAATGTATCTCATTAACAGAAGGTGACAATTATCTTACCACAACGTTAAGCAATAGATAATACTGAATAAAACACAGGTGCACTGAAGCCTAAGACAAACATGTTTTCTTGGCGAGAAGCTATGCTAGAGACTCATACAGCTAAAGATTGACTATATCAGAATAAATCGAGCTACACTTATATCGTATACCTTACGTGTATGTAACAAATCATTGATAATTTTCAAAGGATCTGATAACGCTGCCAAAACCACAGGTGTGTGAATATCATCGGACATTGAGGTCAGGAAAACATTGTAGAATTTGTTGATTTCTTCCATCAAACTTGGGGCAATGGAACCCTTGAAACTTGATTCATCATGCTGGCTAATAGCAGCTCTACAGTCATCAAGAGTCTGCAACCATTCAAAGTCAGTGAAATTAAATTAACAATGATTTCTAAGATAAAGACACCTAAGTATCTTATATTATGATACAAGCACAATTGGGTGAGTTCCGGCTGTATAACTATAATTTCTCATTATGAAAACTATACGCTGTAGTACCTGATAGATGTAAAAAATGCGATCTGAAGCACTTTCAAGCAGGAAATCAGAGTAGTTGATTGGTGAACGGTAATGTGTCCCCAACAAGAAAAGCCTCAAAGCCAGTGGATGGTAAAGATCTATCACCTGGCAATTTATAGTTTATCATATTGAAAACCAACTCTAGTAATAAAATGAAACAGCAAAAATCAGACTCTGCAACGGATTTCCATAAGGTTTAAAGAGAAGAAGAAAAATGCAAGGAAAAAGGAAAAGGGGAAGGTTTAAATGAAAGATTAAGTTTACCTGTCGAATGGTGAAAAAGTTCCCAAGAGATTTAGACATTTTCTCTGAGTCAATGGTCACAAAACCATTATGTACCCAGTAGCTTATATTACTCGTTCTGCATGCGGCACAACTCTGAGCAATTTCATTTTCATGGTGGGGAAAGACAAGATCCATCCCTCCACCATGAATATCAAAAGAATATCCCAGATAAGTTGCACTCATGGCACTACACTCTATGTGCCATCCAGGCCTTCCAGGACCCCAAGGACTTTCCCAAAATGGCTCCCCCTCCTTTGCAGACTGCATGATACCACAGGACTTCAATAACAATACATAAACAGGACACAGATGTGCGAAAGATAAGTAGGGTGAATTCTCGTACAATTTTGAAGTGCTGTGTTTATCTTGTCAGTTACATTGACAAGGCAGTTGATCTGTACCTAAAATGAAGCTCGAATTTTTTAATAGGGTTGTTTACTTTTCTTTATCTATCTTCAATTCGAGAAACAAATTTACCCATCCCTTTCATTTAGAGAATCTCATAGTTTGATGCTATCCATGCAACACTGAACAATAATACAAGGCAACTAGATTGACCTTCCACAAAGCAAAATCAGCAGGGTTTTTCTTCCTGGAGTCCACAGCAACCCGCTCTCCAGCTCGATTATCCTCTAATTTTCGCCCAGACAATAGTCCATATTCAGGAAACTTGTCCACATTAAAGTACACGTCACCATCAACACAATAAGCATATCCATTATCAAGAATCTGTCAAGACACGAGAAACAATTAATGACTTGTCATGCACACCTCCCCTCCAAGAATCAACAGTGACATGCCCACAGAGCATGCATAAAAGAAGTCAACAAGTGAATAAGACATGCTTATTGAAACAAAAGATCGTTTTAAGGCTTGTTGAGAAATCAAGATAATATGATGGGCTATTTTTTTTAATATCCAGGTGGGACCCCCTCTAGTCTAGGGTGCTCACACCAGCCCCAAGATCCAAAACCAAGAAACCTTGAGGGTTTTTCTTGTTAAGCTCACCTGAAGGTTCGAACACGTGAACTCTAGTTAGGTGTTACTCAAAGCCACTCTTTGGGGTTAATATGATTGCCTTATAACTTCTATCAAATGAAAATCACAAATCAAAGAAAATTTTACCTGCTTTATCATATCAATGATCTGGGGCATGTGGTCCGAAACTCGTGGTTCAACTGAAGGAGGCAAGCAATGAAGAGACACCATATCTTGACAAAAGTCTTCACAGTAACGTTTACTTAAATTAAGCGGATCTTCCCCCAACTCATTTGCTCTAGCAATTATCTACAGAATTTGAAAAGTGCAGACTCAGGATCCTGTCATAGCATTATGAAAAAAGTTGGTACCAAGATAAAAGAAACATTATAATATCAAGCATTAAATAATTGTAAAATGCTCCAGTTGCCTACATGGAATGGAACAAAAGTGACAACGGTAATCCATTTCCAAAGCATGTAGGATTTAGTTTAGCAACTAACAAGATAGACTGATTGAGTTATACTTGACAATTAAACACTTATCTAATAGAGGAAAGACATGGAAATGAGGGAAAAAATCAAATCAACATCTCTTGAAATTCAATAAATGGAAAGGGTTTTAGGATTGGATCTCCATATGTAAAATCACACTTAAAAAAGAAGTCTTGATAAATTTACCCTCTTATTATCTCTTGGTGTTTAAATTCCCTTCCATCGCTAAGATATTTGGATAAGCCATCTCAGTATATTCTTTGGGAAGAAATTGCTTTGGATGGGACATTGTTGTGGGATAATGGTGGCCTTGGTATGCTCAGCAGAGTTAGCCTTTCAATTTTCTAACGACTAAGTTGCTAGGAAACTAGGAGCCATACCATAGCAACAATGAAAAAAACAAAAGAGGGTAACCCAATCTCTTGATGCTTTTTCATTCACTAGCACAAATTAGCAACTTAATCCCATCAATTCTTACCTTGATCATTATTTGCATATACATTCTTCCTGAAAATTAAACTTCATTAGGCACTCAAATTTAACTTGCAATTGCAGTATTCTACCACTCTATCTTTCCAATCGATACTCATTTTCTCTCTTTATGAGAGAAGAACAGGAAAAAACCATTCACTGCAGGAGATGCACCAAACAAATCATAGAATCAAGCAAAAAGTAATTGAAAGGGGAAAGAGAAGTTCAATCAATTTTTGTTCCCGGTCTTCTTGTTATTATTAATCTCACTTCCTTAAAGGAGGAGGCAATGTATGTGCATGGAAAACGACAATTTAAACATGGAAAAATGTAATTTGTTGTGAAAATGGCACGATCTTAGCAAATTCACTCACTTTGTCATCCACATCGGTGAAGTTACGAACATAAAGAACTTCGTATCCCAAATGCCTCAAATACCTGCTTACATTTCAACAAAAAAAAAACAAACAAACAAACAAACAAACACTAATTCATCATTTCCAAACAAAAAATTCACGGAAGTTAGCTTTACCAGTCGGTTCTCCGAGCAATCACAAATGTTTAATTGGGAAACAAGAATTAAAGTAAAGCTAAGAATGAGCCAATACCTGTATAGAACATCGAAAGTAACATAAACACGCGCATGGCCGATGTGGCTGAGATCATAGGCAGTGACACCGCACACGTACATGCCGACTTTGCCTTCAACCTTGGGCTTGAACACCTCCTTCTTCCTACTCATTGTGTTGTGCAGCCATAGTTCCGACGAGGTACTCTCACGCCGAACGCCGGCGATTTCTTTGTGGTTGTCCTCACTAACCGGGTGCTGAGATGAGCTCAAAGAAGTAGTGAAACATCTCGCGGACTCGAAGAACGGAAAACGAGAATGGCGGTGAGTTCTGCGGAGAATCGCCTGAGAGACTGAAATTGGGGAGAATCGGGTTAACGTTAATGGGTTGTAGAACTTTAGGAGGGAAGCCATTTTTGCTCTGTTCTTGGATTTTGGCCCTCTTCTGATTACCCTTCTTCTGGCGCTGGTTTAATGCGTTATCCGCGATTGTCAACTCGGACTTTTAACTCATGTGTTGACTCGTAAAATTTCATACGTTTGCTTTTATTTTTTTGGTTCCTTTCAAATGTTTGCTAAAATTTCAACAATCAAATTCCAAACGCTCAAAATTGTGTCAAATTCCAAAACCTCAAAATTGTGTCATTCTAGGCAAACAAAAGTCTAACTCTACTCACATCAAGTATGACTCATGACCAAGAAGTCATGGGTTCGAATCCATCACTCTCCATTGTTGAGTTGATGTACTAAAAAAACTGTACTTTTAAAAAAAATGTTAAGATTATAACAATATTTTATTGAAAATATTTTTTCCAAAAGTATTTAAACAAAAAGGTATTTCAAATAGCCCCTAAGTTTATAGACTCATTGTAATTACAACATTTTTTTAAGTTCCAATTATAACATAATTTAAAAAGTTAACATATTAGTAATCTTTCTAATCTGCCATCAATGAAAATAAAAGGATAAAATATGATGTAATATTAAAATCGAACTATCAATATGATGTTTAATCCAAATTGGGTCACATAGATGATGGTCGTTTACGTAACCCTGCTGAGAGACTCGTTGAGAATGAGAATGATAATGAAATCCAGACCAAACTAATGTCTAATAGATAATGTGTATCAGAATCAAAATGAAGCACACAAACAAGTTTAGCTTCTCCCAGACTGCTTTAGCCAGAATATGGCATCATCAGAACAACTAGATGATTTCGCTCATTTGCTTCGAGTGTTAGATATCCCGAGTCCTTTCTGCAGGACTTAGATGCATAGGAGCCAGGGATGTAGTCGGTATCAAAATCGATCTTTTTAACTGCTCCGGCCAGCCCCGGGTAGCAAGCTTGATAAAGTTGGGACGCCTTGGTTCCTCATTTCTTCTTGTGCTCTCCTCATTTCTTCGGGATCTGATCATCAGAATATCGCAAAATCAAAAGACAGAATCATCCTTTACTTTTGGGGAGATGGGGGTGGGAAAGATAGACAATCATTCATTCATAGGAAAGAATTGAATTAGTTCGAGTTTGTCGTCTCAAGGCTTTTCCTTTTTTAATAAGAAAACTAAGCTTTCATTGAGAAAAATGAAAGAATGTACAAGGACATACAAAAAAACAGACCCCACATCTGGGGCCCTCAAACTACCTACAGGAAAGGACTCCAATCCAAAAGAATATCAAGCTAATGACTACAAATAATCCAAGTAATGGACGTCTATGAAGAAGCATTAAATCTCACAACCTCCCACACCTCCTCCAGGGAGGTCTCAACCCCTCTAAAAATTTTACTACTCTCAAGCCACGCTACCCACAACATAGCAAAAGATCAAGTCTGTCACAAAACTCTTCCTTTGCCCCCAAAAGATAGATCAAGACATTGCTGATTGGTCATTAATTAATTATGAGAGGAACAAACAATATAAACTTTCCCCATTTGATATTTTATGATGAAACCCAATGAAGTGTCAGGTTCATCAAGAGGGTCGGACAATAGCAACATAACTAGTTTGAAACTTTCACCGAGAGATTTGGCATGAGAAAATCTCATCTATTAAAGTAATAAAAATTGATATGCCAGGAATCGAAGTCCTCTGCTAAGTGGAAACGTTAGAAGAATTTTTCATTAACACATGGCCAAAGTAATTTCAAAGAGAGACTTGTGATGGAGCACTTTGTATATTGAAATAAATAATTAATACAGCTTACCCTATTTATTTCCCGAATGGAGTCAAAATATAGTAATACAAAGAAAGAAACAATTTGCCTTCAGAAGCTAGTTCATGCTTGAGAGCCATAAATAGGATGTGAAGACATTGACAACTGTCTAGTGAGCAAATGAGTACGTACCTATGTTCTCCATTAACTTGGGCATCAGGAAGACAACAATTAGCATGAATCCCACCATCAGACCCATAGGACTTTTCACAACAGACATTATGGAGAAGGGTTCCCGAATCTATGATACAAAGAGATTGAGTTATAATGTGAGAGCGAGAAGACAAAAATTCTATAACCTATAGTCCATGAAAAGGATAAAAAGAGGAGGTTATGCTGACCCAACCTCATAATACTCTTCATCCCTTAAAGGCTCTAAAACAAGCTCACTCAATGCCCGCCTGTTCTCTGTTAGGGCTGCCTGAACCTTCCCCGGGTTTCTGGCACTAACATCAACTCGAACCTAAGGAATTAACAGAAAATAAAAAAGAAAAATGAGTCACGTGAAACCAGATTTGTATGAAAGCTGAGAGAGCAAATGGAAGAAAAAGAAACCCCACAGGAGAAAAGAAATAGCCCAATGCGGCCACTTCAATCAGATGAGTTCCTGCTGGCACATTATAGCTTTAAGAAATTAAGTTAAGGAATTACAGTGAACCTCAGAAACAATTTGCTCGAGACCTGTTTGTAAATAAATCGTAAGGCCAAATTTTTAAGCTTAACTCTCCAAAATAATACTAACACTAACCACCGGAAAACAAAGAACAAAATAAAATCAAACGCTACATCCAATTGAGGATTATATAAATGACCAGATAATTTGAGTGCCAAAAAAAGCAACTCATAAAATTAAATCCTGAATGCAAATGAGCCTAAAATTAATACAACTCCTTAACTTGGAAGCATTTTCAATTAACTAAAAACATATAAAGGATACAATGAAAAATATCCATCGGGCCTCAAGAAGGTAACTCTTTGGCCACCATTAAGAATGACTTTAATGTTCGATACCTTTCCAGGAAGTCCATACCCTTTAAGCGCATTGCCTGCCAAAAGCTCAACAGGATGCATTTGCTCAGAATATAACCACAATCATCAAATAACCATAGAATCCGAAGCGAGTATAACACTCATTCTGAATAACATCGAGTTATAATTTCAATCTTTGTAACACTAAACTTTATTAAGGATAGATTTTTCTCACATATTAGTCACCCCTAGGGATTCAATACAGAGTACGGACAAAAAGTAAGAACAAAATGCTAAATAAAAGGTACATCCATACATGCCTCATGTGAAGGAGTGAAGAACACAAATGTTATACATCTGCCTACAGAATTCACTATTTCTCATAACATGAAACATAGCTGTCCTGCCTCTCCTCCAAATCCTTTTTCCTCTTTTCAAATCCATGCCAATCCAACTACCCAGATGCAGATAATATATTCCAGTTATCAAAGCAGCATCGCTATTTTAATGTAGATACCTCGAGTCCATGGTGGAGGGAAATAATTATATTAAGGATGAAGAGATAATCTTGCTGAGTACCATGGTCATGGACTCATGCTGCAGTTCTTTGGTCCATAACTTACTTAGAAGTGCTTAGACCTTAACCTTTTAAGTGATTCTGAGTAATTTAGCCACCTTCTAAGGGAGGAGATTCGCATTAGTTATCAGTGTGGCCAACCTTCCTACCCATTTCCTTTTTCTTCCTCAAAGCTCGGTTTTCTAGTTAAAAAATGTTCCTATCTATTTCTGCAAAATCTCAAAAACAAATCAGAGGTCGAGCACCACTAATATTTCTGAAGGGTGGATCGTTCTGGCGCATTAATACCAAGAACAATATCTGAAGAACATCTCCAACATGTTTTCCCGCGGGTAGGTTCCTTGTTCAAGCAGAATGATAAATCCTTTTTCGTACTCTGTTGAAAGACAGTGGTTCAAGTATTTTGGGGGCATTTGCCTGCCGTTTATTTTGTGTGTTCACTCACAATATTAGTTTAATGCTCTTAGTCGACTAGCCCTTCCAAAGGAAAAGGCCAAAGTTCACTGGGGGTGGAAGATTTCATTAGATAGAAATCTGAGTTCTTTTCCGAATGGTTGATAGAAACTTGGCCAGTTGTAAGCTATTATTCTTCCTTTGCCACCCTACCAAGTCTTTTGGTAAATATTCTTCCTTATTTATCAATGTCAATTGGAGAACCCTTTTAATCCCCCTTAGACTAGGTTAAGATATCCTCTCTTCCCTCCCTCTTCTGTAATTCTCGTTTACCAACGAATAAATTTCTTTAAAAAAAACATGTATATAATAACTATCGTGAAGCCCAAAATCAAAACCAAAAAAATACATACAGAACTTGCAGAATAAGAAAAAGAAGAAACGTACTCGCAATCTTCACCCGACCATAGATGGTGTATCCATCGCCAGACCTGCGAAAAGCGACAACGAGATTAATAGACGATGAATTGAGATAACAACGGATACAAATTCAAAAGAATCGTCGATCATTTATTTCTATCTTCATCAATTCATATTCCTGATAATTAGAGCACAAACAAGGTCGCAGTGAATTAAAGACAAATCACTAAGACCTACCCAGTGGAAATCGCACAAGACGGAGATAACAGAGAGGAGAATAGTTGGAGTGAAAGTAAGAGAATGAAAACTTGAGATCGCATTTTCGATGATCCAACTATGGCGGACGCTTCGGAACAGGGAAGATCTCGGTCCTCGTGTTTCAGCTCCTGTGAAAGGTCCGCGCTCTTCTTCTAATTCGTTGCGGAATGTTTTTACTTAATCTCTCTCGATGCCGTCTGATTTTATTTTCGCATTGATAAATTAATAGTGGAAAATTACTTTCTAGTCACTAGACTTTAATGGGTAAAGATTTAGCTTAAATTTTATTTTATATCAATCTCCCCTCTAAACCTTACTATATAACAATTTAGTCTTTTTACTTTTAAATTTATAATGATTTAGTTTCGATCATATTTTTTTAAAATAATTTAATACTTTTTCTTATAAAAGTAGATCAATAAACGAATTGGTAACTTAATATATTTATAAACTACAAAATCTAAATCGACATTTGATTTTGATGAAAATTTTATAACAAAGACTAAATTGCTACAAATTTGAAAGTACAAAACTATTTTTGTTACATATGAAAGTTCAAGGACTAAATTATTACAAAATTAAAAGTACAGGCCTAAATCGTTACAAATCAAAAGTACAGGCCTAAATCGTTACAAATCAAATTTCTAGAACTAAATTGTTACCTCCGTGAAAGTTTAGGGACAAACAGTGATTTTCAACCTTATATCGATTTAACATTTTTTTTTGTAAGAAAAAAATTAATTTAACTCATTAATCTACTTTCTTTTTATCTTAAAGTGTGTATATATTTTAAATTCAATAATGGGTGGAAAATTCAACCTACCCTCAACCAAGAGGTTGAGGTTCCAATCTTCTGCCTCAAATGTTGTTGAACTAAAAAGAAATATCCAAACTTGTTTTGAGCCCTTGATCAATTGAATTATGTTAATGCTGACATTTAACTTGAATTTATTAAACACATTAGTGTTATTTTTTTACTACATTAATGAATTAGTTTACCTCAAAAAAATAAATTAATTAAACAACTAGTCTCTAAATTTCAATATATCGATTTAGTCTCTATCATTTTTGTAGCAATTTAGTCTTTAACTTCGCTTTCCCTTAAAAAAAATATTAATATATACCAGTTAATTATGTAATTTAAATTTTATAACTATTTAATTTTATTTTTATATATGTGATATCTAGATCGATAGAAACTTTTCATGGTAAGGTAAATGTTATACTATTAACAAATTAGGCATTACATGGTTAGATGCTAAAATGTATAAATTAAATCACTATAATCAAAGTTTAGGAAGTAAAACTATTTTTTATTTATTTTAATAAAATTATAAAGACCACATGTATAATTTCACCTTTTTTTTTCCAAAAATTTGTGATTTAATATAAGTATTTAGATTATGGTTCAAGAGTTTTTCTAAATTTTTTTAACTTGACTATAATTCAATTGGTTAAAACCCAGAAGTTGTGAACTAATGTAATTTTTTCATATCAGTAATTGCAGCTAAATTTAGGAAGCTTTTTGAAGAAGGAAAAAAAAGGTCAAGACATTATACTCCAACAAAAAAGATTAATTAGGTGAATTAGGTTAGGACTAGGGCTTGTTTTTGTCACTTTCCTTTTCAAAGGTTGTAACATTTTTTTTCTCCCATCTTATGTCTTGAAAAAAAAAAAAAACCATCTCATTTCTTGTTGTTTATGCATTTGGTAAAACATTTCTCATTCTTTTTTACCAAATGCATCTATATTTCTTGTTTATTTTTTACTGTTTAAACAGAATAACAAGAAAAAGAAACAAATTATTGCTTAAAACTTCTGTTCTCACTCAAAGTAGAAAATAAAAACCTATAACATGAAATTAGAAACAAGAAACATAGAATATTACAAACACACACATACACATATTAGCTTCATACTCAATTTATATTTATTACCCTTTTATTTGATACCAATCTAAATTTCCCATTTAATTTTTTTTAAAAAAAAATGCATGAGTTGTATTCAAAAGAGAGTGCACAAAACTAAAAATACAACCAGTTAATGTAAACATATTTAGAGAGAGAAAATATTTTTTTTTAAAAAAAGGACAAAAATAATGACTTGAAATTTCATTAGAAGAAAAGAAACATTCTTATTACATCAAGGGCTCAATATCCAAATACGACCCAAACGAACCTCACTTTCAACTTAATTTACACAACCAGTGGTAAAAGTAAAAACACAAGTAGAATTCAGTAACCTATGGTTTATGCAAATAGTGTTCCTTTACCCAAAATTGCAGATTTTACAGGTTTCACTTTCAATCAGAATTTACATTGCAATACAATTGATGAAGGAGAGAAGAATATCCTCTTGAAAGAATTTTACTTTGCCAAGTAAGAATATATGCCAAAATGATTATATTATCATCAAATGCTACAAGCCCAGCTTCTTTGAGAACCATTCTGAAAGATTAGCAATTACAAATCCTGCAAACACCTGCAAGCCACAACCAAAAGTATACAATAACCCATCTCCACAAGATGTCGAACCTAGATATCGGTACAAAAGATACCGATCCCCGTTGTTCGAAGATTTAATTGTAACAATTCTTTTTAGTTCGAGTGATTTGTGTATACAATAACAATTTTTGTCGCAGGTTTTTTTTTTTGTTTTGCTACTCTATAAAGAGCGTGGATAGAGAGAAATAGTAGAATTTTTTAGAGTAGAAAGGTCTTTAGAGGAGGTTTGGGAGGTGGTGAGATTTAATGTCTCTTTATGGGTGTTCGTTTGTCGGACTTTTTGTTATTATCAGCTTCGTAATATTCTTTTAGATTAGAATTCTTTCTTGTAGGTAGTTGAATACTTTTTATAGGCTTGTTTTTACAATGACTTTCTAAGTGCTAATTGCAAAGATTTCTTTAAGTTTGTTGTGGTGGTATTTTCATTTCTACAAAAAGTAATGAAGATATCATGACATGACTCGAACACAGTCAGTTTATATAACTCAAAGCTCATCGACATTAACAGATGCTAATCTATTGATACTTCTATGGTCAGAATCACAAAGGTAGTTAGTTACCTGAGTCGAGCCAAGCATGTAAACCGCTGAGTAGTGACGACCATGGATAAACATGTCAGCCAACATGGCAAGCGGAATGGTGAGTGACATGCCCAACGTTGCCACCAGCGGCGTAGTCCATACGACACAGAGTGCCCTGGATACAAAAGAAGAGGTTCAGTGTGAGGAGCAATTGTTACAAGTGAATAGAACACTTTCGGTAGGCTTAACTCGATTTGACATACCAGAAGTAATCGGAAAGTACGCTTCCGATAAAGCCGTTAGCGAGAACTACTTCTTCTGTCCTAAGAGAGTGAGGAATCGAAAACTTGGGTTCTATTCCCAATGCTGTCAATGGCCAAACTGAAACAAAATTGAAATAAGAAAAAGGAAATGAACAAAGGAACCTCAATTGAACACATTGTCTCAAAATCAGATTGCTTTAACATATCAAATAATTAGCCAGTAGAAATTTTAAAGATATAATGCTTGACCCAGCCATTCCTCCTAATTGAAAGAGCTATGTCTCAAAAGTTTGAAATGCTAAGTTTCAATGTCAATCCCTTCTGTATATGCATAAATTATATGGGCTCATAGAAACTTCAACTAAATACACGCCCAATGTAAATGGTCTAATTTGAAGTGGGCTATACACCATTCTAAATCGTTTGGCAGTGCCAATTGGGTAATATATTTATCAACAATCTTTCCAATCACACAGAGATCACCTGTTTATATAAGAACTCCTTTCTACAGATAACAATCAAAGATAGATAACAAATTAACCGATCTGCGAACTATCGAAACAAGCTTAATATCACCAAAAATGGGATGCACCCATCATGCATCTAGACAAAATGTATCATATAAAATGAAAAAATTCTCATGCAAAGACTAAATCCCAATCTCATGACCAGCATTTAAACTTTTAAAGAATGCTAAAGGAGTCTTTCTAAATCCATTATCCAATTCTTCGATCCTATGTAGCATAGTGAAAAAAGCAAGTGAAATGAGAACATGAAATAAGGTGCACTTTATTCAATGGATTGCAGTGTATCAATAATCTCTTACCTAGCCACCAAAGTGTAACAAGTGTGAAAAGACCAATGTATCCAAACAATTTTTGTACATCAACCCTCTCTCCTTCTTCACCAGCAAACTTTTTGAGAAGCACTACAGCAGAAATCAAAAGACTAGTCAAATCAATAGTTATACACAAATCTGAAAAATAGCAAGAAGGATAAACATTTATTACCGGTGAAGAGCCCATACGACACAGCTGAGAGTAGGCCAAAAAGATCTCCAATGAGAGAGTGTTCATTGCTGCACCAGAATATTAACTATCAGGGATAATAAAAATTCCTTACAAAGCAAGGCTAACACATACTCGTTAAAATGACATATCCGGAGTTATCGATAACATAGGCTGTAGCTTGAACTCCACTACCAAGTTTTTTACTATAGATAAGATTTATGGTTTTAGCAATGGTTATAAGGATAGATTATTTCTTTAGTAAAAGCATACAAAATCTTAAATGCCTGTATTTTACCAATGATTGTTCATGCAATAGTGATGCTATAAAGGAATATGTATATAATTTGCGACCACAGCTTGACTAATGAAGGCAGAAATTATATCAATAAACCATGGCTACATAATTCAAGCCAAGCAGCCTAGAGCAATTTTGAATGATGAGACAAGATTAAGTGTGACTCAAAAGAAAGAGTGGACACATACTCAGAAGCAGTTAGTTGTGACTCATCGGTAGCCCAAGTTTTACCAAGAGTTGTCATAACAACACCAGCCATACTGACAAAGACAGCAACAACTTTGACCATATTTAATGAATCTTGGCCAAGGGCAGCACCAATGAACAGAGTAAAAAGTCCAGAAGTAGAAGATAAGACTGTTGTACTGGCGACACTTGTCCGCGCAAGTGCAGCATTTGATAGATACTGCAAAAAAAAAAAGTGTTAGGAACTACCATTGAAGGTTCTACTGTGATTGCAGACATCGACACATTGCAGATGCGTGATGCCACATATATGCACATTAAGGATGCAAATGCAAGAAACATAAAAATCGTTCACTATGAAGGATTTACGTCAATGCCTCCACATGGAAAATTTCGAGACCAATGTTATCCCATGTTAATTCGAGATTTCCACACATTGGTCAGTACAATTTTCACACTCTGAACCATGCTAAGAGAATAATACCTAAAACAAAGCAATTGTCATGAATACATTTACGCAAAGCCTAAAGATACATCTGATACCAAAGTGTGCACGTCTTGGTGGCATTCAAGGCAAGGAGACATCACATAATGCTATAGGATTTGAACACGAAAGAATTTTGATTATCTTTTATTAGTGACAAAGAACATGGCCCCATATTTCTAGAACGGGATTGAGAACATTTCATTTGTGGGGAGAATATAAAAAATCTAAGTAGCAAATTAGACACCCAACAATTAGAAGTGTTCTTGCAGAAATTAAAAAGAATTACCAACGTTCATGCAAAAAGAAAACACTTGAAAATTGAAATCATGCCATACATAATGAATATCACATAAATATGCTTAAAAGGTTTTTTAATCGATTAAAATACCATTAAATTGGACAACAGTCCATGGAACCAAATAAAAAAGCCAAAGATGTGTGTTAACTTGCCTCGGTTACAAACCAGATGGGGGCAATGTAAAATCCGTACGCAGCAATTTCCTTGTGAGTGAGCTCTTTCTCTTGTTTTAATATATATGGATCATCTCTGTTTCTAGAAACCAGGGGGCTTCCTTCAGAATGAGTTGAAAAATCAGCATCACTGTCTTTTCTAGTGAAATTCCCCTGAAGTTCCACATCCAAGTTTGTCTCTGCTCCACTGTGTTTTAGAGCACAAGTCTCACTGAAGCTTTCTGCATTTTTACCACTTTTAGAAGAGTGGCTTTTTACCAAATTACAAAACCAATCCTTAAGGAATGCTATTGGGAGGTAAACTACCATGAGAGAAGCTCCAAGATATGTTATGGCAAAAGGCTGCTTATAAGCAGTAAAAATGTCCTGCAAAGAAAGGAAAGCAAAAAATGAGAAAGCAAACTAAAATAAAGCCTTGAACCTAACTTGCATAATAGCAAAAGTTGATCAAATTTTTAGAAACATTGAAAGGCTTCATGTCTTCTAAACAAATGTCGCCGTTGAAACACAAGTGAACTATCAGCAGGGCAAAGAGAACACTAATGCACTATTCATAATAGATTACTCCTTAAAAAGGAAAAATCCACCGACTATCATGAATCAGCTTTGAAATGGAAGGCCTAGCAGAAAATACCAAGACCTGTGTAGTGTCTTAATTCCTGGATCTCTAAAGTAGGTCAAAAATCTCTGAAAACATAGCCGAGACTCTTATCAACAAGAAACTAGTTTCACTGAATAAAGATAACTCTACCATTTCAACCAAAATCCCAAGACTCCCAGCTCAAATTTCAATCAAAATTTTAAAGTCAAAACAGAGTAAAAAGGAAAACCCAAACCCAGCAGCAAACCATTCTGCAAACAAGTTCAAAATACTCAATGAAAATAGAATTCCAAAAGAAAATGCAGAACGAAGTTCCAAGCTAAGCAGCAAAATAGCATGTGCATTTCAGCAAGCATATACAAATGCACAAACAAAATCTGCCCACCATAACAAAATCCCAACTATCCAACAAACTCAAAGCCCAACAATCCCCAAAAAAGGGGAAGTTCACAATGAATGAAGCTGCAAACAACTCAAGATCTTCCACTTTCAACTCAAGTACAAAACCAAAAAGAAAAAGGGGAACAAACACAAACCTGGGTCACTTCGGCTGAGGTTACCCATATAATCACAACAGTCACTATGAGGAACAAACCAGCCTTATACCTCCAACCCATCACGAAAAACACAAAACCCAGATAGAAAAATCACAAAATTCGAAAAGGGATCCGCGTCCTTCCCGCAGATCTTCAAGCTCTCTTCAAATTTCACTGGCTATCAATGGAAAACGAGAGAAACTGAACGGATCTTGGATGAGGGAAAGTGAAAGGGTTGGTGAAAAAGGACAATGGGGGCCTGGAGAAGGCGGTGGTTCAGGTCGTAATGGGTGGATTGTTAGAGAAGAGAAACGCAGAAAGATGAAGAAAAGATGATGTTGAAGAATGAAGAAGAAGATTTAGAATTTAAGTTATCGGTGGTTACTTCCCATCTATCCCTCTCTTGGCTCGCTCGTCTCATTCGCCGTCTCTCCGACCTGTCCCGTTTTTAATTGTAATTTCGTCAGCACCCAAAAAACCGATGATCATTGAATTCCGCGTTTCTCGCTCTTCGTTCTTTCTTCAAATTTCTTGTCTTTTTTTTCTTTATCTGGTATTTAAGTATAAGGCTATTTTTATATCAGTGTTCTATTTAATAGGTTTCAACCGTGTTTAATGGGTCGTAACATATACATTTTAAAAGTTTTTAGGGTTTTTGTTTATCAACTGAAAAAAAAAAAAAAGGTTGGGAGTTTTTTTTTTAAAAAAAAAATTAAAGTATTAGTTTAGACCCTTTTAATAACCATTTTGTTTTTAATTTTTAGTTTTTGAAAATTGAGCCTAAAAATATATACTACTTGCATCCACGGTATTAAATTTTCGTCGACATGTCGACATTTTCATCAATATTTTCATACGTCTATGGATTCAACATCGACATTTCCATTATATCGTACAAAATTGATGAAATATTAATGAAAATAGTAACAAAATGTAATATAATGTGAACATAATATGAATATAATATTATAACATGTATTTTAACTTATTTAGAAAGTGTAGAAGGTTTATTTTTTAAATTGAAATATATTTTTAAAAAATTTTATTTTAAAATTTTTCCAGAAATATCCATCGACATTTCCATGAAATTGATGCCTCAATATTTCCATCGATATTAACATTTTAAACCTTACTTGCATCTATGAGTTTATATGTTTTCTTCTTTCATTTTTATCTATGTTTTCAAAACCCATGCTAATTTTTTTAAATTAAAAAAATAGTTTCCAAAAAATTGTGTTTTGTTTTTTAAAAGTGATTATAAACTTAAATGGTTAGTATGAAAATCATCGTAGAGAAGATAAAGAAAAATTGTGAAAAAACAAATATAATTTTCAAAAACAAAAAATTAAATGGCTATCAAATGTAGTCTTATTGATGTTTCAAATATGTATTTTCATAGGACGCTAAAATTCAAAAGTGTATGTGTCTAATAAATCTACAAACTTTCAATTTTGCAGGCACGTTTCTACTTTCTAACATATTTGAAAATTTTTAAAATTAACTAATCTATTGAATATACAATCAAATTGTTTGTCTAATAAAGCCTTACCCTTTAAATTTTGTATCTAATAGGTTCATACATTTTTAAAAATATATCAATTTGGTCAATGATCTATTATACTAAAAAAATGAAACTCAATGACTTATTAGACATCAAATTAAAAGTTTAAGGAATTATTGAGCCGTTTTTAAAGTTTGATACCTATTTCATATTTTTTTAAAAGGTCAATGATCAAATAGACACAATGTTACAAATTTATGTACAAAATTAGTACCTTACCAATTTTTTAATATATTATAAACTTGGGCATTGCTCAACTAGTTAATACACATGTCTTCCACTGTTAGAGGTTTTGATTTCGACTATTGCATGTAAATTTTCAAAAAATCTAATATGTTTTCATATTACATACTAGACATCAGTTTTAAATTAATAAACATTTGAAACACATATTAAAAAAAATTAATCTATTATATGCTACCTCGAAGTCTTATAAACTAAATTGGTAATTTAAACTTCGTTTGATAGCTATTCAATTTCTGAAATCATGTTTGTTTTATTGTAATTTCATTGTGATTGTTTTCATTTTGTTTAAGGAAACATTTGAATTCTCAGCAAAATTCCAAAAATAAAAACAAGTTTTTAAAGTTTTGTTTGTTAGTATTTAGAAGTTGACGTTAGTTTTGAAAACATTGGTAAAAAGTAGATAACAAAAAAAAAACATTAGAAGATATAAATTTAATTTTCATAAACTAAAAACTAAATTGTTATTAAACATGACGTTAGCATTTTATTTATATTTATATATACATATAGTTGAACCTTATATGGGGTCAAAGATTCAAATATTTGATTTTCTGATGGATAATATAATGATTAAACTAGTTGAGTCATGCTGATATTAACAATTTAATATTTTGTTTATAGAAAACATGTGTTCTATTTATGAAATTCAGTTATATTATTAGCTTACTCTATAATCTTGCATTGTATACCTAACATGTCAAATTTCAATGGAGCTAACTTTTAGAAACTAAAAAATCTTTTCTTTCTTACTAATTTCGATCAAAAATTTAAATGTGTCTTTAACAAAAACAATAAAAATCATATAAATAAAATAAGATATAGTATGATATAAATATAAAAAATAAAGTAACAAACATACCAAAAACAAATTCATCAAAAAACAAACATACTTTTTTATAAAATTTAAAACAAGATACTTATCCCCTAAATGTTTTTTATTTCTGCAGACAACAATTTAGTTAAATGTATGATAATTGTGATATAGATTTAAACAAAATGTATATGTTTGAAATAGATTTAAAAAACGGAACAATTTGCCAAATATTTGTTGAAATCGCCTGTTAAAAAAACAAATGAAACTAAATATTACATCTCATTGATTTGACAAGTTATAAGCTTGCAACTAATTTGTTACCACTTAACACATACAAATCATGTACAGTAGTTTTTTTTTTAACTCAACAAAATAAAGTTAAAACTACCTCCCTTTTTGTATGCTACTTTTTCTTGTAAATATAAATTGCTAATTCATATTCCATTAAAAAAATATATATATGTATGATGAAATAAAATCCAAGGAAAATATTTAAATATTTCAATTATGACGTGTGATCCCAAACTTTATTGCCTTGCCTTAAGAGGGCACAGGTTCAAAAATAGAATCCTAAGAGTTTGTTTTGAGGGTTCTAAAGCATGAGAATAAAAAAATTGTATTTGGAGTGCAGTGTTTTGAACCATGAAAATCATAAAGTTGTATTTTGAGTGCAATTTTCTGAACTCTTGGTTTATTATAGTTTTGTTTCATCTTTTTCCTTTTAACTATTTTATTATTTTCAAATTTTGTAGTGGATCTTATGTGAATTGTAAAAGCTATTGTGCAACATGATTCAATTTTTTAAGTAACTCTTCAATGAAACTTTCGATTTATGTTGTAGTTGAAGGAAAAAAAAAGTTTTAAACTGAACAATTTTTAGCATTTAGAGAGAATAAAGCATAGCATGCCACGAGTTAGAGGTGTTTGTAGGTTAGGTCAGGTTAGGTTGAAGTATTTTATACCCAATCCAACTATTCGGGTTGCAAATATGTTCAACCCAAACAATCTTTGTCAGGTGATGAACCCAATCCAACCCAACTATGAAACATTTTGGGTCGGGTTGGTTGAGGTTGGTCAAGTTACATATATACTTAAAATTTTATTTTTTTAAAAAGTGAAGTGTTGATAGGTAAAATATATAATTTTAATTTTTAATATTGAATTAAGATTAGCAACTCCATTTTAATTTATATTATGAATTTTTACCTTCCAAAGACTTAAAAACTTGTTTTAAAAAGTCATTGAATAATAAATCATCTAAAAATAATTATAAGATTAAAATAAATATATGTACATATAGTTGTAATATAAGTAAAAAAAATATTTTTCTAAAATTAATATGAAGTTCGGGTTGGTTCTGTTCTAGGTTAAACTCAAACTAATTTTCGTGAACCTACAAACCAATCCAATCCATAAAATTTTATTTTTTATTTTTAACCCAACTCAATACAAACAGTGAAATTAGGTTGCGTTGATCAGGTTCTTCGGGTCATCAGATTTTTTTAACACCTCTGCCACGAGTTTGTGACAAGAAGAGGGGTACATGAATAAACCGAGTCTACATCTGAATAAGAGGGATCCTGAGAATATGAAAGTATGGTATCCGAGGAAGAGGGGTATACGAGAGTGATCGTGAGGATATGAAAGTATAGTTGATAAAACTTTGAAATAATTGTTAGCTACTACCCATACCAACAAGGTGGACCTTTCTTTTCGACTTGTGGTGGTTTGTAGGGAAAATATTCACTCTCGCAAGCAGCTCAATTACTTGTTTAAGTCAATTCACGATTATCATGTGTAAATAAAATGTCTATTATAATCATAGTTAATTAATATATAACTTAATTAATAATTATTTGTTTAAGTCAATTAATGACTGTCAAAGTGTACATAACACTCTACAGTAATTAATATATGCTCATTTTATTGAAGTTAAGGGTTTAAATCTCTATATTTTACTCCTGTTGTACCGAAAAAAAGCCAACTAATGAACTATCATATAAAACAAAAATGTATAGTTACCATTATTTAAGTTAAAAGTATTTTTTATAATTAAAAAAATGTTATATTTGTAATAACTAGTTTAAAAAATAAATATTTACCTAAATCATCTAAATGTATCTACATTTACATTGAGGTATGTTTGGATCGACATTTCTTAAAAAGGATTTGAGAACACTTTTTTTAATATGCCTTTAACCACTACTATATACTACACTTTAATTTAAATATAAGACCATGATATTTTTAAAAATCGTGGTCTAATATTGTAGAACTTGAACTAATTGTGGTATAAAATGTATACACTTATTAAGAGACTACCTTTAATAAAAACCGTGGTTTAGAATTTATTTATTTTTTGGAGAGTTCATAAGAAATCACTTAAATAATAATAATAAATAATATAGAGATATTGATCAAATATATTTCAGTGGAAAGTTTAGCGTGTTCAATTATATTTAGGTTGCATATAAAATAGTAGCATTTTAAATTGAAATCATTATCTCTACATATTTAAATAGCCTACTCCAAAAGAATCACATAGAATGACAATTTTTTTCGATGGAGAAGATTAGGTTAATTTTTGTCAATAGTATGTTTTGACCTTTAGACCAATAGAAAAAAACAAACGAAAAGATAATTAATTATCCAATAGAAAAAATAAATGTATTTAATTAAAAATAAGCTGCAAAATGAAAACGTAATTACAAATTATACACGTGAGCTTCAGAATTCGCAAAGTTAAAAACTTCAAACCCTATTTAGCTTTGCAATTCTTTTTAAAAATTTTTTTTAGGTTATATATTTTAGATCTCATCGGATTTTTAAAAACTAAATAGTTGTCGATTTGTCATAATTTTTAAATTTTAATTATTACTTAGAATTTAAAAATTGATTCAATTTTAAAGGATATGGTAGAGGTTGTTAATTATAATAGGAATCTATTAGATGTAATTTATACCAATTAATAGCAAGTTATAATTTATAATTTTTGCAAATGCCATATATATTTTTTAGTCCACATTATATGAGTATTAATATTTTTTTTAACTTAGTGTTGTTGAATATTAAAATTAATTGTCGATAAACTCAATGACATATTACTTAATGAACTGAAAAAAAAAAAAAAAAGCATTCACCATCGGTATAGGACTAAATTTGGAGAAAGGAATGGAAACTTCTGTTTCTCAGATGAAAATTTAATTTCCCTCCTTTAAGATTAACATCAATAAATTTTAACATTCACCATCCTTATAGGACTACATTAAAAATTATTAAATACATATAGGACAAAATAAAGTTCTTTAAATGATAGGGACAAAATAAAAAAAATAATACCATATTTAGCTTTTTGCAAATAATGAAGATATACCAGTTTATAATTTGTCCCATAACGGAGTCTACCGTTCGATGGACATCCATCCGGGTCCGGACGGACGGACACCGTTTTGCCATCGCATTTGCAGTCGTACTTGTAGGCTGCCCCGTCCCTATTGCTGTCGCTGCCCGGCTGCCCAAAAATTATTTTTTCGAAAGTAACGTATCCTATTTTTTTAAATGTGAACGTCGTGATCTTTCTTCACGCGCCCGCAATTTCCCTCGTATCCCTACCACATCTAACGGCCGAGAATCACCGAAAATTTTCCGGCAGAATTAAGCCATAACCAATTGCAGCCTTCCACGTGGCATATCGTGCTATGTTCACCAAGATCCCATCGTCCTACGTGGCCGATTCCAAAATCGGAAGCTCTAGAAACGAACAAATCGTACGTTTATCTTCACCGCCAAAACCCTAGACAGATTGCTTCTGTCAATCATTCGATTTCAATTTTCTACATTCTGTTTTCCTTTGGTTTCACTCGCAGGGGACGAAAATGCTCCAAGATTCATCGTTTTTCATTTGGTAATTTTGTACTACTCCGCGAATCAGCTCCATATTTTGTTAATCGATCCTGTAGATCGAAACTCTAACGGTGAGACGATTGAATCGACAATTGATTCAGGTGAAGATTGTTGCGGAATTTGCAACAATGGCGAAACAGGACATTGACCAGATCGTGGAGATGAATCCTAACCCGAATCCATCGATGCGATTCGCACAATAGCAAACAGTTTTCATCAGTTTGATTCTATTTTCCATGAGAATTTGTCTGCAACTTGATAGATAATCTAAATTAACGCCTTGAATTTTGTTTATAGTTGTTTTAATTGGCGCAATCTGCAGAATGACGAACATTTGATCGTACATCAGTGAGTGATTGTTTTTTTTTTAATTTTGAATCTTTGATTTGAGTGTTCGTTTTTCCAATTTTAGCACGAATCTCATCCAGAAGAAGCCGTCGTCGTCGCCGTCATCTCTTCCGTTGGAAGGCGATCGGAGGAGTTGACGAAGGTTTTGGAGGGAGCAACGAAATCGGCGTGCATGTTATTGAACAAAATTAGCGTTCGAACAATTTTTTTTTTTATTTTTTTATTTGACACGATGCAAATGTAATAATTTATCGTTGCAATATTTTTATAAAATTATTTTTCATTTTTATAAAGACCATTATTGTTATTAGTTTCTTTTAGATCTCTAACAATTTTGTATCACTTTCACGAGAATTAATGTTTATGCTTAGTTTTGGTTATTTCATTTATTTTGATGCAAACTAACCCAAATGAAATTGATGAATTTTTTTTAGTATAGATCGAGGGATTCGAACCACATATCTCTAGTCGTTAATACATTCGATATACCAATTAATTTTGTATGTACGTTTTCTATAATGTTAAGCTCATAAACACTATCTTCACCTATAGTTTTTTTTTAATCTACTTTCTAAAAATATTTTTAAAATTCAAGCCTATTTTCTAAACTAAAAAATGGAGTCTTTAATCTTGTGATTAAATTATAAATTTGGTTTCTTATGATTTGAGAAAGTTAAAATTTAGTCCATATAATTTTAAAAGTTAGAGTTCCATTTTTATAGTTAAAACCTTGTAAATTGGTCATATGGTTTGATAAAATTTTTCATAAATAGTTAATGTGTGGGAAGTATTTATGAAAAGTTTTATCAACCCATAGGGACTAATACTAACATTTAAAACGGTAGGGACTTTACAATAGTGGTTGGATTTAATTAGTTTGTAACTGTGATATAAATTAGTTTGAGACTTTATGTGTTGGTACATGAGCCATCTAGAATGTCAGGAACAACTTATTTTTTGAACAATCTATTCAACCTATTATTGATAGATGTGAATGGATTATGGGACATTTGTACGGATAACCCATTTTCCAATGCATTAATGTCATTTGACTCGACATTTCAAAATAATGAAATATGACCTATTTCGACGTGGCAATGCGCGCAAAATGACTCATAAGGGTAATATAGGCGGTGCTTTCTTGTTCACGCTCCCGCACGTTGTTCACGCCCGCGCTCCGTTGTCTCGCTCGCGCTCGCTCGCTCAAATGAATGAAAAAAATATAAAGAAAAATGACAAAAAAAAGACAGAGAAGAGTGGAGTAGCAGAGAGAAAGAGAGTCGAGAACGAGAACGAGAGGCGAGAGAGCTATGTCTTATTTAATTACTATCATCATAGAGCGAGAGCGAGAGCGAGAAGCGAGAGAGAAATGTAAGCATGCCGCAGTAAAAAGGAGAGCGAGAGCGAGAACGAGACTTGAACGAGGCGAAGCGAGAACAAGACTTGAACGAGGCGAGAGCGAGAACGTGACTTGAGCGAGAGCGAGAGAGCTAGAGTCGATATGATGCCCCTACGGTAATTTGGGACGAAATGCATGCGATAAAAAGGGTCAAATGTCATTAATTTGAACATGGGTCAAATCACATTAATGCATGTGAAAAGGGGTTTTCCATGCAAATTTCTCATGGATTATGAGGTATTTGCACGAGTTTCACGTGGTTAATGGTGGGCGGGCTTGTGGCCTGCTTTAATTAGCAAATAGAAAGTTATACTTTGTGTCTCCGAGGTGCTCGAAAGCTTGTGTTGTTTTAGAAGGACTTCGTCTCTCTTAGAGGATAGGTTTTACAAGAATTCAAATCATTTTGGATTCTAATTCGGTAAAATTTTCATGTTAAATGATGGGTGGTGTCGGGAGAAAAAAGATAATAATAATCACAATAAAATTATTATAATATTAAATCTCCTCATCCACAGGATAAGCCAACCAATAAACTAGAGTCACAAAATATTAAATATAACGAGATAGGGAAAAAAGTACGACAAGAATTTATCTTTGGTTCGCCTCTAAACTTGGGACTACGTCCGATCTTCTCTCAGAATCAAGCTGCAGTTATACTATAATGGGAGATTACAAAAGAGCTCTCAATTCAGCGCCACAAACTAACCCTCAATAGCCCAACAATGGCTATTGACTTCCAACCCGATAGCTTGGGATAATCAAGAAAAACCTTCAACCCCACCAGAGAAAAACTATTTTTCTCTCACAAATGCTATTTTGGTCACACCCAGTTTTCCCCTCTCTATGTTGGTGGCTACACACAAAACATCATATATTTATATATATATATGTTTACAAAAACCTAATATCCAAATGGGCCTTGGCCCAATGGCCTTTTATTTTGTCTCCACACAAAACCCAACAATCTCCCACTTGGAGACAAAACTTCAATCTTGCCTCATACTGCAACAAAGCTTTGATCACCTTGGTAAACTCCAAGGCACAACTTCCACTACAACTGTTATTTCTGATCTTCTTGGCAAACTCCAAGGCTCAAATAAAAGATACCTGAAAACACAATAAACTCACAAAAACAAGGCAACCATCAGAATATAAACTGTAGTGCATCTGTGTTTGCCCGAGGTATGGGCTCACTACGTGGATCTGTCTCCCAGACGAAAAAGACAGATACACGCACTCACACACTTCAAACTAAGTGGTACCAACTAACATCTTCTTCAACCCTGAACCATTGTTCTTGAAGAAGATACACTCTGAGAATGGCTTGAATCCTCTATTCAAGCTTGCTGCCAATTTAGAGATTTTACCTTTGACCTTAGCAACTGCTTTGGCCTTCCACTTTGATGCCTCCACTCGCCTAGGCGACTTCTTCAATTCAACTATGCATTCGACAATTGGGGTTCATGATAGCCATCAATTTTCTCTCATGGACTTCCCAATTGTTCCTGAACTGAAGGATCCTGATCTGACTGATCAAACTTGGCTATCATTGTTGTTGGCTCAACTTTACCTCTACTATAACCATCTGCAACTTTAACTGGCATCCATTGTCTCTTCAAACTTTTCTTGGCAACATTTAACCGACATCTGTACAATGTAGATTTCTTGTGGCCAACTGCCACTACTTGGGATCCTGACCTGAGTTTACACTGGCTTCTGCCAAACTCACAAATGTAGCCATCATCTGCCAACTTGCCAGTAGAGATAAGATTCATCTTGACACTGGGCACAAATCGACATCTCGCAGCACTCAAATTATTCCCACATTCTGTCTCCAGACTAACCTCTCCAATCCCATTGGTCTTGGATATTTCACCATTCCCCATCCTCACTAAACCATGGCGGCCTCCTGTGAAGGATGTGAACAAACTCCTATCTGAAGCTATGTGAACAGTAGTTGCGCTGTCTAAAATCCACTCAGATGAACTATTACTACTCTCTGTGTCACTCCCAACACAGACACATGCATCTAGCACTACATTTGCCTCTTGATTTTGTCTTCTCTCCAGATTCTCTTTCAATTTTCTACACTGACTCTTAAAGTGATCTTTTTTGTGACAGTAAAAACATTTTATCTCTTTATTCCTATTATTCCACTTCTTCCCCACTGCTACTCGATGTATTTTCCTCATTAATCTTCTCTTTTCCCTTAGTCACAACCGGGAGCGAGATCCTATAGTAGACTCTTACTACTATCTTTTCTACGAATTTCCTCACCTATGGCTAAATTACAAACACGAGAAAAGTGTAGAGTATTTTCACCCACCTTGAATTACACATTAATTGTTGTCTTCATGGTTTCCCAACTATCAGCAAAGAGGTTAATAACAGAGATAGCATTTACTTCATCGGTGAACTCTATTATAACCGATTTCAACCGATTTATCAAAGTGGTTACCTCATTTATATAGGAATTCACGAAGCATCCTCAACCATACGCATATTGAAAAACTTCCTAAGCGAGATAGATCTTATTATTTGTGCGGGTTTTTCATACATTGCTTTGCAAGCGCTTTCATTAACTCAATCGCAGTTTGTCTCATTGGCTACCGATCGCACGCCACGTCTATCGGCGGACACATTACGATTGCAAAGAATCGCTTCTTCATCAAGAATCTCCCAATCTCCATCTCTCATTCCTTCCGGTCTCTTTTTCAAACCCTTACCCACCGACTTTTTAATGATCAAGTAGTCTTTGACCATCATCTTCTAACATTCAAAAATTGTCCCCATTAAACTTCATGACTCCATCAAAACTTGTTGGCTCCACGTATCGCATGACTCCCGAACCAAAAGCTCTCGATACCACTTGTTGGGAGAAAAATAATGATAATAATAATCACAATAAAATTATTATAATATTAAATCTCCGGATAAGCCAACCAATAAACTAGAGTCACAAAATATTAAATATAACGAGATAGGAAAAAGAAACGACAAGAAATTTATACTAGTTCGCTTAAACTTGGGACTACGCCCGGTCTTTCGCAGAATGCAGTTCTACTATAATGGGAAATTACAAGAGAGAGCTCTCGATTGGCCACACAAACTAACCTCAATAGCCCAACAATGGCTATTGACTTCCAAGTATCACAACCCGATAGCTTGAGATAATCAAGAAAAACCTTCAACCCCACCAGAGAAAAACTCTTATTCTCTCACAAATGCTATTTTGGTCACACCCAGTTTAACATCATGTATGTATATATATATATATATATATATATATATATACAAAAACCTAATATCTAAATGGGCCTTGGCCCATTGGCTATTTTGTCTCTCCACAAAATCCAAAATACGACTATAGAGAAACAAAATATATTTTATGATGTTAAGATGCTTGAGAAGGAGTTTCTTCAAGTCCAAAGTAATTGTTTAGTTGACAAATTGACTAGATAAAGGTTTTACGGATGGCCCAATGTTGTGGGCAAATGAGTTTCCATATTAGATGGTACCCTTTTATCTCTTATGATGTATCGACATTTGTATTTGTATTTTCTAATTAATAATACCTCTATTATTTGGTTTAAAAAAACCTTAGGTATTAAATTCTAACTTTTTCGAAGCCACCTTAATTTTTTATTTTCTATAATTTAATTAAGAATTCATATTTTTTTTTAAATATGAAAATCATACTAAATAGTAATTTGGGAGAACAAGCATGAACTTAAAAACGATAAAACTGTTAAAAATTATATTATAAAATAAAACTTAAAATCCAGGTCTGTTTGTTTGATTTTTTTTTTTTTTTTTTTAGGATTAGTTTATTGCTATTGTTGTTTTTAGAAACTAAATAAAGATGGGTAAGCTTTTAAACAACCTAAGCTAAAAAAAAATGTTAT
This sequence comes from Trichosanthes cucumerina, assembly GCA_036507285.1. Classification (NCBI taxonomy): domain Eukaryota; kingdom Viridiplantae; phylum Streptophyta; class Magnoliopsida; order Cucurbitales; family Cucurbitaceae; genus Trichosanthes; species Trichosanthes cucumerina. The sequence goes on from CM071835.1 coordinate 101,177,519, forward strand.
TATCTGTCCTGTCATTACCAAGCTGGAATTGAAAATTAAACTTGTATATACATATATACATATATATATATATACATACATACATACAGTGGCGGATTTAAGAAGGGTCTAGAGAGGGCTCGAGCCCCCCTCAACTTTTGAACTATATAAAATGATATATTAATTTGTAAGTTTTACCTTGACTCAGTGGCAAGCCCCTCTTGATTTTTCCTCTTTTTCTGCACGCCCAGGATCAATTCCCAGCTTGTACAACTTTTTGAATATGTGTGTAATTTTACATTTTATTATATATATTTCACTCAATAAAAATAAAAGCTCTTAATACTTTAATTTCTATTTTAAAAAATTCTAACCAATCATTTATTTTTTTTATTCTTTAAAGTAAAATAAGGGTCAGGAGGATTCGACTTTTAAAAAATCTAATAAATCATATTTTTTTTTGTTAGGATTAGATCATATTTCTTCACCTCTTGTAAATAATTTAAATATATCTAATTAAAAAAAATAATATATCATACTTTTTATTTTTTTTTAAGTACAATAGGGATTGTGAGGATTCGATAGGTCAGTTGAGTTACATTCTTTTTCTCTTATACCTTTTGTTGTAATTTATTCTTAAAAATATTTATTGTTAAAGATTTTTCTTCTTGGTATCAAATATAAATAAAATTGAATGCAAATATTTTTAAATTTTTATAAAATATTTTTAAAAGTTAATTGCATAAAAGAGAATATAATTTTATGAATTCTAATTAAAAAAAATCTTATTATTTGTAATTTTTTCTCATATACAAACAAATTTAATCATTTTTCTTATTTCAAAATATATAAACTATTATATTAAGTAGGGGTGTACAAGTAACCCGATAACCCGACCAACCCGGACTACCCAACCCAAACTTTAAGGGTTGGGTAGGGTTAGATTTTTTTTCGGTTTGGGTTGTGTTAGAAGTTTGAATAACCGAAAAGTTCGGGTCGATTCTCGGATTGGGCCTTTTAGGCTCGGGTTGACCCAACCCAACCCAACCCAACCCAAAGTTTATATTTTTTAATTTTATTTTAATTAAATATATACTTATAAATGAATTATTTGTTAATTTCTTATGTTTTCTTCTAGATTTCTATCAAAATGTTAAGATGTTATGGATTTTGAAGTTTGATATTTGAATTTCATGTGATTTTAGTTATTAATTCAATAAAAAAAAATTTTAAATAATTTAAAAATAATTAAAAAATAAAAAAGTTTACCCGGTGATTTTAACCCAACAGAAAATATTGGGTTGGGTTGGGTTACTCTCATGAATAGGGTTGGTTGGGTTGAAGGAATGACCAACCCGAATTTTCGGGTTGGTCCAAAAATCTCCCTCAACCCAACCCAACCCGGCTTATGTACACCCCTAATATTAAGATTTCATTTTCATCCATTTATTTTGTGGTTTGTTTTATTTTAGTCTCTATACTTTCAAAGTTCAATTTCTTAATTTTAGTAAACCATCAAAATAGAATGAGACTATATACAACTAATATTAATGCGTTCAAAATAATTTTGATATGAATTCAAGTCCCCTAACTTGAAATTTTTTATACCATAACAATTTTTTTTTAGTATATCAACAATTAGAGGTGGGAGGATTCGAACTCATGACTTCTTAACCATAAGTCATACTTGATGCCAGTTGAGTTATGCTCTTGTTGGCCATACCATAACATTGATTTTGTATAATAAGAAGTATGTTTTGAAATAATTTTAAATACGACAAAAATAATTTTAATCATTTCAAAGTTACTCTGAAACATGCCTTAAATGTTATTAATTGTATTGATTTTCACCCTATATTTTTTATTTCATAAAATTAAACCTTAAACTTAGATATATGTTGCAATTTTTATTATATTTTCAATATTCTCTCAAATTTATTCACTAAATTTAATTAAAAGTGAAGTAAATATCTCTTAAAAAACAAAAACCATGCTGGATTAATATATAAAATTAATGATTAAATAATTTTTTCAAACCTCGCCTTTTTTGTTCAAAAAATCAATTTAGTGTATTTTTTGCACCTTCATTAATTTCGTACTCAAACACATATATTGCTTTGTACTTATTAAGGGGTCGTTTGGCCCATGTTTTGAATTTGGATGGTTTTGAATTCCAAATTCAAAACCATGTTTGACCCAATGTGTTCAAAATACTTGGTTTTGAAACACAACCCCATGGATTACAACAGTGCAACCCCATGGGTTTGTTCCATATTTTCTTAATTTATTTGTCATCTTCCATTTTCGACGATTACTTTAACAACAATTTCGGTGACAACTCCAACAACTACCGTGTAAACGACTACGACTAATGGCTACCTCGCAACAACTCTGGCGACCGACCCGCTGGCGACAATTACCTCCGCGACAACTCCGGCGACCACATGCTGGTGACCTCGCGCTACTGATGATGACTTCGCCGGCGACTACACCGATGAAGCGACCCTTCGCTCGCGGCGACTACATCGATGGCAACCGGACGACCACACTGGCGACCCCTGGTGACGACTACCTCTGACGATAACACCGATGACCCCAACCACCGTTGACGACTACCTCAAACGATAACTCCGACGACCCTAACCACCGCTGACGACTACCTCCAATGGCAGCTCCGACGACTATACCGGCGACCCCTGCCACCACTGACGACTACCTCCGACAACAACTCCGACGACCATACTGATGACCACCATTGACCACTACCTCCGACGACCACACCGACGACTCCAACCATCATTGACGACTACCTTCAACGACAACTCTAATGACTACATCGACGACCGAACCACTACTAATGACCACTTTCGACAACCACTCAAGTGACTTATATACGCCTATCCCAACAACCCGATCACTCGAGCAATCAACTACCCTATCGACCTAACTTGCGCGCAATCACCACTTCTCTTATTAGAGTTCCAAAAATAGGTTTTTAGATATTTTGTGGAATAAAATTTTAAATTTTCTAATCACTTAAATAGACTTCCAATTTTTAATCCTAAAATAGAATTCAAAAAATAAGTTTTTGAATGCTCTATAAAAGATATTTTCAAATGACCTAATTTATTAAATAGACTTCCAATTTGTTTAATTTTAAAGTAGAATTCCAAAAAAATAGTTTTCACAATACTATATGACTTGAAATAAAGTTTTTAATTTCCTAATTTCTTAAATAAACTTCTATTTTTTAATTTCTAAAATAGAGTTCCAAAAATACTTTTCTAAATATTTTTGAATAGAGTTTTAATTCCCTAATTTCTTAAATGGACTTTCAATTTTTAAATTTCTAAAATAAAGTTCCAAAAATACTTTTCTAAATACTTTGTGAAATAGAGTTTTAAATTCCCTAATTTCTTACCTAGGCTTCCAATTTCTTAATGTCTTAAATTGAGTTTCAATTTTTAACCCATTTATGTCATACAAAGGTTTCTACAATTGACAAAACATCCACTAAAAAAATAAGAGAACAAAACAGCAAAAGAAAAAATGAAAAAAAAAAAACAGCATAAACCCAAAATTCAGAACACTGCACCCCAAACACTATTTTCTTATTTATAGGTTTCAGAACACTGCACCCCAAACACTGTTTTCTCATTTATAGGTTTCAGAACACTGCACCCCAAACACAGTTTTCGAATTCCCAGGCTTCAGAACCCTCCAGAACAAACCTCCCAGGGTTTTGATTCCAAGACAGGGGGCCAAACAACCCTAAATGCACACACGAATATTTCCAACGTTGATTTTTTAATTAAAAGTTCATGTAAGTATTTTAACACTTATCTAAATTTAAAATAAATATTGTAACCCATGCGACAGAAATTGAAAGTGAGTGATAAAAAATATTTTTTCTCTCTTAATTTGAATAGTATTCTTTATATGATTCAATAGAATTTAAATTTATCAACAGGGTATACACTATCGACCAAGTATGAGATTTAAATCTCTTCATCACATGTAGTTGAACTAAAAAAGAAACAATTTAAATTTACACATATATTTCAATGAATGAGCTCAATTAAAAAAGAGAAAGAAAGAAGGAATCAATTTATATTATAAGGGTGGTATCAACTAAAACTTTAAACTAATAATTTAATCAATTTGAACTCTAAAATTTCACTAGTAAAATCAACTAAAGCTATTTTCTCTTTATTTAATTTAAAACTAGCTCAAAATTATCTAAAAATAATTATTCTTCTCTCGGAAGTCTATCAAAATAATAAGAAAAACTATCACGTAATTATTTTTAAATAAGTAGAGATAAATATAAGAAGACGGCGATTTTAGTTTTTCCCACTCATTTATATTAATATTTGCATCCAAGGAAGTTTTATACACGTAAATTTATGGATATTCTAATTGATAATAGTGTGTTGTTTGAACTTGAAGCAGTTAATATTGATATAAATTTATTTTTTTTTTCCAAAAAAAGAGGAAAAAGACGACGTGGACCCCGAAGAAGTTGGGCGCGTCCACGTGGCAAAAACGCACAACAGTTAACGTGAAAACAAGTACCACAAAAGCTCCTGTGAAAATTCCGATCCACTGTTCAAAGAAAGAGACGCAAAACCAAAGAAAAGAACCAATTCGACTTCTTCTTCTTCTTCTTCTTCTTCTTCCATCGTCAAAATTCCGATCATGGAACAAATCTTCACTCTCACATTCTCTTCTTCCGCCATTTCTTCAATGTCATTCCGTCCGAAGATGCCATTCCTCGACGCACAGCCTAGCTATTAGCTTCTTCTTCTTCTTCTTCTTCTTCCTCTGTTTTGTCTGGCTTTCGTTTTCTCAGGTCTCTCTCCGAATCTTCCCTCATGTCGTTCTTTTCCGGTATCTTCCTCGGCGTTGTTGTCGGCGTCGTGCTGATCATCGCTCTTGCTCGCGTCGGGAATGTTCGCGCCAAGCATCGCTCCGATTTGGTATCTCTCTTTTGCATATTCTTCCTTCCGCTTTGCCTTTGGTTCGATACATGCTCTGTTCTTATACTTCTTCTTTTTTCGCGGTTTAGGCGACGACTATTGCGGCATTTGCAAAGATGACGGCACAGGATTCGAGAAAAATCCTTCCGAAGGAGTTTTATCCGTCGTGGGTTGTATTTACGCAGCGACAAAAGGTTGGTTCATTTTTCTCTTTGTTATTTGATTAGTTAGAAGATCTCATTCGATACTAGTGGCTGGATATGCAGGCAATGAACTAGTTTCAGGATTTCGAGTTATAATTTCTTCGTAATTTGCAGTTAACTTGGCTCAATCATCAACTTGATAAAATCTGGCCATATGTTGACGCGGTAATCGAAATCTGCACTTCTCTGTCGTCTTAACTCATTAGAATGTTGTTTTGATCCTGGAGTCGACTTGTCTTTTTTCTTCCTGTTATTATGTTCTGGCATTCTATGGAATGGCGATTTCTGTAGGCAGCATCGGAGCTGATAAGGAGCAATGTGGAGCCGGTTCTCGAACAATTTCGACCGGCTATATTATCTTCTTTGAAGTTCTCGAAGTTGACCCTTGGTACTGTTGCTCCAAATTTTACAGGTAATAGATTGGCTTAATTGTCAAATAATTGCAGCCATAAACCAGATTCAGTACTAGTCAACACGACCTTCATAATCAAAACAATGTGAATTCACTCGTATTAATGCAAGAGTTCTGCTCTGTAGGAATCGCTGTGCTTGAAGACGAGACAGAAACTGGTGGAATAACTTTGGAGTTGGAGATGCAGTGGGATGGTAATCCAAACATTGTTCTTGACATAAAAACTAAGCTCGGCGTTTCTTTACCAGTACAGGTAATTAGGAGTTTCCTATTTCTAATGGTGAAGTATAATTTAAGTCAATAGACTTATTATGATTTGTGAATCTGTATTAAATCACAAGAAATAAACTCTTGGTTCTTCACTAAAGTAGATGTTTTCATGTAAGTTTAAAAGTAGTTATATAGCTTCTTCTCACTCACCAATCTCTTCTCTTATTTCCTGACTTATTTATTAGGTAAAAGATATTGCATTCACAGGGCTTTTCAGATTAATGTTCAAGCCATTGGTTGATGAGTTTCCTTGCTTTGGAGCAGTGTGCTATTCTCTTAGGAAAAAGGTAAATTGTCATATCTTTTAACTATTGGATAAGGAGATCAGAAGATTATATATTTCTGAAGACCCTTTATGTATAGTGGATTCGAGAACATTGCTTCACAATTATTCATGTTTCTGCTGGCAGAAAAATCTTGATTTTAAACTTAAGATTATTGGAGGAGACATATCATCTATTCCTGGGGTTTCTGATGCTATTGAGGTAATCAGATTTACTTGATCTTTCTGGCTCTTGTTGGCACAACAAATTTCTGTAGCATAAGCCAAATTGTTGGACTCTTCAATTGCAGGAAACAATTCGAGATGCAATCGAAGGTAGCATAACGTGGCCGGTTCGGCAGATTGTGCCCATCATAGCAGGAGATTATAGGTATGTTAAGCATTCAGAAGATGAAAAATTACTTCATGGTCGATTACTTGAACAATGTCATGCTCATATATGGCTTCCTCTTATTATGTATAGTGACTTAGAGGCAAAGCCTGTTGGAACATTAGAAGTGAAGCTCGTGCAGGCAAAGGAATTAACCAATAAGGACATTATCGGAAAGTCAGATCCTTATGCTGTGCTGTTTGTACGGCCATTGAAAGAGAGAATGAAAACAAGTAAAACCATTGTAAGACAAAGTTTCTCTTTTCATTTTATTTTTGATCTTTAATGGATGAACTGAAATAAGTTTTTCTTTTGCTGTATCTGATCAGAATAATCAATTGAATCCCATATGGAATGAGCACTTTGATTTCATTGTTGAAGATGCATTTACTCAGCACTTGACTATAAGGGTTTTTGACGACGAAGGAGTTCAGGCATCTGAACTAATTGGCTGTGCTCAATTTGCATTAAAGGACCTCGAGCCTGGTAAAGTGAAGGATGTTTGGTTGAAGCTTGTCAAAGATTTGGATATCCAGAGAGATAACAAAAACAGGGGTCAGGTCAGAATTCCATGACATCAAGTTTTCACTTTCCAACTTGATTTGGGTTCAGTTTAAAGAAGTTATCTACTCAACTTTTTGCGTTTACATAGGTACATTTGGAGCTTCTTTACTATCCCTTCGGCACTGATCAGAGCCTATATACAAACCCATTTAACCCAGATTATGCATTGACCTCGGTGGAGAAGGCTCTAAAGACGGCTCCGAATGGCTCAGAAGATGCAGATTCTGGTAAACCAAGTTCCCCAAAGAAGAGGGATGTGATTGTAAGAGGAGTCCTATCTGTGACAGTAATAGCTGCTGAAGACTTGCCTGCTGTAGATTTCATGGGAAAAGCCGACCCTTACGTTGTTCTCATTATGAAGAAATCCGAGACCAAAGTTAAAACCAGGGTGAGATTCTCTCAGTTTTGTATCAAAAGAAAGAAAAGAAAAAATATATTATACTCTAGTTTACAGTTTTTCTTTTCAGAACTTTCTTTGATTTCATCTTTATACTAATCCTTCTTTTCATATTTCTCTTGTCGTAAACAAATAATCCTTCAAGTTGATTGTTCAAAGACGAAGGACTATCATTATCATCATTCATTTTCTTGATGGAATGTTAACAAGAATGAAAATTAACTTGTTAGTATTGGAATATCAAACTTCAAAATCTCATTGGATGATTCATTAGGTTGTACATGACACCCTGAACCCAGTCTGGAACCAAACGTTTGACTTTCTGGTGGAGGATGCATTACACGATATGCTAATGGTAGAGGTCTGGGATCATGACACTTTTGGAAAGGTAATCTTCTCCATCTCATTTATTTTAACTGCATTAACTCTAGAATTGGAGCAAAAATTTAAGTTGATGCGTCATATGTGGTTAAATATTAGTTTGATTCGTAGAAAACTATTAAACGCAATATTTACCTACTAACTGAGTAGCCAGACAACATATAAACTGTTAAAAGACAATATAAACTGTTAAAAGACAATACTTACCTACTGACTAGTTCTTGCTACCCACCACTAAATTTTTGACAATTAGGAGAGAGAGGAAGAGATAGGAGAAACTTTTTCACTTTTTCCAAAAAAGTAAATACTTATAAAAAAACTTAGTAATGGATAGCATAAATTTCCTACTTCTCATTTAATGGATAAATATTTAAGTACCAAAATATATTTCAACTATTAGTATGAATTAGTTAGGAAATGATATTGCACCTTGTATTCTAAAACCGTGCAATATCAAATAAATATAGCGTCTCAGGCTTTGATACCAAATTAAATTGACGGGACATATATTTAATCTTCTTAAACACTTGTTTAATGTTATTATTATACAGGATAAACTGGGGAGGGTCATAATGACGCTGACAAGAGCGATATTGGAAGGGGAAATTCAGGACTGTTTTCCATTGGAAGGAGCCAAATCAGGGCGGATTTTCCTGCATCTCAAGTGGGCAGCTCAGCCAATATTTCGAGATACTTGATTAAAAAGCTCTTCATTCTTTCTTTTCCAGTTTCATCTTCATTGATCGATGAGCCAAAGTCTTCAGTGCCTCGTCGCCATCTTACTTAGGTACTTGATTTCAGTGGTTAATTAAAGGGTGGGAATTCTTCTCTTTCTGATCACTCAGCACCACTTTCACAATAGCCAATTCTTTCTTTTCATTTGTGGGTTGTGTTTAAATAGATTAGCGTTATGTTTATTTATTGTGTTTCTCTCATTATTTTTATTCTTTTATTCTTCTATAGTTTTATTCAGTGGGTCAAGCGATTGGACGTCGCTTTAAAGCTCTGGGTCTGAACTAATTGGCCCATGAGAATTGTCATAGAAATTGAAGTAGACGAAAATTTGTTGAACCAAATATCCTAATCAAATTAACACATATTATGAGGGTTTTTGTTTTGGTTCTATTTTTGGTTTAGTTTACCACACTGTGAGTAATGGAACCATCAATCTTAAGAAAGTTAGAGGTGCCATAGTTGTATTCAAATCGATTTCTTTAAACTTAGAATAACTTACTTTACTATAATTTTTTAAAATTAATAATTTCTGAAAACTTATTGGTTCAATTATCTGATTTTTTTTTATAGTTTTTTTTATAATCAGGTGTCGGAACTTTGCTTCCCTATACTTGGGGGCACCTGCGCTTGCTCCTAGGCGCAGACCTAAGAGACATTAAGGATATGATGATTTGAAACTTGAAAGGAACATAGTACATTCTTGGGCTATCTACATGTTGATATGTATATATATATACTTACTTTTGAGTGCTATATCGATTTAGGACATGTTTTAGAGTAATTTTGAAATGATTAATACTACTTTTGTCGTTTTCAAAGTCATTCCAAAACATGCTTTTAATTATTCAAATTAATTTTTATGGTATGAAAATCGGTAAAATCAAACATTTAGTTGACTTTCAATCATTACAAATGTATTTTGGTGTAATTTTTAACGTGACAAAAGTAGTTTTAACTATTTCAAAATAACTTTTAACTATGTCTTTTTTTAGTACATCAACGATTGGGGGTGGGGGATTTGAACCCATGACCTATTGGTTATAAGTCATACTTCATGTTATTTGAGCTATGCTTTTGTTGACACTTTTAACTATGTCCTTGATGCATGAACTTTAAACTGTTTTATTAATCATGCTCGAACTTTTAATTATACTATCAAGTATGACAAATAGTTACACAACCCAATGAATCAATGACCATATCTATTTGATAAAAATGAGATAGGTTAATAGAATATGGCAATAAGTTATGTGGACCAATGATCATCTTGTATCAACACGTTTATGGTATGGCAATAAATAAAACCATAATTCAAGTTCTAGATGTAATTGAAGATTTCTAAAGTTTTGAGATTTTATAGATGTAATACTGGATTAAGTTTATAATTTAATCTTAATTAAATTTCTGTAAATAGGCATATAAATTTTGTTCGTGGGCAGAAAAAAATGACTTATCAAAGGAAATTGGAATACACGTATTGTGTTGGGTGATTGTACTTAACCAAATGGAGTGAAGCCACGAAAGCAGTGGAATCGGATACTAATAAGATAAAAACAGTATCACGAACATGTTCTAAATTTCTAATATCACATTTTTAAACATTTTAATTTTAAATAATAATTTTCCCCATTACCTAACTAATTCGATCGAATATTTTCCCCTATCACTTTTTACAAAGTGAAAAAAGTACTATAAGAAATTATGCACGCACACTTTGTCAATAAAGTAAATATTCATTTTATTTGATAATATTCTCAATAATATTCAATTTTCTTCTTGGTAGAGTTAAAATTGTTAATGTTGTGTAGAATAGAGTTATGATATATTTCGTCAAAAAGAAAAAAAAATGGGGTTATGATATAAAATTACCAATTTATCGAATTCTCATTTATTTAGGTATAAATATTAATTCTTAAAAATATCTTTGTCCCTTTTTTTTGGTAAATGTGTATTCGTATAATTATTATGTCCATAAATATTTACCTGCTTTAATATTTGTAATTTTGAATGTTTATATAATTACAATTTAATAAATTAACACGTAATTTTTCTTCTATCATTATCTAAATAGGATACATAAGATAGAACTTATCGGTTATTTATTTTCGACAAAAAAAAAGTTTGAGTTACATTTCTCAAATTTTCAACGAGAAAACAACATCCAATCAAATTGATGAAACTATATATATTGAAGACTTGCTATCATTGAAAAATCATCCTTTCATCATGCAACTCTTTTGTTGGGAACAAAACTGAGCTACTTATGCTAAAAAGCTGATAGCAATAAAGACAACAAGCTAAAAAGCTAATAAAGGAATATATAAAGTTGCTATAAATGTAATATCACTTGTTTAATTTTGTGATTTAATTTTGAGAGAATATTAGTTTATCACCTATTTAAATTTAAGATTCAATTTGCTAAAATTCAAAATTTAAAGTTAGAATTAAGCAAACATCAGTAAAAATATCAAAATAAAAACATTATATTACATTAATAGCAACATATATATTTTATATAAAAAAACTAAAACCTAACCAATAACATCTCATCATATTTGAAGAAACACACACTGTCACAATATACTACTTTTGTAAAAATATAAAAGTGAAAGTATTTACAAATATATTGCTTTGTTATGATATGTAGCAAACAAAACTTGCAATATTATTGGAGAAGAAATGGTGTTCACTTCTTTTTATAATATTACAATTTAAACAAGTTTTTCTAGTTTTTTTTTTTTAAAAAATAATTCTTGAGTTGATTGAGAGAATTTATCTATTATGCAAACTTAACCTTACCATCTATTTGTTAATTTGAACATAGTTCATTGGATAATACACAAATTTATCATCTAAAAGTTGATAATTCAATCTTTCACTCTCACAATTGTTAAACTAAAACAAAATGTTGATCCTACCCTAAAAAATCTCATTTATTTGTCTTAAAACAATAATTTATTGTTATATATTAATGGAACAATATCAGATATACATATACACATTTATTTAAATATTTTAAGCTTGACTATTTAAGACGTCAAATCAAATAGGTGTTAAAGTGAGCATAGAATTCGATCAAGAAAAAGGTATGAGTGTACAATAATTAATGCGTACTTTGCAAGAAGTCAATGATTCAAATTCCCACTTTAAATATTATTCCACTAAAAAAAATTCAAATTATAACTTTACTTGTTGATGAAGAAAAAATGTGTTGCAAAAGAAGGGGGAAACCCCAAGAAATGAAAAAAAAAATCCAAATATTAACTATCGATATTCTCTATCCAAAGAAAAAAAAAAACTATTGATATTCTAACATGGAAAAAAAAAATATCGATATTCTAAAATGGAAGAAGAAAAAGAAAATGAAACTGAATTACCAACTTCTTCTTGACGGCTCTCCAGAGAAATCGAAGGCTTCTCCACACGCCTCGCCACTGTTGCGAAATTCTCTGTCGCTGTCGTCAATTTCTTTCAACAAATTATTCAACTTACATGTGCTCCGACAGCGCTCCGGTGGTGGCTACGGCCAGAATCAGAATCAGAATCATATTCATCGTATAACCGTCACGAATCTCTGTTTCTCTTTTGTTTTTTGCATTGCAATGCACCGGCGTAATCCACTGCGACTTCCTTTATATAGCTTCTCGTTTGTGGATCATTGTTCTTCAGTGTGCTGAAGAGCTCTAGAACGCGGCGGCAATGGCGGGAAATGATTGGGTAAACAGTTACTTAGAGGCGATACTTGACGTTGGGCCTGGACTCGATGATGCCAAGGCGTCGCTTCTGCTGAGAGAGAGAGGACACTTCAGTCCTACTCGTTACTTCGTTGAGGAGGTCATCACTGGCTTCGATGAAACCGATCTCTATCGCTCTTGGGTTCGAGTACGTCATTTTGAGTTTTAGTTCGCTTTTTGGTTGCTGATCGGAGTATGAAGAGGTTTTTTAATGTAGATTTTTCTTCTCGCTGCTTTAGGCTGCGGCTACGAGGAGTCCGCAGGAGAGGAACACGAGGCTTGAGAACATGTGTTGGAGGATTTGGAATTTGGCGCGAAAGAAGAAGCAGGTCTGCTTTTGACGTTTCTTCGTCTTATTCTATACTCCAGTTGTTCATCGATTGTAATTTTAGAATATGATTGAGTACGATATGTTACATTTAACTCTTGCTGCGGTTGACGAGGTGGTTCTTGCATAAACTTTGTGAATTTGTTTTATAATTTAGATGCAACTAGTGAAATTCATGTAGCTTTGAGTGCAGGAGTGTTTCTGATAGTATAATAGATGATACCGGAAGTTATCTAAATCGGCCTGATGACTTATTTCATATGATCGAATGAGTATATCTGGTGTGAAATTGTTGTTCTGTGACTTGTTTTTTATGGTGGTTGATTTTTTTTCCAAAGCGAAGTAAATATATGGATTACCTTGAATTGAAGATATGAGGGGATAGTATCTTTATACCTAATGGATGGAGGATTCCTTTGCGTTGGTCATATTGGGAAATTAATGAATAGAAACAGAGTTTCTAAACCTCAATAATTCTTAGAAATTAGCAGATGTTGGAGAATTGGAGAGCAGTAGGATATGGTATGGAGAGTTCTCAGATTCTCACCGTTGATAGTAATTTCTTATAAAATTCAATCTCATTTATTTGCCTTTTAATTTGGCCAGCTTGAAGGAGAAGAAGCTCATCGTATTGCTAAACGTCGTCTTGAACATGAAAGAGGAAGAAGAGAAGTTACTGCTGAAATGTCAGAAGATTTATCAGAAGGAGAGAAAGGAGATGTGCCCAGCGATCTTTCACTGCATGGTGATAACTTTAGTGAGAAAGTGCCAAGAGTTGGTTCTGTTGACACAATGGAAAGTTGGGCTAGTCAACGCAAGGATAAGAAGCTGTATATTGTTTTAATAAGGCATGAACCAAAGCCTCCCTTTTCCCTTTTCTCTGAACTTATCAGGAAAACAGAGTTGGGAGTAAAAGACTGCAATATTCACGAGCTCTGTTGTGATATTCAATTCATAACATAACAACTACATCTCTGGCTTTGGTGAAGTTTCAGTTCTTTTTAACAAGCAGTTTTTCGTGCAGTCTTCATGGCTTGATTCGTGGTGAAAACATGGAACTTGGACGTGATTCCGATACTGGTGGCCAGGTAATTTTAATTAGTTTCATTGAATTGCTACTCCAAAATATTTTCCATGTACTCATTTTAGTCATTGTATGCAGAAACTGTCACCGAGAATTATAAAATGAACTGGATAAAAGGATAACACTCCTTGTGAGTGATGTATGTGTTGCAGGGGACCATACTGTCAAGATTTATTGACTCGTTATTTTTCTAGGATAATCATTTTTCCCCTTCTATAATCAGGTGAAATATGTTGTAGAACTTGCTAGATCCTTGGGGACAATGCCAGGAGTATATAGGGTTGATTTGCTGACTAGACAAGTTTCAACTCCTGATGTGGATTGGAGTTATGGTGAACCAACAGAAATGCTTAATCCAAGGAACTGCGATAATTCCAAAGAAGAGCGTGGGGAGAGTAGTGGGGCTTATATTATCCGAGTCCCATTTGGGCCAAAGGACAAGTATATTCCAAAAGAACTTCTTTGGCCTCATATTCAAGAATTTGTTGATGGTGCTCTTAGCCATATTATCCAAATGTCCAAAGTTCTTGGTGAGCAAATTGGAGGTGGGCAACCAGTTTGGCCTGTTGCTATACATGGACATTATGCAGATGCAGGTGACTCTGCAGCTCTTCTATCTGGAATTTTAAACGTTCCATTGCTATTTACTGGTCACTCACTTGGGCGAGATAAGCTTGAACAACTTCTAAAACAAGGACGTCAAACGAGAGAAGAAATAAATGAAACTTACAAAATAATGCGGAGGATAGAGGCAGAGGAGCTGTGTCTTGATGCTTCTGAAATCATTATAACTAGCACCAGGCAAGAGATTGAAGAGCAATGGCGCCTTTATGATGGTTTTGATCCAGTAATAGAGCGGAAGCTGCGAGCAAGAATAAGAAGAGGAGTCAGCTGCTATGGCAGGTTTATGCCTCGCATGGTTGTGAGTAATAAAAAGTCTATCTTGAGATTCTTAATTAACGTCTGAATCTTCCTGCTTCTGAAGGAAATGATTTTCATAATTCCGTTGTTTCATTATATCTTATACTACTGTGCAATTTGTATGTGCTAATATCGCCATCATAATGATCAGGTAATTCCTCCTGGAATGGAGTTTCATCATGTTATTCTACCAGATGCTGATATGGATGGGGAAGTTGAGAAAAATGGTGATGGTCATCGTTTTTCAGACCCACCGATTTGGGCTGAGGTTATACTTCGTCTCTCATCAATTCTTTCTGTCATACTTTGCTAGTCAATGAACTGTGAAGAATTATTGAAACGGCAATATTGGGAACTTGAATGCAAGATTATGCGATTCTTTTCCAATCCACGGAAGCCAATGATACTTGCACTTGCAAGGCCAGACCCAAAGAAGAATATCACCACTTTAATCAAAGCATTTGGAGAATGTCGTCCACTGAGGGAGTTTGCAAACCTGGTATTCTCAAACCTTTGAGTCTGATAATTGCATACATTTTATTGAATTTCCATATGCATGGAAGTCTATCCTGTATATGTTTTGTTAGATTAGATATAAGTACTAAGCTTGTAGTTTATTTTCTTTATTTTCCTATTACAGACATTAATAATGGGAAACCGTGATGATATTGATGAAATGTCTGGCACAAATGCATCAGTTCTTCTATCGATTATTAAGCTAATTGACAAATATGACTTGTACGGTCAAGTGGCGTACCCTAAACATCACAAGCAGTGTGATGTTCCCAACATTTATCGACTAGCAGCAAAAACAAAGGTATACTGCCAGTAATCATCTTTATTTGGAAGGTTGACTTTCAACCTCTTACTTCAAGAACATGATATGACAAATGATAAAAATATAATTAATCAGTGTAGTGTCATTTCTCTGTGCCTGTGTCTAACCACACATCACATTTTAGATGAAGTTAAATGAGGAAATCTCTCTCTCACTCACACACACAGAAGCACGCACACACACAACCAAGAAGGTACTGCAAATGAAGAATTACTGCAATACATTGAGCTTTGTTTTATATTATATATCTCATCGACTCTATTTCCTATCTTTTTACAGGGCGTTTTTATCAATCCCGCATTCATTGAGCCATTTGGACTTACTTTGATTGAGGTAGTTACCTTTATTGGACTTACTCTTTCAAGTGTGCGAAAAAAAGTGACCGTCATTTTTTTCTCTCTTTTTTCCCTCCTAAACAGGCAGCAGCTCATGGTTTGCCGACTGTTGCTACAAAAAATGGCGGTCCTGTTGATATTCTTCGGGTGTGTTAATTTTGCTTGTGGAAGTAATGGTTAAAAGTGCCTGATCTGGTCAGAATTTTCTGTAAGTTGAGCTTCCTTACTGGCGATTTAATATTGTATAGAAACTTCGTACAGGTTCTTGATAATGGTCGGCTGGTTGACCCTCATGATCAGAAGTCCATTTCTGACGCTCTTTTAAAGCTTGTTTCGGATAAGCAACTTTGGGCAAGGTGCAAACAGAACGGTCTAAAAAATATTCACCTTTTCTCATGGCCAGAGCATTGCAAAACATATCTATCTCGAATAGTCAGCTGCAAACCAAGGCAGCCAAATTGGCAAGGAGGTGCTGACATATTTGAAAATTCGAGGCCAGACTCACATGGTGATTCTTTGCGAGATATACAGGATATATCTCTGAACTTGAAGCTTTCATTCGATGGTGAGAAGAATGAAGGGAGTACGACCTTGGAAAATGTTTTAAATCCTGAGGAGAATGCTCTTGATACAAAAAGGAAGTCAGAGAAAGTTGTTCTGGCGTTGTCAAAGGCTCTTTCAGGTGGCATTCAAAAGGTTAGCTCAGCTGATAAAGTGGACCAGAATCCTGCAGCTAGTAAATATCCAGCAGTAGGAAAAAAAGTCATCTTTGTGGTTGGGGTGGATTCCGATTCATTCTTTGATTCACTTGAAGTCATGAAGTCAGTTGCAGAAGCAGTAGGGAAGGACAAGCATGCAGGATATATTGGTTTCATATTGTCAACATCGCTGAGCATACATGAAGTATACTCTCAAATGAACTTGGGGGGTTTCAGCCCTTCAAACTTTGATGCTTTCATCTGTAACAGCGGAAGTGAGCTCTATTATCCGTCTTCAAATTCCGATGATGACCCTTCGGGGCTTCCCTTTGTGGTAGATGTGGATTATCATTCACATATTGATTACCGCTGGGGTGGAGAAGGTCTGAGAAAAACTTTGGTCCGCTGGGCTTCCTCCATCAATGAAGAGCAGGGGGAAGGCCAAATTATTTTGGAAGATGAGTCAGGATCAACTTCACATTGTTTTGCATTTGAAGTGAGAGATCTGGCGATGGTATGTTAACATTTATTTCCTTCCTTCTAAATAGGGTGTAATTTATATCTTTCGCGGGAAAAAAGATTGTTGAAAAGAAACATACTTCCTTGATTCTTGGATGTGCATACACTTGTAATTTGTACTGCACTCTCATGCCCTTTTCTTGTACTATCTTTATTAAGCAGTTGCCACTGTATCCTGCCGTTAAAGATCTGCTGAAGGCAGAACGATAGGGCCAGCCGGCCAGGGGGATTGGTTTGAGAGACTCCCTAGCTTTCCCAACCCGAAACCACATAACAGAACGATAATATCCTTCACCACACCCCCTCTGTTCATCACCGGTGGTCACTTGCGATATCAACTATACAACCATAACACACACTACCTTAACCACATAGCTAACCCCTATATCGATAACTAATCTAGATACCTAATGTGCCTGCAGCCGCAGTGTCATCTTGTTCTCAAGGTGATGGAATTGGAAATGATGCTCGTTGAGCAGAAATGTCCTGAATCAACAAATTTGTTCGCTTCTGTAGTTATCCCCAAGATTTGAGAGCTAACTAGAATTAGTTGTAGAGTCATCCTCTGTAGGGTAAAATCGATCACATTGTGCCCTGGCCCTTAATGTCTAAATTATATGCAACACATTTCTTATCTAGATGCTTGATAAATTGTTGTTTGGAAGAAGGGAAGTGAATGCTTACATTTATTTTGACGATGAATAATTTAATTGCAGCTTCCTCCAGTTAAAGAGCTACGGAAATTGATGAGAATCCAGGCTCTTAGATGTCATGTTTTATATTGTCAAAATGGAAAGAAGCTGAATGCCATCCCTGTGTTGGCTTCAAGGTCCCAAGCTCTGAGGTACGGCTTCATGAGAGGGTTTAACTTTCCCTTGCCTTGTGATTTCTGCCATTATCTCTCTGGTTTCTTTCTATTGATGATATGTTTGTGAACCATCAAGTAAATGAAGCACCATGCCGTGTCTGGGTATTTCTCCCATTGTTGTATCAGATATATAAATTTTCAATGAATACGGAAATGTTTAATTTAGCTGGAATGTGAGAACTCTGATTATCTAGCCTCATATAAGAATCATGTTAAACCCACATTACACATTCATGAAAAAATAAATTATTTGATCTTTGGGATCATGAACAACTTTTACACCCTTTCCAGGTATCTCTACCTTCGATGGGGAATGGACTTGACGAAGGTGGTGGTGTTTGTGGGAGAATGTGGGGACACAGATTACGAAGGATTGATTGGTGGAGTTCACAAAACGGTGATATTGAAGGGGCTCGGTTGCAATGCTAGCAAGCTTCATGCCAACAGAAGCTATCCTATGGAACATGTTGTGCCATTCAGCTGCCCAAATGTTGTCCAAGCAGAAGGGTGCAAGATCGTTGACATAAGAGCTGCATTGGGGAAGCTTGGTGTTCTTGAGGCTTAGAAAGTTAAGTTCTGACTCAACTATTGCCTATTTAATGTGTGTATCAAACAGTTTCTACGCTATTTGCTATTAGATCAGTTTCTGCAGCTTTTGTTGCATGGGAGTTTTTGTTGCTGAATTAATAACTTTCGCCAGAATTTATCATCTTCTTGAGAGATTTTTCACTCCATTATGATGGGAGTGGAAAAAATATACATGTTTCAAGATGTTTTATGATTTGAATAATGTCATAATGAATTTTTGCAATTCCAATTTCTTGCCCATTTAAGATATTCTGTTTTGACATTTCCCCGATAACTTGGTCGCTGTATTGTTATAAAATGTCATTAATTGTGCTTTGCAGCGGTTATGACATTATTTACAACTTTTCTTGCTCTTTTTATGGTATTATTGGTTGTCTGTTATTTGAGATAATTTCTAAAAGTTACCTAAGAAATTACTTTAAAGGTCGATTACAGGATGAAGGAATTGTTAATACATAGCTTATTTTTTAAAACTAAAATAAATCAGATTAGTTGATGACTAAAATAAAATCAAACCAAACCCATCAAGAAAAGATCTTCTCGAACGTATGAACAGTAATCTTCTCTTCTAAATTCAAAGGTTTAGGCTCATGGAAGCCGTCCATTCCATTAAACAAATCACAATGCTAATTAAATCATTTCTTTGCATCATTATTATGAATGTGCATGCAAATCTCTACTCCACAGTACATTTGCACCTGACATCTGCCACACAATCTTCACATTTTGCCAAACCCCATACTATTTACAGCTACTCTATGTCAATATCATACACATATAAACATCTAATTTACCCATCTTTTTCTTTTTTCTTCTGTTTTCTGCTGCAATCCCTTTGACTTCTTGCCAGGAGAAAGACAGAGTCAATGCCTGATGGCAATGAAGTTGTGAGAGAGGCGCTCGATCTGAGACTTGAGCATGTCGCTGAAAGAGAAACGAGACCTGGTAATTTGAGGCGTGGATGGAGGGCTTGTCTCGTTCTTGACTCGAAGGACAATGGGGCCAATTTCCTTCTTCATGGACTCCACCATCTCCATGTCTACATCTTTGCCTGAAATGTCTTTGACATAGAATGCATTAATTGCCTTCTCACCCTGTGTTGCTATGTCTGCTCTCACCACATTCAGCCCATTTTCCCGCAGAACCCTTGTTATGTCTGATAGCAATCCCACCCTGTTGTTTGCACATAACTCCAGCCTCACTCCCTGAACAAATTTTGTGGAAAGAAAGACATAAACATCAATACACTTGCAGCTTCATCCTGATGGTGGCGCAGAGATTAAAGTTTCAGCTCCACGAGTGTAAGTTTTTCTTTACTTTCTTTGGTTATGTTACAAGATCATTGAATTTTAAGGTTGTGTCTATCTAGGTCGTTGAATTTTCAATTTTGAGATCTTCCACAACAACATGTTAGAATTTACTTTTTCACAGTTTTGGGATTAGTATTACCTCGCAAACTCGACGCTCAATGGCTGCCTCTAAGCACTTTACCACCCTTTGCTTGTCATTCTCTGAATTCAAGGCGTATCCATTCACATGTCTGATAAAATACTCCTGCATCACAAGTTCAAACCATTTCCAAAGCAATAGATTA
Organism: Trichosanthes cucumerina; assembly: GCA_036507285.1. Lineage (NCBI taxonomy): Eukaryota > Viridiplantae > Streptophyta > Magnoliopsida > Cucurbitales > Cucurbitaceae > Trichosanthes > Trichosanthes cucumerina. The sequence continues at coordinate 101,197,599 of CM071835.1, forward strand.
GAAGAATACTTTATACTCCCATTTTCAATTGTAATATCTTCTTGGTGTGGATAGAATGTTAGATTAAAATGGTTGGGGATGATGATACCTGGAAAGCATAACCTCCTTTGGAGCTAATGGAAGCGTGGAAAATTACATATTGCATATCAGTAAGAGTACAAACTGTGTCAAACATAAGCCTCGGCCGATCCTTGCACTCAATGCTGACAATGGAGTATCCTTTCTGATCACAGCTTTCAATTCTTACCATTGTCTTCCTCCACTCTTCATTGTTTTTCGGTCTCTTTGCAAGGGATTCGGAGGTCCAATCATAATCCTTAACCGAGAGCAAGAGCTGGTGCAGCCGCCGCTCCACATTGGTTGTTATGGTGGCTGATTTCTTCACTTCTTGTTGCAGGGTGTGCGTCCAACTGGTGATCGGAGGGGCAGTGGCTGCCCTGAGGACGGTGGAGAGATGCTCCTCAATGGAGGCAAGCCGGTGGGGGTCCTCAATGGGACTGTCTGTAGATTGGTCCGAAATGTAAGCAATGCAGGCCAAACGAGCATTGTGGCTCCAAGCATGAGCTTCCACAATGTTGCAATGGAGGTCAGCCAATGCAGCGGATATCTCGGAGAAGAGACCAGGCCGGTCGGTGCCGGTCATTTCAATGGCTGTATGCTCCCCCGAGTTATCAGATTTCAGAAGGTTATTGGCATAGCTTCTGGTTTTGGCCGAGTTGTCAGGCCCCTTAGTTGTACCAATGGCCTGCACGTTCACGGAAAACAGCCAAATCAAGTCAATAGTGAAAAAGGAAGGAGATAGAGAAATAAAGAGAGAGAATAAAAGAGAGATTAGTCCATTAAATATCAATGAAGGTATGATTTAAAGACAAGAAGAGTAGATTTTTACGGGCCTGCTGGATCGAGTTGATGACTTTCTGGTCGGTAAGTTTGTGGCTGTTCTCATCTTTCACATGAAAAACTGCAGGAAAAAAAAAAAGACCCCATTAGAAGAGATGGGAAACATTTGTTCATATTTAGATAAAATAGAGAGGGAAAAAAGAGAGAATACCATCCATGAACCAGCCTGCATCACAAGAAATGTAGCTTTTTGAAATTGAAAGGTTTAAATCTGTCAAAATCTGAACCACCTCAAGAAGGAGACCTTGTTTGTTCAAGCTATCCACCTGCACAAAAAATGGAGCCCATCAGATCAATTAGCAGAGCCAATAAACACAATCAGAAAAAGATTAGTTTAGAAACCCATTATATTGCTACCTTGACAATGGTGCAATCCTCCATGCTTTCATTGTCAATACAGACTCTGCAACTGCAACAAGAAGAAGAAGAAGAAATAACCATTAGGGTTGATTGATTTAGATGAAGATATAATTAGAGGGTTTAATTTAGAAGTAAAAGTTAATACTTACGTTGGACCATTTATCCTCTCAGGGAGAGTATCAAATTCAGGATCAAAGTAGGGCCAACAGACATTCTTCATGCTGCAAAAAGCCTCACAGAAAAGAAAAGAGATAGAGAGAGAAAGATAGAAGATAAGAATCATAAGAAATGGAAGTGCCAACCATGGGAATGACCTAAACAAAGCCTATATTTAGGGACCATGCATGAATTGAGGGATGAATTTGCTTTGCCATGCAAAAATAGATAAAAGAAAGGAAAATGAAAAGAAAAAGATAAGAAAAGAAAAGAAAAGAAAAGATAAGATAAGGAAGGGGAAGTCATACAGAGGTAAAGTAGGGGAGGATGTGGAAGGAGTGGGAGTAGGAAATAATGGCCAGCTTATATCCATAATAATAATTACACCAACACAAACATTATAGGAACCAAAACATGTCGTAATTTGATTCTCAATGAAAGCTCGGTTTCTTTTTTAAAAAAAGAGAAAAAAATCAAGCCTTTATAAATTTGAGAGTGTTTGTGTTGAAGGGAAAAAAGAGAAGGAAAATATGTGGAAGTGGATGGTCTTGAGAGAATCAGAGTTAAGTGTGTTTGTGTTTGTGTTTGAAAGGACACGTTTTTCTGGTTTTTTCTTCCTTTTTTCTCCCTGTTTTGCAATGGCTCTTTGACCTTCTGTTTTCTTGGCTTACCTTAAATCTCTCTCTTCTCTTCTTTTCCTGTTTTGGCTAAGAGCATTTTTATGGTATGTTTTGTCAAAATAATGGTTATGCTTATCTCTTTTTTAAAAAGAAAAAAAAAACAAACAAACATGTGCAAATTTTCTACAAAACTTCTTAAAAAGTCACATTTGTTTGGAGGTTTTTATTTGTAGGGTTTATGAAAGTTTGCTTGTGAAGAATTTTATGGAATGTTTGTTCAAGGGTTTCAAATGGTGGAAGTTATTTAATGTATCGTGATCTTGTTTTAATTGCTCATTTGGTTGGTTCTTGATTCCTTTCAAACCTATGGATTGTTTCGTTTGGTAGGTTTTTAAATCTTTTCAAATCTATGGATTGGTTTGTTTTTGATGAATGTATAGGTTAGGAATTCAACTCATCTTGATTCTCAAATATTGTATTTCACTTCAAAGATATTAATTAATTAGTTTTAATATTAATTGACAAGTCAATTATTAGCTTTCAGCGTAATAAATTCTTAGGGATCATAGAGAACCAAATACATTTTAATTTCGAAGATCATATTATCAAATACTATTTTAGCTTTTATATTTTTAATATTTTAGTTTTCATATTTTTAACTTCGGTTCCTTTCGTGATTAAAAAAAAACTTTGGTTCATTTGAATTTTGTATTTTAAAATATATATTTTAGTTCGCATCTATCTTTTTGCAGCTCACTCAATCATCCATCCACAATTTATCACATGACAAACTCTTTTTTTTTAATATTTTTTAATTTGTCACATGGAAACTCTTTTTTTTAACAATTTTTTAATTCTTTCTATAGTATAATTGAAGTAGGCTGCAAAAAGGTGGGTACAGTCCAAAATACACCCAAACATTGCTCCTTACATAATGTCATTTTGGTATCTATACATTTAAAAAGTAATCTTTTTGATTTAATCATTTTTTTATCTCAACTTTTTCAATCACAATTTCATCATATCAGTACACTAAAAAATATCTTAAAAAGTAATCATAACTTTGTAGGATTTTCATCCTGTATTAAATCTTGCAAATAGAGATGAAATAGTCACTTCTCAAAAATACAAAAACTGAACCAAATATTTTGAAAATATAGGAACTAAAATGAACTAAAACTGAATGTGCAAAAATCAAAATAGACATTTTTAAAATAAATTCAAAATGAAATAAAGAAAGTAGTATTTAAACCTGCATTTTTATTTTATTACTAAGTTAGAGAGTAATACGTTGAAAAGAAATCTCAATGAAATTAAAAGTTGGACATTGGGAGGTGATACAGCGATTCCTGCGAAGATTGTGCATTCGTTTTCACCCCCTTCAAGAACTTTTTTTTTTTTTTTTTTTGGAGGAATTAGAAACAGAATACAAAGGAAAATTAAAACAAAAAATTAAGGAGGCCCATCAAGAACTTGTTATAAAACCTTTTTCCCTCGTCTAGTTTATCTCTATTTTAGCCTCTTAAACCAGCATACTATAAAATATAACGTATCAAGAACATCTATTTTCGACACAGCCAGCCTTGATGGGTGAAATGATGCAACAATTTTAACATTCCAAAAATCCATTGGTAATTTGAGAGTCACTTTTGAGCTACGTAATACCCATCAAATTATTTGGAAGAAAAATCCGTTCTTAGAATGCTTACATAAAAATCATGAATCAGGGGATTCCAACAGGGGAAAAAATTTACTCTTTACTTTAACCTGTCCTTCAGCTACATGTTTCTGCTTTGTTCATACTTTTTTCCTTCTCTGCTCAGATTAATTTGCCTACTCGACTTCTATAAGTTATTCGTATACGATAAACGATCTAGGACACCAAATTGTCCATCTTTTGTCCAATATTTTCATACCAAGACAGTGCAAGAACAATATAGTTGGTTACTAACCATAGATAAACTTCTCTTAATTTGGCCAATTAAGAAGCATATTTAGTCGATGTCAGTTACCTCAATAAAGCCATGGAACGAAATTGAATCAGAGAACAAGATGGTAAAAAAGAACTTTGTAATGAAGAAAAAACCAAATGGCAAAAGCTTTTCGGGAATAGCCTATTTACCTATAATGAACTTTATGACTTAGAAAAGAGAAATGCATATGAATGGCATTTGTAACTGCTGGATACCGAGTAGAACGGAATCAACTAGAATCCTCACAAACTCGATTTATGAGAACCCTATATTCAGAAACCATTTGCTATTTCGTTCAATCTCCCACTCCGCTCCCCGAACCGCCAAACCAGTTAAAATGCCAACTCAAAAAAGTAACATCCTTCTCTCGTGATGTTATCCATCTTAGCTCTATTAGGGAGGGAAAAAATGGCTATGTTACCATTGTGGCTGTGACGACCCAGTGTTCGATCAAGCATGGTTGAACCATGGTCCAACGGCACCACCATTCACATGCCCATTGCTGTGGATTCCTGAGCCATTGGGCATGAGTGAAGAGGGCAACCCGACAGCCATTGGGGGCGGTGCAGCAGTGTACAACCCATGACTGTGAGAGAGGGAATGAGGGCTCACAAGAGGACTTCCAGCCGGACTCCCCTTGCGCTGCTGAAGAGTATGGATTTGCCTTAATCCTTCTTCGTGAATTCGGGATAATGTCTCTAGCTCCTTCATTGACAGAGCTTCCAAACCAGCACCATATAGAGGGGCATGTCTTGACATTTCCTCTTGTAGTGATGCTTCAAGTGAATGGATATATTGCTGCAAGAGAAGGAAAATTTGCATTAATCCAACATGGCTCTAGAGTTGTTCAATTACAATAAAAAAGAGAAAGTGGTACATTGGGCTGAATCTGCTGATAGCTGGACAACAATCTCGATGATAATGTAATAACAAAATAAATCACTTGTTTTATAAGCATCTTAGAAGTTGAATAGATTTTTTCCAATTGTTTTGCTTATACAACAAGATTTATGATAGTAACTAGAATTTGGAGTGGAAAATTAAATAAGTAAATAAAATACTGTATAGAACAACTGCTGCAAGGAAGAATACAAAGGTCAACAGCCTTTAAAAAGAGCTCTCTTTCTCCACTATCTAAATCCTGATATTTGCCTAATCCCTTATTTATACAGATTTCTTTAACAATCCCTTCGTAGTTCAGCATTGAAGATATTCAGTCTGTTGTGGGATTTTCATCTTTTAGTAACAGAAAGCTGTTGTGTGGATCTCTTTATTTGAAGAAGAGCTAGTAAATTGTTGGGGAGTGAGTGATATTAAGTAAACCCTATTATATAGTATAAGTTTTAGGGGAGCTTTTAAAGGTAGGGAGTTGTGTTTGAAAGTTCAAAAATTAGTAGGATTTCTTTAAATAAAGATTATGACAGTTTTCATTTTTTGGTAATTGCTTCACATTAGGAGAGTGGTGACTTTATTTTAGAATGCCTGTGAGAGTCAGTTTTAAGTGCGGGTTTTCTCTTGAAACGTTTCACCATCTAAATGAAAAGGTCGGTCTCCGTTTCACCCCTCTAACAAACTCCCCCTCTCTTGGTTGGAAAAAAATTGTCATGGTAAAAATCAAGCTGCCTCCCCCAAATCCTTGGCGAGTTCAGTTCAGGTGTCTTATTTAGGTGTGAGTGCTTCTGTCCTCGCTATAGCAATTTCCGTACACCAGACGACATTCCTTGGAACCATGCTCAAAACAGTCATAAAAGTATTCCAAGCTATTATATCTTTCCTGGTTGGGCTATTCCCATTCTCCAGCCCATCTCCCTTTCCCTTTTTCTTTTTTTTATATCGATGAGTGTCCAGACCAACTTGCACCACCTCGATAAATCTCACCGGACAACCGTCTGACCCTATTATATTTGATTGACAAGGAAACACGTAAGATATTAAATCCTAAATAAGTTAGCCACCATGGATTGACCTCATTCTCTTTTATTTTCCCAAGGCCCTTTTGACCACTAGCCCAACCCATGACGGTTAGCTCATCCTCCTTTTTTTCCAAAAATGGGACCAACACCACTTCTTCTTTCAGCCTATCCAAGGGAGGGTTTACGTTTCTCAAGGATTTCAGACACACAAAAGAAAGATGGAAATAATCTCCCTTTTTCACCAGATGAGCTTCCCAATATCATCAACAATATCTAGTCACTGCTCCTAGCCTCTCCTTCCTTTCCTCCCAGCAACTTTTCCCTCAGAATCCCACCCACCTAGCAACCTTTCCTTTGAATCCCTTTTTTAGAACCTAGAGTCGGAGCTTTGCTCCCCTATACCCAGAGGCACTCGCGCCCGCCCCAAGGCCTAAACTCGAGAGACATCAAGGGTTTTTATTTAATAAGCTCACCCGAGGGCCCGAACCTGAGACCTCTAAGCCAATATGACCCAGAGATCCCACTTCAATCTCGCAAATCATGTCTTACCTCTCACATTTTCCTGCCATATAGTTGTTGCCACTACCGACACAACAACTCATTCTTCATATTTCTTAGAGCCTGCCCATATGACTTCACCTCCGACCTGATCCAGCTCATGCTCTTCCTACTCCCCGAGGTTCATGTTCATCATGATTTATTCTTTTTTTTTACGCTGATCTGGCTTAGACCTATGCATGATTGCCAGTAGTAAATATTGATTCATTCATCTCTCCAAGCAATTACTCCAGGCCTCTCAATCTCAATTTCACCCCTTTCCCAAGTGCTTTTCAGGTCCACTATCATCGTCATAGCATCCCACTACTTTACAACCTAACTTGGAAGCAACATGGAACCGTTCTTCTTCTTATGTATTTAGACAATTTAAACAAATTACAACCAAGCTCGTAGCGTTCAATACCGACCAGCTTTTATTTCAATACTAACCAATTCCAACTGAGATCTTTGATACTTTCTACCAAATCACAGCCAAGTGAAAGCTCCCTTGCTCCACCTCCAACTCCTCTTCCAGTGTCTGAGGCAGACACATTTCAGTCTTTTTGGTTGCCACAAAACCCGTCTCCTAAGCTTTTGTGAACTAGTTTTTTAACCTCTGCTTTCATCGAGTTCATGGATCCTAAAACACCCTTCATTTCAATCAGCAGACTACGAAGAATCTCCAACAGTGTTCTATAGATTTTGGATCCACCCCAAGAATATGCTCTGCTGCCATTGATAGAACCGGGATTTGGAGTGGAAAAGTAAGAAATGTGGCACGTACTGGATAACTGTAGCAAGGAAAATATAGAGGTTGATAGATTTAAAGGGTACTATCTCTTTTTTTCCTTTTTTCTATAAGAAATGACCATAGATGGTGTCAGGTGGAAGCTTGAGCCTTCTGGAAAAGTTTCAAGGGTACTAGCTCTCTTACACAATCTAATTCTCAATGTCTGTCTAACTTACCTCACTTCCCTTCCCTCTCCCGTTGTTTTTACTGTTTTCATTAACAACTTCCTCTAACAAATTCCAACTATCTCATATAATGCCCCTATACTAACTAAATTACTTGTACAATAAGTTCACTGTTGGAGAGATCTTTGCTAAGTATGATATAGATTCAACAAGACCTATACATAATTTATCAACTCAAATGCTAACCTTTTCCAGATCACTGTACTTTTTTATTCGTTAAATTTGGCAGGCAATAGCAATTTAAATTAGCCGACAGAAATCTAACAGGGAGGTCAGTATCACGTAGAAGTAGGAAAAAACCTGGCAGGCCTGCAATTTTGCTTCCATCCCATCAATATACGCTTCACATCGAGCAATCTGCTCCTCCTTCTCTCTCTTTTCTCCTTCAGTTTGTCCAACTGTTTGTGTAAGCCGGCGAACTTCATCTTCCAGTGACTGCCGGATTTCTTCCCTCGTCATATTCTCATTTGCATACCGTTTCAGTTGTTCATCAAATCTTTTTCGAGCAGCTTCAGCACTCTTCAACCTCTCAGCAAGTGCATTCTTTTCCTTAACCACTTTCTGCCACATTAGAGATTGATGTCATTAACAAGCTTAAAATGCAGGCAAGAACCAACTATTAGAAAGAAAACAGCTAGACTTCCACTAGCATGTGGACATATAGCAACTTAATCCTTTTATTTCTTCAAGAACAGGAAAATTGCAATAGCAATGGATAGTGAATGGGGCAACAAGATGTAAACAAAAATCATGAGGCCTTTCTGGCTTGAGTAATGTTTTTCTATTAGTCTTTTGGTTACAGTTCAATTTATTATCCATTCTTCTCGGCACATGTGTGCATATGTAAAGGTTAATTCAGATAGGTATCATCCAAACAATTTGCTTCCCGTGAAGGTTGAATAATCATTAACTTAAAGTATCAATTGATACCTTCATCTCATCACGTTTTCGGGATTTCAATTGCGCGATTTGAGTCTCAGCATCATGGAGACGATCATGGAGAACTTTCTTCTCTGCTGTTAACTTCACAATGTCATCATCTCGCTCAGAACGAAGCCACTCAAGCTGACTCTCGATATCATGCATTTGTTCAGAAAGTTCCTTTTTCTCGCGAGAAAATCGCTCCATCTCAGCCTTCATCTCAACCTGTCAATTTTTTTTTAAGATGAACATCGTAAAACAGTAAGTGAACAATAGCAAGTTAGGATAATAATCTTGATATGAATCTATTCCACAATCCTTTCTTTATCATGTGTTTAAAAGATACTATGAGAATCATATAAATTTTGAGTATTAGCTCTTTTCATTTCGTTTGGTTCTCTTTTCACTCTCTTGTGAGTTAATATTCTTGAGTATTAGTCTCATTTCATCTATTGAAGAAAAAGTTTCGCTTCTTGTTTTAAAAAAAAAAATCATATAAATTTTACGTTAAAATTTAAATATTTTAGTTTTCAAACTCACCATGCTTTCTTTGACGGGATGATTCATTAAATCCCGCCATCTATATATCCATTCCATGGGCAACTGAATCTAACTTATGAGAAATGTACATGGGTAAGCCAGAATCAAATACCTTAAGGCGATTGTTCATGGCATCAGATTCACTTAGTTTTTGTGACAGAATTGCTTTTTCTTTCATCATATTTGAAATCTCTACTTTGCTTTCTTCACGAATACGGATGATTTCATCTTCGGTTGCACATAACTGGTGCCAGAGAGCAGCACGGTCAACATTTGCTAGTTCAGCAACATCCCGCATCATATTTAGCACAGGTCTAATTATTTCTTGTTCATCACCAATTAACATAACCAGAATTTCCAAATCCATATCTACTTCACGGTTATTATCTGTACTGCTGGTGACACGATCAACCAATCTTTTTAGCATCCTGGCTCGATATGATTCGCTTGCATACCACTTAAACAATAATGGATACAGCATTTTCACAAATCCTCTAACGCAAGGGTCTCTAGAGAGTGCTAATGTTTCGGCAAGACCAACAATAGAAGTGAAATCATCCCGCTGGACTCTCAGCTGCTCACTAGTTTCTCCATCTATTACAGAATCTCCATGCTGGAAGCTTTCAGCTACAAATCTAGCATTGCTATTTGCTTTTTGAGCAAGACGTTTTTCCAACACCACAGCAACAGATTTAGCTGTGATGGCACCACGAGCTACAGCTCTCTCAAATGTCTGTGATGCTTCAACGGCAAGACAAGGTATAGATAACATCTCAATCAAGATATAAATATCAGAAAAATGACGAGCAGCATGTAAATCCTGCTCATCCAACGGATGCAAACTTTCTGCAGGGCCAGGTTCACCAAATAAGAAAAGCTCACGTGATATTTTTGAGTGGAAATCATCAGCATCATCATCACAATCAAGATCTCTGAGTATAATATCAGAAACATCACCCCAGCTATTTACCGTTTTACTTAATAAATCAAGAACACATGAGGAAACCTCCATGCCCAAATTCTTCAGCCTAACACGTACTGATCTCACCTATAGAATGAAACAGAATAAGGTTGTAGTACTCACAAAAGTAAACACAACAATAAAGTAAAAAGGTTGCATAAAATATAAGTAATGCCCATTTATTCTATATACATACTGCTTCAGAGAGATGTTGGCACTGGGCTCCAGCTTTGAAAACAAAATCTATAGTTGCAGCAAGAGGCTCATCATTTGAATCTGCTAAAAACTCAATAGATTTAAGTAGAACCTGTTCCCAAACTTCGGTGCCACACTCCAATTGACTAAGAGCACCAAAAACCTAAGGAAAAAGGCAATGTCCCAATCAAGAGAAAGAAGCGTTCTCAAATCAAATTTTAGAAGAAACTAAAGTTCCAACACAACATAAACCATAAACCACAGGAGCACAGGCATTACACATAATTGTTTCCTTAAAGCAAATCAGGAAGGTCAAAAGAATTCAGTGAATAAGGGTAGAAATGAGAGATAAAGAACAATGTGCTTACAGGTATCCGCAGTGCTGGCTCAGCACCAGGCTGTTGAAGCCGTTCTAGAAGCACACCAGCAGCCAATGGATGTTCTGAATGCTCAACCAGTTTGGGTACCAGTGCAACCAGGTCAGACTGTAGATGCTTGGGAGCTTTATCCAGCACAAGAGCAATCTTTTGTGCGGACTGAGGCCGTCTTCTTGGCTCAGGACATCCTCGAGGGACAGCCCCATCTAGGGCTCTCAATGAATTTACAATCAAGCCTAAAAGCTCCTCAGATTGCTCAGGCCACTTGGTCTGCAAATTCAATTTGTGCTACCAATAAATATCAAGGAACAAAAGAAAGCCGTACACCACTGAAGCAGCATTAAAATGTACCTTTGTACGAAGGAAGACATTCTCTGAAACCCCAGCAGATGTTTCAGGTGGATGTATTAGCTCTTCAGGTTGAGACTTGCACAGCCTATCGGTTCTAATCATGTCAGAGCTTTGTACAGCAGGTGCACTACTACTTTCATCAACGGAATCCAATCTCTGAAACGGAGGACAATCTACAGCCTCTATTGCTCCATTTTCATTTTCACCTTCTAGTGGTGTAGTAGTAGCTCCACTGCTAGGAACAGAAGGCTTTGAATTTGTTTCCAACTGGTCTCCAGAGCCCCCTTCTGAAGGTTGGCAACACTCGACCATTATATCCAACAGTAAATCAATAATTGCCTGCTGTAAGACTTTGACTCCCATAAGCAAATTCATTAAACTGGGGGATGACTCATCTGACTTTGAGACCTTCTTTCCATCATTGCTACTGGAGAGCTTAGTAGGAAGAAGCAAGCGCTTAACTTTAGCAGGATCATCAAGATAAACACGAAGCCCAGTAAGAAAACCTGCAATTGCACCAGCATCCATTAAAAGTTTTTCCCGCAAAGTGACCTGTGGTTGTGAAGGATTATCTCCGTATGTTAGATGAAATCCAGCTGTAGATAGAAGGTTTCTAAAAATGTCTTCTTCATCACCACTTATTCCTTCACTATCTTCTGAATCAATGAGCTCATCCGGATCAGTAGTCAAAGCATCCTGATCATCTTCTGAAGCCAAAACCTGAGAAGGAAGGTACCGCTTGAAAACAATCACATAACCATCCAATCTTGTAAAAGATATGGGAAGAAATTTCAAAATACTAATTTTGAAATAACTGATTTCTCCTATAAGAAATGATATTCAGAATTTAGTATAAAATTGTAGCTCAAGAGATATTGAAATAAGTATCCATGAATTTCTTCCTTTTCCCTAATGAGTTATACACTTTACTGATAAGCATATGGCAAAAGTGTAAACCACCTGTCAGATAAAAACCAGGAGAAAGAAAATATATTCTACTATGCCATTTTTTATGTTAGCCATTTAATGAACTTGAAATTATGACTTCCTTTAGATAGTCTTCTTCCTCAAACAATTCTATTACAGAAGTCAAGATCTCAAAACTGTTAAAAGATCACTTGAACTGTGGAAGTACAAGTCTCATAAAGTAATTGGAGTGCTTTTTCGTATGTCTAGACAGGATCTCTTGGATAAAGTATCCCTGTTGTAATATTTCATATCATTAATGAAATATTTATTTTCTATCTTATTATCCTCGATTGGAACCCGTTTTGGTATAGTCCATTCTGTTTGTTGGCTACCCGTCTTATTGTATATCCTTTTGTCTTCTTTTATTTTTCTAAAACAAAGACAAAAGCCACTTACCTCAAGATCTGAAAACTCGAACCAAGGGCAGCAATCCAATATTTCACATACAAAAACAACTGTATCTCGTACAAGAAATCCTGCTTCTGCCTCTAGCATATCTGACACCTTCATGAATTGCAAAACAGAATTATTCCATGTCTTAGTACAAATAGAAGACTCCTTCCATACAGTTTTTGCTGGATATTTTTGATTCACCACGGCCATTTTGTATCGGACCCAAAAGTTTTTATCTGGATCACTGCCAACAGACTGATCACTCTCCAGATAGATGCAAATGGTGTCAAAGGACTCATAGACGCCTGCAATGTTCGAAATAAATTTAAAATATAAACTCACAATTTTTAAGAAGATACAAACAACAAGGTTACCACCTAATTAAGAAAGATGCAAAAGACATACCAATACGGAGCTCACATCCACCAGCTTGAAAGAATTTACTAAAAATTTTACGGGTTTCCATTATTTCCTTGAAGGACAAAAAGTTCTCCACCTTCCATGTAAATGAACTTCTTTTTGCTACCTTATCCATCACAGAGCTGGAACCAGTTGCCTCCACGTCTTGATCAATAAAATCCTGCATCACAGATGTCTCCTTTAATATAAGGACCTCTGCTGAGAATATTACAGTATCCTGAACAAGAAAACCGGAATCCTGATCAAAGAGGCTAGTAAGTGTGACAAATTCACGCCATCCCCAGTCTTTTGCAGCTTTGGAGTACCGGTTTTGAGACTCCTTTGTAACAGATTTCTCTTCCATCTTCTGGTTCACAACTGACAACCGATGACTCACAAAACAACTCCAATCACTGGAAGTGTTTCTTGAATCCGTAACTTCAAGAAAGACTGAAAGGTGACATGGTGGTTGAGACTGCCCTGATACCAGCAAGTAGAAAGGACAATTTAATCAACGTGTTCTAAAACAAAGACTAACAATAAACTACAATAAATGTGTCCTGTTAAATTGTTAATCAACTTAGCATGCAACTCCACAACTATAGAAAGAATAACAATGATATCAGAGACATCTAGCATGATCTAACCAAATATTGTCTCGACTCAAACCATTTCCAGCAAGAAGATATGGAGTGTACGTGTAACTATGACCCGCATGCATTCGAGTTTTTCACCATGATAGCTATATCCATCTACAAGTTTTTTTACTTCAGACCAGACACCGAAGCATCTACATTTTTTATCTCAGAGCAGACAAATCATACGCAGCAAGACATGTTGAAATAATTTCAGCTGAAAGAGCCGTGATAAAGAATAAAAATAAATTATCTACTTCTCAGGCACGGCAGGCTAGAATGTCAAACAAAGTTCAAAATAACTAAGAGAAATCTACAAGTTCTTAAACACAGAAATAGGGAATCATATATAATTAACACATACAATGTATATGGAATAAAATTCTAGATGCTTGAGTTTTTCTTTCTTACTTTCTAGTAGTCAGCAGGATATCTCATCCTCTTTCGAATATTTCTCTTACTAATATAATTTTGGTTTCATGTTTGAAGCAGAAGTTTCTGGGAAGAAGTTCAGGCGTACCTCGAGGATAAACAATGAGACGACAGTCCCGATTCCCGACTTGGAATCTCCTGCTCTTGATGCAAAGACCTGTAATCTTCCTCTTCTTCAAAAGATCCTTCAACCTTGTGAAGTTCTCAATCCTCCACGTGAATTTTCCCATATGACCATCTGATTTCCTAATGCCACTTCCATTTCTACCTCCAATTACTCCACCATTCTTCGAGAAACTACTAAACTCCTTGATCACATGAAAAGAGGTACTAAACACAGCGGTATCATCAACTAAAAAACCAGAATCTTGCCCAACAAAATCAGACATCTTCATGTAGTCATTCCACCCCAAACTGGTATTATCCCCACTCTTATTATCAGCTGCAAATCTCCCATATGAGTCTCGATGCATGTGATTCAAAGTAGGCTTCTGGTTCAACACAGACATCCGAAACAAACACCAACAACTCCTATCAGGTAATATTACTGTCTTTTCTGTATCCTTGCTCTCTAGACACATTGATAAATACTCAGTCCCATTAACTGAGCTCTGATAGACGCTAATCCTCAAATTACACTCTCCAGCTGGGAACACGGGGCTCATTATTTTCTGTGTTTTTATCATCTCTTTAAACAAACTAAAATTATGAACTTTCCAGGTGAACTTGCCGCTGAGCACCTCAGGCACAGGGCAAGCAACAACCGAGGATGCCATCATCATAGATGACGCTGGCTCATTGTTATCCCGGGTAAAGTTTACAGACTCATTGAGGATTAGAATATCAGCGGTGATCAAAATGGACTCATTATTAAACAAATAGCCGAGCTTAGAATCAAACACGGTGGAAGAGGGAGTAAAATCGCACCATCCGTGTGACTTCTTCTTGCTCGAGAAACGGTGCCAAGAATCCCGATGAACGGTCTTCGAATCATCGAGAACGTTGACGATGGCCAAACGGTAGCTCGCAAAGCAATCCCATTTAGAAGACGATGTACCGCGCGGGTCCACGATTTGAAGGTAGATTGAAATATACCCCGGCAGAGCTTGGGAATCCCCCTTCGGATATATCAACAGACGGCAATCGTAACCTCCGACCTCAAAATACTTGCTCCATAGAGCCCTAGCCTTGATTCTCGGGAAATTTTGTACTGTCCATCTACATACGGCAGAGAAATCCCCCCGCCGATCCACAGTCACCGTTTCCTGCGCCCCGCCGCCATCTCTAGACCCGACGGCCAAATCCTCCGCCGCCGCCGCAGCCGATATGGATTGGGGCTTCTCCAACGGCGTCGAGGAGGAGGATTGAGACTGCTCCGATAAACCCGTGGTGGATGATGAAGATACTGCCTCAGATATACTCTGCTTCATTGTTTCTCTCTTTTGAGGGCTTTGTTCGTTCGTTTTCGTTTTCTCTTTAATTTTTTTTTTTTTTTTTGCTGTTTTTGTTTTATCAAATTCACGTTGAGAGAGATTGAAGACGAAGAAGAAGAAGAAGAAGAATAGAGAGAGAGAGAAAAAATAAAAATAAAAATAAAAATAAGAGAGAGAGAAAGTTTGTGATATGTGGTGAGAGGGTAAGAATAGTGAAGCTTTGGACAATGAGAAGCGCATGATATGCTAACTTGCGCCCCTTTTTTCTTTAATTTCTTTATTCTCTTTTTATGAGAAATTTGCATGGAAAAACTCTCCTTTTCGGGATCATTAATGTGATTTGACCATGCTCAAATTAATGACATTTGACCTTTCAGATCGTGACATTTGGTCCAAATTACAGTAAGAGGCATCATCATCGACTTCAGCTCTCAGTCTCGCTCAAGTCACGTTCGCCTCGTTCAGTCTCGCTCTCGCTCGCTCGCTCTCGCTTATGATATAATTAAGTTGTCAAAATTCGGAGAAAAGAAAAAAAAAAAATCGTGACTATAGTTGACTCTCGCCACGCTTCTCGCTTACTCGCTTTCTCGTTCGCTCGCTCTCATTGACTTCGCTCTCATTGCTCGCGCTCTCTCTGCTACTCCAGCTCTTCTCTGTCTTTTTTTTGTCATTTTTTCTTTATATTTTTTTCCATTCATTTGAGCGAGAGCGAGACAACGAGAGCGAGACAACGGGAGCGAGAGCGTGAACAACGTGTCGGAGCGTGAACAAGAAAGATCGCTCCATATTACCCTTATGAGTCATTTTGCGCGCATTGCCACGTCAAAATAGGTCATATTTCATTATTTTGAAATGTCAGGTCAAATGCCATTAATGCATTGGAAAATGGGTTATCCGTACGAATACCCCTCTTTTTATCCCGATCTTTTTGGTTATTCGGAATTTTGAGTGATTTCGAATCTTAATGAATTTCATTATTTAGTGTAATCAGAAATATAACATTTGTAGTTCGACAAAAGATGTATATATCTTAAACTATGTAATAATAATAGCTAACAAGAATATAGCTTAACTGGTATCAAGTATAACGAAGTTATGAGTTCGAATCTCTCACCTCCAATTGTTGATGTACTTACAAATAATAATAAAATAAAATAATTTTTTGTTTCAAAAGAAATTAAAACCATATTTTTACATTAAAAAAAATAACAATATCTTTTTTTAATTTAACATTTGAGGTGAGAAAATTAGAATTTTTTATTCTATAATCCACAGTATATGCTTAAACTATGCTCAGGTTGATAAAAAAAATAAATAACAATATTGTGCTACATCCATTAAGAAAAAACTGTCTACTATGGAAATAATATTTTTTTTTTTTTGTTACTAGGATATCTTATCAAGTTGTATGTGATTTTTTTTAGTAAACAAATGTGGGAGTATAGAGATTTAAACATTATATCCTAAATTAAGTAGTTAATGACAGTTATTGACGAGCTAAGTTCGTGTTGACTTTGTAATTTTTGTTTATTGATCTATTTATGTTATATTCAATAAATAAGTGTATTTTTCTAAATTTTTACTAGCCACTAAAAATGTACCTCCATCATAAAATATGTAATAAATCTATAAAGTATCTATTAGTGTATGGGAGAACTTTTTCAATAAATAAATTAGAATTAGAATATTTAGATTTAACAAAATTTCATGAAATTTGAATTGCTTACGTAGTTTAGTATATATTTTATTTTCATACAAATAAGTCAATATTAGAACTCTATATTGCTCAACTTTTTATTTTCTCTTATTTTTCAACCTACATCTAATCATAAAAGATTAATCACATTCATTTCAAATCTTTATCATCCTATAAGACACCAAATTTAAAATCAATCTACAAAATAGCGAGATGTAAAATTATCTTTAAAAAATATGTATACTATTTCTTGATTCCAAATTTCCAAGGAGATGATTTAGGTTAGAGAGGAAAGGCGCTGATACCATACATCCATTACTCTGGTAACGATCGTAAACTCGGGTATCTCCACCGTCGATGCGTTTTGAGAAGCCGATTCGTCTACGTACATTCTTTCACGTGCTTCTGTGGGTCCAGCTGTAGGATGCACGTGCAACCGAGATCCTTCATCCAGTTGCGCCACGTCAGCAACCCATTGAAAACTTCCAGAGTTTATTTTATTTCTTTATTTTTATTTTATTTCACAGGTTTTGCATTACTCAGTCATTTCTCTAACCCTAGAATTTTTCTTTTTCTGTCTATTCATGCATTTCTTTTTACTAATGTGCAACAATATATATATATATATATATATATATATATATATATATATATATATATTCTATCGGTTAATCTGATTAAATTTACACCATCAAATGTTCATTGTTTAAGTTCAACTATGTGAGATTTGTTTCTACCAAGCAATCAGTGCTCATATAGTGAAGATAACCAAATACGTAGTCTATTGATGAGGCATGAGATTTTGATGTGATCATATTAGGAGTCTTATGTCGTTGGATTTTCTCCCTATGACGTCGACCTATTATGCATGCTAGCAATTCGTTGATTTTAGTATTGGCCAACGTGAGGTACGTTTCTTCTCTATATATGGAGAGAGATGAAGAATATAAACGACATAGTATTCATTGTCTTTTTTGGAAATTAAAGTTATGGTTAATCTAAAACATGCAACAATCACTACATATTAAAATTTGATATTTTATATATATATTATTTTTTAATTCAACGACAATTGCAAAAATTAGGAGGTTAAATCATCTATCTTTGGAATGATGTTAATGACTTATCTAATGAGCTATGTTCAAATCGACGATTATTATGTTTGTAAATATAAACCTTACAACATGCTTTTAGTATAAAAATTGCATTAAAAACATATCTAACCTGTAATTTTGTTATTCATCTGACAATAACGTACACAAATGTTTTATTTATTTCATTGACGAATATTTGTTAACACGAACAAATATTTGAAGTATTTATTTTTTTAGTTCAACTATTTGTGGGGGAGAATATTCAAACCTCTTTCAATAACATGTAAGGTGAGGAGATTCAGAGTACCTTTAACTTATTGGGTGAGTATATATTATTCTGACTAACTGAGTTATCCTTGAATCATAAAGTTGGATTTTAAAATGTATTTGGATTTATGTTATATAATTAATGAAAAATTGAAGATAATCATTAAAATATGCATAGACTAATCCAACGTATTTAAAATTTTTAGGTCATGTTTGATAATCATTTGATTTTTTTGTTTTTGGTTTTTGAAAATTAAGTCTAAAAATACTACTTCTACTAATGGATTTTTATGTTTTTTTTTTCTACTTTGTACCTATATTTTCAAAACCAAGCTAAGTTTTGAAAATCTAACAAAAAAAAAAATTAGTTTTCAAAATTATATATTGTTTTTTAAATTAGGCCTATAAACTTAATGATTAATGGAGAAAGATGTGAATTATTGTATAAAATATGAAAACAAAAAATCGTGAAAAAACAAGCATAATTCTAAAAAATCAAAAACTAAAAACTAAGGGTTCGTTTGATAATCATCTGGTTTTTCGTTTTTAGTTTTTAAAAATCGTGATTGTTTTCTCACAATTTCTCCACCATGAGGTTTTTTCTTATATGTAATACATTTTTCACAAATTCCTTAAGGAAACACTTGAGTTTCAAGCCAAATTCAAAAAACAAAAACAAGTTATTGAAAACTATTTTTTTAATTTTCAATATTTAGGTTAGTTTTTTAAAACACATGTAAAAATTGGATAACAAATCAATGAATTATATGGGTGGAACTAGTATTTGTAAGCTTAATTTTTAAAAATAAAAAATAAAAAACAAAATGGTTATCAAACGAAGTTTAAATATTTATCCAACAGAACTTTAGTTATATATTTTCCATTCATTAATGTTTAAATTAATAGATAATAATTTTATATAATATAATTCTCGGTGAACCGGTGGGATTGAAATAAATAATTATGTCATTTAAGAAATGAAAGTTTATAACGTGTCTTCCAAAATTATATAAAATAAAAATGTCATTTTATTTTTGTAGTTAAACAATACTTGAATTTTAGAAATTTATATATTGATTGGGAGTGTCTTGACCAGTCAAACTATACTCAAGTTAAGCAAAAGATTAGAATGACATTTTTCTTTTTCTTTTTACGCAACTTAATTTGTCATTAAGCCTCTATAGATTATAAATAATCTTTCAAATTTGTAAGAAATTTTACTATTTTTGGTGTATCGCATGGCTTATTCTACCGTGTAAAATTGTATATGCTGCCGTTAGTGAGTGTAATTGAATAACATCCAAACTAAAGGATTAAATTCAAATTTTGTAAACAAACAACAGAAACTTAGTTTTAAAAAAAAAATGTTAGAAAATACTTTTAGCTTAAACTTGGATGAGAGTAATAATTTAATCTCTATATTTTCAATTTTGTAACAATTTAGTCATGAACATTAGTGTAACAGTTTAAGTTCTATTTGATAATTATTTGATGTTTTTTTATTTTGATAATTGTGAAAATTAAACTTGTTCTTTCTTAATTTATCTACCACGGTTTTTATCTCTCTTAAAAAAACATTTGAGTTTTTAGTCAAATTCAAAAAATAAAACACGAGATTTTGATTTTATTTATTTTTTTAATTTTAAAAACTTGACTTGGTTTTTAAAGCATATGTGAAAATGTAGACAACACAACAAAGAAAACGAAAGTGGTTTTGATAGACTTAATTTTACAAAACAAAAAATCAAATAGTTATCAAATAGGTCTTAATTATTGTATTTTGAAAATTTGTAACTAATTATAGACCAAACATGTTTTTTTAGTACAACAACATTTTGGGTGGGGGATTCGAATTCACGACCTATTGGTCATAAGTCTTACTTATGTCATGTTAGACTATGTGATATAATTAAATTTACCCCAAACTCTCAGCTTTTAGTTTGATTGGTGATTTAAGATGGTATCAGAGTTTGACTTTTCATCAAAAATTTTCAAACCCACAAGTGAGGGTAGTGTTTAGACTATGTGATATAATTAAATTTACCCCAAACTCTCAGCTTAAGTCTTTAGTTTAAAGTCGACACTTTTGAAGGAATTTCTTGAAGTAAAAAATAAGAATTAAATCACCAAACGTTAAAGTCCAAAAAGACAAGTAGGAGGATTAAATTATTACACAGGATATCCAAACTATAGTATTACTTCTATGAAAGTTCGAGGACAAGAGGTATTTTTTAATCCAAAAAAAATATAATTTATTCAGCTAAAAATTACAATTACATAAAATTTGTGGGACGTCCATACAAAAGGATCAAACACACGAGGCATCATTTTGAAATAAGTGAAAATGCGAGGACCTGAAAATAAATAGAATGACAATGAACAGTAGACCACGTGTCAGCTCACTGAGTTGAAAGAATCCCCGTTCTCCAGACGTCTGTGAGCTCCACTGTGATTCGTGCTTCTTCTCCAGCGGGCCAAGCTCGGTAGAACAGTTGGCCTTCACATTTTTCCGGCGAATTCCGTACCCCACCGGTTATTCTCCGTCGTTTCTGTAAGTTCACCGTGATTCTCAACCTATAGCTTCATAATTTCAGTAATTAGGGCATTGAATTGGTTGAAAAGGTTCATGACATGTTTCTCTCATAGGGCTCTATGAAATCGGTTTGTTTTTGGACGATTTTGAAAAAATGGTGGGGAAACCTTTTGTATTTGTTGAAATTGTTTGTTGAGGAAGAGAATGGAAAAGTCTGTATATTCGCAAATGATTACGACATCTTGTCTCGTTTACTCGATGGACTGCCTTTCAGCAATTCATGCTTGCATTGCACGTTTTATGACGTTGTTGATGTAATATAGCAATTTGTTGAGCATATGAGCGGCCATTGTTTTGGAATAACTGATAAATTGAGATGTAGACTTGTAGTTGCTTTATCAGAAGATTAGACTTTCGTAAGGTTGCTAGAAAGGTGATTGAATTAGCAGTTAGCGCTGTAAACAGTGCAATTTCGCTCGAATGAAGATAAAGTTATTGGCAATTTTGTAAATCAATATTGTACTCTGAATGCTTGCTATCTACAATTACATGAATTGAAATTAGATTATCTTGAAGGTTAACCATGGAGTTTGATATTGGTCTTTTCATATTCACGGGGCCGAATGTTAAGCAGTGAATTTAAAGGATGAAGGCTGGAACAGGTTGAAATGTAAGTTCTCTACCTATATGCTCAGTTTTAACGTGATTTATCTCTAATAACTGAGAGAACTATCATGAATGTTATCCCGTCAAAAAGTCTGCCCAATCGTAGTTCCTTGGTTCCTCAAACCTGAGTGTCTCATGCGGCCAACGGTATAGCAAATACATATTGAATCTCATGCACCACAAGGTCCCATATATTTGCATATTGACAGTAAACCTCTCAGGACGTCTGGAGCAAATGCCATCAGTTACATGCAGAAATTTTGGAATTCTCTAGTCAGCTGATGTACACGCAGGATGGCACTGTATGATTGGATCACGATTCATTTAGTTTTACAATATATAACCATAAAATTTGATTATTGAACTTTTGTCATGTTTGATTTCTCGATAGTTCCTTCTCATTGTTTCTAAATATGCCCAATGGTCTATGACTGCCGAACCATAATTATGTAAAATCTTTCTTTCAGATGGAGGAAGTTTGTCTTAATAGCGAGCCTATCTTTGATGAATGTGACGAGTATGAGGTGGATGGTGATGGTTCCTTTGTGGACCACGATAACGAATCTGGTGAAGCACAGTCAAAGAAGAATCCTCCACTGCCTACTGTAGGTCTGGAGTTTGATTCTTTTGATGAGGCATATGACTTTTATAACGTTTATGCTAAGGAACTGGGCTTTGGCATCAGAGTCAGTAATTCGTGGTTCCGATCTAAGAGAAAAGAGCGATATAGAGCTAAACTCAGCTGCAGCAGTGCAGGATTCAAGAAAAAAAGTGAAGCCAACAATCCAAGGCCGGAAACTAGAACTGGTTGTCCTGCAATGATAATTATTAGGCTGGTTGACACCAAAAGGTGGAGAATAGTTGAAGTTGAGCTTGAACACAACCATCCAGTGAGTCCACAAATCACTCGATTTTACAAGTCCCATAAAAAGATGATTCTTGCAGCAAAGAAAGTACAGCCACAGCTGCACCCTGTAACTGAAGTTCATACCATCAAGCTGTATAGGACAACTATTCTTAATGGTTGTAATGGATGCTCAAATATTGACCAGAGAGAGGGTACCAGTTCTGTTGATCACTTGAAACACTTGGAACTTAAAGATGGGGATGGACATGCACTGTATAATTATTTCTGCCGCATGAAATTGACGAATCCCAATTTCTTTTACTTGATGGATTTTGACAATGATGGGCATTTGAGGAATGTGTTCTGGGCGGATGCCCGATCCAGGACTGCATGTTGTTACTTTTGTGATACAATCACAATAGATACAACGTGCTTAACAAACAGATATGAGATTCCTCTGATTTCATTTGTTGGTGTGAACCACCATGGGCAATCAGTGTTGTTAGGATGTGGTTTTGTTGGATTTGAATCAGTGGAGTACTTCGTTTGGATTTTGAAGGCGTGGCTTCGATGCATGCTGGGACGCTCTCCACAGGTCATCATTACTGACCAAAATAAAACATTGCTAGCTGCAGTCTCTGAAGTCTTCCCTAAAGCTTGTCACTGTTATTCTATGTGGTATATAATGCAAAGAATACCTGAAAAGTTGGGTGGATTGAAAGGATATGAAATGATAAGAAGCCAATTGAACAAAACCATTTTTAGCTCATTGAAGATAGCTGAATTTGAAACTTCATGGACTAATATGATCAAGCAGAATGGGCTTGGAGATAATAAATGGCTCCAATCATTATATGAAGATCGGACATTATGGGCTCCTGTATACTTAAAAGACATTTTTTTTGCAGGAATGGTCCCTATCCATGCAAATGAGAGCTTTAAAACGTTTTTTGATGGATATGTACATAAACACACATCTTTCAAGGAATTTGTTGATAAGTATGATCTTGCCCTCCACAGGAAATACCATAAAGAATCAGCAACAGATCTGGAGTCAAGAAATTTAAGCCTTGAGTTGAAAACGAGATGTAATTTTGAATTGCAGCTCTCCAAGGTGTACACAAAAGAAATATTTAGCAAGTTCCAATCTGAGGTAGAAGGAATGTACTCTTGCTTCAACACAAGGCAGGTCAATGTAAATGGGCCTATAGTAACTTACGTTGTCAAAGAAAGGATTGAAGTTGAGGAAAACAAGAAAGAGGTAAGATATTTTGAGGTTTTGTATGAGACAACTGAAGTGGACATTCGGTGCATTTGCAGTTTATTCAACTACAAAGGTTACCTTTGCAGGCATGCGTTAAATGTTCTTAATTATAACGGTGTGGAAGAAATCCCAGCTCGCTACATTGTGCCACGCTGGTGTAAAGATTTCAAACACAGGTATCTTCTAGGTCAGAGCTTAGGTCATACAAATGTGTATAGTTCAACATACCAATATAGTCATATTCTTAATTGTGCACTTCCAGTTGTAGAGGAAGGTGCACAATCTCAAGAACGTTATAAGCTTGCATTGCAAGAGCTGGAGAAGTTGTTGAATAAATTAAATCTTGTAGAGGATAATCTAAATAACGATGGATAGTTTGTTCTGATGAGGTCATTGTGAAAAAAATACAAAGATTTGTTCCAAAGACAATGCTAGTGTAGATGCCACGTGTATGCTCTCTCTCTCTCTCTCTATCATCAATCCCGAGAATGGTATGTGTTTGTTCATTTCCTCTGTAAAACTGATACATAATGCAGGTAAACAATTGGACCATACTCCCAGCCTCTCCTAAAACAACCCCTCCCCCAATTGCAAATTGCTGCACACATCCCACAGAGAAAGATGCAGAACTTGTTTGTTTGATTTAGCTTTGATATTATGGCCTACAAGTGGGTCATTGATCTCAGATATCAAAGCGCAACTACTTTCTTCTTCAGGGAAACCCTCATTTCTCTACCCCCACACAATGATTCAGCCCTTTGCATTAAAAAGCTCCCTTGCCATTATGGTCAAAGGGAGGTACCTAACCATTCATCATCTTTATGGAAGTTCTTTCGCTTTATATGTCTCAAACTGCTGAAAGTGAGATATCTGTATGACTGTCAGAAGATTAAATTACAAATTTAGTCCATATAGTTTGGAGAAAATTAGAATTTAGTCCCTATGGTTTTAAAAGTTAGAATTTCATCCTAGTGGTTTGATAAAACCTTGTAAATAGTCACTCGGTTTTATCGAACCATAGGGACTAATACTAACTTTTAAAATTATAGAGACTAAATTTCTTACTTTTTCAAAATCGTAGGAACTAAATGTATAATTTAATCCTATTAGAATGAGTTGATGGGAAACTGGTATTTGGTTTGGTCAAACTAGTAGTTTCAGGTATTGTCCTTACACATTCCGACACAAACTCTTGGGATCGAACGTACAGCAGGCGCACGGCCGGCAGCCTGAGGAGGGAGCTAATCCAATCAGAACCTTGCCTCCATGTTATCAAGTAAGTATGGAATAAGAAACACCGAAGTTGATACATAATAAACTATTGGAAAACATTTCTTAGCATGCAATTAAATTGCAGCATTTTGATATTATTCTGACTTTTCCTCGTTATAGGCTACCTATGGATGATAGAAGAGCTTTATGTGAACACTTTTCTGTGGAAGTAACAAGAGCTCTATTATCATATAGTAGGCTCCTAGGCTAACTTTCATAGGGTATGCCATTTTTTAAAAAAATCTTACTTGTAAGTTCATATTGCATTTAATCTGGTCATTCCCATTGAAGGTGGGACCATAAATCCTTCCATTTTCTCCCACTTAAATTCTCAACCCCCTCAATAATAGTCTTTGTTCTACCTTCTAATTGAAGACATGCTACTACTATAGTCTATGGACCTTGATGTATTTATTATAGTAACATTAGGTACATAGAAACTTTACAGTTGGAGATAATGCATAGAATTATTTGGTTAGTAAATAGTGACATGATTCCATGTAAAAGAGTATTTCTGCTTTTAACAACAATATAGGAACAAACTTGAATATGTACCCAATGGGTTAAAAAACATATACGCTCAACTAAGAGATCATAGATTTTTATTCTCGCATTCCACGCACATGTTTGGATTTTTTTTTTTTTTTTTAAGGAAATAATTGTTAGAATTGTGATTGTGGCTGCAAACCGTTCATATACATGTGGGCTTGCTCAAATGATGTTTATAACATTTTGTGTCCATTTTGCCTTCCAAAATTTTCTTTTCTCCATCATTGCCATATGGTCTAGTTCATTGATTGTTGTGTGATTGGATTGCTATATTTTTGTTTTATTAATTAGCACCACCATAGATAAATAAATTATCTGCAACAAAAACAACTTTGAGTTAGATTTAGATCAACTGTTTTCATTATTTTATAAACAAACGCCTCCTCAAAAGGTGCCTTTGATGACAAGAAATTGAGAAATTTGGATAGGAAGTTGAACATTTAAAATTTCGATAATTTAGGTCTGGTTTGATAACCATTTGGTTTTTAAAAATTAAGCTTAAAAGTAATACTTCTACCAATGAATATCTATGTTTTCTTATCTACTTTATACACATGTTTTCAAAAATCAAGTTAAGTTTTTGAAAACTAAAAAAAGTAATTTTAAAAAACTTGTTTTTATTTTTGACATTTGACTTG
Organism: Trichosanthes cucumerina; assembly: GCA_036507285.1. Lineage (NCBI taxonomy): Eukaryota > Viridiplantae > Streptophyta > Magnoliopsida > Cucurbitales > Cucurbitaceae > Trichosanthes > Trichosanthes cucumerina. Next base: position 101,223,465 of record CM071835.1, read on the forward strand.
AATGATTTTTCAAGAAAGATGGAAGTCATGGTAGAGAATGTGAAGTGAAATTGTAAAAAAAAAAAAAAGAAGCATAATTTTCAAAAACTAAAAATCTAATGGTCTCTTAAATGCTCGTCTCAACTCTCAATAAGTCTTTCCGATGGAAGGTAAATCATGATTTTCCATATGAAACGAGAACTCAAATTTTCGCCAAGAAAAAATATGGTTAAATTATACTAAACACTTTGAGATATATTGGATTTTAAAATTTTTCATTTTAACCTATGATATAAAAAAAAACACACCCTTAAAATTTTTCTATTAGAATGATGTGTAAAAATTAATACAATAATTTGGGTAAAACTTAAAATGCATACCTAACATCATTTACAACACCATTCATATAAATTGACATGTATAAAATGAATTCATTTTGTAAATAATGTTATAACTGATGTCATTAATATCTATCTTTTGAACTAAAAGGAATAACAACAATAATCTTAATTTTCTATATATTTAAAATTAAATTACACGCATGCTTTTTAATTTTTACAAAAATGAAACAACTATTGTGAATTTCATTTTAATGAAAAGACTCTCCAAGTTAGAGTAATTTCATTGTAATGAAAAACTCTCCAAAGTACTTTTCGAAATTCTTCCACTTCAAGGATTAAAATAAACTTTTCAAAAGTTCATGAACATAACTAAAATTTAGGGGTATTCGTACGGATAACCCATTTTCCAATGCATTAATAACATTTGACCTGACATTTCAAAATAATGAAATATGACCTATTCTGACGTGGCAATGCGCGCAAAATGACTCATAAGGGTAATATGGAGCGATCTTTTTCGTTCACGCCCCAAGACGTTGTTCACGCTCGCTCCGTTATCTCGCTCTCGCTCAAATGAATGGAAAAAATATAAAGAAAAATGACAAAAAAAGACAGAAGAAAGTTGAGCAGAGAGAGAGAGCGAAGTCGTGAGAGAGCGAGCAGCGAGAGCGTGAGCGAGTCAACTATAGTACGATTTTTTTTTTCTCCAAAATTTTGACAACTTAATTACTATCATAAGCGAGAGCGAGAGCGAGAACGAGACTTGAACGAGAGCGAGAACGTGACTTGAGCGAGAGCTAGAGTCAGTATGATGCCCTTACGGTAATTTGGACGGAATGTGCAGTACAAAAAGAGTCAAATGTCATTAATTTTACAACATGGGTCAAATCACATTAATGCATGTGAAAAGGAGTTTTCCATGCAAATTTCTCTAAAATTTACTCTAAAATTCAAGAGTATTATTTTGTATAATTTAACCCCCCCAAAAAAAAGAATACTTGACTCTAAGCATCACAACACAGCAGAGTAAAGCATCTTTATACGGCCACACACAGACAAGAGATTGATGGAAAACAATTCAATTCCATGAATTTCAAACTCATGCATAATTCTTTGTACTCGACAAAATGGAAAATCATACAGCTACAACGATGAAGAATTATTATATCTCTTTAAAGATGTAATAGATAATAGTCTCGTTTTGAAGTTGCTTATGCAAAATAAGCACAAAAGGGCTTTTCAGCGAAATACTTTATAGCACATAGCTGTTCAAAGATGTCAAATATGATCACAAGAGACCTGGCAGAATCAAAAGATTTCGTAGTGGACAACAAAGCTAAAGCTTCACTCTGTATTAAAATATTATAGATTCATCTTAAGAATATACTTACAATGTCCAGTCAAAGCCATGGCTTCTGAAGACGAAAATGTATAATTCAAATCATCAGGCACCCAATTACGAGGAATACACGAGAGCACACAGACGAGTTTATCGAATCGCATTAATTAGTGTACGAGCAACGTACACCAGTGGAAAATCATTGCAAACAAGAGGGAGCAACCCAAACTAAGTACCATCATCCCAAATAGTTGTTCTCATCATAGGCAGGTAGGTAATGTCACTCCATGACAAACAAAAGCCAGCACCAAGTAAGCAATCACTAGGAGGAGGATTATCAGCATTACCCTGCAAGATTCAAGGCATTTATTTCATCAGCAGGAAGTAGAATATCGTCATCTTTAAGACATTGATATGCTTTCTAAATGAAACTTGCAGAAGCAGAAGTTGCACAAACCAAAGAGCGTACAAGGAAATGTTTAGCCACCAAAAAGCAGGCACTATAAATTCCTTCTAAAAGAAAATTTTCTTCTTTTTCTTTTTCTGCATTTTGGTGACATAAAACCGAAATGCAGAAACGATCTTACGTCAGTTTTAGAGCAGATAGACATTCTTTAGAAGTGGAAGAAACATACATAAGCTTCACATTTTTCCACCATACAGTGTTTCTGAAACGTCGAGCCTGCTTTCTAAATCGCATGGTGTTTCCTTGCATATTAGTAGTTTTATCCACAAGCAGCTCCAAGCGATCACCTCTCTCTAAAACTTTGTCAATATTCTCTATCATGACATTTCGCACCTGTAAAGCATAATAGCTCTTAGTTAACAATAACATGGGCTAGTTGCATAACTAAGAAGCTAAACATTTGTGGTGCAAGATTATATGATATACTGTCCAAAATAGGTCTTCATCTATACATTAGAAAGCTGAGGCTTCGTTTCTATTTTCCTTTTCTTTCACAACTTTTTCATTACACTTCTTTTGGTCAAATTTATTCTTCCTCCCAGTAACATATACTATTTTTTTTATTCAGATGAATTTTGTTTTCTTATATGATATTATGCCAAGCCTGGTAAGAAACACTGCATCATATCTGAGTCTGATAGTAAACGAAACAAGCTTTCTCAATCTGCATCATTCCATTATGACCCACGGCCACCCCACCTCCTATCCACCCAGATTAGAAATAAGAAGATGAATTACTGCTTGTTATCTTGGCGCTGCATAAGAGAACATAAATAAAACCTTGAAATTTTAATAATCACCTGACTCATTTCACCTTTCAGCCGGTTTATCCTATCTGCATTTGGGTCATTGGAGTAGTATTCCATTTGCTGACTCAAAACCCTTGAGAATTCATCGTTCATGCCATAAGCATTGGCTGAATGAACTGCACGGCCATATGTCCTTACAAATCTCTGATGAATATCTTCAAGGAATGCAAAAGGAATCCTCCCTGAAGAATATAGGTTGTCATTGTCAGCACAACACAAAACTCATTGACTGAATTTTACTGTGAGAATGAGTTGGGTTCCAAAGATGACATGCTGCAGAAAGATTATTAGATGATTGCAACAAAAACCCTCACACTGGTCATTTTGATGTTACTTGAAATGAATTGAAAATCATGAAGAATTAAAATATCATCCAGATTCAATATATATATATGTGCCATCCAAACTCCAGAGATACTTTCTCTTGGTGATCATCCATACAAATCAAGGAACAATTGCAAACAATTAACAGTGAGCAAACAATACAATCAAATCAACAGATTTCTCCAAGAACAACGTATAATCTATGAAATAAACCGTCCTTAAAGATAAACATCTAGCAACGCACATCTGCCCACTCCCCATCTTCAGACTGGAAGACTATACTCTCAGTCTCCCGCCACTTTTAGAAATCAACAGGTATGCTGTACTGTGCATCTAAATGATCCGACTAGGCGACTACACAGTGTTAAATAATTAGCATTAGCCATCGAAAACAAAAATTATCCAGTAATTTGCACCAGACCACTAAATTGCACAACTCATCAGTATAACAAAATGGAAACGAAACCCAATCCTCAATAACGAGACTACAACTGAAAAAATCATATAAACAGAGAGAGTGACACTCACTTCCGGCAGTGTCATCGGCCATACAGAGCACCGTAAGACCATCGGTACGCTTGACGTGAAAGATATACCGATCCTGCGAGTAGGAAGCATGAGAATCGTCGTTTCCCGGAATTTTATCGAGTATTTGGCGAGAAATCGAGCTTGCATTCGTCGGAGTAACAGAAAATTCGGCTAGAACCACCGATCCCCTCGCCACCAGCGCATAAATTATCGCCATGAGAGTGGAGATAAGATCGATTGACTTTCAGATACGATCGACAGCAAGAAGCAGGCCGATGAGTGGAGCTGATGCAGCTGCTACGTGCTGGAAGATCGGGATCTTGAATCTCTCACCGTCAGTTTGAAATTCAGGCGTTGAAGATTATCGGAGAGAGAGAAAGAAGAAGGAATTGAAAATTAAAATTAGGTTTTCAAAAATCAAGATTGCCAACACAGCGGGAATTAGCTAGAAAGTTGATTGCAATAATTTCACTTTTCCTCTTCCAATTATTATTTAAAAAATAAAATTAATTAATTTTGGGATTTTTTTTTTCTTAACTAGGTTAAAATAATATTTTTGTCCCTAAATATTAGGATTGTTATAGGTTGGGTCATGTACTTTTAAATATTTAGATTTAATCTCAATTCATAGATGATAACATAAAATATTAATTATCATCTTAAAAATTGATGGTTCAATCTTCCACTAAAAGATTTATTTATATCCCTAAATTTCGAATGTTATATAATAGAAATCTTAAATTAATAATTGTGTTAATTTAAGCCATAACTTTTATGTCAATTTCCATTTGAAAAAATATTAGTTTACTAGTGTGAAAACTTATAATTCTATCAATTAAACTCTTACATTGTCATAAGTGAATCAATTTAGGCTTTTAATTTGAAAACGGTTCGTTCATCAATTCTCACTCGTGTGTACCTTCTTCAAAAACATAGATTAGACTTCTTCAAAAAAAATTAGATCAATTCATTTGAAAATCTTCAATATTTTAACTAGATAGTCTAAAGTGATTCACTTACGACAAAAGTTTAATTGATATAGTTATAAGTTTACACATGTATAAATTAACATTTTTTAAACGAAATCAAATCAATAATGTAAATTGATACCATTATAAAAGTTCATTTTTTAACTTGATAAACTATTAATTTATAGTTTCTATTGATACAAACCCTAAAGTGTAGGGGTATAAATTGATTTTTACACTAAATTTTAAAATTAGTCTATGTTATTAGCAATGTTTAACTTAAAAAAAAAATTATATCCACATTTCCTCTAGAAATTTGGAATATAGAAATATATTCATGTTGTATCCCTCATTGAATGAAGATTATCATTATTTTGTTGTCGAGTGAATCTAAGATTTGTTGAAAGTGTGAGAGCTAAATTTGCACTATTAAAAATATATGAACTAAAATTGAACGAGTTCCAAAGCACATGAATTAAAATGTTTTAACTTAAAAAACCTAAGTTTTATTTATTTTAGTTAAACTATTAGTTGTGGAGTGGAGTTTTAAACCTACGACTTTTTTCGAGATTATAATATTTAATTAGTTGAGTTCTATTTAAATCTCATCTTCATCTTGATTTGTTTTATGTTAATAATTAATGGTGGGCTTTGAACGATCAAGTTTGTGTCAATTTGATTGACTAATCTCGCGTCAATTGATTGAATTCATTCTCTCCTTTATTTTTCTCATGGCCCTTATTTGACCACTAGGTCAATCTATGATAGTTGTGTTTATTTGGTACTTGAACTTTAAAAATGTATAATAAATTCTTAAATTTTTAATTTTGGGTCTAATAAGTTTCCAACATATTTAAAAATTTTAAAAATTAATTGATATATTAGATATAAAAAATAATTTTATATCTAATGGAAACCTAACTTTTTAATTTTGTGTCTAGTAGAGTCCCCACATTTTAATAAATATTGAATAGGTCAAAATCTATTCGACACAATATTGAAATTATTTTAGAGATCTATTGGATACAAAAAAGTTTAAAAACCTGTCAGACAAATTCAACTAAACTTATAGTTTAATCATAAAAAAAAATATATGAAAACATAATTATACGTTGTATTATAAATGAGTGTAAGTATATAAGTCAACTAAAACATAATTTACTTATAAGATATATATTATTGAAGTCTCAATTTGAGTAAGAAACTAGAGCTTCACATGCTACAATTCCTTTTGAAAGAGACCAAGAGACGCCATTTTGTTTTGCACTCGAGCTCGTTTCATGAGGAAAGATAATATTTTTAATGCTTGGGCTAAAAATATGTCAATATAAAGTAAGAATAATAATTATTATTAAATTAGGAGTTTAAATTTATCTGTTTGTATCAATCAAATTTTACTAAAATATAAAACAAACAAAATAAATAGAGATGGTTTGCCTTTATTTTTTTTTCTAATAAACGTGTGTGGGGACCCTGGGGTTAAATTAAGAAAAGTAATAGATGTCTTTTAACTCAATTCTACTTAAATTTGACAATAAAATTATATTAATTAATTATTATCTTGAAAAATCGTCAATTTGAACCTCTAATTTAGGTATTATAATTCCAACCAAAATATCATAGGTTCAAGTTCCATACTCAAATATTATTGAACGAAAATAATATTATTGGTCTGTCGATAGCGCTCCTTCAGTTCATCTCAGAGGTCCTTGACACTTCAGGTGTAAACGATACTAGCTGCGATTTCCTTGGATACCGAATTGAGGATCCAGGAGGCGATAATATCATTATTGCATTGCCAGGCCGAAAGCAAAGGGCCATCAGGACGTTGGATCATTCCATTGATGAAGTCCAACTTGTTCTTGCCAGATAAGGGCAAGCAACATCGCCTTGCTCCATGATATGTAGTTATCGGCGCCGAGAAGTTGTTGAGTTACTAGAGTTGCAGTAGGTGTTATAGAATGATGAAGAATGTAAGGACTCAATTGGCTCTCGAAAACGGAAGCTTCCATTGAATTGTGGCCGTCTCAGGGTGCAGAGGAGGTCGCCATGTGAGAGAAGTTGAAGAACGAAGAAGATCGTTTGGAAGGAAGAAGAAAAAAAAAAAAAAAGAAAACCGCTAGAGATGGCACGTAAGCAATGCACACTAATCATGTTGCTCTGATACCATGACACGAGTATTAAGGGAAAGAAAATTCATTAATAATACTCAACTCAATGAATTCAAGTATATACACTCTTCCCTATTTATAAAGTAACATGATAACTAAATAACAAAATAACATATCTTTCTAACTAACTAACTTCCATCTGATAGTGTAATAAAGTTAATTAAATCATTTTTTTTAAATGTCATGGTTTGTAATTGATTTTGTTTACGAATATTAAAAAAAAAAAGATTGTTGGGACACATTCAAAATTTTCAACTATGATACAAAATTTAAAATCCTACATTTTAAATATAAATTATCATTAAATTACAAGCATATCAGATTTCATATAAGATAATGTTCATATTGAATCCGTGGAAAGATACAAATAACAGCAACAATAATAAATAAAAATAGAGTAAAGGTGACAATAATGTAATGTTTAATATTGTACTCTAAAAAAGAGGAAAGGTGCAAGAGTCTTTAATTTTCCCTCAAATTTCTTGCAAATTACAATGAGAACCTTTCTTTCCGCTTGACCTAAAATAGGTTTAAATACTATTTTGATCTTATTATTTTTCGTTTTTGTTAATTTTAATTTTTATAAGTTATTTTAATCATGTACATTAAAAAATTGGTCGTTTTACTCATTTCACTTTTTTTTTTTTAATTCATATTTTCTATCACAATTTAAGTACAATATTACATAATACATTTTTTGAAATGTATCCATAATCTTATATTAAAGAAATTTCATTGGGTATATAATTTGTGTTAAAAATTGTAAACAGTGATCAAAATGATTAATTTTAAAAATACAGCCGTGGAAATAGAGTTTTGAAGGTATAGAAACAAACATGAACTAAAATTGAAAGTATAGGATCAACATAAACTTATTCCGAGTACATAGACTGAATTAAAGTTAAGAGTACAAATTAAAATAGTACTTACTTTTTTATATATATATATATATATATATATATATATATATATATATATATTAGGATTGATTTTAGCTAAGGAATAATCAAACAATCATATCGATTATATTTTGGACCCATTTGAATTACCTTTTAATTTAAGTATTTAAAAAAATGCAATGATTATAAAATACTATGACCAACCACCAACCACTGTCGAAGGGGCATCGTCGACGGTGGGCATTGACAGTGGGCATTGACAACCATGGTAAAGGTTAAGGTGGGTAGGAGAAGGAAAGATGAGAGAGGGTTTTTTTAGCACGATTGGAGTTAAGGGGAGTCGAACCACATACTCCGTGGTTGTTAACACATTTAAGCTATGCTCTCTTTGGCAAGTTGAGAGAGATTCAAGAGAGGTAGTTTGGAAATATTTTGGTCATTTTTATATATCATAAAAAAAATTGGGAAGATTTCCAAGTTACCTTATAATTTTTTTAAAAAAAATTGATTTTGAAGTGTTTCACTCAAAATGACTTATTTCTTATACTTATTTTTTTTTTAAAAAAAATATTGAGTAGTTGTCAAACACTACAAATCTTATTAAAATGTCTCTTAAAAAATAAATATTAAAAAATTAACGCAATCCCAACAAGCCCATTAAATTATCTATTGCATTGGTATATTTGAGATCACTTAGGCTCAATTTGATAACCATTTGGTTCTTAGTTTTTGAAAATTGTGTTTGGTTTCTCATCATTTCTTTACAGTTTTCTACGATAATTTTCATATTTTTTAAGAAAACATTTGAATTTTTAACAAATTTTCAAAAAATAAATAACATTATGTATCGAACAATTAATGAAAGAAGTAATGACATAAAATCAAAATAGTTTCTTTTAACAAAAAATAAATAAGTACGACTAAAACATACCTCAAAAGTTTAAGGACTTAAAATTTGATATATGAAAGTATAACTCAATAGTAATTGACATGTATTTTCAACCAAAATATTAAAGGTCTGGATCATCTCACCTCTAAATGTTATTGAACTAAAAAAATATATAGGTAGGTATACATATTTGATGTATAAGAAATTTCAAATTGTTGGTTTTAATTTTTATGGCTTTGTTTTTTATGAACATATGACATATAAGCTTAACTATTAATTAGGCATAAGTAATCCTTCTGATAGGTCAAAGACTAGAATCTCTATTCCACATGTATATTACGATGTTCTAAAACAAAGTGTATTACCACATTCTAATTGTTGAGAATATTATATCTAATTACGGGGAAATCAATTTTAACCCTAAACTTGTGAGATTATATCAATTTGGACTACAAACTTTCAATTCCATCAAATTAGATCCTAAACTTAAATAAGTGTTGCAATTTATATACTCATTCAAATTTTGCTAATTCACCTACTAATTTTAACAAAAAAAAATCATGTAAAAGTCTTCCTAAACTCATTAATTTCAATAAAAATAAAGTTCTACACAAAAATAAGTTTGGCCAATGCACTAATTGATCATTAAATAACTGTCAAAATTCATAAATTTCAATAAAACAAAAAGTAAAAATTAAGGGGTGAGTTATAATAGTTTGTGGGGTAATATGCACCTCCAAACAAAGACTATTATAATTTTGACTAAAGAACTATGTACGCTAAACACAAATTATATAACTTCACATACTATTATAACTTACTTAACGCTCCAAACAACACCTAAAATTTTATGAATTTCACAGGTACATATGTCTTATAATTCAATGAACGCATATGAAAAAACTTCTTTAACTATATTTTGAACAATAACTTAAAAAAACTTATTAGAGTGTTAACATTACAACATTCTTTAAAGTTTGAGGTTAAGATCGCAAAATTTATCCGAGTTTAAGATGCAATTTGCTAAAATTGGAAGTTTAAGATTAAAATAGAATTTTTTTGGACAAATACAGACTCAAAATTGATTTTTTTTTCCCCACTTGTAATTACTTGAGTGGAAATTCAAACCTTCAACATTTTAAAAAAGTTACTAGCGCTTTGACTGCAAAGTTTGCTTATATTGACAAAAGTCGGGTGTCAAAGACAAGGGCAAAGAGATAGTGAGGAAGGAAGGAAGGAGGATGACAATTATTTTTGTCTCCGTTAATAATTTTAAGTTTTATCTCTAATTTATATTTTTATACAAAGAGTTTTCTTTTAGTACAACAATTGTATGTAAACATTAATATTTTAGGACTGTTTGGGACGTTGAGTGAGTTATAATAACATGAGTTATAATAGTAAGTGAGTTATTATAATCGATAAAATTATATAATATTATTTAAAATACTGAGTTGTTTAGTCTTAGATTACAATAGTTGTATTTGAGATGCAAAATATTATAATTTATAATTTTATATAGAGATTTTTCTAGTACAATAAATATGAAGAAAGTGATTAAACTTTCCGTTCTGAAATAAGTAGATGCATTAACTCTTGAGTTATGCTCCGGTTAGTCGTATAAAAGTTGAAATGGCAAAATACATTTTTAGTCTCTAAGGTTTGAAGTTGATGTCTATTTGGTTCCTACAGTTTTAAATTTAATATTTTAGTTCTCGAGGTTTAGAAAATAGTTCTAAATGGTCCGTGGAGTTAGTTGATCGTTAGTTGACTAACGAAAAAATGATATGTCAAAATTTATATTTAAGACTATGTAGTTTTTATTTATTTATTTATATTTAAGATTATTTCTTTTCTTTTCTTTTGGGACTTCTCATGTGCATTTTTTCCTGTATTCCATTTCTTACCTATGAATTTTGTTTTTTTTTTTTATCAAACCACAACCCTACATAATAAATAACCACAAAAAAAAGAAACTCATCGCAAAAATCGAATCAATTAAATAAAAATTAACACATATGTACTTCAAAGTTATGGACAAAGACGCGTTTTTTAAGATTAATAATGGTGGACTAAGTAAGGCGCTACATCAAAGCGACAGAAAAGTATTTCTTGTCATCGTCATTTTCGATATTTGTGTTGGAGTCAAGGAAATAAAAAAAGAATAAAAAATAGACAATCAAGAAGAAATCGAGAGAGAGGAATAAGAGAAAAGAAAAGAAGAAATAAGATGAAAAAAAAATAAAAATAAAATAAAAATATAACCACATAATATGAAATAATATAAATTTTAATACATCATCTAAAAATTGTCAATTCAACATGTCACACAATTTTTCTGTTAGAACCATTTAGAATTATTTTCCAAACTTCTGGGAATAAACATCTAAAAATTGTCAATTCAACATGTCACACAATTTTTCTGTTAGGACCATTTAGAATTATTTTCCAAACTTCTGAGACTAAAGTGTTTATTTTGAAACTTCATAGATCAATTAGACATCAACTTCAAACTTGATGTACTACAAATGTATTTTGCCGAAGTTGAAATGAATTTTTTTTATAATTTCAGCCCCTCGTCAAGTCATTTATGATTTATGTACCGTTCCTAAAATTCTAAAAAGCCAACGTTTTTCTCACGGCTACCCCTACCAATCCAGCGTTAGGCCCACGATGGGCATATTTCCAATCTTACCCACATAGATACATTTATGCCCGGAAACGTGTTACTTTTATTCATAAATTGAAATGACGGGAATTTATTTCTTAAATTACAAATTTAGCCCTTTAAATTAAATTTTAATGTCAAGTAGATCTTTAAATTTTTTATTTTGAATAGTCTAATATGTCTATTAATTTTAAATTTATATTTAATAGAATTCAAAACTTTTAATTATGTATCAAATAGATTGTTAGTGAATTTTAAAAGGATTTGAATAACTCGAAGACATTTTAGATAAAAAAATGAAAATTCATAGATCTATTGGGTACAAAAATTGAAAGTTTAAGAAACTATTAAACAATTTTTAAAATCTAAAGACTTATTGAAAATAAAATTAAAAGTTTAATAATCTATTAGTAATTTTTTAAAATTTAATGATTAAACAAATACTCCAAAACAAATTAAAGAAGATGTTAGAAATAAAAACCCAAAATTTGTCTCTGGTTTTTACAATAGAATTTTGAATCAATTTTGTTAGTTCAACTGTTGGAAGAGTGAGATTTTTTTTAATTAAATATAAGACGAGAAATTAAGTCATGTTTGATAACCATTTGATTTTTTGTTTTTTGTTTTTGAAAATTATACTTGTTTTTCTACCATTTTTCTCTATCTTCTCTAATAATGATTTTAATATTTCTTGAGATACCATTTAAGTTTATAGCCAAATTTCAAAACAAAAACAAGTTTTTGAAAACTATTTTTTTTAACTTACAAAACTTAACTTAATTTTTGAAAATATAGGTACAAAGTAGATAAGAAAACATAAAAGCTCGTTGATATATAAGTAGTATTTTTAGGCTTAATTTTTAAAAACTAAACCGTTATGAAACGAAGTCTATATTAGATTATTGATCTGTAATAATAATTTGTGTCTCATCCAATAAATTATGGCCATCAAATGAAGCCTAAATTATTGATATGTAATAGTAATTTGTGTCTCATCCAATAATTTATGCCCGAAGATTTTGAATCAATTTAACTTTTAGTTCAGTAAAATTGAATAATTCTGAAGACATTCACATACCTTCGCAAGTTTCACGATTTATAATATTTTTATAATTGGTAAAATAAAATTAAAATTTAGGCCTTTTAAATTCATTTTTTTCTTTCAACATTGCCTTTTAAATTTATGAAGTTGGTTTCAATTATACCTCTAAATTTTGAAAATTTTCATTTTAACCCTTAAATTTTGAAATTTGTTTCAAAACAATATTTGAATGTTTTTTTTTCGTAAATTTAATGGACGGAAAACATTGTATTTATACTTGTATTGTCGCTTATGTGAACATATTTGAATATATACGTTGAAAAAAAATCAAAACATATGCAAATACATTATTTTTCATCAATAAATTTAACGAAAAAAATCTTCTAGAGTTATTTTGAAAAAAATTTCAAAGTTCAAGGGTTAAAATGAAACTTTTCAAAATTAAGAAATGAAATTGAAACCAACATCATAGTTCCAGATATTTTTGATAATTTAACCATTTTGTTTTTCAAATTAAATATTGAATTTTTGTTTTAACTACATCTCCTTTTGTTTTGTTTTAACTTTTTTTTTCTTTAACTCTTACCTATAATGTGTACAAATGAAATAGGAAAAATATAATTAAAGCGAGTCTCTTTAGCATATTCTAACATGTTAGTGGTCAAAAAAAAAAAAACTTCAATAAGATATAAAGATAAATTATTTAATGAAGTCGTCACAATATAATTATCTCATAATCACTGTTGGATGTAGATCTAATATTTTTCACGACCTTAATAACCATTTGATATAAAATTGAACACTTCTTATCAACTAGATTATAACAATCTCACCCAATAATTTATCAGATACAAGAAAGATTCATAGAAAATATTATCCATCCCTAAAAAAATATCAAATTGGAGAGAACACAAATATTTGAACATAATTTTAACTTTTTTCCTAAGCTCAAACACTCACGGTTTGTAATATTTTTAAAGATAACTATGGATTGATTTTTTCCAACAAACTTTTAATTAATTTGTCTTGATTCTTTTTCTTTTTTTTTAAAAAAAAAATTTGTCTTGATTCAAATTTTCAATAATATTGAAAAAACTACGTTCTAAAAGACAAATTTGTAATGGGTCAAAATACCAGTGATCTTCTAAAAAGGCAACTCGTAGCCTTGACTTGAATCTTCAGTGTTTCTAAATATATTTGATTTGTTCACATTAATGCCTAAATTTCAAGTTTTTCGAACAAAATGAGTTAAATTATAATTTAACTCCAAGTCTCCATTTTATGCCTTTTAAATTCATATTAATATATTTAAACTTATTGAATTTAATTTCAAACTCTCATGGTTATTTTTGCCAATTTAATCATAACTCAACCACGATATATACCCTCGGTCTTAGTCATAAGTTTAAATCTTCGCCGGGTTGAATTCAAAGAAAAAAATAACTTATGTTTTCATCCTTTGGATCTTAAATAAAATTAATATTCTTAATTAGTTACATTATTATATTCTAGAATTGGTTGATAAATGCATTTGTTAACTTCTGTTTTTTAAAGTATTATTTTAAGAACATAATTATTACAAGTATGATGTTATATTTTTTTTCCTTGTTCGGTATCATGTAAAGATTTGAGTATCGATAGACGAGATAGATTAATAAATAAGACAAGCATTACATTCCCTAAATCCAAAAATTGAAATCTCATTTACATTTGATTTTATTTAAATAGTGAATTTATTTATTTTGGCATCTATACGTTACAAAATATTTTACAACCAAGTTTTAAAAGCTAAAGAAAAATTAATTTTTAAAAATTTGTTTTTGTGAGTTTAGAATTTGGTTAAAAAAATAAAAATGTCTACTTAAAAAATACAAGAACAATTATAGAGAAATGGTGAAATAAAGTAGTTGTGGGTGAACTAATCTAAAAATAATAATATAAAAATAAAATACTTGTATCTCTTTGAAAAAAAAATTAATGTAGCTCGAGATATACAATTTTTCTTAGTTCAATAATATTGATTGTCATATCAGATGTATTAACGACCATGAGATCTATAGTTCGAATCCCTCAATCTCCACTATACTAAAAAAAAAAATATTGGTTAGAAGATTATTCATTGGTCATAAGCAATGTATAAAATTTCAAGCGACATGTCAAATTTTTTTCGACATTTTCATCGACATCGACATTTTAAACATTCGTCGTAAGTACATACATTATGTCGGTTTAGCTATGCACTAGAATAATTTAGTTGTCTTTATTTTCCCTAAGAGGGGGGCAATACGGTCATTTCAAAAGGAATCTTGGGCCATTATTCCAATCCAAACTTAAGAGTACAATTCGGAGTCCTTTTTGGAAAAGGAAAAATAGGGTCAGTAATTTATAGCCATTTCTTCATACTGTGGAAATACTTCTGCCGAGAAGCTCAAGGAAGAAGGTCTCGGGCGAGACGACGACAGTTCGGTTCGGTGTTTGCTTCTTAAGCACTCTCTCTCTCTCTCTTCACAGAGACAGACAGAACCCAAAAGCCAAAGCTCAGAGAATTTCCCAATTCAGTCGATGCACGCAGCTTCAAGTGGCTACGTTTTCCCCCTTTGCTGGCGTGAGATTCTAGTCCCATCTGTCCATGGTCAAATTTTCCTCCTCTCGTTTTGGTTTTTCCGATTCGATCCGATGGAAAAACGCCGCTGATTGCTCTGGAACTCGGGCAGGAGGTCGTTCATCGAATGGTTAATTGGATTGGATTCGGTTGCGTAGAGGATAAGGAAGACGATCTGATCAAATTCGCGTTTCTGATCCTGATGATTGTTTTCAGTTCGTGGTAATCTTAGTAGAAAGTTGAGCTATGATGCAGAATCGAAGTCCGCCCAAGCATAGACACGATGGAACCTCGCCGTTGCCGCTTGGAATGGACTGGAGCCCTCCTCCTCGAAAATGGGTTGGTGTTGGATTCTGATTCTGTGGATTGATTTGCTTAGAATTCGATTATGAGAACTCTTTATACATGTTCTATGTTTTTCTTTGGATTTTTCTCGGTGGATTGACCGAATAGATTTCACTGGCTTTGTCGAATTTACTTGTCCGGCTTGCTGGATAATGGGATTTTGAATAATAACTACTGTTTGTTTGCACGATCTCATTGATTTGTAGTTCTATCCTTAAAATATACTTTCAAGCTGTCGTCGAAACATACCATATTTACTTTGGATTACTTCTAATTAGTTGCATCGTTCTTAGTGTATCAGTGGCCTTTTTTTTGCACCCCATTAACGAACTGGACTCCTTTTACTTACCCTATTCTGTTATTTTCTAGGGAATTTATGGCTGCTTAGGTTGCAATATTTTTCATACCAATTGTCATTAAAAAAAACTGCTTGAAGGTTTTGGTGTCTTGTATTGGAAATAACTAGTCTTTGAAATTCCAGTTAGGAAGTTAGAAGAAGGAAAGTAAGAACTTGTGGGTTAGCTCTATGTTTTTGTCAATGTGGGTGGCGTATTGCTGCTATCTCCCTTGTTTCCTTTATTATTGATGCCACTTTTTATGTTTGGTCATTTTTATTTTAATGTTCACTAGGAAATCTTTCATTTCTTGTGCAGAATGGGAAGGACACAGTTTGGCCTCATGATCATCACACTGGATGGAGTTACTGTGTTATAATACCTTCATGGGTTGCCCTTCCTAAAACACGATCTGCAGATCCCATAGTGGTATACTTTTCAACTTCTCCATTTTCTTTTGGTATTTATGGTTTGTGTTTTTTTTAATTGCATGTTTGTGCCTCTATGAATAACATCTTAGTAGTTAGTAAATGCTGATATGGAATAATAATCACCTGCATTATTTGAAGTTGCAAAATATAATGTCCAAAAAATGATGTGAGAAAATGTGTTCTAGCTGAGATGGATTAATTAAATAAAGGCACAAATAATTTATCGTGTATGAATCTTGTCCATTTTCTATCATTTGCATTTTTATAGCACAGCACTTCCTTCTTTGCTTGTACATTAACATTATCAAAGGACAGTTCTACAGGGTTCAGGTTGGTGTACAGTCACCTGAGGGGTTCACAGCAGTGCGGGGAGTATTAAGGCGATTTAACGATTTCTTGAATCTATTTTCTGATGTAAGTTTATGTCTTTTATTTTACTTGGGAATACCCATGTTCACATTGAAAATCTATCTTGTTTCCAGTATTATGTTTAAAATTAAATTGCTCTCATTTTTTAATTGTTCTCAGTTATGATATTTTATCCCTTGGCAGGTTAAAAAGGCCTTTCCAAAGAAAACTATTCCACCAGCTCCACCCAAAGGAATCTTGCGGATGAAAACCAGGGCACTCTTAGAAGAGGTGGGCAATCTGCAGAACGATGCACGTAGAGCATGTCATTTAATTTCTATTCTCCCTCAGTGTCTTTGTTTACTCTACGTAAACTTGCTGGAAACTTTTTTGTATGATTTGATAACCCTTGTTGCATGAATCAATCTTTCTGCCAATATGTAAGGAATCAAGAATCATCTTCTACGGGAACTAGGAATGAAGAACATTAGAATAAGTAATGACTGTTTTAGACATTCTTATGTCATGCCCAAGTTTAGACACAGTATGGGGGACCCTGATGTATTTGTCCTGCATTCCTCTGCAATAATTTCTTTGAAGGAAAGTAGGAATCATTACCTACATCTGTCTTTCAGTTATTATAGGACTTCTAATAGATTTCATTAGACTCCTTGGAGCACTGCACATTTCTACTATGTGTTCTAGCGAGCTGTGCGTCTATCTGCAGTTAACTAAAACCTTTTGGTTTTGAGATGAGGGCATTGACGGTTATCCATTTCGTGTGTAATGATCTTTATGCATTTTGGTTGTGTATCTGTAAGACTGTAACTATTATTTTTCACAGGTTTAATTTTGTTGCAGAGAAGGCGCTCTTTGGAGGAGTGGTTGACAAAGCTGCTGTCTGACATCGATATATCAAGAAGTGTTGCTGTAGCGTCCTTCCTTGAGCTTGAAGCTGCTGCTAGGTCATGTACGTTCTTGCTAGTGTAGAATATACTTCAATGTCTTTGCTTTTGTACTTATCTAGTTTTTACTTTTTCCCCCTTAAAGTTTTAATTCTAAACGTTATTATATGCAGTTCTCCATAACACATATATTGGAGTTCTAACATTCTAATTCCCGTCACAATGCTTTCAGCTTTCCAAAATGATAATCAGGGTCCTTCAGGTGAATACACTGATTATAACAGCAAAGTTTCTGCACATCAATCCCCTCCTAATTCAAGCTCATCTACTGTTGTTGGTGGTTTGTCGCTTGCATCAGATTACGGTAGTGATACTGCTTATGAGGCCTCTGAACTTGGTACAGCAAGTCTGGGAAGAGATGATAATTCTGAAATTGCCATCGATGATTTAGCTCTGGATGACGATCTTTCTAGTCCAATTGAAAAACTTGTGAAGTATGGATTGTCCAATATTGATGAGGGACTGTTTATGGGACAGACCATTCTAGAGCAGTTGGAAGGCCTTCCAAAACATAAAGCTCACCCTAGATATAATAACAGTTTAAAGGATGGTCACAATGGTAATACTTCTAAGTCATCGTACTTGGATAAAAATGGACTGGTACCCTTTGCAGAGCCTGAGCATGGCAAGGTAATTGGTCATTCTCGCAAGCTGTCTGATGAGAGTGTGGCAAGTGATGCAAGTTCTCTGAGAGGTGGAGAAATTTCAAGCTTTTCACTTTCAAATTCAGTAGCCAATGGCTCACTTGACCATTCAGGTGCTGACGTTTCAATTGAAACTCATAGCAACCCTGAATTGCATTTTTCACGTGATGCACTGCTCTTCCCAAAGGATCATCGCCATAAAATGAATAGGGTTCTTTCAACAATGCATCAAAGGCTAGTGACAGCAAGAACAGACATGGAGGACCTTATATCAAGATTGAATCAGGAAATAACCGTGAAAGATTACCTTGCAACAATGGTATACTCAATGATATACTACAAATTTTCTGTTCATTCCAATTGACGATTAGCTGGCTGTTGGTTAAAGTGTTAGAATGTGTCTACTCTGAGCGCACTTTCAATATCTTTTTCTTTTTATCTAAATCTATTAAACACATTTTCTCAGTAATTCGTTTTTCACAGTCATCGGCTGTGCAAAGTTTCTTATGAGTGGTTGTGTTATATGTTTGCTCTGTCTTGAGAAAGAGATACCAGCTGTTAACTGAATGCCAAATCATTTTTTGAATTGAAGTTTTCTGTGCCAATGGCTAGTATTCTTTAGACTGACTATCATAACTTCCGCATTACTAGCTTAATAATACTATCATATGTTTTTAAAATGACTTAACCGTGTTTGGGATTACATACTGGACACTGACAGAAACCTAATACATCTTGTGGCAATTTGTTCCCAGGTTAAGGATTTGGAAGTAGAACTCGAAACAAACAAGCAGAAAAGTAAAGAAAACCTTCAACAAGCTATTTTGATGGAGAGGGAAAAGGTTACCCAAATGCAATGGGAAATGGAGGAACTTCGTCACAAATCATTGGAAATGGAGTTAAAGTTGAAGTCTAAAGAGGTTTTTAATCTTCAAATTGGTCTGATTTAACTCATTGCTGTCACTATTTTGCACTAACTCTTTTTGACGATATACGAAATGATCTAGGGTGAAAATTCATTTTCAATGCCAACAAAAGAATTTACCCTCCGGGAGGAAGTTGACTTGCAGGAAGAGCTTGATTCCACGAAAGAGCAACTAAAATTTTTTTCTAAGCGATGTGAAGAGCTTGAAGGAAAATCAAAAGCAGACATCAGGGTTCTTGTTAAAGAGGTCAAATCTCTTCGAAGTACCCAAGCCAAACTTAAACAAGAACTTAGTCAAACACTTCAACAGAAGTCCGAGACTGAGGTAGTACTGCAATCTGCTAATTGTTCCAAGATTAAGGTGCTAAACGAAAGTTAAAGCTGATTATAAACTTTTTCTGTTTTCTGCAACACTTGTTTGGCATGCTTCAACATCAACAAGAAATTTTGTTTTGGTTACTCGCTTCTTTTTGCCCATATGTCATCTACTTTTTACTAAGTAAAACATGCAAATCTTTTTTCTCTCTGAGCATATATGCTGAAATAATAATAATAAAAAAAAGTCTACTGTTTTAGCTGAAAATTGAGTTTGTAACATCTGTTCAGTTTATTTACTGATAAAATTTAATTGGTGTATTTTAACAGAACTAAAGAGTTAACTTTTAGTATGTCCTATTGATGTTCTTTTTCTCCTCATTCAGGAATTCCTTCAACAGGAAAGAGATTTGAGACAGCATGCAAACACGGCTCGGAGAAAGCTGCTGTCTGAATGTAGTAGCCTACATGGTCGGCTTCAAAATTGCAGCATGAATTTTTCAGTAGATGATGATTATAACCATATTGCGGAATCATCATCCCTATCCAACGCCTTGGATTTGTTGACTACATCTGATGACCGACTAAATCTCCTTCTGGCTGAGGTATCCAATATGTTTTGATATGCATCTTTTATGCTGTAGAGCTCTTTCTGCATATTCTCAAGCCTGAACCACCTAAACCAACTGAACCAACTAAGCCATTGGCTTCTCATTAGTCATCCCTTTCCACTCCCTCTATTTATAATCAACTCCTACTACCATCCTTCTACCAAACCCCTTGGCTAATGAGTAATCTACTCTTTATACCCTAACGGTAATAATATTTGCCCTAAGGTGTGGCTCCGTTGGCCAAGTCACGCAGTCTGAGTAACACCTATCTAGAGGTTGTGGGTTCAAACCTTCGGATGAGTTTAATAAAGAAAATCTTTGATTTCTCCCTGGTCCGGGCCTTAGAGTGGGCATGGGTGCCCCTAGATTAGTGGCGGTGGGGCCCGGTACCGGACTACTAAAAAAACTAATATATTTCTTTTCTAACGTCTACCCTAAGGACATTCCAAACACTCTAACCCTATCGTTGAGGTAGCATTGTTTTTTCTTCTCCATTTTATCTCTTTGGTGTAGCTGTATCACCCCTCCGCTTTGTGGCTGTATCATCTGGATGCTTTACGGTTTTCTTTCACTCATAACTAAAATATTTCTTGGGATAACTGTTCAGGCAAATCTTCTGTCAGATGGCAAACAAACTGCTACTTCAATGGCGGACGAGGACGTTCAGGATGGCGATGACGATTCGATTAAGATAGATGCAGAGTTGAGGATGATACTTAAAGACATGTTCACCGAAAACGCTAGGTTGCGGAAACAGGTCAATTCTTACTTTCGGCATAATATGAAATTGAGGATGTCAAAGGAAGCTGATGATGCAGAGGCTTCTTCTTCTTCTTCACAAAATACTAAAGTAAATACCACAACATGATTCCCTTTTGAATCAGTATATTACTTCCTTTTTCTTTTTTTTTTTTCCTTTTTTCTCTCTCTCTCTGTTTTACCCCTCCTCCCCTTTAAATATAAGAAAGCACTTTGTTGATTCAGTAGCCATTTTGCACATCTTTGGATAAAATAATGCTGCTTGATATAGGCGATGATTTTAGTTAGTGCTTTAGTGCAAAAGTCAGTCATGTCATTTTGTGACTTGCCCGTTTGCTGGCCTGACTTTTTAAGGGGAAAACTTCCTCTCACGATGTTGTGGCTTTTAGGGAATGTTACCTTATAAATTAGGGGACCCTACAGCTGATAAGGGAGGCTCATAAGTTAGGGGGGGATCCTACGTTTGAGCTTTTTGGCTCTTCCCACGATGTTGTTTTACTTTTACTTTGCCCTCATGTTTTTGTTCATTTTGAGAAAGATGTAAACAGAGCCAAAAATTGAACTTAGATTTTACCTTTTGGTCGGTCTATATATAGAAATGTGTTTAGATCATGGTTTTAATTTGTTGAATTTATGTTTGGTATTATTGAGTGTAACTTGCTTGATTCGAATTGGGATTTTAGTTAAATTTATATATTTGTTCGAGAAAAGGCAAAATCGACTTTGAGCTTTGTTGAAAACTAATTGGACAAAATACAATATAAATTCTTAAATTTGCCACGTCATTTAAATTTTTTTCACCTCAACATGACACATTATTTTTCAGTTACTCAATTAACGGTCAAATTAATATAAAGGATGATTTAAAATTATTTTTGAAGTTTTAAATATCAAAGTGTCACTTTTGTAATTTTGAAGACTAAAAATGTATTTTATCGAAACCCAACAATTGAACCAGCAAAACTACTAGAATCGATCAAAATCAATAAAATTGGTACAAGTTTAACTGATCGACTACCTTTTTTAGTTTCACACGTCAAAAAGAAAAATAGCAAAATGTAATTAAATTCTAATTGGTTTTATTATTTTTGTTAGTACAACAAATTTGGGGTGAAAATTGGAACATTTTACCTTAGAAATGAATGATATGCTTTAACCTTTGGACTATGTTGATGGAGGTGGATTTTTTTTTAGTTCATCAATTACGGAGTGAAGGATTGAACTATTAATGTTTGAAATAATTTGTGTTTTATTCATTGAGCTATGTTTAAATTGACGTAGGTGATTTTATCACTTTATTATTATTATTATTATGGTGTGTACCTCTATTTTGGTGTACATGATTTACTCATGGTTAAATTACGTTGTTAGACTTTGAAAAGTTTCATTTTTACCTTTAAACTTTAAAATTTGTTTCAAAATATATTATTGAAGAGTTTTTTTTTTTCATTCAAGTAAGATGAAAATTGACGCGGCGATTAATGTGTGAAAATTGTGTAAGACATACATAACAACATTCATGTAAATTGACATGCCAATTCTTGTGTAAAAATTGATTATGTAAATGGTTTTAATAATATCTTTTGAGATGAAACAAATGGTAATATCGATCTTAACTTTCTATATAGTTGGTCACTTACTCCTAATTTTTTCACATTAGTTATCATGTTAATTTTCATTTTTTTATTTCACCAGAAGAAATATTTCATCGGAACAATTTCAAAGTTCAAACATAAAATTTCATAGTGTAAGTGTATAAACGAAACTTAAAAAGTCTACAAACACAATTTAGTCTTTGTTGGATGATCATTTGAGTCCCGTTTGATAACCATTTAGTTTTTGAAAATTATGTTTGTTTCCTTATAATTTATCTACCATTGTGTCTCATATTCTCTACAATGGTTTCTATCTTTTTTAAGGAAGCATTTGAGTTTCTAGCCAGATTCTAAAAACAAAAAAAAGTTTTTGAAAATTATTTTTTTTAGTTTTCAAAACTTGGCTTGATTTTTTAAAACCAACAAATATTTAATTAAATTACAAATTTAATTTAATTATGATATAAAAAAAAATTAGTATTATGATGGTTGATTCAATAAAAAAAAAACCAACAAATATTTAATTAAATTACAAATTTAGTCTTTAAAAAAAATTAAAATTTAGTTTCTATAATTTTAAATATTAAAATTAGTATTTGTGATTTGATAAAAACTAACAAATCATGGAAAAGAATAAAATTCTTGACTTTTAGAATTATGGCATATAGAGACTAAATTCTTATTTTTTTTAAATCATAGAATCAAATTTAACTTTTTCTTTAGAATATAAGTTTAGGTGATGTCACCCAAACTTTTTGTTGAATACAATTAAAAAAAAAAAAAAAGAAAATACCAAAATAGATGATTATATAGGATCTATTCTAGTCGATTAACTTTGAAAAAAAAAAGTAATAATTTTCATTATTAAAGCAATATCTTTTCATTTCATATCTATTATCCAATTTGTGTCTCCAAATTATGAAGCTACATTAACATACATACTCGAAGCTATGCCTTAAACTAGTTAAACGTAAAATAAGAGTAATGGTTTTTTTTAGCAAATAAATTAGAGACCAAAATAGACTTTTTTGAAGTTTAATGATCAAAATAGAACCATGAAAAATTTGGAATGAAAAAGAGATTTAAACTAAGAAAATTTATATTACTAGAATAGTGTTCTAATATGTACTACTTTTATTAATTGCTTGTCATATCCACATATCCATAAAATAAAACTAATATATCATTTAATGAAATGTTAAGCTATAAATAGAATGTACAAGAGTACATATATTACTCATTGATTTTTAGCAGAAAAATTTCTTATACTACATTGGTATATGTGTTACTCCCGTTTATTGTCAACATTATTTAAGAATGACGTGAGATCCAACAACATTAAAAATGTTATTTATAAGTAAAAATTCATGATGTGAATGCATGAAGTGAACAAAGTATTCAATTGTTAGTCACATTATGGATATTACTGAAAAAAACTTTAGTATTATCGTAGTCTAGAAAATTTTTCATATTACCTCTATTAATTGCTTGTCACGTTAACATTTTTTTTGAAAATGATGTGGGGTCCATCACCATTTAAAAATCATTTATAAATCCAATAATATAGCCTGAACAAATGGAGTATGACACTGTAGTACTAGAAAACTTATCGAGATTACTCTCATTAATTTTTTCCATAGATACTACTTGTGCGGAAAAGATTCAAGAAAATTTTTAGTGTTACGGGATCATGAGTACTATACTCAATTTTTTTACACTATGATTTTGTACCATGTCATTTTTTAAAAGAGGTTAACGTGACAAACAATAAAGCGAAAGAGAAGGATATTACCGCAATGTTTTGGAAAAATTCTATAACTACCATAAATTTTTCCATTCAAACTTATAATATTATTGCCACGTGGCGCAAGACCAGTGGTCAAGGCTACTATAAGTCCTCGCTATCAGAGCTCCGTCACGTAACAAACATATCGTATTATAAAATCCGAAAAATGTCTAACGTGCGCTATTTTCCTTTTTCTTTTTCGTTCCTTTTTTTTTCCCTCCTTTCATTTGCTTTTTGTCTCCAATTTCTTTCGTCAAAATGGTTTTTCTCCTCACCGCTCATTTGTTTCTGTGATTCTCTTCCGCCGCGCTTTTCTCTGATCTGGCAACAAAGTTAGGGCTCAAGTTGATCGTCTCGTGAGACTGAAATTTCTCTTCACTTCGATGCATTTGTCAGATTGATTAGATTGATTCTGCAACCAACAACAATTCGTCTTTGTTTGTGCACGGATGTGCTCCACCGGCGTTCCATGGCGTCTCCGGCGGCTATTCATCTCAACATCTCCGCCTCTTCCTCTCTCTGCCATTCCAAGGTTATCTTTCTAATCTGATTCCGCATCGCTTTCTATCTCTAATTATAGTTTGTTTTCACTGTTCTTTATTGGCCTGGAATTTCCTCGAGTTTTTTCGGATTTGTTGTTTTTTGTTGACGTGGAGGAATCATTAGAGATGTGATTTGGAGAGAGATTAACTTGTTGGACTGATAAAGGTTGAAGTATGTTTTAGAATTTAGAACTTTTTTTTTTTTTACTTGTATCTTGTTCTGTTATTACATTTTGATTTCGGTACTGGATTATTGTCGAATGATTTGGAGAGAGTTTAACTTCTTGAACCGATAGAAATGTGAAGCGTGTTTTAGAATTCATCTTTGGGATGTATCTTGTTGTTTATTACATTTTAATTTCGGTACTAGATTATCGTCGAATGATCAGGAGAGAGATTAACTTCTTGAATCGATAAAGATATGGCACATACTTTAGAACTCGTTTTAGGCGTTATTACATTTCGGTACTAGATTATTGTCCCTCTTACTATTAAACTACTGTTGGGACCGTATCCATACGAATGCTTGTTTGATTTATTATAGAGCCTAAGATGCATTTTTTTCCAATTGCATACTTCTCTTTAGCTATGGGAGTCATTTTGTTTCATCTTGCTGATGTCTGTATTTTATCACTTTGTGTGTCTTGGAAGTATTTTGAACTAAGTAATAATGGTTTTCTCTATTATCTCACTGGAATCTTCCGAAAGTAATGTTCACTATTGCATTTTGTTTCCTGTGTATAGAGGTCATCTCTGAGGCTTAGTAGGAACCAGTCAAAACTTATTTCTATCACGACTCGGGAGAGAAGATCTCATTCCCTGAAGGTTGTCCAGTCAGTCCTGAATACCTGCAAGTCAAACGACGGGGCAAGTGAAGAAGCAAAAGTGCTTCTGGAGAGATTGTTTGCTCAGACACAGAGATTGGAGGAACATGTTAGCAAAGATCCTCACTTCCCACAAGATGTTTGGCTAGGACTTAGCCTTGAAAATCTCGAGTCTGACCTTCAGGCTGCATTGGCAGTGTTGAAAAAGAAGGAAGAAGATCTACAAGATGCAGAAAGAACGATTCTATTAGAACGAAGCCAGTTAAACAATGCGAGGGAAAAGTTGGATAAGCAGGAGGAAGAAATTACTGCGGCTTATCATAAACAGCAAGTATTAGAAATTGAGCTTAAGCAGGCTAATTTAAACTTAGCTTCTCAAGCTAGACAGATAGATGAATTAAAGCTTCAAATTAGAGAGAAAGACGAGGGCGTTGCTGCAGCTGAATCTGCCCTTGCCTTGAAAGAAGACGAGTTGAATAAAATGAGAGCTGATTTGGTTAAGAAGAGTGAGGAAGCTGTTAAGACAGATTCTGAACTTAAATCAAAGTCCCAGCTTCTGAATGAAGCCAACGTAGTAGTAAAAAGACAAGAATTTGAGCTACAAATGCTCAAAAAGGCCGTGCTAGAGAAAGAAAAAGAGCTGGAAATTTCCGTAAAGCTGCATAAACTTGAAGAGGAGGAACTGGAAGTTGCAGAGCAAAATTTGGAGAAGAGAACCATGGAGTGGTTGTTAGCACAGGAAGAACTGAAAATTTTGAGAAAGGAAGCGTCTGAGAAAGCAGTAGAGATGAATGAAACTATGAATGACTTCGACCGAGTGAAGAAGCTTCTTGCCGACACAAAACGTGAGTTGGTTTCCTCTCAGAAGTCGCTTGTGTCTTCCAGAAAGAAAATAGAAGAACAAGAAGGTCTTCTTGAGAAGAAAATGGCAGAACTTGAAGAACAGAAGAAGAGTATCAATGCATATATGTCAAGTTTAAAAGATGCTCAAATTGAAGTAGAGAGTGAAAGAGTGAAGCTTAGGCTCGCTGAGGCTCAGAACGAGGAGCTTGAACGTGACTTGTTGATGGGAAAGGAGCTTACTGATGAGTTACAGCAACAGCTGAAGAAAGAGAAATCCTATCTCCAGCAGGCAACTGAGGAGAAATCATTTCTACAGAAGGAGCTAGAGCATAAAAATATCGAGTTTGAGAAAACTCACAATCTCCTTCAAGGTAAAGCATCCGAGTTGGTTGAGGCCAAGTTAGAAATCCAGCATTTGAAATCCGAACAGGTTTCTCTTCAACTTCTTTTGGAGGAGAAAGACTTGGAAATACTTGACGCACAGAAGAAAATAGAGCAATTAAACCAGGAAATTGCTGAGCTACAAACGCTTATGACTAGTAAAGAGGCCCAACTCAGTCAGACAACTGCTATGCTGAAAGAGAAAGATGATTGCGTTCAGATAATGCAGAATGAATTAAACGATACAAAGCTGAAAATTTCTGAAGCTGGAGCCGTGGTCGAACAGATTGTGGATCTCACAAATAAATTGGTGATCTCGATCGAAGATAGAGACGTTGATGGTTTGCAACTAAATGATGATCCTAGCAACAATCTACAGCAGCAGCAGCAGTTATTCAAGAAACCTACCGATAATATGAGGTTGCAGAAGAAACAACTCGAAACCGAGCTAGAGCTCACCAAGGAAAGCTTGAGACAAAAAGAAATGGAAATTCTAGCTGCAGAAAGGGCCCTGACCGTTAAAGACGAGGAACTAAAAACGGTTCTCGAAAGATTAGATACAAAGGAGAAAGAATTCGAGAAGATGAAGGAAGAAATGGATGAAGAAGCTAAGGATCTCAAAAAGCTCTACGCTTTGGCACAAGACAGAGTAGGAGAAGGCAACATTATTGGGGACTTGGCAATTGAAAAGCTTCAAGTTGAAGCTGCTCAATTAGAGGTTGAAGCAGCAACCAGTGCTCTTCAGAAGCTTACCGACATGAGCCGAGAGCTTCTGAATAAAGCTAGCCACAGCCTTAAGGTTGATATCGATTCAAGTATCATTCAGCACGACGACATCGATACAAGAACAGGCGGGCTCGATAATAACCAGAGATTGAATGAAGTGAAGGTGGAAGTTACCCGTCTTTCGTCTCTGACTGAGCAGCTCTTGAAGGAGGCTGGTATAACTGTTGGTAAAGCGGATTAGTGAGAGATAAATGGGATGAATAAAGAGAGGCTTTTGTAAATATTGCTGGTTTTTGGTATTTGTTTTTACTTCCCAATTCTTGTGCCTGACAACAGAAGCAATTCTGCATTCTGCTGCCGTTGAAAAAAGGTGGTATAAAATTGTAGCACGAATCATTTGATTGTTGCTTGGTAGGATAGATTAGTCAAAATAAATCAAAATGGTACTCTCTTCAATTGATGTTTGTTTGTACTGTTTTTATAAATGCTGAGATCTCATGAGATTCAAATATGAGTTAACAAACGGCTTTTTTCTTTCTTTCTTTCTTTTCTTTTTTAATAATAATAATTTTTTAAATTGTAAATTTTAAGAATATTATTTCATAGGGTAGGATGGGAAGATTTAAATTAATGACTTCTTTGAGAAAGTTGGGTGTCTTAATCGCTCAGTGAAACTTATGTTAGCAACATTGGCTTTGAAATATTTTTCTAATTCTCGCTTTCAAGGTTGTCTAATAGGTTTCTTGAACTTTTAATTTTGTGTTAATAAATCATTTTTATATTTGATATTTTATAAAATATATCAACATATTAGATACAACTGATTTTTTTTTTTATGTCATTTTAAGATCTTAACCTAAGTTTAATAAGTCTATAAATTTTAAAAATTAAGATAAAAATCTATTACATATAAAAGATGGTTTTAAACCTCATTAATTTATAACCCACAAAATTAAACAAGAATTGAACTTGGAATTTAACCCACTATTTTTTAGAATTGTGATTTGATGATTTGCTGCTGGCCTGTTCCATACACCAGACAGCGCAAAAGATCTTTAACGTCTTTTTACATATGAACCTTAGTATAAACATAAGACCATTTTTATACAAACAACATATTATTCTTCTATAAATACACATTCTTACTGTTTGTTTGTTTGTTTCACAACTGTACAGGACCATTTACATAGAACTGGGAGTATAAACCAGTCAGTAAAGTAAAAGTTAATCTATACAGATAACTTGGCATAACTTTGAGCTGATGGAACGACATGGGCGGGGCGTATAATCATCGAGCGACCGTGCTAACGCCATCTCCAAAAAGAATGTTCTTCACAGGTGGAGGAATCCAAGCTGGATTGTTGGCGTTCTGACCTTCAATGGGTTGAGTTTCACAATACACAAGGTTGCCTTGCCCCTTCTTCACCTTTGATCTCCCAACTTTCTTCCCAAATGCAAATCCCAGCTTCATTGCTGTAAATAGCCCAAATGCAATCAGAATTGGTCTAACTGACCAGTGAAAATCCTCAAGATGTTGGTACTTTTTCACCATCCCTGGACAAGTGCCAAAATTCACTGCCTCGACCTCGGCTGGATCGGCCATAGATGTTTCGCATTCTTCTTTGAATGAGAGAATTCCAGGGAACTTGACCATGAGGCAGCCATTGGGTAGGATCCACCAAATCCTCCCTGTAGCCCAAACACCTACTTTCTTACGAGGCCATTTGAATCGGGGTCTCAGAATGTTGGCTTTTATCCGTACGAATTGGCCAACGCAAAACGACTCTGCCATCTGAAACTGGGAAGAGTTGCCCTTCCAGAGAGTTTCTATACCAATAAAAGCAACAGCTACATTACCAACACGATCGATTGAATGAAGGATTCCCACAGGAGAGTGCTTCTTTTCTGCTTCCTTTAAGCATATCCAGTCACCAGCTGCTAACCCGAAACTCACCCGCTCAAGTGTCGAAGCATACACTCTTACGGGATCATGGATTCCACGAACCCTCACCAAGACAAATGCATCCTTTTCAGCTTCGCGTTCCAAACCCACTATCCTTCCTTCAGGGATATTCATATTCTCTGATTTGCACGAGTTTAATGGCTTCCTAGAACGAACCAAGTCATTTACTTGCAAGTGATCCTTTGAGAGAAACCATTCAGTATGTCCAGTGGCACTTGATTTGTTCAACACTTTTGAACTCCCAATGGTTTGCCAGTCGCTATTAACAGCATGTTGGGAGCTACAAAGCAGAATTAGCTCCATCAGAAGCTTTTTAAATTAACTCCAAATTAATGTTACATTTCTATTGTATCTTCTCTCTTACAAACCATTAAAACAAAGGTGAGCTTTTCAGTCTCTATATATCTATAAGGTACACTTCTAAAAATGCTCTTAATATCCTATCATAATCAAGGTGGTTAAGTTATCTGCTTTGTTAATTCAGGTGTTGCAGAAATTTTAACAAGGCAACAAGAAGAAGAGAGAAAGGGATGTGAACTGGGATATTAGTTCTTGGTTTCAAAGGTAGAGGTCAAAACTAAAAGTCTAGAAATTTAGTTGGATATAACAGAAAGAGAGAGACTAGTTACTAATGCTAATTTAATTCATAAATGATTCAAGTATGAAACTCAAAAGAAACCAAAAGTGCCACAAAGGAAGAAGATGAAAAAGAATAGAAAGAAAGCCTTAAATCTCTTGCAAACTGGAGAAGGAAGCACTTTTGGATCAGGGAACTCATTGTATCATCAGAAAACAGAGCAGACATGAAGGAGATGACATACCTTTGGAACACATGTAATATGTCTGTCATTAAAGGACGACTCCTCAAGTCATATTCAAAGCAACCAAGAAGAACATTCTCAATTAGAGGAGGAAGTCCACTTGGAATACATGGCTTTTCTTGTTTCCTGACAACAGAATGAAATATTTCATCAACCGATTTCCCGCGCCACGGCTGAACACCAGTCAACATCTCAACCATGCAACAGGCAAACCCCCACGAATCAGTTTCATACGATATCGGACCTCTAACTTCAGGCTGCCATTGTTCCGGTGCCATATAGTTAGGTGTCCCAAGTCTCTGAATCACATCCATATTTGGTATCGGTACACCGTGGAGTAGATAAAGAATTCCAAGATCTCCCAAAATTGTTTGGTCCTTGGTAGTAAGGAGCATGTTTGAAGGTTTGAGGTTAAGAACCAAGACTTCTCTTGAGTGCAGTTCCAAAATCCCCTGGGCTAGATTGATTCCATATCTGTAAAAATTAGCATAGGTGGAGAATTTTGCCCAAAAAAGTTCGTATTAGTTCAAGCAATGGATAGAACTTAGAAGCACTAATCTAAACGATACATATAGAGATTTTCTAAGTTATTTTTCCACCTAAAGATTCAAAGCCATATCAGTATATCTTTTCTTTTTTGAGAAAGGGAAACGAATTTCATTGATGAATGAAATATAAGGAGCTTAAAAGGCTCCCCGATATCAAAGAAGAATTAACCCAGATGAGTATATCACCTCAATACATCAGGGAGTGAAAGCTTTCCTTCTTTAAGGCGAGCCATTTTATCAGCAACTGATCCTTCATAAAATTTCATGATGATGCATAACTGTAAGAACACACAAAGAACAGTAACATCTTAGCAACCTACACATATATTTCCAAAAAAATGGCCCTAAAATGCAGCAGCTACAGATATCAGAATTACCTTCCCGCTAATTATCGACACTCCATACAGCCTGCAAACACCCTTTGCACCTTGACACTTATAGAAATGATCCTCAAGTTTATCCAAAACAACCCTCATATGGTCTTCTTTAACAGGATTAAACATCTTGACTGCAACTTCATGGTACTCATCATAATCCTTAGTGGACTGATGGTGAGTTGCTAACCAAACATCACCGAACACGCCCCGCCCGATTCGATGCCTAAGCTTCACCTTTGAAGGCTCAATCCTAGGGCTTGGATAGTTTGATGAAGCAACCACTGTCCTGACATGATCAGGATCACCATCAAGAAGCTCATACTCAAAAGAAGGAACTGGTTGAGAAGCAGCTTCTTGAGTAGCCATTCCTCAAATCTGAAACAAGAGGAAAATAAAAACAAAACCCCACACCAAACCCACAAAAAACGCATCAGATTAAGCAGAAAAACACAGAACTAGAATAAAGTATAACATCAAAAATCAACTAGAATCAGGAAAATCAAAACCCAGCTGGAACAAACAAGGAATTACACCAAAAACACAACAAGGCTGATTAATTCGGCAAAAGAGAACATAACTGCACAACAAATCAAATCAACTCCAAATCAAAAGAGGACCCGATTCCAAAGGAACAAGATAGACCCTGTTTCTGTTGAACAAAGCCAAAACAGGAAGAACTTGAAGAGGAAAAGGGTTTACAGAGAAGAGAAAGAACATACCGAAGTGGGAAATTGGGAGGAGAAATCTGTGAAAGCTAAAGAAGAAACATGAGAGTGAGTGAGTGTGAGAGAAGAAATGGCGAAGAAAAATGGGGAAACGGAATAGAAATGAAAAGAAAAAAAAAATAGGAAGAGAAAAGGGCTGGGCCGGCAATGGCGGTATTTATTGAAATTACGGATTAGTCCATTTGTTCGGCGTAACTGAACGCCACGACAATGACAGTTAACTCAAAACACTTTTTTATTTATTTATTTATTTATTTTGTTTGTATAAAGTCCGCCATGGAAGTTTGAGAATATGTTTGGCTTAAATTATTAGTTTTAGATTTTTAGTACACTTATAATATAAAGTTATACTTTTAATTTCTATATGATAGCAACTTTTAATTATAGTTTTTTTAGTTCAAATGGGTATAGTTGGAGGATAATTGATTTATATTTTTTATTAGAGATTCAAATCTCCACCTCAATTATCGTTGAACTAAAAAAAAATCATAAATTTTAATGTACAAAATTCGTCCATCAATTTGAGCATAACTTAACTACATTTATCAATATGTCAAAAATATGAATCCTCTGAGTCCTCAATCTTTTGGGTTGTTCTAGTTCTTAATCTTTGATAACCATTTGATTTTTGCTTTTTAAAAATTAAATTTGTTTTCCCTCAATAATGAATTTTATAAACAAACATTTGAATGCTTAGTCAAATTGCAAAAATAAAAATAAATTTTTGAAAACTACTTTTTTTTAGTTTTCAAAACTTAACTTGTTTTTTGAAATCATAGTTAGAAAATAAATAGCAACATAATGAAACTCATAGGTGGGATTAATATTTATAAATTTAGTTTTCAATAATCAAAAAGCAAAAGACAAATGGTTATCATACGGGCCTTAAAATCCCAATGTTACTTTTTAAAAATTCTCAATTAGGTTGTTTGTTAAAAAATTGTTGAGAAAAAAATAAATTGATCATGGCATTATTGTTTTGTTAACATAATTAATCAAATGTTAAAAATAGTATAACTCAATTGGTATATTGAATGTATTAAGGATCATGAGATCAATGGTTCGAATCTTCCAACTCGTAGTGTACTAAATAAACATAATTAAACAGATAAATATGTTATTTGAATGATATTTGACATATGAGATCTAATTCATTCATCTTCAAAATAATGAGACATAAGTTTTTTGTTAATAATTTTTTTTTTTTTAAATAGAGGGACCTAATTGAGAATTTTATATATATTCAACTTAAAATTGAGGAGTTTAAAAAATTATGGACTAAATTAAGAATTTCCTACCAGATTAGAGATCATTCATTATATTTAATTATTTTCTTAAAGTAAACTTAGAACTTCACATTTACTCCATATTTGTGATGTAATAATCTAAAAAAAAATGTTATTTAGAACATAGTTCAACCGATTAAAACATTCCTACTCAATAATAACCTCTATTATTGGTTAGTTCGAAGTTCCATTTACACATTTGTAATATTACATCTTCAAATGAAAAGAAGAAAAATCAAAATTTCTTTATATTTTTATATTTTTATATTTTTATTTTCTGTCAATACTTATTCTTCGATTAAATTTTTTTTAAACATATCTATCGTGAGTAAAGAAGTAGATATGACATTTAATTTTAATAACATAAGACAATGACAAGTTAGATCAATTGAAAAATAAGAATTTAAGATCAAGAGAAGATTTTGTTGATAAGAGTCAAAAATTGACTAGAATTTTGTTGATCTATTATTACTCATCCTCGAATACAACTACCAATAATTTAAAACATTAGATTTTTATTATTATTATTTTACCAATGAAAGGGACATTTGGCAAGCTTTTAAAATAAATAAATAAATAAATAAATAATGGAACTTTTACAAGAACGACTATATTAAAATTTGGGGTTAAAAATTCAATTCAACCATAAATCTTTGAGGAGAAGTTTTAGTCTGACAATCACATGATCTCCCCAATTACCATAAAATATGCCTATCGATAAGATTAAGGCATCTATTTTAGTATTTTATTACAAAATCATACCCATTTTTGTATATTTTTTCTTTTTTTTAATTTCTTTAGTTGACAAATTATCATCTTAAAGGTGGATGATTTCATCTCTTTCAGGCAATTATTGAACTAAAAATAAAGGCAACAATGGAATTGTTACAATCAGATTATGAATTAAAAAAGTCCTTAAAAAAAATTTGTCTCTTTAATAACCCTTTTGATTTTGATTTTCTGTTTTTAAAATTTTAGCTTATAAATGCTACTCTATGTTTCTTTGATTTGTCTTATGCTTTTTAAAATTGTCTTCAAAATCTTGAACTAAAAAAAATGTCTTCAAAATCTTAGCCAAATTAAGAAGAAAAGAGAACAAAGTTTTTGAGTTCACCAACATGCAGAAGAGGAGATTTGAACCTTTGACCATTTTGGTTGATGATATATGATGTAATTAGTTGAGCTATTCTCAAATTGATAAAAAAAAAAAATAAAGTAGTTTTTTTGTTTTTAATTAGGCTAAAAATTCACATGCGCTCGCAAAAATATTAATGACATAACATAAAAATTTAGGGGAAGTAGACAATTTTTAAAAATAGAAAATTAAAAACGAAATAGTTATCAAACATGACCGCAAATAACTAGTTTCTCACGGAGCCCTTTTAAGAAAGGAATTAGAGTGCAACTATGTATACCATACCAAGTTTGCAAAAGCAAGCAATTTGATTATCTTTACTTCTACGAAACAAATAATATTATTTTTCTGTCATTTTTCTGATTGGCCCTCCTAAAATTATGCTGTGCATAGAAAAGGAAAAAAAAAAAAGAAAAAAAAAGCATAACTTGGAATTTTTGTAGCCATCAAACTTGTAAAAGACTAGGAATTAAGGACCCACACCAGAATGTAAACACAAAGCAACAAAGCTACTTGCAATTGTTCAAAATTTTAAAACATTACAAAGAAAAGAGTGAATGAAAGCGAGAGACCGAAAATGACAACTAGAAAGACAAAATACAGAGTAATGTCCGTAAGGTACAAGTTGGTTTCTCTATAGGTTTTGGTACAATATTTCTTCTATATCAATGTATAATTTCATAATTACCTGCCAACACGAGCTTAGCTTAGCATAATTGACATGTACTCCTCTTAAACCGTAATTACCTATCATTGTGTTCAACCACAAAAACAATAATCGCCAACTGACTAGACTCCAACAAATCTTGATACCCATTATTGTGAATGCTGAAATTTCTACAACAGCTTATTGCCAAGGATATGAACGAACAGATCAGAGATTAGACTAACAAATCTAGTTGACCTGTGTGTGTGTGTGTGTGTGTTTTAATCATTCCTAATCTATTCAGACTCCTATGATGGATCTCTTCTTTTTACTCACTTTCTGATAATGTTGTTTCTCGCGGCATAATTGTATTAAGTTCTTAAAACCACGCACCAGACTAGGCCGAGTTCCCAATGGACGAACCAGGCTATTGATGCTCATTTTTCCTGCAGATGCCAGCTTGGTGTGCGAGAACCACCCTCCCAAAAAGACTACCATCTTTGGCTCATGGTTCATGAAGAGCTCATTGTTGCCATGATGTTGAAACCTTCCGCTTTCTATGTCGTTGTAATTATATCTTTCCGTATCGTCCTGATAATTTTGCTTGCAGCTTTTTGATCGAGAAGATGACCTGAGAGTTTAGAGAATAGGGGATCAGTAAAGAGATGTAAAATGCATTATTTAGATGAACAAATCATTCAAGAAACGAATTGCTTATATGTTTTCTAGTCCTATATAGTACCCAAAATTTCTAACAGCATGTCTATCACTTTCGAGATGGATGTTTTTTTTTTTGTCTCAAGCTTTTGAAATTCTTTTTAATGACCATTTTTGCAACAATACCTTATTTTCTTATCAAGGATCACTAATGAAAACTGATATTTGATATATTCTTAGAATCTGCATGCTCATCTGGTAGATGCTTGAGCCTTTAGGAAGTAAGAATCTTACCTACTGTCCAGTTTTGAGGAGACCACACATTTCTTCGATTGCTTTCTTATAACATTGTAGCCAGTTGTGACATGCCGGACAAACTGAAGCTGAACATGTTAAAACAAGGAAAATCTATGAACATAAGCATTGAGTGTAGTATAATTCTATACTTATTTTTCATATTTCATTAACATCCATCCTGGAAGCACATTCCCGACAATAACTAGATTCACATGCATAAATAATCCAGTATAGGCAAAAAAACAATTGTACATTTAAAGATACTTGATCCCAAAAGTTTAATCTAAAATGGCCTGTCCAACATGATTTTTATGCTAACAATACCAGTATATCTACTACGGCACCTGGCAAATAACTTATTGAACCAATCCAATGAAATGAAACCAATTCTTCAACTCTTTTCTGGTTTGATTCCAGAAGGCAAAAGGGAGTATATATGTGGATCTTGAAGGACATTCTCGAAAGTGTGTGTCAGTGGGTGTTCAGGGAAGTAAAAGGGTCGGAGGAAGATTGGTTTCTTTCCACTTCTCCACTAAATGCTATTGCCCTAGAAGGATTCATCACACTAGTGTGCATGGATCTGGCAATGCAGTTTCAAGGACAAAAGGCTAATCACACGCTCTGATTTGTGTCACGTTGGTAAAACTTATGATCCAGTCAAAACATACAGGAAATTTAAATCATCAAGCACAGAATGATTATCAACACGACAAAAGACAACATAAACTACAGCTAGCTACATACCTGATCACCATCCTTGATGCCAAAATTTGAAATGTAGTCCGTATCATCAATCAACTTCTGACCAGCATAGCATAAGCAGAAATGCCACCACACATGGAGCCTCCATGAAATCAAAAAACAACAGAAACAAGTTTAATTGAAAAAGAAAAAAAAACTGATAAATTATCGTCGAAGTGAAGAGATATCTCAATTAATTTTTTATTGTTAAGCATAATGTAGAAAAGTCATGAGAAGTTAGAGCTAATAAATAATTTTATAACCCATCTCCTTCAAATTTTCAACATGTCATCAAAATAGTCCTCAGTTTTGGCCTGGTATTGGTAAATAAAGCACATAGAACTGGAAGTTCATAATAAAATCTAACAGAAGGTAAAGGTAATCTAAATATTAAATCAAATGAGTAAAAGAATTACATGGACCAACCATGAAATCTTTCCTGGTCCATCCTGTGGCATGTAACTGAAAACCGCCTCCACTGCCCCCTTTAATTCAGCAACAGTAGCAGATCTCTTAACTTGAACATCTGTGTCAAACATCTCAATTCATTGAAGTGCTCCAATTTTAAAAGAGGGTGCAAGGAAGACATTCTTATTTTTCAAATTCAGACCATCCAAACAAAAAGAGTACAATATAGAAACCTTCAACATCTTCAAAATCAGATAAACACAACACAACCAAGTGGGGTACCAACTACACAATCCGCCTTAACGCCAAAACAACCAAAACCAGAGATTCCTCTGCCCTTGATCATAGACAAAACCGACTCACAAACTCACAAGCAGATAAAAATCGAGACCCAACAAACACAAACACAGTAAAGTAATTAAACCATGACCACAAACACGAATCGATCAATCCAGAGCAAAAAGGCATCAAACACAAAACAGTCCACATCACAGAAACAGAGATTACCAAAACAAGAGCCATCCAGTTTAAGGACGGAGAGCATGAGAGGCTGATGCGGAAGCTGGCGATACAAAACACTCTTCCTCGAGAACCCAACAATCATCAAAGGAGACGAAAGCAGCGAGAAGGACCGGCGACGCTTCTCGACCGTCGGGAACGGCGGAAAGTCGACAACGTCGAGTGTGCAAACGCCGTCGACCGCCATGGATTGGTAAAGTGGGACGATCGGAAAGGGGGAAGAAATGGGGGTGGCTTAATAGGGAGGGAAAAAGCAGAGATGCTTAGGTTAAGAGAACACGCATGGTGAAATGGTGATGGTGATGGTGAGAGTTGAAGAGAGAGTTTAGGGTTTGGCTTTTTTTGAAGAAAGAGTAGCATTCGGAGCTTGTGTCGGAGGCAATTCCTGAAGAAAATTTAAACTGCAATTTCCTCTTCTTTTTTTTTTCTTTTCTCTTCTTTTCTTTTCTTTCCGTTTTTGGTACGGTCGTGGAGAAGATGGCAGTTATGACTGGGTTACGTGGCGCTAACTGTTTCAAGCGCCTTTAACTGCCTCTCCCTGTGAAACGATGTCGTTCCTGCTTCTGATTTCAAAGGAGATATAAGAAGAAGAAAAATAAAAAGAAATGAAAATTTGTTGGAGATTATATTTTATTGGAAACTCAAATTACAAAAAAAGAGTTCATATTGTTACGGGTAAATATTGCTATTTTTTTAAATATAAAAGATCTAACCATTCTTTTTAAATTCTTTGTTTTTTTCCCTTAATTCTCTTGAAATTAATTTCACGTTGATTGGTAATTTGAAGATTAATTAGTAATTTTTCAAAAAAAAAAAAAAACATATAGCATTACACAAAAATGGACAATTTTTTTAAGTATAACAAACGATGGTAAGAAATTTGAATCTCTGACTTCAAGAAAATGAATACATGTCAATTGTCGTTACTATACTCACTTTGACTACAAATATAGAGAGATGGATGATTGAAATCAGATAGTTCAAATAGTATAATGATCACAGTGATAGTTTGTCGGCCACGAAAATTTAGTTAAGTAGCTCTACTTACTTCCTAACTTTCCTTACAATTTCTCTATATGTTTTTCATCTCGGAGTACATGGAATGATTAGGCATATTTTAAAAACAAAAATAAATTCTCAAATATTATTATATATATATATATATATATATATATATATATATTTACAAGTTTTGGCTAAGTTTTTTTTGTTAACTTTTAATAATAAAAAAACTAACAAAATTATCAAATAAGTTATTCCTTTTTCAAGCTAGATACGCTTAACTTTGAAATTACTATGATTTAGTTATTAAAAAAAAGTATACTTTATCGGTATAGGAGTAACCATCCATTTTTTAAAATTGTATTAATCATTTTTGCATAGTCTTAGATGCTCATTAGCTAATTATGTTATTATATGAAAAACATTAAAAAAGAAAGAAAGAAGTTGTTTGCAAAACATAACTTTTAAAAACAAACAACTGAATGAAGTCATTGCCTCGGTAGTTTAGAATCAGACTCGCATATAAACATGTAAAAAAAAATTAAAAATTGTTTCAGTATTTTCTATTTGGTAAAATTTACTTCAATTGATCTACAGTCAAAGAAATTATTTGAAAAAAAATTATTGGAAAATATGGTTGACAATTTTATACTATTACATGTGAGGAGAATAAGAATTATATCTTGATTATGGATTCAAAAGTCTGGAAGGAGTCATCCACATTGTGGCAGACTAAATTTTCCTACCATCAAGTTTTAAAAAGATTATTTAAAGTGAATGAACGATTTTTGTTATCACTAAGATAAATATAATTAAGCAAAGATGAAACAAAGTAAGTAGTATTATTAATTAGGAAAGTAATCCAACAAGATAAGTAGGATTACTTTTCCTAATCCACCTATTTCTCTAATGCGACCTGGCATCTTCCTGAGATCAACTTTCTCCATCTAATTTGTAATAATATTCTAAAGATTGAAGAAATTGGCAAAAGCAATAAATTTGGAACAAGCAGTACAATTAAGAACTCTAAAACTTAACACATTAGCCCTATTACAAAGCCACACTTTCAACGTATAAAAAGCTAGTTAAACCGACGATTATAACACATATTAAGGGTTCTTAATTGTACTAAATAACTATTATAATCCAAACTAAATAACTTTGCATCCTAAAACACATATTATATAGCTCTACAGACTATTATAACTCATTCAGCGGTCCAAATAGGTTCTCTGGTTCAAAAGAAAAAATAAAATACTAAAAATGAAATGACCACAATAATGTGTAGCAATCTAGATATATGGTCAAAAATCAATTTTCTCTTTTTCACTCATACATCTAAATTTAATGATTAAAGTCTACTTGAGCATAGCTCAATTGGTTAAGACATACACCATCAACCAAAAGGTTAGAGAATCGAATTCCTCCACCACACGGTGTCGTTGAGCTAAAATAAATAAATAAATAAGCAACAAACATAGAATGGCTGTTGCATTTGTATCAACTACACTGAATAATATATCAAAAAGAGGGTCTTACAGAATTGCACCAATAAGTATGGGCTCAAACTGTTCAGGGAATCAGGTTGTTACACCCTAAAAAATTGAGGGTTACCACCATGGAAGTCAAACAGAACAAATAGGAATCAAGCCAAAAAGATCAAATGCTAGTGCCTAAGAAGGAAAATTGGATCAGAAGCTGCTCACTCAGAAAGCAAGACCCCTCCCACAAATAATACAACCAAAATTTACATGTTCATCAATGGCCAGAAGAATTTGGAAACAAAGCAGCTAATCTCTTTCTCCTATTAAACTTACCATTTAGAGGACTTACTTCCCTATGAGCTTATAATAGGCATACAGACCAGAGCCAATGAAACCCAGAAGTTGTCCAATGACATTTAGCTGCAAACACAACAAATTAGAGACCTTCAGAAAGAGCAAATAAAGGATGATGGCAGAGAATGTTTGCGATCGAATCAGAACAACAGGTATTTTACTCACCAGGTCAAAAGGAAGGCCACCAAATATCATCCAGCCAAGTCCAATTGTAAAAAGATCCTATATAATACAAAGTAATAGTAACTAGTAAGGTCAACAAAATAGAAAATTATTGGAAGAAGTGTTTGGGCATGAACATAAGAGGAAATTTAACTAAGAATTAAATGTCCAAGAGAAGTAAGAGAGGCTGTGAAAGTACCTTCAGATTACCACATATAGTTTGTGTGACTGCCGAATTTAGAGTGGTATTTAGAAATATACTATAGTTCAAGAAGAAAGCCAATGTGCACGAACAAAGCATCACTACCTAATCAAAGAAAAGGGTCGACAGGTCATGGAAAATTGAAAATTGCCCAAAACATGGTGAAATTTCACAAAGAACCCATTTTAAAAAGATGAAAATTTGAGAAGTGCAGCAGAGAGGGAGTAAGGGTATATGCGTTTGGCTACAAAAGGTCTGTATCCTTGACCACGAGAGGCAAAGTAGTTTTTGCATTAATTATATATGTGTGTGTGTACCCAATAAAGAGCTCTGTACAGTAAACACGACTTACCAGAAATCCAGGTGAAAAAAGATGAGGGAAGCTAATAGTTGCCTCTAAGTCACCCCGTATAAATGTCCAGAAAAGTAGAACTGGAGCGCATAGTATTCCTACAGTGCAGGGAAAATGTCAGGAGTAGGAAATATGTATTACCTGATTAAGTGGGGAAAAAATGGGCAACAGCGAAAATCTTGTTTTACTAAGAATCAGTTAGCTCACCATTGCACCACATGAGGCCAAAGCTATTAAGACCACTTGATTTTCCTAACATAAGAAATTATAGAAAAAGTCATCAGCAACACATACAAAGAAGTAACTCCATCCAAAGATCCTTAACGAGTAAAGAATAGAAGAAATAAAGAGAGAAAGACAGAGAAAAGGAAAGAAAAGAAGTCAAACTACCAATACGGGAAATAGTTGCAAGGTAGATTGCCGTGGTGACGTTGGACAAGAAAACAATAGAATAGCCGTATACATCAAAGGACAAGTCACGAGCTCCAGCAATAAATGCACCAAGAACTATCAAACCAACACTGATAACATCCTTAAAATTTTCAGTTGAATTATTAAATCAGAACCATTTCCACCAAAATAAAAAATCCAAGTGAATGAAACAAATCAGAAGGGGAAAAAACATCTGTCCCTAGCAACAGACTGTAATGAAGAAGAAAAGAGAGGAATAAAGGTTTTGACTGTGCAGTTCTAGGCTCTAGAAGCAATGTCAATGACTTTCATATTAACTGCAGTGAATCCCTCAACCAACAGCTAACGAGGAGTGATGGCAAAAACATTCTGATGAAATCACCTATTTCTCTATCTCAAGAATCCAAAATCCTCGAATAAAATAAAGCCGGCAAGTGCTCAAGAACCAAAATAAAAGGAGAACAGTCAACCACATCCCTGCAGATGTTAGGCAACCTTCACTAGGAGATCAACTCAAAGAATTGAGATTTTCAAAAGAATGGCGGATTGCCAAGTTGAAGAAAAAGTGCATAGATGCATGTGGCAGGTGTAGATTTTACCTTCCAACAACTGAATATGAATACTTCTGTCCTGCCAGAAGATACTCTACAACCATTGTGAAAACAACTGTGGTCCGCCTGAGGGTAGTGTACATGGGAACATTTACTCCACGAACAGACTCCATGGTAGCTAACTTTCAGGAAGAAATATTGGAGTTCGGACACATCAATAACGTATGAAAGAGATAACGCGTCTACAGATTATCAAATAATTCAAATATACCATGTAAAGCAAATATGTCCCTGCAAGAGGACTGGTTTGCTTCAATGTCTTCATTGGAACCATTGAAGCAACATTATCAGAATGGGTCATGGATTCGCTCACTGTAAAAGATATTACTTTCCAGCGTCTCAATACATATAGAAAACAACAAGAACATATCATCTGCACCACAAATAAGGAAAAATGTCTTAACAATAAACAGTGTCTCAACCCAACAATCAATTATTATTGGTCAAATAATAAAAGAAACCCTAGACATGAGGCCAAAACAATGCCCAAGTAAGGAGCGAACATGTAAATATTATGGCATTAAAACAATATTAATCAATATACAAATTTGCAACCTGATATAAAGGACGACGTCATAGAATTATAGCACAAAAACATTATTGTTTCATTAGCATACCTAAAATATTATATACGTGCAGGAAAAACAGATAGCAGAACTACAATTTACAGGCAATGCTCTACACTGAAGAAGTCCAGTAGCCTCCTTAAACCGTGGGACCATGAAAATTGTGTAAAAGAATCATTTTCTTTTCAAAACATCATGGACGTTTTAATTTAAGATAATCGTTCAAATTTCAAAGAGATAAATGAGTAGAGTATACCTGAACAAGTGTAATAACGTTTGCACTTGGGAAATTATAAGAAGAAAGAGCTGCTTTGTTGAACAAAACCAAAAGCACTGCATGATAGATAAGAAGCCTCCGGTTAGACTTAAGACAAAATTGAACAAGAATAAACATCATCAGTTGTCTCCCTCCCAGTCCTAAAACCAACTGACTACTGAAAAACACTAAACCATGTAGAATCCGAACAGTAAAACTAACCCATCCTTCAACATTAATTCGACGATAGATCATAATCGGTAAACAAAACAAAAGCATACAGCAAGCCACTGGAAACAGAGTACATTACAAAAGTCGAGATAATTACTCGACATATTAACACAAGTCGCGACAAATTCTTCAGAAACGGTAGCATGAGTAGAAAAACATCCTCATCAGAAAACCTAATTCTCAGAAAAGTAATTAATATGAGCAAAAAAAAAACACTCTACAGATAGATCTGGACAGCAATTAGAAAGCCTCAACGAATCAAACAACAAATTCAGATGCGATTACGCGAACCTGCGCAAGCCATGTAAGAGAGAGCAGCATAGGCGCCTCGTTTGGTCATGGCGGATCCTCTGAAGAGCTTCTCATCGCCTCTGATCAATCGCTCTTTCTCCTCGCTGCCGTGTGGAGGATCCGACACCGGCAGCATCAAATTCTTCTCGGAATTCGACGCCTTCAACGACATCTTTGAGCTCGCCTTCTCTGTGAGGCGGAGAAATGGATTGGAATTGAGATTTGGCTGAAGAACACAGCGATATGAAGCGCGAAAATCGTTTGGTAGTCGCCAGGTTAAGGGAGCCAATCGAAAACAGAAAGAACCGATTTTGGACTCGATGAGTTGCCAAACGCGGTGAGTTGACTCGCTCGCTCCGTTTGAATATTCGTCGTGGTTCGTTGTAACATTGCCCGTCGTCGGATTGCTTTGTTGGCGGATTTTTTTAATCGATTTTAATTTTTTGGTTAAATTACATGTTTTTT
Source organism: Trichosanthes cucumerina (assembly GCA_036507285.1). NCBI lineage: Eukaryota > Viridiplantae > Streptophyta > Magnoliopsida > Cucurbitales > Cucurbitaceae > Trichosanthes > Trichosanthes cucumerina. The sequence goes on from CM071835.1 coordinate 101,267,375, forward strand.
TTTTTTTTTAGAAACATGTTTCCTTTTTTAGTACAAGAAATATGGGTATAAAGATTTTAACCTTACATGCCAATTACAATAAGTTTTCATTTTTTTTTATAGTTAAATTACAAATCTAGCAACCAGATTTTAGGTTTGTGACTATTTATTTTTATTTTAAAATGTGTCTAACAAATTTTGTTGGATGAGTAGATTATAATAATTTTAGTTATAATAATATGTGTTTTGAATACATAATATTCTACAATCTACGCACTATACCCAAATAGCCTCTTATGAATTATTTTGATAAAGAGTTGTGGAAAATAGAAGTTAGTACGTCTAATAAATTAGGAAGTTTATGATTGGGGATTTTAATTTTGGGTTAAATTACATGTTTTTTCCTCTTTTTTTAATATAAAAAATGTGAGAGGGGAAATTTTGAACGTTTGATCTCGAACGAATAAGTAAATGTCAATGACATATGAGCTTAGTTAAGCACTTGAACTTGTAGGTTTGTGTATACTTAGTAAATATGTATTTAACATACTCTTAAATTTCAATTTTATGTTTGATAGGTGTTAAAATTTTCAAATTTACGCCTAGTTCCTTGATCTATTCATTTTTAAAAATTCACAAACATACTAAATACAAAATTAAAAGCTTAGGGTCTCATTAGACACAAAATTTAATTTTATGTTCAACCGTCGATTAATTTTTTAAAATTTTAAATATTTCAATGACTTATTAGACACAAAATTAAAAGTTTAATAACCTATTAAACACTTTTAAGAATAAGAGATGAGATAGGCACAAAAATTGTAATTTAACTTTTTTTTTTTTTAAGTATATTTTAACATTGTGAATTAATTAAAATACTAGAGAGCCTTCGTCTATTATTACCTCGGAGGTACAAAATTATAATGATCACTTCACATTTATTTGATCATTTATGAGGATAAAATTTGAAGATTTATCCATGTGGGTACCCTTATAACAATTGAATTTATTGTCAAATAATATTTGTTTAGTACATTTTTTTTTACATTCTTTAAATTTTCCTAATGCAAAATTATTTTTTTTGGATCAATAAATACGGACACGAATTTTCAAAATGCGTAGATTGCTTCTAAGCCATATTTGTAACTGTTGACATAGAAATTTCGATCGATCCCTAGTCGACACGTCATTTTTCTAAATTAATGACAAAGTTATAAATAATTAAGTTTTGGACCAGTTATAAATTGACATGTGTCCTAAATTTAATTTGGAGACAAAAATTGACAAGTTCTACAAATTAAAATGTCATATGTCTTCCTTAATAATTTGACTAAATAATTAAATTTATTTTGGTCAGATTGGGTTTATAAAATTAGATAAGTTAAGTGATTGGGTTATATGGAATTGGTCAAGCTTAGTAAAACCCAAATCCAAATGACTAAGCAAAGCCAACAAAGCCCAAATCCAAGTGATCGGGCCCAAAAGTCACTCAGGCCCAAGCCCACACGTCTTGGAAAGCTCTATAAATAGAGAGTTTTTCCTCAATTCCAAAGGTTCAGAAACTTCACTCCTAAAAGGAATTCAGAGAGAATTCAGAGTAAAGTCCTCAAGTGCTGAAAACTCCCTGAAGTCCTTGGTGCTGAACGCTGCAAGACGAGTCTTCAAGTGTTGAACGTTGTGAGACAAGTCCCTAGGTGCGGAACACTACAAGTCCACAGGTGTTAAGCACTCCGCGAAGACCAAAGATTCTTCCAAGTTTCTAACCTCGAGAATAAGCACTTTAGCCCTCGAGTGACATACGTACAAGAGAGAGAATCAGAGGATCATACTTAGAGATTGTATTCCATACTCACAAAATTAATATAATACAAAGTTTATTACACGTGTCTCGTTGTTGTTCCTTCGTTGAATTCACGTGTAAACAAATTGGCACGCCCGGTGGGACAATCTCTACCTCTCATCTCTTTCTCTTACAGTAAAACAATGGAATCAAAGAAGGTTGCATCAACTGTTGCTACTGCCGCAAGCAACACCTATACAGGGCCAGTAACACGCAGTCGTTCTCGGGGGCTTGAGATAAAGGAGGACCGAACCCCTGATGCGATTACAAACAAGATCGTAAAGTTGATCGAAGGATCCTCCAAGGATAGAGTGGTCATCAAAGATAACCCGTTGTTTGACCAATTTACCCCTGTTGTCGGTCAATCAAAGGAGGCATCGAATCAAGATGTGATGTCTGTGATGATGGTCGATGTGGAATCCGACGAAAGGATGGCAGAGATGGAGAGAAAGATTAGTCTCCTGATGAAGGCGGTCGAAGAAAGGGATCTAGAGATTGCATATTTGTAGAATCAAATGCAGAATCGCGAGACTGCTGAGTCAAGTCAAACCCCTATTGCAAAGAAGAGTGACAAAGGGAAGGCTATTGTTCAAGAAGAGCAACCACCAAACTCGGCCTCGGTAGCTTCTTTGTCCATCCAACAGCTACAGGACATGATCATGAGCTCCATCAGAGCTCAATATGGCGGGCCTACTCAGAATTCTCTGATGTATTCTAAACCATACATCAAGAGAATCGATAACTTGAGAATGCCCACAGGATACCAACCTCCCAAGTTCCAACAGTTCGATGGGAAAGGTAATCCAAAGCAGCATATTGCTCATTTTGTTGAGACATGCGAGAACGCTGGGACTCGCGGCGATCTTCTGGTCAAGCAATTCGTCCGCACACTGAAAGGAAATGCCTTTGATTGGTATACCGATTTGGAACTGAGAGACGATCGATACCGGGAACGATTCGAAGAGAGTTCCTCAATCGCTTCTATAGTACGAGGCGAACTGTCAGCATGATGGAGCTCACAAGCACGAAGCAACGAAAGGGTGAGCCTATTGTCGATTACATCAATCGTTGGAGAGCTCTTAGTCGAGACTGTAAAGATCGACTCACCGAACTGTCTGCTGTAGAAATGTGTACCCAAGGCATGCATTGGGGGTTGCTCTACATCTTACAAGGTATAAAACCTCGTAGTTTCGAAGAGTTAGCAACTCGAGCTCATGATATGGAGTTAAGCATTGTTGCTAGGGGAAACAAAGACTTATTAGTCCCAGATGTGAAGAAGGAAAAGAAAGAATTAAAGAGCACCGAAAAAACTTCGAAGGGTGCTACTACTAAAGAATCTATGGTCGTCAATACGACCCCGTTGAAATTTGTGTCTAAGGGAAAAGAAAAGAAAGTCGAGAAGCGCCAAGATGACGGCGCGAGGCGTCATCTGACCTTGAAAGAGAGACAGGAAAAGACCTACCCTTTTCCAGATTCTGACATTCCAGATATGTTGGAGCAATTGTTGGAAAAACAACTCATACAACTGCCGGAATGCAAACGACCGAAAGAGTTAGGCAAAGTGAACGATCCTAACTACTGCAAATATCACCGAGTAGTCGACCATCCAGTGGAGAAGTGCTTCGTACTAAAGGAGTTGATCCTGGCGTCGACACGCGAAAGAAAGATTGAGCTAGATCTAGACGAAGTGGCTCAAGCAAATCATGCGACTATAAGGATTCATCCCATAATTCAAACATCAACAAGACTGCCTCATGATAGAAGAGGAAGCCTAGTTCAGTTCGGATCCTTTGAACCTATCGTTGTGTGGATGAATGATGAACCCTCGAGTAAGAATTCTCAAAAGGGAGGCATCCAAAAGCAAAGACGTTAAAGAAGAGAATAAGCGGACCAAGATGAAAGCGAAGATTGGATCGTCGTGACTCGTCGCAAGCGCGACAACAAAGTTACGCACGAAGGAATCGCGACTATTCCGACACCATAAGAGAAAAAGCAAGTCGCAAAAAAGAAGAAAAGAAAAGCAGTCACAAAGAAGCTGTTTGCGCCATGAGGAAGACGAAAACCTCTTCCGCCCGACGATAATCGGTAACTTTGGAGGAATTCTTCCCAAAGAATTTCTAAGTAAAAGGCGAGGAGGAGGCATTTGAGGTAGTTGCGTGTCACGCGTTCTGAGTGCGATTGAAGATCCTTCATGCTCGTATGAGACGACAACAGAGTTAGGAAACTCATCCTCATTCAGTATAGAGGACTTGTTGTCACTCCCTCAAGCAACCAAGAGTGCTCTTATCGAGGCACTGATAGACTCGACAATGCAAAGTGCCCAAGCTCTATGACACGCACATGCACGTCATGTTGCATGTCCATAAGTTTTCTGAGATGAGGACACATTCTTTGGGTTCAAAGCCCCATAATAGACCTCTGTTTGTCTCGGGGTACATTCGAGAAGGGGGGGTGGTCGGATCTTATCGATGATGGATCAACTGTTAACATAATGCCTAAGTCAACCATGAAGCAATTAGGCATCCGGTAGAAAGAGTTATCAAGCAAAGAAACTTGTGATCCAAGGCTTCAAACCAAGGAGGCAAAGTGAGCTATAGGCATGATACGTTTAGAGAGTTATCATTGGGGACTTCAAGGACGACACTGCATTCCACGTCATAGACTCCAAGACTACCTATAAGTTGCTACTAGGTCGTCCCTGGATTCATGAAAATGGAGTTGTAACTTCTACGTTACACCGGTGCTTCAAGTTTTACCAAGATGGCGTCAAGAAAGTGGAGGCGGATACCAAGCCATTTTCGTAAGTTCAATCCCATTTCTTGACGCGAAATTTTTTTACATGAAGGGTGACGGATAGGGGAGATTGTACCAACAAAGATCCCTTTAATAAAGAGCGACAATCGGCACCAAGGAGTACCGCAGATTGACGTGAAAGAAGAAACTATCAAATGTACAAATGGGCTCGCTCGAGAAACAACGAAGTCTCTACGAATTTCGCAAAGTCCGAAATTTCGAAAGATGAAGAAACGCAACATCCCCTGCTTTTTGCGTTGCGTTACGTTCCTTTGTCTCGACGGAAGAAGCGGCGAGTCACCATTTGAAGAGTGCACAAAAGCCCGATCATGGGTGAAATCGAAGTTTTGAAGGAAGCTTCACAATGCCGCTCACGAAGATAACGAAGCAAGAGGTCAAGAAACTGAAGAAGATGACCGATTGGAAGCAAGTTTGCCAAGAGTCGAACGAAAGATGGGTTTGACCCTAAGGCATATAAACTCCTATCAAAGGCGTGGATACGACTTCACAACTCACATTTGAGTTCAAAAGTCTAAGGATCTTGACGAGAGACCGAACTCTCTTTAACACAAAAGAAGCTCCTGAAAGAAGGTTATACCATACCACCATCAAGGAAAGGACTGAGATATAAGTCTCCTGAGCCAGTCCGCATAATAAGAAAAGGGAAGGCAAAGGTGGCAGACTCAAACCACATAACAGTGGAAGAGGTAGACAATTCAGATGAAAAGGAAAACATCACTTGAAGGACTTCTGTTTTTAGCCGTGTTGGGTCGTTGGTGGCACGACCTTCAGCCCTCCAACGATTGGGCACCACTCAAGTAGAAGAAGAGCAGTCACCTCCCGTTTCTGGTTCCACTCGAACCTCAGCCCTCCAACGATTGAGCAACACTCAAGTAGAAGAAGAGCGGTCACCTCCCGTTTCTGGTTCCACTCGAACTTCAGCCCTCATGAGGATAAGGATGCCCACTGAAACAGAAGGAAGCGTTTTACCAGCCTTTACATCTGACTCTGTTCGACCTTCCGTCCGTCAGAGGCTAGGTGTGTTTGCTGGTGAAAGAGAAGGTATGGCATCCACTCCGGCTGTAGTACGACCATCAGCATTACAAAGGTTAGGTGCGCCTGCGAAGGAAAAGAAAAATGTACCTTCGACCTCAAACGTGACGCGCCCTTCAACTTTTCAAAGGCTAAGTGTAACCACTTCAAAAAAAGATGGGCCATCCGCATCAGTTTTTGATAGGATTCACCATGATTGCCTAGTGAGAACCTCGAAGGATGACTCCTTTGTAAAAATAAATATGGACAGAGAAGTTCACAGTACTGTTCCTTCTCGGATGAAGAGGAAAACATTCGTTACGGTAAATACAGAAGCTTCATTGAAGGTAAAGCGGCGTGATGTCGTCATAACCAATCCCCCAAGGGAGGATTCAGAAAAGGAGGAGAGTGAGACCTCTTGCTACCATATTACAATTGAAGAAGAAACTAAAGCTGAATTGTCCGATGAAGATGCAGAAGAGGCGCCATCCTCGCTTGAAGATGGTAGCCAATCAACAGTGGATGAGCTTAAAGAGGTGAACCTCGGTACACCAGAGGAGCCACGCCCGACCTTCGTAAGTGCATCCCTCACTTGCGAAGAGGAAGACAAATATATGAGTCTGCTCACGTCATATAGAGATGTTTTTACGTGGTCCTATAAAGAGATGCCAGGACTCGATCCAAAAGTAGTTGTCCACCATCTTTCCATCAAACAGGAGTATCGCCCAGTCAAGCAAGCGCAACGTCGTTTCGGCCGAGCTTATCCTCAAATTGAGATAGAGGTCAATAAATTGATCGAAGCAGGATTCATACGTGAGGTGAAGTATCCAACTTGGATAGCCAACATTGTTCCTGTCAGAAAGAAGAATGGGCAGCTTCGCGTTTGCGTCGACTTTCGTGACCTGAATAGCGCATGCCCAAAGGACGACTTCCCATTGCCCATCACTGAAATAATGGTTGATGCCACTACCGGCCATGAAACACTGTCCTTCATGGATGGATCATCGGGTTATAACCAGATTTGAATGGCTTTGGCTGATAAAGAGATGACAGCCTTTCGAACTTCTAAAGGGATATACTGTTACAAGGTGATGCCATTCGGGTTGAAGAATGTCGGTGCCACCTATCAGCGTACCATGCAGAAGATTTTTGACGACATGCTACATAAGCATGTTGAATGTTATGTCGACGACCTGGTGGTTAAGTCTAAGAAGAGACAAAACCATTTGGAAGATCTGAAAGTGGTCTTCGATCGGCTAAGAAAGTATCAGCTGAAGATGAACCCTCTCAAGTGTGCATTTGGCATCACTTCAGGAAAGTTCCTAGGGTTCGTTGTAAGGCACCGAGGGATTGAAATAGACTAGTCTAAGATTGATGTTATTCAAAAGATGCCAAGGCCAAGGAATCTACACGAGTTGAGAAGCCTTCAAGGTCGTTTGGCCTATATTCGGAGGTTTATTTCCAACTTAGCTGGTCGATGTCAACCTTTTCAAAGGTTAATGAAGAAAGGGAAAAACTTTGAATGGGATGAAGCATGTCAGAATGCTTTTGACAGCATCAAAAGGTACTTGCTTAATCCTCCAGTCTTAGGTGCCCCTATTGCAGGAAAACCACTCGTCCTCTTATTTCCGCGCAAGAAAGGTCACTAGGAGCACTGTTGGCGCAAGAAGGGGAGAAAGGTAAAGAACGAGCCCTTTATTACTTGAGCAGGACTTTGAATGGGGCTGAGACAAATTACTCCCCGATAGAAAAGATGTGTTTGGCTCTCTTCTTCGCTATCGATAAGTTGAGGCACTACATGCAAGCTTTCACAGTGCACTTGATAGCAAAGGCTGACCCTATAAAGTACATCTTGTCGAGACCGATTATCTCTGGGCGGTTAGCTAAATGGGCGGTTAGCTAAATGGGCGATCTTGCTCCAGCAATATGACATCGTCTACTGATAATCCCATAAAATGGGATTATTTTTGGCACTTTCCATGGCTTATTTCTACTAAAAATTGAGTGGTAAGCGTGTTTTTAGTCATTTTCTTAGCATGTTTTTGTTGAGTCTTGGAGTGTGGCATTTTTAGTGGCTAGTTGTTCATTTTTCTTGTTGTGTTAGGTTAATTTTAGTATTTTGTGTCTATTTAGTTTTGTTGAGTTGGCGTATTTTATGTTCGTTGTTTGTGGAGTTTTGTGTGTTCAGTTATTGTTTGTGTTTGTGTTTGTGTTTGTGTTTGGTGTAGGGGAAAGAGGATTGTTGAATGTCAGCATCAATGCTACAACACTGCGACAACACTAGCTTTAAAGAGCAGAAGGCAAGTTCACTATAAAGTAGCAATGTCACAGCATTGCTGCAACATTGATTTCGGGCAGAAAAGTCAAAGTGGGGCCCACCTCTCGGGATGACGCAGCAGAAATCTCTTTTCCTGAGTTAAGTCAGTAGTTTTGGGTGTTTTGGGAATTTTTTGGACAGTATAAGGACTTGGGAGAAAAAAGGGGAAGTAAAAATACTTAACCTAATTTAGAAAAGGGGGATCCATCGAAAAAAAAACCCCACAGGGAGGCTACCCTTATCGAGAAGACAGCAGAGAGAAAAAATAGGAGATTATCGAGATCCTTGGAGAAGAAGAAAGTTGTTGCCTCACCTCCTCCCAGCTCGTGTCCATCTTTTCTTCTCTTCTATTAGCTTGGTTTTTCTTATTTTGGTGTAGTTGATCTTTTGTAGTAACTTTGAATTCAACATTAGTATGTTTATAAGTTTTAAGCATTTTGTTCTTGAGTTCTATGTAGTATCCATGGGCTAAGTTCTTTTTACGCTAGAATTTATGGGATGAGATTCTAAATTCTTGAAGTTCTTTTGTTGGGAAATTGCTAAACGTGTGTAGTTTGCTTATGGATGTTTATGGTTTATTGTTCTTCTTAAGATTGATTACCTTAGGATTGAATACTAGTTCATTTTAATTCTGAAAAGGTTGAGATGGATGGAAAAAGCATAAGCAATGCATGTATGTCTTGCTCTTGAAAAAGAAAAGGTTCCAAAGGTATAAACATATGCTTTTGGCTTGTAAACTTGGGTAAATTTGTGTTGATTTTATGTTTGGAAGCTGGGTATTCATAGACCTATGTTAAACTTTGCTTTTAGGCTAAAATTCAAAGTTAGAAATAATTTTCGGAAGTCTTTGGATAATTTCCTGTTTCTGCACAGTTTAGCAGTGAAACAACAATGTAATAGCATTGTTGCAGCATTAGACAGCAGGATCTAGATTTTCATTGCCATAAATTCCAGTGCTTCTATTACTTCATCCCCAACTTGTTTATTGTCCATTTGAGCTGTTTATTGCTTTTAGATAGCTAGATTCAGTCTCTCTTGTGCTAAGCTCATTTTTGTTGCTTTTGTTGTCACACCCCCTCCCGAAACACTTGCTAACTTAGCCCGGGAGACGACATGAAGCCAACAGATATTGTTACCTCTTAACAATACCTGCTGACACTACTTTACCTGAAAAGAAACTATGTTCGCATATGGAACACTTTAAACTTAACACAGCAGAAATTGGACATCTATAAGACGTACATGAGGAGAAACTCTTCTTAAGTCTCTCTTGGAAACTAAAACGAGCAAGAACATCAGAACCACAAACAGTCCAAACCACTAATTAAACAACCACAACCTCTAAATCACATAGGACTATAACTACATAGCTCTCTAAACATAATTTACAAAACATATGGACTTCTTATATACAACACCAAACCACGTACAAAGTATCAAACATGTGAAGCTTCAGCAGACTATGGCGAGTTCTCGAGCACCGGAGCTCGATCTCACCGAAAAGTGGGAAAACACTGAAAGAATGAGCTATGAAGCTCAGTGAGTGACTTGAGTTTAAAGGAAACTACTAACTCGTAAATCATATCACTGGTCATCTATGAGCATATGCATCTGTAATCAAGTGTTGAAAGTAATCGTGTAATCATAATAGCTTTTCGAAAAACCAGCAAGTATATCGTTTAAATCTCGTAAGGCATGTAAATGATATAAACTCTTTATTAAAACATGGCACAATCTACTTTGTTCTACGATGTAGTGAGGCCCGCCAAAGAAGACCCATCGTCTTTGTCGTAGTGGGGGCCCGCCCAACACTCACGACAGTGGCTGTTGTGTCACGAGTACACTCAACATCGACAATGAGAATAAGACTGTGTGCACACTGCACCATAAAGCCTCGGGCTCAATATCTCGAGAAAATCACATGAAAACATTTGAACATGCCCGCTTATCTTTTCTTTCATAAAACTCAAACTTACTTAGCTTGTTCATAAAACTGAAACCTTTAAAACATACTTGCTAAAACATACTTGCTCAAAATCATAACATTTCCATAGACTTCTGAGATGCAATAAACATATGCTCGTGTATAAATTTCATCAAGACATTTAAGCTCATCATGAACACTTTAAAACATTTCTAAGAAATCATGAATGCTCATAAACAAGTGTTCAAGGAAAACAATAAGCATTGAAACCATTTCGTTTTAGCAAAACCTTGCATTTCATAAGCACAATACAAGCCTATAAACCATTTTCAAGGTTCGTTTTGTCACTCACCGTGTTAGAACTAGAATCTTGACCCGTACACTCGACCTTTTTGTTCTTGGCCTGTCAAACAAACCAAAACCATGTTTTAGAACCTTGAGCTCATGGTTTTTAACCTTAAAACTACAAGAAAACACTCCAACAAAAATTCCAGCATTTTCAGAATTTCTGCCATGTTTTCAGACAGCCATAACTTCTTCATTACTTAGACAAACAGGGTGAAATTTATACCAATCTCTTCCTTTTTGAATCCTCTAAAAATCATATGAAGACATGAAATTGAAATTCCCAATAGATTGGTTCAGAAATACCTCGAAAGCTTCTTTCCCAGGAACCAACTTCTGCTATTCCAGATTCGAATTTCTGCTGCAACCCGAAACTTGACCTGCTATTTACAACATCTTCCAATCATTTTCTATTCACGATTTCTTCATGAAAGTTGTAGGAAATTCAATAAGCTTTCCAACCATACCTAATGGAGCTTCTAACTCCAAGTATACAAATCAGAACAACCAAAACATCAGAGGCTTCCCGGATTTGACAGCAAAATCTGTCATCTGTCTTCCTCTTCACAAATCAGTAGCTTAAGATCCGAATTTGCTCGAGCTTCCTTCATGAATTTTGTTCCAATATGAGTTAACTTACACGAAACAAAATCTAAACTATTACCTCTTTCTGTGGAGCTCGAGATGAACAAAATAGCAGAACTGGTCTGAGTTGATCAAAGAATTTCCATGGAAATTGAATGATTCTTCTCCTTTCTTCTTCAACCTCAACCAGAAACTTTCTCCCCTCTTCTTCTCTCAAACCTCTCCCACGATGCTCTGGCCTTTCTTGGTTGAAATTGATAACAAAATGAGTTGGAAAATTAATTGGAAATGGTTTAATAAAAGCCCAAACGGTTGCTTTTGTCCTTTTCTTCTTTTTCTTTTTCCTTTTCTCTTTTCCTTTATCTCTTCATTTTTCTTTTCTTTCCTTTGCTTTTGTTTTCAAAGAAAAACCAAACCAAACTATTCCTTTCTTGTTTCCTTTTGTTTGTTTTCTTTTTTTTTTTTTTAAACATAACATAATATAATAACCATAGCTTTCATTTTCTTTCCTTCATTATTCTTAGAGCAACCAAACCAAAATGGTTTATATTTTTCCTTCCTTGTTTTCCTTTTACCTTTCACTTCAATACTTTTCTTTTTAAAACAAGGAAAACCAAGTTTTAAGCATTCATTTCTTCCTTTCTTTTGTTGTTTGATATTAAGGAGGTTCCAAAGAAAGATCTCGGGTTTACAACTTACCTCCCCTTAAGAAATTTCGTCCTCGAAATTTAGTAGTCCTTAGGTGAAAATCTAGTTTACCATTACTTATTTTCTCAAACTTTTGCAAACATTAGTCCCTGTGGGATCGACCTTGTTCACCAATTACTATCTACGATTGCGTATGCTTGTGTAGTGAGTTTTTGCACAACATCTACGTATCTCAAAGGGCAGTTAAAGGATAGGCGTTAGCAGATTTCTTGGCAAATCACCCAATTCTGTCAGACTGGAAGTTATGTGAAGACCTGCCAGATGAAGAAGTCTTCTATGTTGAAATTGCGGAGCCTTTGGTGCGGGGGCAGGCATTATCTTCATCTCGCCTGAGAAACACATGCTCCCTTACAACTTTACACTTAGCGAGTTGTGCTCAAACAATGTAGCTGAATATCAGACCCTAATTATTGGTCTCCAAATGGCCATTGAGATTGGCATAATGTACTTAGAAATTTATGGCGATTCAAAATTGATCATTAGTCAACTCATGCTTGAGTATGATGTGAAGCACAAAGACTTGAAACCTTATTTTGGCTATGCAAGACAGCTGCTGGAAAAGTTTGACAGCGTCACGCTGGAACACGTGCCAAGATCAGAAAATAAGAAGGCAGATGCACTAGCAAATTTAGTCACCGCTCTAACGACCTTAGACGATATGACAATAAACATATCACTTTGTCAAAGGTGCGTCGTGCCACCAACTAATGATGAATACGAGGAAATAAACATGATCTCGGTCTATGTCATTGAAGAGGAAGACTGGAGACAACCCATTATAGAGTACCTTCAAGATGGGAAGCTCCCCACTGATCCTCGGCGCAAAGCTGATGTACAAGAAGGGCCTCTAGGTTCATATACTATAAAGAGACTCTCTATCGTCGTTCTTATGAGGGACTCTTCCTTCGTTGCCTTGGAAAAGAAGAGTCGATTAAGGCATTAGAGGAGGTGCATTCAGGTGTTTGTGGGGCTCACCATCAGTCCAAGCTGGCCGGTTCGATTGAAAAGAATGGGTTATTATCCGCTCACGATGATCTATGACTCGATGGAATATGTAAAGAAATGCGAAGCTTGCCAATTCCATGCAAACTCCATCCATCAGCCGCCAGAACCTCTGCATCCGACCGTTGCTTCATGGCCTTTTGAAGCGTGGGGACTTGATCTTGTTGGTCCGATAACGCCAAAGTCGCTTGGCAGTCATTCTTATATTCTCGCATGTGATTACTTTTCAAGGTGGGCCGAAGCGGTTGTACTAAGAGAAGCTAAGAAGGAAAATGTTGTAGACTTCATTCGAACACATATCATCTACCGCTACGGTATTCCACATCGTATCGTGACAGATAATGGGAGACAATTCTCCAATAGCCTGATGGATAAACTCTGTGAGAAATTCAAGTTCAAGTAGTATAAGTCATCCATGTATAACGCTGCAGCAAACGGTCTGGCAGAGGCATTCAATAAAACCTTGTGCAACCTACTAAAGAAGGTAGTCTCTAAGACAAAAAGAGACTGGCAAGAAAGGATTGGTGAAGCACTATGGGCTTATCGGACTATGCATCGCACTCCCACTGGGGTTACGCCATATTCCCTCGTCTATGGGGTGGAGGTTGTACTCCCTCTTGAAAGAGAGGTTCCGTCATTAAGGATGGCCATACAAGAAGGGTTGACTACAGAGGAAAATGCGAAGCTTCGCCTTCAGGAGTTGGAAGCGCTTGATGAAAGAAGACTTGATGCTCAACAAACACTAGAATGTTACCAAGCCCGAATGACCAAGGCCTTCGATAAAAATGTCAAGCCTCGCTCATTTCAAGTCGGTGATCTAGTGCTCGTTGTTCGAAGACCTATCATCACAACACGACACATGGGAAATAAATTCACACTAAAATGGGATGGATCCTATGTCATTAAAGAAGTCTATACCAACGGAGCATACAAGATCGTTGACAAAGATGGTTTGAGGATCGACCCCATCAACGAAAAGTTCCTCAAGAAATTTTATGCTTAAAACATTGTAAACACTCCTAATCGTAAGAGTATAAACTACACGATGCCCATGAACTACGTTATGACTTGATCCCTTACATTCAAGGGTACGTAGACAACTTAAAGTAAAAAAAAAGCTTTAAGTTCAGTCAGATCAACAAATAAAAAATGCAAGTTATGAATTGAATGCTAAATTTTATTGCATAAATAAGGAAAACAGGACAACATGTTGCTTTAACATGTTAACATGTTGCTACAAGTAAGCAACCCAAGAATTAAAAAAAATGTGTACATAAAAAAAAACAAAAAAAAAGATGTCTGGGAAGAGATATTTGAATCATGGCGTCCATCTGAACTTCTTCAGCTCTTCTCGTGAATGTTCTAAGAGCCCGTGAATTGTTGCTAGGGCACGGATATCTTTGTCAGCAACAGCAGACGTACATTCAATGTGACTAATCCTTTCACGTACTCGCGAAACCTCAAGTCTCTCTCGATCCACGTCTTTCTCTCTCTCAGATATTGTGGTGGACAGTCTTGTCGATTCAGATTTTATGATATGTAACTTTGTTTCTTGTTCAATAACCTTCGCTTTAAGCCCTACAATCTCATCTTCCAACAACGCAACTTCCGATACAGATTGAGCAAGTTGAGTTCGAAGAGTGTTGTTCGCTTCGAGTGCTTGGTTTTCTTTAGACAATGCACATTCCAATTCAACCTTCGTGTCATCCAGTTGTCGAGCCTTGTCTGCTGAAGTTAGCATAGTTGATAAAGTAGATTGCATTTTGTTGTACTCCACCACCTTTTAGAAATAGTAAAATGTGATCTCTCGCAACGGCTCCACATTGCTTGTACAGATATCCGTAATGGCATCAAGTATCTTGCGTGTCTCTTGAGTAAGCTGAGCGACGTTTTCGAAGGGGGTTCGTGCGATCTTCTCTTGTATACTTCTCCACATAGATATGGCGAACTGTCTTCGATGAGAAGAAATCACGTCATCTGCACAGTAGTGAGATTCTTCGGAAGTTGAAGCAACTACATGTTGAGGGACAATTGCAGTCTGCGACACAACTACATCTTTGCAAGGTGTAACACGTTCGCGGATTAGTTACGAGTGCCGAGAAGCCGTGTTCTCGCGAGCTTTGATGTCTTTCATTTGGGACGAGAAGCGAAGTCATGACTTGTTCTACCTCGGGAAGTGGAACAACATCTTTGGAGTTGCCATGTGAGGTATGAAGTCACGACCGCGCTCTACCCCGGAGATAGGATGATTATCGGTGCCAAAGTTTCTTTGAGGTGTTCATCGGATGTGGTGGAGAGAGAGGAGAAGTCATGGTTCGCTCATTCACGGGTCCTGCAAGCTCCCAATCAACCGGGGGCAAGGTCTAAGGCATATGGTCCCGTCAAAGATTGATCATCGTGTTGGCGGCATTTTCCTCTCTGACCATCGCTCGATTGGAGCTGCAATGATATTAAAAATGGGTAGTCGGACTAAAAATAAAAAAATAAAAAAAAAGTCACAAAAAAAGGATGAGAGACCAACCAGAGCCTCAATGTTGTCGGGAATGCGAGAGGCACTTGGAACACCTTGGAAAAATTGGTCGCCAAGGTCAACGGTCTTCTTTGATTTTCTGGGTCTTTTCCAATGATGGTCTCTCAGACTATTCTCGCTCGTCATCTTGGCGGGTGCATCGAGAGACATTCGCCTCCGATCAAGCGAATTTGTTTCCCTCCAAGAGTAGCCCCACTAGTGTTGGGTAGCTTAGGTTGGGGTTTAGGTGTTGTAGCGCTATTCACCAGGTCGTTTATACCCAACTCTAGGTAGTCACCATGCTTATTCAACCACCAACTTCTGAAGCGGGAGGTGACGTGAATCTATGGGTTTAATGTGCAAGCGGGGAGGAATACTTTAGAACCCTCGTTGGTCCGAAGGCAAACCCTCCAGTGATATAGGATGTTGTCCAAGCTAACTAAAGGTCGAGTTTCCCTAAATCATTTGGGATATCGATGAAATCCAAATTGGCGACCAAATCAGACGGACTATAAGGCTCTATGATTGAGGAATTTTGGGCGTGTGCAGATAAATAACATGAGCGCAAACCGAAAAAGTACGAGGAATGAAAAAATCTCATGGTACCTTCTTGTTTCAAAACTTCGTGCTTATTTCTACTCTGGAGACTCGCATGCCAGGACACGGAGGTACCCCTATGGATTAGTTCGCGGGCCTCCAATTTATTGAAGTATATAGCACCACCCTCTCCAGAAAAGTAAACCATGCCAGGGCCCCGAACCATATGGGGAGTCTTATAATTGGTTTTGAAATATTGAGCGAGCCAACCAAAGATGTAGTGTACAGGGAAACAACTCTCCATGCGTACAGGGAAACAACTTTCCATGCGCCCAACTGGTGTGTTAGCATTCGCGACTTTACCCAACCCATGATAGATATTGGCGGACACGGGAGGCTGCAAGACTCAAAGTTTCTCCCGGCCATTAGGATGCGGCTTTAAAAAAACATTGGGCGGACGTGGTTGGCATTCCTCGAGGAAACACGAAGCGCAAAGCCAACAAGATAGAAAGGCAGCCAAGTATGTTTGGTCTTTCCATTCTTCCTCAATGTTAAGGTCATGAAACAGTTTATCCTCTTCAGCCAACCACTCACAGAACTTGATGCCCGTGTCGTCTGGGTTATGAGTCAGAGAAGAACGAGATGCTCTTTTAGGTCTTCGATGAGGAGGTTTCTCATACACTCGATCACCTTTAAACCAAAAGTCGATTCAAGAGTTGATCGCGTTGTGAGAATGTTCAGATTTTGAAGCACTAAGCACATAGAATGCATGGAAAAGGTACTCATGACTTTTGGTAGTGTGTGCCTAACTCATTAGAGCGATCAAACTTTCGAGACTAGGGATGACCTCTTCGTAAAACATGCCTTTAATGGGTAGGCCTCCAAAGCTCCAAAGGTCCCATAAGGAGATTGAGAGTTCTCCCGCTTGGGTATGTAGAGTATTGGTTGCAGGACACCAAGCCTCGCAAAAATCTCGGAACACGTCATTGATACGGTCATAAGTATAAAGGGAGGCCACCACGGCGTCCAGCAAACGAGATGTACGAATTAGTTCCTCGTTTCGACCGACAACATATTCCAGCCATTCCCAGTAGCGTGGCACAAAAAGGAATTCTCCTTGAATTTTTAAGACGGAGTCCCAACGTGCTAAGCCATTTATTATCCGACGACCTAGAGTCATTTCTGGGTCTTGAGTGGGGTTTTGATTATGAATAGGAGATTCTAGGAACCATGCTTTAGAGGATGAGTCATGATCTTAAGGTTTCTCTGTAGACCAGGCAGTTAAGGTATTTGGGTGGTGTAGCCTAGGCCATCTGTCTGCGGTACGCCCCGTTTTTAGATCTTCTACGACAAAACTAATGCCACTCCTTATTGGTTGGTTGGGGTCTTTCAAGAGGACAAGTTGTCGCTTGTTAGATGAGAGATTCTCTGCAAAATGCACCATGATCCTGTAAAAAAAAAGGGTTGCGGTCAACAAAAAAAAATAAAATAATAAAATAAAATAAAATAATAATGAAAAAAGGAGACAAAGAGTTTCGACAGCTGCAAGTACGCCCGGAACTGACAAGGGTCCCACAAGCGTACATGAGCCAGGAACCGAGAGAGTCTCATTCTTTGCAAATACGCTCGAACCGGCAAGGGTCCTACATGGCGTACATGAGTCGAGGAACGAGAGAGTCCGTCGGCGCAAGTACGCTCAAACCGGCAAAGGGTCCCGCTGGCGTACATGAGCCAAGAACATGAAAGTCCCATCGGCGCAAGTACGCCCGGCGAACAATGGTCCCGCACAAGCGTACATGAGCCGGGAACCGAGAAAGTCTCATCGCCGTTGCGAAATGCGCCGAACCGGCAAGGTCCCACAAACGATACATGAGCGGGAACCGAGAAAGTCTCATCGCTGCAAGTATGCGGGAATCGACAAAGGGTCCACAAGCGTACATACGAGAGCGAAGCGAAAGTCTCATTGCCGCAGTACGCCCCGAACCGACAAGCGGTCCTGGCAAGCGCATACATGAGCGAGAACATGAAAGTCCCATCGCTGCAAGTACGCCGGAATCGACAAGGGTCCTGGCAAGCGTACATGAGCGTGAACTGCAGAGTCCCGTCCGCCGCAAGTACGCCGGCCGACAAAGGGTCCTGGCGTACATAAGCCGGGAACCCCGAATCGGCAAGGGTCCCCTGGCGCATACATGAGCGAGAACGAGAAAGTCCCCCATCGCTGCAAGTACGCTCGGAACCGACAAGGGTCCCACAAGCGTACATGAGCCAGGAACTAGAGAGTCCCATTGCTGCAAGTACGCCCGGAACCGACAAGGGTCCCACAAGCGTACATGAGCCAGGAACCAGAGAGTCCCGTCGCTGCAAGTACGCCCGAAACCGACAAGGGTCCCATAAGCGTACAGGAGCCAAGAATCAAAGAGTCTCGTAGCTACAAGTACACCCGAAACCGACGAGGGTCCCACAAGTGTACTTGTGCTAAGAGAACACTATAGTTGCAAAAAAAGGGAAAGTTATGAAAAAAAAAAAAAAAAAAAAAAAAAAAAAAAAAGAGGTAACCTACACTTTCTAGCAGTTGAAGAGAGAGATGAGATATTCTCAAGGAAGAATGAGTTTCCAAATAGGGTTACCCTAAAAAAAAAAGGACAAAGTTAGCTAAACAAATGAGACCAAGTCCTTAGTTAACTATGTGATAAAAAAAGGTGTTACCTCTTGGTGGATGCAAACCTTTGTTATTCA
This sequence comes from Trichosanthes cucumerina, assembly GCA_036507285.1. Lineage (NCBI taxonomy): Eukaryota > Viridiplantae > Streptophyta > Magnoliopsida > Cucurbitales > Cucurbitaceae > Trichosanthes > Trichosanthes cucumerina. The sequence continues at coordinate 101,285,682 of CM071835.1, forward strand.
ATGAAGGTTGCAAATTTTACAAGTATCGATATTCTGTTCCGAATTTAAAAAAAAAGACATAAAAAAGTTAGTATGAAAAGAAAATTAAAAAAGTATATGAAAAGAGAATAAATAATAATAAAAAAGGTTAAAAAAATTAAACATGGTTCCTCAATTTTGTAAATAAAAAGAAGGCATGTATGCGAAAATCCAAATTTGTGACGGTTCGACACGCACTGACTCAAACGCGGAACAACGACGCGGGGGGCTTCGTGCTTCCGGATCCAACGATTTCGGCGTAAGCTATAGGCGGCGGGTAGGTGCGCTCTTGCGGTGGGTGATTTTCCTCCGGCGACGGCTCTCGGTGTAGGGGTTCTCGAGCTTTACAATGCGTGAGCAACTACAATGACTTTTTTTTTCTTAATGAGGTTTTCTATATTGGTCTGTCAAATTTCTTTTGATTTGATTTAAATAAAAGAAAATATATTGCCCAAATCCTAATCCTAAAAAGATTTAAAAATTTCATTAAAAAAAAAGAATCTTCCCTGGGATTTAAATCTTCCGTGGGTTTCAAAAAAAATCTACTTAAACATTGGTTCAACTTTGAAATCAAAGTTAAGTTGGATAAGTTTGAAATTCAAACTACACGATTCCTAAATTAAGATTGGACCAAAATTCAAATTCAAATCTCATTCTAAAATTCAACCAATTTCCAAGATCTAAGACTTGGCAAAATTTTCAAGTTAAAATTTGGGCTGATTTTATCCCAAACCAAGATTAGATAAAGTTAATTCTATCAAGTTTAAAATCATGGTAGAATTTTAATTTTATCTTGTCAAACAAAATTTGGGCATAATCCAAATTTTATCCCAAATCAAGATTAGATAAATTTAATTCTATCAAGTTTAAATCATGGTATAATTTTAATTTTATCTGGCCAAACAAAATTTGGGCATACTTCAAATCTTATCACAAATCAAAGTTGATGAATTCTATCTAAATCAAAATCATGATAGAATTTCAATTTTATCGCACAAAGTTTAAATCTGGGCATACTCGAGATTTGCCCAAATTTTATCACAAATCAAGGTAATTTTATGTCATGCAAGAAAATCAAAATACTGACACAAATTCATATTTTGATTTTGTTGGCATTAAAATGTGTCGAGAGAAAAATCTAAATTATGAACCAAATTCAGTTAACTTAGGAGCAAACATATGAACAGCGTTGCAACGCTGCCCACAGACAACAAAGGGAATTCTCAAATTCTTGCTCGTTTTGCTCCGATCTTCTCAGCAACCACTTTGCCTCGATCGACACGGACTTACAGACTCGATTTACAATTAAAAATATCCAAAACACCGGGCCCTTACATTGAACACGACAAACTCCGACGACTCGCCACCACTGACGACTGCCTCAATGACCTTTTCAAGATTCACATTGTGCCTAAATCTCGAAAAGGGGGCATTTGTTGACATAGAAATTTCGATCGATCCCTATTAGACACGTCATTTTTCTAAATTAATGACAAAGTTATAAATAATTAAATTTTGGACCAGTTATAAATTGACATGTGTCCTAAATTTAATTTGGAGACAAAAATTGGCAAGTTCTAAAAATTAAAATGTCATATGTCTTCCTTAATAATTTGACTAAATAATTAAATTTATTTTGGTCAGATTGGGTTTATAAAATTAGATAAGTTAAGTGATTGGGTTATATGGAATTGGTCAAGTTTAGTAAAACTCAAATCCAAATGACTAAACCCAAAGCCAACAAAGCCCAAATCCAAGTGGTCGGGCCCAAAAGTCACTCAGGCCCAAGCCCACACGTCTTGGAAAGCTCTATAAATAGAGAGTTTTCCCTCCATTTCAAATGTTCAGAAACTTCACTCCTAAAAGGAATTCAGAGAGAATTCAGAGCAAAGTCCTCAAGTCTTTGAAACTCCTCAAGTCCTCAGTCTTTGAGCTAATTTGCAAGACAGTCTAACACTACAAGTCCACAGGTGTTAAGCACTCCGCCAAGACCAAAGATTCTTCCAAGTTTCTAACCTCGAGAACAAGCACTTTAGCCCTCGAGTGACATACGTACAAGAGAGAGAATCAGAGGATCATACTTAGAGATTGTATTCCATACTCACAAAATTAATATAATACAAAGTTTATTACACGTGTCTCGTTGTTCTTCCTTCGCCGAATTCACGTGTAAACAGTAACTTTATATTTACTAAATAATTAGTTACATCATTTCAACTGTGATAGGTCAATTCACTCCAACTAACCAGAGCATAACTCAATTGACATCTTAAATGTATTAATTAGATTATTTATGCTAACAAGAGTGGAGAGCCCATATATTTTATATATTTTGAGGTTTCTCTTCATTTTTCTAATATGGGATCCTCAACATTTCGTCCCCGGTCTCCATTTTATTTTCCACATTTGCGAAATTCTCTATTTAATTTTGCAGATATGAGAGTGAAGATTTCGTGGGGATCGAGTTCCCGTGAGAAATTGTTATCCGTTTATAATTTTTGTATTAAATAAAATATTATTTAAGAAACTTTATATTTAAGTTGTTAATTTCGAACTTTCTATTTAAATAAAAAAAAATCCCTTAGAAAAATCATTTCATAAAAAAAAATTATTCTGTATATTAAAAAAGAAAATCATAACGAAGTAAAGATGGGAAATGCATTCATGCTTCCATCCTTATTCTGCAAATAAAAAAAAGTTTCATACTTCTCACATTTTTTACCTAAAACAATTTTTTTTATATTCTATTGAGAGTAGATCCTCGCACAAAAAATAGACATCTCTTCCGTTATTACTTCTATCACCTTGGGCTAATACATTGATGAACTATTGGGCTACCTCAAAGTACTGTGTTCATGATCCCAAGTTAAAAGCCCATGTTGTACAATATACACTCTTAATGCCAATGTTCATTGTTTTTTAATAAAAACGTAACATGGATTAAGATTTAAAATTTGATGTGCTATAAGTATCCAAATAATTATTATTAAAAAAAATATAAGTATAGTAAAATTTGAAATAAAAACTCAATTTCCAAATTCATAAGTATTATAAATTAAGTTTAAATAAGTTTTTAAGTTTATTATATTTTAGTCTATGAATTTTATAATATTTACTATAGCCCTAAACTCTATATTGATTTATGTATTCTCAAAGTATTCATTTCGAGTGTTGATTATTCTATTAAATAGCAAAGATTGCAACAATTTAAAATTACTTACAACATATGAGTTTGATCATTTATAATCTTTTTTATCATCAAATCTTTTGAGCATCTGTACTTCTAATCATACTTTTATTTGTATTATTTATCATTAATATTCTCATCGTATAACAACGTGATCACAAGGTCGCCGCAACTGTCACCAAATAACACTATTATTAAAAAATCTATAGGCCTCTAAACAATCCTTTGATATATAATCGAAATATTTTTGTAACTTATCTTTCCTACATTTGACGGTCTAAAACTGTCAGTTCACATTACGACAACTTCCTCCAATAATTTCTCAAAGCAAATGACTTAAGGCACGGGCAAGCCAACACGACGAATGGCGCAAAGCGTGATTAGAAAGTTCGAAGAGATCAAGACAAGAAAAGCGGGTCCAAGTGCCCCTAAATGTGTGTTCCAAACATGCCCCCAAAACTCTCTACTACTTGTATTGGACATTTCACATCCTCATAGACAAAGATGGAACAATTACTTCAAGCAAACGTATGCAAATATAAAAGTTTGAAGAGTTATTGCTTGAGATTTGATGGTCTTTTTCAGTCAGGGATTACATAAACATCAACATTTTCTTTTACCATATTGTTTCTATGCCCTTCCACCTTCCTTTAATTAATTGTGGGTCCTTTTTGCCATCATCTTCTTTTTTATATTGGTTTTTTTTTTCTAGTTTGTATCCAAGTGTCAAAGTTTAAACACTCACATCATGATGTCTCCAAATATATATATATATATATATATATATATATATTCCTCCACACTCTATTTTATTTAATTGTCTATTTTATTTTATTATATTTATTGCATTATATCATATTAATACAATTGAGAGCCTGTTTAAATTACCTTCTAGTCTAAATATTTTTTAAATAAAAAATCAATAAAAATTTTATTATATATCTTACTTTTTTTTTAAAAAAGTTAATTAAAATAATTTTTTTAATTGTCTATGATCATAAATTACATATTTGAAAGATTTTCAATTAATCACTTTAAAGTCATTTTTAGACAATTCATTATCAAATGACTATTTTTAAAAAATATATATTTTGTTTAACTAAGGTTATTCTATCACATTTGTTGCGTTAGGGTATATTAATAAAATTTGTCCATATATGTGTAGTTTCAAATGTTCACATCTTAATGCTTAAGAAGGATTGCATGTCTTATTATTTTTTAGTAAATGACAATGATAACTATATAAAACTACAAATCAAGATTCATGAACATAATTAAAATTTTGCAAATATTTTGAGTTAAATAGGCATACATATTAAAGTTTATGAACCGAACCATACGTTTATTTGACTTGATGGAATGCTGCTGTAAAAAATAAGCTCATTGAAAATTTTACCATGGTAAAAGTTAGTTACATTATTAAAAGAAAAAACAGCTTTTAGATTTTCACATCCTGTCTAAATGAAAGTAAAGTTTTTTTTTTTTTTTTTTTTCTGACACAAATAAAAGTAAAGATTTGAAACATTTGTTTAAAGAATTTTAATCCGCTAAGGAGTAACATTGAAACGTTCAAAAATCAAATGATGATATTGGAAACGACAAATTGGATTCAAAAAAAGAGAAATTTTGAAAAATTATAATGATGTACTTATTTGGAATGACATTTTTAGTATTTAAAGGAAAAAACAATTGTAAGTGTTAAAAAAATATTTTTTAAGTACCAGAAAAATCATTCTAAACAGATCTTGCATCATTAAAGATTGAATTATATAAGTTAATTCTAATTTATCATTTAATATTAGTGGGTAAAATGTAGGTGTTGCATCATATTTCTTTAAATTTAGATAAAGTGACGTGGTTTTTTTTTCTTTTTTTCCTTTTAAGTTTCAAATACATGAATAATCAATCAATAGCGTGGCCAATTATTCTAAGAGGTCATAGGTTTCAGCTTTATCATTATGTGGTGTTTAAAAGAAGAAAAAAAAAATAGTGCTAATGAATTACTTTTACTTTATGAATATCTAGCTTAATTGTTAGTGTTGGAATAGAAATTTCGGCGAATCCAAAATTGTCACGTCATCACTCGTCATTGATGGAAAAATTATTTAATTAGGGATTAATTAAATATACAAACATCCCTAAATTAAATTGGTGATTATACAATTGGGTTTGGTAGACAAAAGTCTAAATTATAGGCCCAATTAGCAAAACTCCAGTCCGATCCGGAGACGTAGGTCCAAAATCAATCAGGTCCGGTCCAGGAGAGAAGACCCAAATTAGTCAAGTCCAAAAAGGTTGGCCCAACCCAAAATGGTTGGCCCAAAGCCAACCTGACCCAACCTAAAAGAGTTGGCCCAACAAAGAGCAGGCCCAATCCAACGGGCCCAAGCCCATCTGGAGACCCAGATGAACTCTATAAATAGAGACCTCTCCCCTTCATTTTCAAGGTTCAGAAATTTGAGACTTAAGAGAGAATTCAGAAACAAAGCTGTGAAATCTCCAGAAGCTCTTGAAGATCAAACACCATCTGAACGAAGAACGCTTCAAGGGAATCGTCAAGAACACACCACGAATCCATTGAAGTTTTCAACATCGAGAACAGTCAGATATCGACCCTCGAGAAAAGCTACAAGCCGGAGATCTTCAACAAGCTGCAAGCCGAAGACCTTCTACAAGCTATAAGCCGAAGATCTTCAACAAGCTAGAAGCCGGAGACCTTCAACACGCTACAAGCCGAAGATCTTCAACAAGCTACAAACTACAAGTCGAAGATCTTCAACAAGCTACAAGCTATAAGCCGAAGACCTTCAACACGCTACAAGCCGAATGTCTTCAACAAGCTACAACACGCTACAAGCCGAATATCTTCAACAAGCTACAAGCTATAAGCCGAAGACCTTCAACAAGCTACAAGTCGAAGATCTTCAACAAGCTACAAGCCATAAGCCGAAGACCTTCGACACGCTACAAGCCAAAGATCTTCAACAAGCTACTATAAGCAGAATACCTTCAACAAGCTGTAAGTCGAAGGCCTTCAACAAGCTACGAGCAAAGACCTTCAGCTTTCTACACTTGAGAGTAAGCTGCAAAGCCCTCGAGACAACTTCAGATTCGAGAACAAGCTGCAAAGCCCTCGAGTACAAATTCACATTTGAAAACAAGCTGCAAAGCCCTCGAATCAAATCTGCACTCGAGAACAAGCTGTTTCAGCCCTCGATCACAACATACCAGTAGGAGAGAGAATTAGAGGATCAAATATTAGAGATTGTACTCGCAATTACCTGAAATCAATACAAATACAAAATTCATTTACACGTATCTCATTTCCATTCGCTGGTTGAAATCTCGTGTGAACCGTTAGTATTAGGCTAATGACTTGTTTGATTGCACCTAATTAATTTTAAAGGATTTCAAGTCCTAATGAATTTCGAATGAATTATATTATTTGTTATCACATTAAATAAAATGTTAAAGTGATTGCAAATCACGTTTTTACGTTAGAAAAAAAAATCTTACTAAAATGGTCGGATTTATCTAATTTGATAGAATTTGGAATTATAATACTTATTTACCCTTCTCGTATTCGAATTTTCTATTAATAAAAACGTATATTAGTAAACGTTTTACCTTTTTCCCTTCTCCCATGGCCATTCAATACAAAATTTTAATTGTACTTAAAAAAATACACAATTTTAATTACATTACATTTTTTCAAATCTTACTCATTCCAAACAATATGAAGATTTAAAATCATTTTTCTAATTTAAATTATAGAATTTAAAATTATTTATTTAATAATTCACATATTACCACTTGTTAATGAAGCTTATAAGTACTACTCCTACCAAGAGGTTTCTTTGTTTTACTCAAATCTTTATTAATGTTTTTAAAAACCGAACCAAGTTTTGAAAACGAAAGAAAAATAAATTTTAAAAACCTTGTGTTTTGTTTTTGGAACATAATTTATAATTCAAATGTTTACTTAGGAAAAATATAAACAAATATAGAGAAATAATGAGGGAAAAAAAACATACTTTTCAAAAACAAAAAATCAAATAGTTATCACATATGATACATAATTTAATTACATTATATGGTTGGTTTACTGAACTTTCAAGTTGGTTTTAAATGAGTTCTTCAACTTTAAAATGTGTGGTATTTGAACTTCCAATTATGTATTTATAGGTTCACGAGTCTTAATAAGGGAAAGTTGCACAAATGGCAAAAAAGGAAAAAAAAATGCAAGCATGTCTACCCTACCCTACAAAAATTTTGGCCCAACTCAATCAGAGTCAGCAAAATGTCCAAAATAACATTCTTGTGTAATCTGTGTGTTTGTAATATGGCGTACATCAACAATCTATTAGTGTGACATATTGTTGATATACCCAATATGAAGTATATCGAGGATATACTACTAATATACTTTGTTCAAGTATATCAATGAACTTGAATTCTTAATACTCAATATATCAACAGTGCGTAAAAAATAACTAATATGAAGTGTACCAAAAGTATAATAGTGATTTATATTTAGTGTGTCAAGTATACTTAATATGAAGTATATTAGTGATTACTACCAATATACTTCACTTAAGTATGTCAAAATGACATGAGATATAGTATTGATATACCTTATTTTAGTTTTTAACTTTATTAATCGTTTTTTTGTCACACATTTTTGTTGATACACTTGTGTATAGTCGATACATTATATCAATAATGAGTGAATGATATAGTATTTGTCACTAATAAAACATATCACTTAATGAAGTATATTGATATATTGGTAATATACTGTGTTAGGTATATCAATAATATATCAAATATGCAAAATATTTTTGATATGTTATTGATCTACTTCACATGTAGTATATCATTTAAGCTATGAAAAATAAGTGTATAGTAGTATATTAGACATACTTCATTTTATGTATATTCCAGTTAACTGATATACCAAATGTACTAGTGATATATTATTAATATAACAAAAATAAAGTACGTTGATATATTACTGATATACTATATGATACACCAATGAGGGTAAATATGAAATAAAAAAATGGAAATCAGTTTTTAATTTTGTTACCATATTTGCAAATTTATAAAAATCACAGTTAGATTTACAAATATCATAATATTTTTTTTTTGCTACCAATTACAATTTATCTTTTAATAATTGTCTAAATTTTTTATTTTGTGCCTAATAAGTCGACGAGTTTTAAATTTTGCATTTAATTGGTCATTGACTTATTTGACATTTTTTTCAAACATATATTAGATACAAAATTGGAAGTTCAAGGTTCTAATAGACACAAATTTCAATTTTATATTAATTGATCGGTTAATTTAAAAAATGTTAAACATGGTAAAGAGACATATTAGACACAAAATTAAAGGTTGAAATGACCAATTTGATATTTTTAAACATAAGAGACTTATTATACATAAAATTGAACCTAAAAAGAGCATAACTCAACTAAACCATCGAATATATTAACGACCAAATATATATAGTCATTTGATATTTTCAAATCCAATAGGCTTATTATACATAAAATTCAAGCTAAAAAGAGTATAACTCAACTAAACAATCATCATATGTGGTTCGAATCCCCAACTTATACTAAAATCTGGATTAGCAGTGGCGGATCCAGAATTTGTATCGAGGGGCTTGAATATGATATTGGAAAAAATTATTTAAAATTATATAAATCAAAGATTGAACCTGGGACATAAAGGGAGCTTATAATCTATTAACCACTATGTCAGAAGACTTTTTTGTTATTTGATCTAACTTTTTCTATACATATTATTAAATGTAAAAATTTGAGGGGGCTCACCCCTTGGGCCTATGGTAAATCCGCCCGCACCCGTGGATTAGACTTGTGATTCAACTTGGTTGATTAATTATATACATATATATATATATATTATTAATTGATTGAAAGTTCTAAAATCTGGATTAGACTTGTGATTCAACTTGGTTGATTAATTTAACGTTTGATCTACTTTGATGTTCGAGTAATTAACTTTCGAAGACGGCACCACCAATTGAATTTCAGTTGAGAACTCTCTTGGTGCAGAGAGATCGATCAATCAAACCGTATCCGACCTAATCAAATATATCCGAGAAGAAACAGATAAACGAACAATGATTGAGCACAATAGAAAGGAAAAAAAGTTTGATGTTCATTTGATTTCTTCAGAATATTTGAAGAAATTCGGATTCCATATATTCTTTTCTTATAGGGCTTCCAAAATGTGTAACAAAATCAATGGCGGATTGCGATTGAGCTGTACAATATGCTTCCCCTGCTAATGCCAGCTTTTTCTGTCAGTAAACATCCTTCTGGGGTCTACTAGGGTTCATCCATGCAGGCTTCGACATTAACACGACCAATCCAATCGCTTCCTTGCCTTCAATGGCCGCTCGCTGCCGAGAACACCAGTTTCTTTGCCCTAATTTTGAAGGTCACGTGGACTTCAATTGGACTTGCCCGCTCGGTTCTCGACAAGTTCTTCCCCTGATGGCCTACGCTTTTCGCTTGGAGCCAGCTGCGAGGTAAAGATCTCTGAACATATACCAAACGTATGCATGGTGTTTGTTAAATTGTCTAAGACAAATCTGTGCCCTTTTTTCTCTCTTTCTTCTATTATGTGTACAAGTAGAAGTATACTCCCGACAAAGGGAATCGTTTTTATTTTAATTGGGGAAGACAGAAAGGAACTCAAGTACGAAAATTATTGAGGTGGAGGAATTAATGAAGGGAATGTTTTAGTACCCCATTATCATGGAACTTTGAATTTCAGAGTTCATGCATCATGACTCATTTGGACAACATTTCGCCGACAATTTGGACTTGTTTAACGCTTAATTGCGACAGGAAGGTTATGTGTTAATCCCAAGAAAATGACCCGAATTGAGAAATGGAAGGTTTTAGATATTTTACTTTTGGGTCTGATTAGTTTTTTTTAATGCAATCTGCTCTTAGTCGTCTCTTTCATGATCTAATTTCAAAAGTTGATGATAGTTTAAGCATACCAATCGTACGGTGTTGAGATCACTTTGGAAACTACTTAATTGGTCTCTTCTGTCGATGGAATATCTGATTATGTATCAATCAAGATCATATTACAGAAGAAGAAGATGCTGGAATCTGAATGCCCTTAATGTTTTTTTTTTAATATTTAAAATTTGATGGTGTTTTGAAGTGTAAAGCATGGATAATTGAGCATCGAGGACTTTGCTGAATTAAGTTAGATGCTTGGCCTACTTGATTTATGATATGTTTCTACAGAAATGACTACTAGACCAAACTTGCGTCCATTTAGTAGTATTTTTCTGTGAATGTGTCCATATCACTGCCCTTCTTTCAGCAGACCCAACTTCCATTGTTGTCTTTCTCTCTCTCCATACCCAGTTGTCGTCTCCTTCACTCTCTTATCCATACTGATACACGTATAAATAGTCCAAAGTTGCAAACAAGACTACCCATTCGATTCACTGCTAATGCTAGCATCATCCCATTGCTGTTGAATTATTTGAAAACAGGAGAGATTTGAATGGAGCTTCAACTTGAGCTTGCGCTTTCTGTTCCAGATCCCACCAGAGGATTCGACCTGAACAGAAATGCGTGTGATCGAAAAGATCTGTTTGGTTCAGATCTGAGGAGCCTTGTGTGTGCAGAAAGCACGAGCCATGGTAGACACAAGCGTGGCTTTGAAGATGCTTTCTTTAAGAGCAAAGACTCGTCTAAAGAGCTGTCTTTGCTGCTGTGGAGTGGTCACCCAAACAAGGAAGACGATGACAGGAAGGACACCAACCAGAGAAGCTCTTGTGCCATACACATGTGAGTTTCATTCACACAACTGGTTTTCTTTCGCTCTTAGAATATTATTATGCCGAGATGAGATTTAAACCCTCAACTCATAACTGTAGCGTAGGCACCAGTGTCTATCTACTTGAGTTATGTTTAGGTCGGCTTGTAAATAATTGATATTCATCAACCAAGCAAACATGTTTGGATGGACAAAATTCATGCTTCAAATAAAATACAAGGCAATTCTTTTCTTTTTTTTAAGTTAGAGTTCAATTTTTATTTTCAATTATGGGTCTGACTTTCATTTCCAACTTAAAATATAGTACAGACAGACCTCTAAGGCTATGATGTATTTGTTCTGTCACCAAGCATCTGGCCTGATGATTTGTTTCCATTTCTCATAACAGTAATGTTGGAGAGGAGAACAAAGTTGTGGGGTGGCCACCCATTAAATCATGGAGGAAAAAGCACCTGCATCGGCTGCAACAGGACGGTCTCGGTTCTGGTCGAACACACAATCATTATTGGATAGAAGAGAATGAAGATGATGGAATTGTTTTTAACCCAAAGTATGTGAAGGTAAAGATGGAGGGAGTGCCAATAGCAAGGAAGATTGATGTGGGGCTGTATAACTCTTATCAGACGCTGAAAACTGCCTTGATCAACATGTTTTCCGATTCTTATTGTGAGTGAACAGTTCCTGATAACTATTTCTTTATTCTTCCAAAATAAATCACATAGTGGAAGATTGCTAACGATTTTGTTTTCAGTTTTCTACTTATGAAAACCAAGCTTTTTTTTCTAATCTAATTTCAAGACTGTGATATCTTACCTAAATTTTACTTTTTGAGAACTCCTGTTTTTTATTCCAAAATTTGACTAAGAATTCGAAGTGTTAACCAAAGAAAACTTAGATATAAAACTAAACCGTTATCATATAGAGCCATAATGATCCCGTCTTAGCAAGTTGATATTTTCTCATGAACAGATCAAAAGTGTGGGAATAGTAATGCCAGCTTGACTCTCACCTATCAGGACAAAGAAGGAGATTGGCTGCTTGCAGGCGATCTTCCATGGCAGTAAGCACTGTTTCTTTCTTTATTTTCTCTCTTGTTAGAAATATTGGCAAAATAGTACAAATCTGAGCTGCAATTTCAAACTTTATGTTTTTGACAAAGATTCAAGATTCTCATCTTTTCCCACTGTCTCTCTGTATTTGAATCATTAGAACTTAACACCATGAACTTTTATTCTATGAAATGATGATTAGATTCTAAATACAAGAAATGATGGCTTTACAGGACTTTTCTAGAGTCAGTGCAGTGCATGAAGATTATAAGAAGACAACCATCAAACTGAGGGATGAAATCTTAATGAGTTTGCTGCTTTTTTTTTTTTTACTTCCCCTCATATAATTTCTGAGTAATAAGTTATGTGATATCCCAAATAAAGGGGGAACAGGAAGAGGGGAAGGTTAAGTTAATTAAGTTTGTTTAGCATGTTTGTTATAAGAGTGATGGAATTAGGTTCAATTTTAATTGTGTTGCTTGTATGATAATATTTTGAGATCCCTCTGCTAAAATATAAATCAAATGGGTGGTTTTGGATGTCACTCCAAGATTATCATTTGATTGTCCAGTTTCAATGGTTAACATTATTATGCCATGTATTGTATGACTTTATTATTAATATGTCAATAAATTCAGAAGAAAGTGAAATAAAGTTCTTTTGACGTACAAAATAATTGGATAATACTCGAGACTTGCACAATGGGAACATATATGGCCAATTTTATAGGATCAAATTACATAGTTTGATTCCTTCTGTTGAGGCCCTACCTCGAGTTTTGGCCTTTGTTTTTTTTAAATTGCAATTCCACCATCAAATAGAGGATCTATCATCTATCCTTTTTCTTTTTATGCTTTTTTGTCCATCAACAAGTGATAGCAAAAAAGAGAATTAAGGAACAAAGAGGAGAGAGAAAAGGCAAAAAAGTAATGGGCCATCATGAGCTTTTGCATGTCAATCTCTTTGAGACCTTTTGGGTCTGATCCATCAAGCATTGTCTACTTTGGTTTTAAAAATATTTATAAACACAAATATTAAAATTTCTAAATAGTCAATAACATCAATCTAGATTGTACCATCTCACATTTTTATCTTTGAATCATGAACCATTTTTATTTCTATATTTGAGGCTTAATAAATGATCAAGTTTTTTTACTTTTTTATTTTTATTTTTATATTTGTTTATGTATGAAAACTTCGGTATGTTTTAGCAATTTATCCAACAAAATTTATAAGAGTATTAAATAGTTGCTTCTATAAATATCCAAAGTTGATTGAATAAAAAAAAAAGAAAAAAAAAAAGAAGAAAAAGAGATAACTAGAAATTATTCGGTGATGCGAACACAATGTGGCCGACAATTTTTCACCGTTGGATGGAGAGAGAAAAGTACTTCGATTTTATATCCAAAGGTTATTAGGGGACATGAAAATTATTGGATCCACATCCAACGATTATTATAAGGGAGCCACATTGTGGCGGCCTCATTGAATAATTTGTCAGAGATAACTATCCTATTTAGTTTGTTTAAGCATGTTGTTGATTCAAACATAGCTCAACTTGTCAATGTATTAGTAGTCTGTTTTGTATTTTCACAAAAATAAGTAACAATGGAAGTACAAAATTGATGGTTGAGTAACTCTACCAAAACTCACCAATTTTAACCAAAAAAAAAATGTTGTTTTTCTTTTAAATCTTATTAATTTCATACTGCAAATATGTCTTATAATACATTGAAGCAATGTGAAAATACCTATATTAACAATTACTTGAATGAAACTCTATCGAGAGGTAGAAATACTTATTTAAATTTTAGATAAATATTGTAGCTTTGTCCAAACTTAAGTTACAATTTGAAGGAATAGAAAGTTTAAAGTGAAAAATGATACATACTATTTTATAGTAACATTTGTGTTTTTTATTTCCTAAAAACACGTGATTATAAAAAATTGAGGGGAAAAACCAAAATATTAAAAGAGCTAAACTACCGGCATAAACTTTTTTTTTGTTGTTGTTGGGATAGAAAATTATAGAAAAAATTACATAAACTATTCCTAGACTATGGAGTTTATTACGATCACCCCCTTCAATTTTGGATTTGATCAATCAACTTCCCAAACTTTGTTAAATGTTGCAATCACACTCTTAAACTTTAAATTTGATCAATCAACCCCTATACTTTATTAAGTGTTGCATGAGTCTCTTAGGGGTCGTTTGGATTGAGGAGTTGTAGGGAGTATGAGTAAAGAAGTATGAGGAGTAAAGAAGTCTGAGGAGTTTTGAAGTTTGTGTTTGGAGTGCAGATTTGTTTACTTTGGAGTTATGAAAAACTGTGTTTTAGGCAAGAAGTTGCAGGGAATATGAGTTGAAGAAAAAGTTATGGGGAGTTGGAGAATGAGTTAATAAATATGTAGGGCCTATAAGAAAAAGTTGAGAAATGAGTTAATAAATTTGTAGGACCCATAAGGAGGAGATATAAATTTGTGAGACCCACAAAAAAAAAAGTTAATAACTCCTTGGGCTAAGGGAGTTATTAACTCCTCCTAACTTCTCAATCCAAACGACCCCTTAGTACTTTGTTAAGTCTAGGGGTTGATTGTAACATGAATTGATTGATCAAATTAAAATTTTAAGAGTGTGATTGCAACACTTAACAAATTTTAGGAATTGACTAGTCAAATAAAAAATTTAAAGGTGTGATTGTAACAAATCTCACATTTTTAGAGTGATTTGTGTATTTTTTTCCAAAATTAATATATCTTCCACTTCCTACAATTTTCGAAATAAATAAATTTAAATATATAAAATATATGACGAATGATTAGTTCTATTTTCTCCCGCCTTTATTTGCTTATTTGACTTTTTTTTTTTCAATTTGAAAAAATCGTAAAAAGCCGGTATTAATGATAATCCGACTGAGCGGGTCGGCCACCAAATCCATGGGCCGTAAACTGCACGCCGCGTAAGCGGCATTAACACGCCCCCAATACCTTTCCTCTAAAACGACGCTTCATTTATGGTTTTCAAAATAATAATAATAATAATCATCATAATATAAAAAAAAAAAAGAAAAAAAGACTCTTGATTTTTTTTTTTTTTTTTAACGCACATGGTTAATTTGACGAGTTTAAATCTAATATTCAAAAGTTTAAAATTTAGTTGAATAACACTAAATACTTCAACTTGGCATTTCAAATTTTAACTTCATACTTTAACTTCACAGAGATGAATACTAATACACTAATGGTGATTGAGTTATGTTTGTGTTAAAAAATAAGATATGAAAATAATATATTCATTCATGAATGTTATTGAACTAAAAAATAACCATTAATATTCTCAAGTAGTTTTTTCTCCTAATATGCATGATTTGAGATACAAATGAGATCTAAAACGTAATACTATTTTAGTTTGGATAGATTATTCACGTTTTTCTTTAAAATTATATCAATTTCATATCGTTTATATGTTTTATAATTTATTAAATGCATAAATTCTTTTTAACAATATTTAGAGCAAAATTTTATTAGATGGTTTGTTATGGGTGAAATTGAACCATTGTAGATAAAAATGTCAAATTCCATTCAAGACAGCCGAAGTAGCAGGCCGAGGACGACAACCCACCATCGCGAGCAAGGATAAAGAAGCAAACCCAAAATCGTGGACCGAGCCAAGTCGGTCGGCCCCGGCCTCGGCTCAGGCTGAGCCTAGTCGGTCGAGGTCGACTCGGGCCCCTTCATGGGTCGAGGCCGAGGTCGGGCTGCCCAAAGCCACCCCAAGGCCTTGACCAAGGCCCAAATCTGGTCGGCCTCGACCGAGGATGAGGCCGAGGCCGAGACCGACCAGGACCCCTATTCGGTGAATCTCCTGTTTTCTCCTCTTAGCCCAATCTGATCCCCGATGGTCGAATTCCTATGAGAAATCCGAAAGAAATCCTAGAAGAATACTAAAACTCTCCACCAATGAAGGGAATGATAAGTTCTCATTCCCTAGACAATTACTAAACACCTCAAACTCTCTTGCTGACTTAAGCATCGGAACCGTGCCAAGCACCACACAGGTGTGCATATTTTAATTTTTTTTGTAGGTCACGTGTCTCCTCACTAAATACAAATATTATGTCAAATGAGTTCCCCTATCCAGATTTTGGCAACAACAAGTTTAAAATTTAGAATATTTTTAAATTTTAATATTAAAATTATAATATTTATTTAGATTTGAGGTGCAAGTTTATAAAATTGAAAATTTAAAGTTAAAATTATATAACAAATTTAAGGTCAAAATTAATTTTTAGGAGAGAAAAGGACCGAAAGTCGAGGGTCTAAGCGTCGTGCCTAGTTCTCCAACTCATCGCTCATTTCTCTCCCTATATTTTCGGCCACGGACGCCCAAAAATCTACAAACCGAGTAGATCGCCGGGAATCTACGCTGCCATTCCGGCGTATTCTTCGCTTCATTATCTTCATCTCACTGCTTTCAGCTCGCTTTTACACTGTAGCAATTGAACAACGTCGTTCTTGCTGATTCGAGGCTGTTAACGCCAGATCGGATCCTACAGGTAAGTTCGAAAGCTTAGCGTGTTTGTGTGTTCTCCTTCTGGATTGTTCTCAGTTTGTCTTCATGTCGTTGCTTGATGCTAGTTTCTAACTGATGGTTCGTGGATTTGAACGAACTCAATGATGTGTAACGGGGTTTTTTGTTTTTTTTTTTCCTTCTAGTTTTTCTAGTTTGGTGAATCCGAATCGTTAGCTTGGGAGGGGCTGTGACTTGATTGAAGTAGGGAGTTTGAGAGAGTTGTATCGACGGTGAAAATGGCGCCGAGTACGATTAGGAAGGCGATTGGGGCCGTGAAGGACCAGACGAGCATTGGAATTGCGAAGGTTGCGAGCAATATGGCTCCGGACCTGGAGGTAGCAATTGTGAAGGCCACAAGCCACGACGACGATCCGGCTAGCGAGAAGTACATTAGGGAGATTTTGAGTCTGACCTCGTCTTCTCGTGGCTACGTGAGTGCGTGTGTGTCGGCGATTTCGAAGCGTTTGGCTAAAACGAGGGACTGGATTGTGGCGCTCAAAGCACTCTTACTTTTGCACAGGTTGTTGAATGAAGGAGACCCTGTGTTCCAGGAGGAAATCCTCTATGCCACTAGGAGAGGAACGAGGCTATTGAACATGTCGGATTTTAAGGACGACGCCCATTCGAGCTCATGGGATCATTCAGCTTTCATTAGAACGTATGCATTCTATTTGGATCAACGGCTGGAATTGATGTTGTTTGAGAAGAAAAGTGGTAGTGCAAGGGGAAATTCTCATGGGGATGGTAGATTTGATGGAAGGGATGACTTTAGATCTCCACCCTCAAGGCCCTATCACAATGGTTATGGAGAGAGAGAATATGGAAATTATGGTGACATGAGGAGGTCGAGATCTTATGGGGATGTGAGCAATAGAAAGGCTGTAACCCCATTGAGGGAAATGACAATTGAAATAATTTTGGGGAAGATGGGTCATTTGCAGAGACTTCTAGACAGATTCTTGTCATGCCGGCCAACTGGTTTGGCAAAGAATAGTAGGATGATTTTGTATGCGTTGTATCCTCTAGTGAAGGAGAGTTTTCGGTTGTATTCGGATATTTGTGAAGTTTTGGCAACTTTGCTCGACAAGTTCTTTGATATGGAGCATTCAGACTGTGTCAAGGCATTTGATGCGTATGATGGTGCAGCCAAGCAGATCGATGAGCTCTCAGCTTTCTATAATTGGTGTAAAGATATAGGTGTTGCAAGGTCTTCTGAGTATCCAGAGGTTCAGAGAATTGACATCAAGGTATTGGAAACATTGGACGAGTTTGTTAGGGACAGAGCGAAAAAACTGAAGAGTCCAGAGAAGGAGCAGCCTAAACCTTTGCCTGAAGAGGAAGAGCCAGTGCCTGATATGAATGAAATAAAAGCTCTGCCTCCACCTGAAAATTATATTCCTGAACCTCCGCCCGAAGCCGAGCCTGAGCCTGCACCTGAGCCCAAACCTCAACAACAAGTCTCGGAAGATTTGGTCAATCTGAGAGATGATGGTGTTAGTGCAGATGATCAAGGCAACAGTCTAGCACTGGCTTTGTTTGCTGGCCCAGCAGCTAATGGCGCAAATGGATCCTGGGAAGCTTTCCCTTCTTCCAATGGACAGCCAGAAGTAACCTCGGCATGGCAGACGCCTGCTGCTGAACCTGGAAAAGCAGATTGGGAATTGGCTTTGGTAGAGACAGCAAGCAATTTAACAAGGCAGAAAGCAGCACTTGGTGGTGGATTTGATCCATTATTGTTGAATGGCATGTATGATCAAGGAATAGTTAGACAACATACCAGCACTGCCCAATTGAGTGGTGGAAGTGCTAGCAGTGTAACATTGCCTGGACCTGGTAACAGCAAAACTCCTGTATTGGCTCTTCCAGCCCCGGATGGAACTGTTCAAACAGTTAATCAGGATCCTTTCGCCGCATCGTTAAGCATCCCGCCTCCTTCATATGTGCAAATGGTCGAGATGGAGAAGAAACAGCAACTTTTAGTTCAAGAACAGCACATATGGCAGCAATATGCCAGAGATGGGATGCAGGGTCAGACTAGTTTCACCAAAATCAGTAACCCGAGTTACTACGCTCCAGGACCAATGGTTCCAATGCCCTATGGAATGCCTCAGGTTAATGGAGTGGGTGGGTATTACTACGCTCACTGATGCCTACTTTTGCCTTACATCTTTGCTCTCCATGCTGTATTTGTAGTGTATTTCTCTCTATAAATATGATATACAAGTTTTTCCTAATATTGTTCCACAGGAGTTATATTATATGATAGTTCTTAATCCAACTGAAAATGTTGATGTTCTCTGTATTAGTAGAATTCTCTTCAGGGCTTTATTCTTTTAATTCGTTTGTTCAATGCTACTTGGAATGATGATTCGAATAAATTCTTTATTATTTGTATCATTCAACTCATGCATAATTATTTGCTAATTCATGAAGTTCTCTCAATAACATGGGGCTTTGATGGATATTATTAGAACTTTTTAGCTGTGTATTGTTGGACTTCGCAGCCCTGCTGCTGACTACGGCTGGAATCCGCATGTGGTTTACTGGTACGCATCTGTTTGCTTGTAATAAAAAAATTACAACTAGGAATTATTGAAAGATGTTAATATCTGTTGCCTGATGGGTCATTAGATTTGGTTTTGAAAATAAAAATCAAAGTTTTTTGAATTATTATTTGTTGACCTGGACAAGAATGAAGGGCCAACAACTTTGACAATATCAATATTGTCCTAATTTGAAAGCGAAGGGTTTAGAAAAACAAATGAAGAAGTCCTTACGACTTTGAGAAAACAGAAGAATAGTGCTGTCATGATGGATAAAGGGTTGACGGCAAGATAAACTCATTTTTTTACTCTTGCATTGTATTTGACTTATTGTGTTAGTTTTTTTAGTACAATAAAAGTAGGATAGGGAGATTTGAAGGTCGGATCTCAAGGGAATGAATATATATTAATTATAGTTGAGCTATATTCATTGGACACTTATTTTGTTAATTATAAGTTTTAACTTTATACTTTCAATCTCGTCTGGTGGCATTCCTACTTTGAATTAGTTAATGTCCTGTTTGATAACTATTTGATTTTTACTTTTTGGTTTTTGAAAATTAAGCTTATAAATACTACTCTTACCTAAGGATTTACTACTTTTTAACTATGTTTTCAAAAATTAGGCCAAGTTTTGAAAACTAAAAAAAAGTAATTTTCAAAAACTTGATTTTGTTTTTAGAATTTGGCTAAGAATCCAAATGTTTCTTAAGGAGATAAAAACCATGGTAGAGAAATTGGGAGAAAACAAGGTTTATTTTTAAAAACCAAATGGTTATCAAAATGGGCCTAAGATTTTCTACTTTTGACTTTGTGGGTAAATTTGAACTTTTCATGATTGAGTTTGGACATATATATATGATTTGATTTTGAGTATTTTTTATTCAGTTGTGTCATTCTATTGGTCAGTTTGTGTATACTTTTTTTTTTAGTTAGTTTTGAGTATGGGTTCATTTGAAGGATTATATTTATTTCTAGCTAGGGAAATACTTTTCTAATAAGAGGTAGATTTTTGTTTTTGGTAATTACTCATTTGGAAAATAAAAAATCTTTCTTTTTCCTATCAGCCAAAAAACTAGTGGGGCACAGAAATTTCTGGGGTTAATTTTATAGATAATGATGTTTAAATATAAAATGACAAAATTGAGGTAGTTTTGAAACTAAAAATTTTTAAAATGTGAATAAAAAAAGAAATTATAAATTTAAGGTGGATAAGAAAAGTATTGTTTAAAATAGGGTAGATAAATCGTGTACCATGTACACGATTTACACGTTGGCATGTTGAAAAAAAAAAAAAAAAGTATACACAAACTATCTTATTTTTGTGTTTTTTTTTAAAATTACATTATTTTTAAAAAAAATCAAAATTTCTGCTATTCAATCAACAAGCATTGTTATTATATTTAAACTTAATTAGGTTATCTAAAAATAGGAGGAAAAATAAAATTTTTGCAATAAAAGTATGAAACATGTCAACAGTATCATATTATTAAAAATTTTATCAGGCAACGTGTTGTAAATTGTTGTAAATATGCCTCTTTCACATCTCACCCAACAAACTTGTCCTTTTGTCCCCTCAAGGTACAAATAGAATTTAAACTCACATGTGACTGTTTAATCCAACTCATTATCAGGAGAAATAAACTATATGTTGGATTTTATAACATATATAATATAGTAAATAATATAGCAACATGCACTAAATTATGGAACTAGATCCATTCTAATATATTTTCCACAATAAATATATACCAAATTGAGATGTCGGTGCCTAATGGGTGGGTCTTGTCAATCTCGAAAGGTGGGATTTTTCTCTCCTTCTATAGTAATATGTGCCTCCAAGAGCAATTTTGTTGGTAAGGGCTTGGGATCTGTTGATCATACTGGCTTAGAGGTCTCAGGTTCAAGCACTCGGGTGAGTTTCACTCCTAGGTCCGGGCCTTAGGGCGGGTGTGGGTGCCCTCGAGTATAGGGGAGCAAAACTCCGACACTCAGTTATAAAAAAATTCTATAATAATATCACTTTTGACTATATTACCCTCACGTAAAATTATTTAGCTAAATTATAAGTTTAGTCTTGAAACTTTTTGTCGTGCGTCAAATAAGTCTATGAATCTTAAAAGGAGTCAATTTCAAATAGGTCCTTCAACTTTTAGTCTTGTGATTAATAGATTGTTGAATTTTAAAGTGTCTAATAAAGTCATAACCTTTCAATTTAGTGTCTTTTAAACCTTTGAGCCTTCTAATTTTGTGTCCAATAGATTTTTAATCTATTCGAAGAAAGTTTAATGTTCTATTAGACACAAGCTTCAATTTTATGTATAATATATGTTGGAATATTTAAGCAAACCCAATTCATAATTGTTCAAGAATAGAAACATACAATTCAAGAACAATCGTGACAATATTTATAGAAGGATCATGGAAGAAAACTAAAATTAAAAGAGATTATAATTTTCTATAACTTTTAGACATGTTGAATCTGTAAAATTTGTGAATGAGTAATCCTCGAATAGGGAATAAGAGGCTAAAAAGGTATCATCTATTGGGGACCATAACCCTGCTATTTATAAGTTGATTTTAGGGTTTTCATCATAATCCTACAATTTATAAGTTGATTTTACAGTTTCCATAATTCTTTGGGATCAACATGTTGATTTCTACCCACTGTCACACCTCGATATGGGAGTTCTTGAGTCCATTATATCAAGACCACAAGATACATTAAATAGTCTAAATATAATCACCACTTAATTTGTTACTCATATATGAATTGATTATTAAATTAATTCCAATAGTATAATTATTAAATTTTAAAAATGTTGAATATGACACAGACTTGTTAGATACAAGATTAAAAGGTTAAGGTCTTATTAATGTTCAAATTTTAAAGAATATTGAATACTTTTAAAATTTTTGTTTTTCTTTATTTTTTTATTTTTTTTTTTTAATGAATCATAGTTTTTAAGTTTAAGAATAGACACAAATATGAAAGTTCAAAAATCAAATTTATGATTTAACAAAATTATTTAAATTGGTATTCATATTCTAAATCATGTATTCTTCTTCGTTTGGTATCAAATCTATATCTATAGTACTTAAGAAGTTTGTAGACTAGAATTAAAAATTAAAATCTTTCGAGATTGAGGATCAAAATAGGATGATTTTAAAAATATCAATACCAAAAATAAAGTAAAGTGGAAATTTTGAGGAATCAAAATATAAATGGAAAAATAGTATTTTATGCAAGAGAACAAACTTTTATTGTGTGTGTCTTATCAAAAATTAAGAATTACACATTTTGAAAATATTACTCATTTTTCTTTCCTTGTGAATCCAATAATTTATTTAGTTAATTTTGAATAAATATCTGTATTTTAAATTTACATCTATATTAATCGATTCTAACCTAAGACTGAGACCACACACACATATATATATATATTTTTAAATTAACAAAATCTTGATTTTGATGGACGAAGATGAGTGGCAAAGAACAAAACTGCCAAGGTTTTGAAGGCAACGTAATTGCCTTTTGCCGGAATTAAAGAAACAGTCATAAAATCTATTTATTTTCTTCAAAATTTGACCAAAAAAATCTATGATATCTTTTAAAGCAGCAAAATAAAATACTCACAAATTAAAAAAAAAATCATTTAAAAGAATTTAAAAAAACAAACAAAGCATTGCTATATGAAACCTGAATTAATAATGCATCCAAAATATCATTTGAGTCAACTCTTTAAATTAATTTTGGGGGGCATTTTCGAACAAGCGAATAAGGGGGAAAAAAATCTTAAAATCCATTTATTTTAATTAAAATCAAACGTGAAAATCGACCATTAATTATATCTTCTCGAGAGTTACCAATTTCAAAAAATATCTAGACTTATTATGTATTTTTCTAAAATATTATTAATTTCGTACCATTCTTTTATTTGTAATTATTCAACGCATGAGATAATATTTCTTTTAACAGATTTTCAAGATAAAGATTTACCTCATTTTTACCAACAAAAACATAGTTTAATTGACATCAAGTATGACTCATGAACAAAGTTTAAAATGTCGATGGAAATATCGAGATCTCAATTTCATGGAAATGTCGATGGAAATATCGATAAAATCTGATAGAGGTATATTTATAGAAAAAATTTAAAAAAATTAAAATTAAAAAATAAACCTCATACCATTTTTAAATGAGTTAAAATATGTGTTATAATATTATATTCACATTATGTTATCTCTTAGTGTTATTTTCTTTAATATTTCATCAATTTTGTATGATATATAATGAAAATGTCGATTCACTCTTAGTGTCGATGTCGAACCTATAGACATGTGAAAATATCTATGAAAATGTCGACATATCGACGAAAATTTAATACTATGCTCATGACTAAAAAGTTATGGATTCGAATCTTTCAACTCCGGTTGTTGATGTATTAAAAAAAATTTACGGTAAAAATTGAACTGTAGAGTCAAATTAGAAGGAAAATAGTAACGCCAGTCAAATAAAAGTGACCGAGTTGACCAACAACTTGCAGGCCGGCGGTGAACGGAACACAAAAAAGAAAAAATAATAATAAAATGAAAAACAAATAAATTCGACACGCCCCCTCCACCTTCCATAAAATGTTTCTCCATTTTCCATTTCACCAAATTTTAAAATTAATTTATAAGCTAAAAATAACTTTTGATCTATATATTTTTATTAAAGTAAAATTTAGTCCTTCAAATCTACTATAGTCCATGTCTTTTAAACGGTAACAATCTGATTTTTTTAGTTCAACAATTGAGTTCGAACCAACGACATAATTGTTTCATCTCTACCGTATAAATCATGATCAAGGGTATTGAATTAGTATTTTTGAATTGCTCCCAACAAATTCGATGATTAAATTGCTACAAATTTGAAAAAAGAAAAATACAAAGATTAAAATGCTAAATACTATAATCTATTTTTTTAAAAAAATTTAACTATCTATAAGGGTGAAATTTTATCTTCGGGCATTTTGATAAAAGGTTTGACCTAACCAATTGAACGTTTGCTACAATTCACTAAATTGCTACAAATTTACAGATATGGACTAAATTGTAACATTCAGTACATGAGTAGCATGACCACATGGATTCCCTTATGAATCAACAAATACTACTTTGCAACGCTAAATACTCTAGAGTGTCTGAGAGTGAAATAGAACCTGAAATCGTAAGCTTCTAAGCAAAACTCTAATTGCATGCTTGTTGAAGAAGCAGGCGTGCATCTTATACTATTAGCTTAAAAAAATATCGTGAATTAATTTGAGTTACAAGGGTGGTTATTGTTATATTGACTACATCTCTAAATTGTCCAATTGAGAATAAATCAATAGATATAGTACTTTATTCTATTCTCTACATTTACCATGGTTGAAGTGAAAAAAAAAACACAAAAACTATAGAGTACATGAATTAAAAATGGTTTTGAACCTAAAATTGAAATTCCAAATTCCAATTTTATATTTCAGATCTGCGATGGCAAAATGAACGGTCACGATCGCTTTCTTTCACTGCTCTCCAACTTCCCCCACCTAGATCCACCCATTTCCCACTCGCTTCTCTCCCAAAACACCGACTCCGTTTCTAATAATCTCCTCCGATAACATCGCTCCGAATCTCTCACTCTTTCTTCTCTTCTTCCCACTCGCTTTTTTCCCTTCTCTCTCATCCCATTCCATTTTCAGCTCCCTTCTCTAGCTTCTACCCTTCAACAATCTCCGTCAATTCGCCCGCCGTCGCGCCGATCTGAGGGATTTCATTGCAGATCCAGTATCTTCAGCCTCCGGCGCCGGTAAGCTCGATAATTTTTGGTGGGTTTCTTGTTTTGGATGGCGATGGTTTCGTATAGTGGTTAATTTATGTGGGATTTGTTCAACTTGTTGTGTTTTTCATGATTTTGTAGTGTGTGGACTGGTTGCTGAGGAAGGAGAGTGAGGATCGAGTTGGAGTAGAAGCGAGGAGTGAGGTGAGGGTTTTGTTGAGACCGTCGAGATGGCGCCTAGTACGATCCGGAAGGCGATCGGGGCCGTGAAGGACCAGACAAGTATTGGAATTGCCAAGGTTGCGAGTAATATGGCGCCGGACCTTGAGGTGGCGATCGTGAAGGCGACGAGTCACGATGATGATCCGGCCAGTGAGAAGTACATACGGGAGATTTTGAGTTTGACGTCGTATTCTCGTGGCTATGTGAGTGCGTGTGTGTCGGCGATTTCCAAGCGTTTGGCGAAGACGAGGGATTGGATTGTGGCGCTCAAGGCACTCATACTTGTGCACAGGTTGTTGAATGAAGGAGACCCGGTGTTTCAGGAGGAGATCTTGTATGCCACTAGAAGGGGTACGAGACTGTTGAACATGTCGGATTTTAAGGATGAAGCTCATTCGAGCTCGTGGGATCACTCGGCTTTCGTTCGAACTTATGCATTCTACTTGGATCAACGGCTGGAATTGATGTTGTTTGAGAAGAAAGGTGGTAGTGCGAGGGGAAATTCCCGTGGGGATGATAGATTTGATGGAAGAGATGACTTCAGATCTCCTCCCCCGAGGCCTTACGATAACGGTTACGGGGAGTATCGAGGCGAAAGAGAGTATGAAAATTATGGTGGGATGAGGAGGTCGAGATCTTATGGGGATGTGGGGGAACCTGCAGGGAGGGAGGGGCAAGGGCGAAACAACAAGGGGCCTGTGACCCCATTGAGGGAAATGGCGATCGAGAGAGTTTTTGGGAAGATGGGACATTTGCAGAGACTGTTGGATAGATTCTTGTCGTGTCGACCGACGGGGTTGGCGAAGAACAGTAGGATGATTTTGTATGCTTTGTATCCTCTAGTGAGGGAGAGTTTTCAGTTGTATGCAGATATTTGTGAGGTTTTGGCTGTTTTGCTTGACAAATTCTTTGATATGGAGTATTCTGACTGTATGAAGGCATTTGATGCATATGGTGGTGCATCCAAGCAGATTGATGAACTAATCGCATTCTATAATTGGTGTAAAGATACAGGAGTTGCTAGGTCCTCTGAGTATCCAGAGGTGCAGAGAATTACCAGCAAGTTACTGGAAACATTGGAGGAGTTTCTGAGGGAAAGAGGGAAGAGGCCAAAGAGTCCCGAGAGGGAGCCGCCTCCGCCTGCACCTCAAGAGGAAGAGCCAGTGCCTGATATGAATGAAATAAAAGCTCTTCCTCCACCAGAAAATTATACTCCACCTCCGCCTGAACCCGAGCCCCAGCCTGCGCCGAAACCTCAACCACAAGTCACGGAAGATTTGGTCAATCTGAGAGATGACGCAGTTAGTGCAGATGATCAAGGAAATAAACTGGCGTTGGCCCTGTTTGCTGGCCCAGCAGCTAATGGCGCCAATGGATCCTGGGAAGCTTTCCCTTCCGATGGACAGCCAGAAGTAACCTCTGCTTGGCAGACCCCGGCTGCTGAACCTGGCAAAGCCGATTGGGAGTTGGCATTGGTTGAAACAGCAAGCAATTTATCGAGGCAGAAGGCTGCACTTGGCGGTGGACTCGACCCATTGTTATTAAATGGCATGTATGATCAAGGAATGGTCAGGCAGCACACTAACACAGCACAGCTCAGCGGTGGAAGCGCTAGCAGTGTAGCGTTGCCTGGCCCCGGAAACAGTAAAACTCCAGTACTGGCTCTTCCAGCTCCAGATGGGACTGTTCAGGCAGTGAATCAGGATCCTTTCGCCGCATCGTTAAGCATTCCACCGCCTTCGTACGTGCAAATGGTGGAGATGGAGAAGAAACAGAATCTGCTTGTGCAGGAACAGCAGTTATGGCAGCAGTATGCAAGAGATGGGATGCAGGGGCAGAGCAGTTTGAACAAAATCAGTAACCCCCCAGGTTACTACAACACAGCGGCAGGACCAATGGCTCCGATGCCCTACGGGATGCCTCCGATGAACGGAATGGGCGGCGGGTATTACTACGTTCCTCAATGATATTTACGCTTGCCTTTTACATATATATACTCTGTTCATTGCTGTATTTGTAGTGTATTTCTTTGCCTAAATGATATAATTTTTGTTTCCTTCTGCCTATTTGTGAGAAAAATGGTGTGGGAACTTTGTTTGACTGTGGAAAGCTGATATTGTTTTCTGGGTTTTGATAATGGAAGACTCATAAAATCCCTACATTGAAGCATCCACATACTTCAAAATTGCCCATCTTAGTCTTAGATTCTTGAACTTTCACTTTATTCTTCTTCCTCTTCTCTTGTTCTTTACACTTTAAATGTCTTCAACTCTCATGTAAATTTATTTTGATCTTTGATGTTGAAAGTTTCAGAGTTGTATTTAGGGTAACTTACAAGTTCAAGCCATGGGTTTTTAGGTTATTTTACAATTTTATATCGAATAGGGCTTTTAACCCTAAAAAGTATCCAATAAGGCCCTAAACACAACTTTCAATGTTGTGTCTAAAGATCAAACAATTTTTTTTAAAAAAACACACACACACACAAACATATGGATGGAAAGTTTAATGTTCTATTAGATATAATTAAATTTTATTTCTAATAGATTGATTAATTTTTTAGAAAGATGTTGAATATGATATGCACCAGTTCAAAGACTTATTTGTCATTTCAAAAGTTAGAACCTATTTAGACACAAACATGAAAATTTGGGGACTGAAGTTGTAATTTCATCTTAAACTTTGTATTTAATATAAATTATATAATTTGATATAGATTATTCTAAGATAATATGCCACGTATGATTTCGGTTAAAAACAGAAATTTGAAAATATACACTAAAGGGGAATAAATATGTACAAGATTCAAAACTTCTTGTTGTTGATAGCATCAAGGTTTTGGTTCTTTCCTTCCCAGTAACAAAGACGAATGATACTCTAATAAATTGCCACGTGTCCTGTGACCTGGATTTTCCAATTAAAAATATAAGTTTCCTTGAATTTCAATTGTCTAATTTGCTTCCATTTCATCAATTGACTAATTATTTACTATAAATATGGCTTAAATGTTGCTGACTTAATGGTATTAATCTCTTTTGTTTTCTTGCTAAGAAATATTGTCTAAATTTTATTCTGAATGACTTTGGCATTGAAATTCAATGTTTGGTAAATTCAAAAGCAATCAACAGTGATGAATTTTTTAATACGAATTTTGACTTTTTAAATTATAATAATATTGTGAACTACATGAATCCACCGACGAACACGATGATCATGTCATTTTTGTCCTCACGAGCCCAAGGACTAAAGATATTAAAAAAGTATTTCAAAAATTTAAAAAAAAAACACAACAAGAAGGAAATAGAAAAAAGAATAATTCACTGGTGCTTTGCTGTATTCCACCACATTTATTGGGCCGGTACTTTGAAGCTGGCCCAAAAACAATATCCAGGCCCATTTTTCACAGTCCTCAACTGGCCCGGTTTTTCAGCCCGCCATTATTGGGCTTGTACTGATCTACTACAAAATTGTCTTGGCGATGGCCCAATATAATTTTTGGGGGTTAATTCTAAACAATTACAGGTAGTTGTATTGCATAAACGATAATCGACAGCTTTTTTTTGTTATTATTATTATTGACTAATAAATACTTTTTTTTTTCTAAATTTAGAGTAGGAATTTGAATTTCAAACTTTTATTTATTGGAGATATACGTTTTAACCAGTTGAATTATGCTCATGTTGGTTATTTTTTTTAGTCAATGTGTGGTTGGTTGATTCTTGTTTTTTATTTAAAAAAAATTGAATCATAATTAAGAAATGAGACCAAGCATATTGTTTTCGAGAATTATATGGATTTTTACATGTATACTATTTAAGTTAAATGCCTTGCAAAAAATGTACACTTGCATTTTAGTAAGCATTGAGTTTAAAAGTGTATAAATATATTGAGTTTGATATTAAACTTGAAAATAAGGGCCTATCAAATGAAATACAAAAATTTGAATAGCAACAACTAGAGTAGTAATTTTTTTTTATTGGACTTATCGGCAAAAGCAAGACATTTAAGAATTTAACAAAGTATACAAATTTAACGTCATACATCATGATTACTAGAGATAAGTTAAGGTATTCCAACCTTAATGTCAATAGTAGCGGAAAACATAAGAAATATAAAGTGACAAATTATTTATGGGTACATCCAAAAAATAGTAACAAAAATTCAGTGCACGTGATTGGTTCCACTTTAAAATAAGATTATCGCTAGTCTTCATTCTACCATTCTTTTAAACTAATACTTTAAAGGCTAAATTATAGAAAATGCCCCTAAACTATGGGGTTTGTATCAAAAATACCCTTAAACTTTAAAAAGTTTCAAAAATATCCTTGGATCTTCAAAGATGTTCAAAAATACCATTGTCGTTAAGTTTTGGATGGTAACCGTTAAAGTTTTGTTTAAAAAATACCCCCAAACTTTTAAAAAGTTTCAAAAATACCCTTGGCCTTAAAAAACTTTTAAAAAAATGCTTTTCAATAATTTCTTTAGTATTTAATGGAATTCTTTGAGATTTCATTTAATCAATCTATTAGAAATTTTAAAAATTTACCCGGACCCCACCCAAGAATGATGTGGAAGATCCAAAACATCCACTTGCTTTCGTAAAAGGTAATCTTAACTTTTGTCTTCCTGACTTATGAAATATTTGCATGTCAATCTTATTTGTGTTGGGTCTCGTTTGATAACTATTTGGTTTTTAGTTCTGGTTTTTGAAAATGAAGCCTAAAAATACCACTTCTATCAATAAGTTTCGATGTATTCTTATCTACTATGTACCTATGTTTTAAAAAATCAAGCTAAAATTTGAAAACTAAAAAAAGTAGTTTTCAAAAACTTGTTTTTGTTTTTGAAATTTTGCTAGAAACTTAAATGATACCTCAAGAAAGATGGAAATCATTATAGAGAATATGAAAAGAAATTGTAAAAAAACAAGCATGATTTTCAAAAACCCAAAATCAAAAACTAAATTATTATCAAACAGAGCTTTAGTTTTTAAAACTTACTTTAGTTTTTTGAAAACATAGGTACAAAGTAGAAAAGAAAATATAGAAACCTATTGGTAGAAATAGTATTTTTAAGCTTAATTTTAAAAAACAAAAACAAAAAATCAAATACTTATCAAACAGAGTCTTAATTAATTGAATTATTAGTCTGATTGATAAAATCAATTCCTTAAGATTGATTGTTTTCTTCCTCATTTATTTTATATATTTATTTTGTTTTGCTTTTATTCATTTTTCTATTTCTTTTTCAAATAAAATTGGGTGATTATATTCATGATAATTAAGTAAATTAGAATATCAATCCTATATGTATTTGAAACTCTAATATTCTTATACACTATATTAAAAACTTAAGCGGTATTGTATTTTTCTATTTTTGAACTTTTTTGAAAGGTTAAGGGTATTATTGAAATGAAATTTTAATATTTTTCATCCAAAACTTAATGGTAAATATTTTTAAAAAGGTTTTTTTAAGGCCAGGGGATTTTGAAACTTTTTAAAAAAGTTCGAGGAGTATTTTGAAACAAAACTTTGCTTGGTTACCATCCAAAACTTAACGACAAGGGTATTTTTGAACATTTTTTAAAGTCCAGAGGTATTTTTGAAACTTTTTAAAGTTTAGGGGTATTTTTGACACAAACCCCATAGTTTAGGGGCATTTTCTATAATTTAGCATACATTAAAATTCGACTCAACTTTAGGTTTTTCCAATCCTAAACCTAACTCATGATTATCACAAAGAATTGTCGAAATTGGAGTTTAACTCACAATTCAAACCTCTAACAATATGTTTGGACACAAGTTATAATAACTTGTGTGTATTATAACCTACGAAATACTCTTCACACTAAACACATACTGTTATAACCTCACACTATACTACTATGCATTTTAAATAATATTATATAATTTTACATATTATAATAACCCACACACTATTATAACATTATGTTATTAGCCAAAACAAACTCTAAGGATTTTTTTTCCTAAAACTTGCATAGTAAATATAACTTTTATAAACTCAAACTTAGTAAATCCAAAAAAAGACTTAAAAAGTGTAAGTTCAACCTATTTCTCACTACAATCCACATCATTATCCAAACCACATAAGCTCCAAAGAAAAATACAAATCCAACCAATGGCACTGCCAAATGCCAAGGAAGAGTTCCCTATCCCAACTCCAAGTGCTTTTCCTTTTCCCTCCCCTTTGAAAAGTGCTTCAGAGATTTCCTCCCACCTTTTGCTCATTAAAAAAAAAAAAAAGAAAAAAGAGAAAAGCATATTGCTTTTGTGTGTGGGGGTAGGGAGGGCACAGAAGCAAAGAACACTGGCAAGACTGAAAACACTACAGAAAAGAGAGAGAGTGAAGAAGAAGAAGCTTAAATGAGTCCATTCCATTGACAATGACAATTCCCTCTCTCATTTCTCCCCTTACCCCTAACATCAACTCTCCCTTTCTCCTTATGAGAAAATGACCAATGGCTCTTTGGGAAGCCACCATCTGTTTCCTTCCTTTCTGTGGGGGACACCCTACCCTTCATTTCCATTTTCCAAAAACCAAAATTATTGTTATTGCCCTTTTCTCTCTCATTCTCCCAATGTTCTTCAGAATTTTCTCTCTTCTCTTCATTTTTTCTTCCCCATGATTCTCCATTGCTGCCCATTTTGGAGCTTTTCTCTGTGAGGATGCCCCCAAGACAACCCTCTTCTAGGCCATTTGAGTGTGTCAGGAGAGCTTGGCACAGTGAAAGGCACCAACCCATTAGAGGTTCTCTCATTCAAGAGATTTTCAGGTTCATTTTTCCCCTTTTGCTTTTAACCCTTTCTTCTTTTTGTCTTTGGAGTTTGTTTTGGTGTAATGTTTGATTTGGGGTTTTGTTTGTTTAGGGTTGTGAGTGAAGTTCATTGCCCTGTTACTAAGAAGAATAAGGAGTGGCAAGAGAAACTCCCCATTGTTGTTCTTAAAGCTGAAGAAATTTTGTATTCTAAAGCTTATTCTGTGGTTAGGTTCCTTCTTTCTTTCCTTTTTTTTTTTGCCTTTCTCTATGCTTTCTGTTTCATGAATGCTGTGTTATTTTGTTCATTTTTCACTCATGGTTATGTTTTGCTATATGTTTATTGAACTTGGTATGGGAAAGACTTGACAAATTATTGCACTTGAGTGAGAACCATCTTGTTGTTGGGTGTAGCTCTGTTGTGCTCTGTTTTTTTTTTTTAAAAACCATTTTAGTACATATTGAGAATCTTCATTAAAATATAAGTTTAGTTTTTGAACTTTTAGATTTGCGTCGATTTGGTCTCTTAACTTTTGAAAGTGTTTAATAGGTATTTGAAATTTCAATTTTGTATCTAGGTCCCTATACTTCAAAAATCGTCCTATAGGTCCTTTATTATTTTTTTTGTTTGGGAGAAATCGTCCTATAGGTCCTTAAACTACCGGTTTTCTGTCCTTTATTTTTTTTTATTTAAAATGTCAAAGACCTATTAGACACAAGATTGAAAATTTTTAAGACTTATTAAACACTTTAAAAGTTTAGGGGCCTATTAGATACTAAAATTGAAAGTCTAAGAACTTATTAGATAGTTTTGATAGTTCAGTAACCAAATACACACAAACTTGAAAGTTCATGAACTAAACTTGTAATTTAAATGAGACAATCTTTTATGAAATAGAATACTAACATAGATATTTTACTATCTCCAATAAGTAGATATATTCCGTAGGAAAATATTTGATTAGTAGGTACATAAGAGTAGTTTTTTATACTAAAGTGAGCAATCGAAATAGAATATTTGAGGTTCCGTTTGATAACCATTTGGTTTTTTGTTTTTGAAAATTTTGTTTGTTTCTCATCATTTCTCCTCATCATTTCTCTGTGATGCGTTCCATTTTTCTTAAGAAAACATTTGAATTGTTAGCCAAATTCCAAAAACAAAAATAAATTTTTGAAAACTATTTTTTTTAGTCTTCAAAACTTAGCTTGATTTTTGAAAACATATGTAACAAGTAGATAACAAAACAAGAAAACCTATAGTATCTATAGGCTTATTTTTCAAAAACCAAAAACTCGAAAACCAAATGGTTATCAAACGAGGCCTAAAAGTTTAGGATCCAAACTGAAATAGCAATCAAAGTTCAAAGATCAGAATAAACTCACATTGTTGATCGTTGTACACCTGCACAGGCTGAGTACATGGATATTACTACACTATGGGCCCGGATAAAGGAAGCGATCAATACGATAATTCGGCTCGATGAGGACACTGAAACTGGGGAGTTTCTTCATCCTTGTATTGAAGGTACCTCTGCAATATTTAATTTGTTATCATATTTTGTATGAGACCAAATTTTGTATGTATGTCATTAGAAACTAGATGGTCAAAAAGGTAAGTCAGACACATAGATAAGTTCGAGATCATAGTTTCAAACTAATCATCACCCTTTATCTTCTCAATGTTGTAGGATTAAAGTGATTATTTGTCGAGAAAAGTTGAGATGATTGTAGAGTTAGATAGTTGTTACGTAAGATTGTTGAAGATGTACGTAAGTTAGTCGTGACACATACGGTTATCAATATATAGGTAGTGGTCGATGGTAATATGTGATTTCATCCAATGTTGAGGTGAGGTAGGCTCAGGATTAGTTGAGATGCTTGTAGACCGATGTTTCGTAGGATTGTTCAAGATATACGTAATTTGGTCGAGACGCCTATGGTTATCAATAAATAGGCTGTTTTCTTTGAAAATCTGTGATTTTATGCAATACTTATACTATGGTAGTCTTTGAAACTTAGCTTGAATTTATAAGACCGAAGAAGAAGAATGTTGGTTTTATTTGTGAATGTTTTGTTCTAATTCCTAATCTTTTGTTTAAAAAAACAATTGCCCTTGTTAGCTGCTCTCTACTTGGGTTGCATGCCGAGAAGACCATCGAGGAGTAACCGAGGTAGTAATCTAAGGGGCTACCTTACATCCTGCACTCCACAAGTCTTAGATACATCATCTCACTACACCAACACCATTAGACCAGCTGTTTTGAGTTCACAACCTTTTTCATATTGTCCAAATTTGTCACAGCAGACGAGCAATGTATCGGATGGCAATCCGAAAAACCAAAATCGTGGTAACGCGAAATCTTCAACCGTGTATAAGAACATTTGGCCATCAATCAGTAGCCAACAGTTCCTTGAAGAGACTGTTTCGGAATGGAACATGTTTTCTTTGTGTCCATTGTATCAAGGAAGCAATCAGCACGATCCCAATATCAAAATCCAACCTAAGCCCCTGTACAACAATCCGAGTTTCTCCGGTCCAGCTACGTTTAAGTACTTCCATTCTAGTGATCTGATTGCTGCAAGGAACAACAGAGTTGATTTGGTAAATAATACTCATCACGAGCAACAGAAAACAGCCTGCGATCTATCGTTGCGGTTGGGGCCTCTCTCTGCTCCAAATCCAAGCATCAACAACAGTCAATCGAAGACGATCAAAGACATCGAGGCTAACACATCTCAAAAGCATATCATGAGTTCTTCCGATCACTCGTTCCAACTAGTCAAAACACTCCCTTTCTTCCCTCTCCATGGTACATTAGATTCCCATTTGAGGGAGCAGAGTTTCAGGATGGACATTTAGACTTAGAGGAAGCAGTAAATTAGGAAGAACAAGAAAGGAAAAAAAAAACAGGTCTTTTCAGCAGCTAGCAGCCATGTTAAGAAGATAGAAAGCATTCACTTGGCTGATTAATGTCTTTCTGTTGGCTGTTTCGGTTTTCCCACGACGTTCCCGTGCTTGCTGTTAGTAGAAAATTGTAGGACTTTAGCCATGTATCGCCTAAGTTACCGCTATAATCGAGCTATGTCGATTGAGTGTAATCTCTTGTTTTATTTAGAAAGGGATTGAGATAGTAACAAAGGTCATTTGGATCACGTGAATATCTTCATGTTAGATTGACAATCTACATCATCTTCTTCTTTTTGATCTATGTTTGGTAAGTGTTTGTTGAAGTGTTAACTTAACACCAATGGTTTCAATGAAGATAATGATATATTTTGCATTTAAGCCCCCACAAATAATGGAGTTTGTGGGGCTTAAACTTTCAAGCACAAGAGCCATCAAAGTAGATGATGTTCTAGTTTCTAACCCCATATGGCTTGTTTGGCCAAATACTCTTGTTAGGATTTGATGGAGTGGGGAATATTTTTGGTATATAGTTAAGAATTTAGGGATTTTTGCATTCAATGGCGATTTAGACGTCTTTGACATTTAATACAGATTTAGACTTGAAGAAAATAATATTGAACTATTATGAAAATAACATAAAATGAAAAAATTAAGGTCGTGTTTGACAATTATTGTCCCGTTTGATAACCATTTTATTTTTTGTTTTTAGTTTTTGAAAGTTAAGCTTATTTTTATCTAATTGCTCTACCATAGAGATTATCTCCCCTAAGTAAGCATTTGAACTCTTAGCCAAACTCTAAAAACAAAGTCAAGTTTTTGAAAGCTACTTTTTTTATAAATTTAAAAAACTAAAAACAAAAAACAAAATGGTTATCAAACGGGGCCTTAGTTTTTAGTTTTTGAAAATTGTGTTTGTTTTTTCATTATTTTTCTATAATGGTTTTATCATCTTTGATAAAACATTTGAATTGTTAGTCAAATTTTAAAAACAAATACAAGTTTTTGAAAACTACTTTTTTTTCCCCAAAACCTGGCTTTGTTTTTTAAAAGTTATGCAAAAAGTAGATAACAAAACAAGTAAGTCTATGGGTGAAAGTAGTATTTATAGGCACTTCAAAAACTAAGGGGTCATTTGGATTGAGGAGTGAGGTTAGGAGGAGTTAATAACTCCTCCAACTCCTTGGCCCAAGGAGTTATTAACTCCTCCTTGTAGGTCCCACAATTTTAACTCTTTCTCCAACTTCTTTTTATGGATCTTACAGATTTTTAACTCATTCTCGTAGGCCTCACAGACTTCTTTACTCCTACTCCCCCAACTCCTCAATCCAAACGACCCCTAAATGGATATCAAACGTGACTTAACCAATTGATTTCATATATTTATCAACACGTTTGACAATTTTATAAATAAAAAGGCTTCCAACATCAATATGAGGAAATAGTTTCAACATCAATATAAAGTAATATACTTTCTCTACATTATCATTATCATGTACAAGTGACAATACTCTTTTAACTTATTTGCTTTAGTAATTCATGAGGAATTCTCACGAGGGTCGGTAGCTTTTGTATATATTTTTTAATATCATTATTTTTATCGATGTTTTTATAAATCGATTAATAAGATTCTAATAAGTGACAAGGACATCGATAAATAATATTGAACTCGCATGTGTATAGCCAAAGTTTGAAATCAATGGTAACCCATTTTCATTGGTTTGAAACATAGGAATAGCCTGTTTGGTACGCAATCTGAAAACAGAAATTTGAAAACAAGGGATTCAATGAAAACAGAGTTGTATTTCATGTTTTCAGATATGTGTTTGATAGCAGATTTAGAAATTTGATTTCATTCTAAGCGATTGTTTCAAATATGTATTATAACATATTTATAGATTATGAAATTAGTTGTAGTTGCAAAACTAATTATTAGATTGAATATAAGTCATTATTAATTAATTTATGAAATGATTTTGTAAATTTTATAGAATTATCTTTTTATAATATAATATTCTATAATTTATAATATATTATATTATACATATTTTAATTTAACAAAAGTAAATTGAATTCATAACATGAAATATTGTATTTATTATTTTTATCTTTGTTTAATATAATTCTGCATTTTAAAATTTTAAATTCAAAATCTGGATACAATGAAAACATAAAAATGTTATTTTCAGAATTTCTACTATTTGGATCCTAGAATCCGAAAACAGTTTTCGAAAATACATCTGCCAAACACATATTCACTGAATTCAGTGAATTCGAAAACATAAAACAAGATCCGGATTGCATACCAGTTTTCTCCAAAGACTATTCCATCTTTGAAAGAGTGCTTTAAAAGCACAAAAGCCAAAGTCATAGTATGGACACCCTTTCCAAGTCTTAAAGTAAGTGACTTTTGTACTTTCTTATTGCTTAATTTTTTTTTTCAAACCAAAATAAATGCTCTTTTGACCTTTTTGAGATTTCGATTTTGATTCTGGTTACATATTCAATTAATTAAGATATATATTTTCAATCCAAAAGTTTAAAGTTTAAATTTTCATTTTCGAAAGATTATCATACTAAAATAATTTGTAATATCATTTTGAACAAAATCATCAATGCTAAAAAAAAAAATTATTAAACCCAAAATCCCTCAAAGATTGAAAACTTATCTATCAAATAAACTACTTATAATCTTTATAAGTACATTTGTAAAGTCTATTATCAAATTATGAACTCTAGGTAAATTTCATCACCTATCAATTTATTGGTGAAATTTTAATTAATTTTGCCTAGTTTTTATACATCAATTGTTGATAGAAAATTTTTCTTTATTAATCTAAAATATTCTTTTTTTTTTTGTCTTAATTATCATTTTGGTATTCTTTTTGGTATTCCCATGCAATTTGACATATAATATGCATGCAAAGCACAAGGAAGACAAAATTACTTGGATTTTAAAACTATCACATGCTTACTTTCTAAGTTTATGAGACATTTGTCCTTTTGTCTCTATTTTCCATTTGCTTAACTTTTCTTTTTTTTTTCCTTTTCTCATTCTATATATTTATAAATGCATCCTAAGTTATATGTTTAATTTCTTTTTATGGTATAAAAAAGGGATTCTCTTACTCGCATGAAGGGGAAAAAAAGAAGAGAAAATTAGTAGGGATGTCAATTTGGCATGAAAATTCTACGACAATAAGATGGAGAAAGGAAAATGTGATGTATCATTTATTAATTTTAGGTACAAAATATTAAGTACTTCAACGTTGACAAACTCATTTTTTTTAAAAAAAAAAGATAGGAAAATGTGATGTATCATTTATTATTAATTAAAAAAAACATATTAGATATTAATTTTCAAATTCATGAGAAAAATGAAATCTTTATATATATATATAGTAAGATAGATATGCATCTCCAACTTGTTACTCTTTCGACAATTCCTAAAGATTACAAGTAGTAGATTACAATTGGTAGACATTTGTGATGAAGAGAGGGAAGGTTAAAAATTAAATCAATAACACATAAAGTGTATATATATATATATATATAATTGTTGCTTTGTAAAATGAAAAGGAGTGAAATAGTCCCAAAACATAAATAAAATCTAGGCACAAGGGATTTGCCCTTTTGCTTTTGGCCTTTTCCTTTGGAATCAATTAAAAATTATTTACATTTGGAGGAAGAAACATGGAAAATTTCAATGTGCAAAAAAAAAAAAAACTCAACTTGGTCAAATAAATAAATGAGAAAATGTGCTTAGTTGAAGGATTGTAACTTGGAGCCAACCAACCAACAAGATTGAAGCATGTGGGAATCAATATTTTTCAATGATAGAAAATAAAAAATAAAAGTTTCATTTTTTATTAGCTAGAAAAATATGCAAGAACCTATCACCTCCCCCACTACTATCTTTCATGTTACACCCTTCTATTTAATTAAATTATCCAATTCACATTATTCATTTCTTTGGGATGATTGGAAAAATAGTTTTATTAAAATTCTAAGAATCTTAAAAAAAAAAAAAAGAAAGTAAAAAGTGTATACTTTTAAATTTCAACACATAAAAAGACTACCTACCCATTACAAATTTTCTTTCCTTTCAAATTTGGACAATGATTTTTATAACTTTTTTCTAGAAATAACTTACTATTCTTATTCTGGTAAGAAACAACCAAAGTTTACTTCTAAATATAATTCAAACATTTTGATGCTAAATTCCACAATTTTAGTGAATCTCAATCAAAAGATAGACTTATTAAACCCAATTGAATATTCAAAAGATGTCCATTGATATATAAAACTCAAATCTTCAATTTTACATTGTTGTTATAAAAAAATGAAATGTGATTGAGTAATGCTTACAACTTTTAGAATCACAAGTTACTACTCAAAATGTTGGCTCCCTACTTTTAAAGAATCGAAATTTCAAATAGAAATGAATTTGAATTTGTAACACTATCTTTTTAGTACAATAAATATTCGTATAGAATTTTGAAATGACAACCTCAACGAAAAAATAAATATCAATTACGACTAAGCTAGACTAGCAAATTTCTAACCTTACCAGTCTCATAAATTCTCAAATTCATACCATATAACTAAAAGGAGTTGAAAGAACATGATGAATAAAGTGGCATGCCATCACTTTTGGATTTTGAAAAATCCAATCATCATCATACAAATTGACAATTTATGATCCCGACACCAAATTTTATATAATAGTTTTGAATCATTATCTTTTGGGATCTCACAAGAAATGAAGAAGAACAGGAAGAACAAGAAGAAGAAAAATAAAAGAAGAAAGCGAATTAAAAGCATTAAAATATTCTCGCTGACGAACTCCATATGAACGCTTTGCTCATCTTTTCTTTGGTGGGTAAGAAGAAAATGGTGAGCATTTGTAAGAACACAGACACAGACAATCAATTCCTACTCCTCAACGATGCTTGGTTTTCTGCCATTTTCAGACCATCGTTGAAGAAGAACCAGCAACAGGCCCTCTTGTTCCTCGTACAACCTCGAGCCTTGGTCTTTTTCCACAATTCTCAGAGATAAGTTTCTTTATCGTCTCTGTTTTCTTCTTCCCCAAGCATTAATTTGAACAGACGCCATTGAAGTTCAGTGTTCTCTTGTTCAACCGTGGATTTCAATTTTTCTGGTTACTCTTTCTTTGAATTAGTGAGTACCCATTGTTGCTGAGGTCCTATGGAAACTTGGGTTGGATTTGAAATCTTGTCCTCTTCTTTAACCCTATGGATTTGTGAAGTAAATTGAAATTGGGGGGGTTTTGTGCTGGTGTAATATGATACTCATCAGTGAGAAGTCTGTTTTTGTGTTCTTTTCTTCTTGTTTGATTGATTTTCTCAACTGGGTTGGAGTTTGATTCTGAAAAAAGTGATGGGAGGTTCAAATTTTGGTGGTTTCATCTGCTTATTGGCTTGGTTGTCTCTGTTCATTTTGATTCAATGTGAAGGATGTTTTGCAAGCATTAGGAGTTTTGGGAAAATCTCTCCAGGGTTTCAAGGCTCTCAAATGAATTGGATTGATAACAATGGCTTGTTTCTTATGTCAAATAATTCTAAATTTGGATTTGGATTTGTGACTACTCAAGATGTGACAATGTTTTTACTGGCTGTTATTCATTCTGGCAGTTTGAGGATAGTTTGGTCTGCAAATAGGGCTTCTCCTGTTGCAAATTCTGATATGTTTTCATTTGATGAGAAGGGCAATGCAGTTTTGCTGAAAGGTTCTGTTGTGGTTTGGTCTACAAATTCCAGTGACAAAGGGGTTTCTGCCTTGGAGTTGCAGAACTCGGGAAATTTGGTTTTACGAGCGAACGATAGCGACGAGGGAATAGTTTGGCAGAGTTTTAGCCATCCAACTAATACTCTTTTATCAGGGCAGGATTTTGTTGAAGGAATGAGACTTGTGAGTGATATTAGCATCAATAACTTGAGCTATTACCTTGAAATGAAGTCTGGTGACATAACTCTCTCAGTTGGCTTCCAATCCCCACAGCCTTACTGGTCTATGGCTAAGGAGAATCGTAAAACCGTTAATAAAAACGGTGGCGCCGTCTCCTTGGCGACGCTTGATGCGAACTCTTGGAGGTTCTATGATCGAAGTAAAGTCTTGCTTTGGCAATTCGTCTTTGCAAGTACAGCCGATGAAAATGCCACTTGGATTGCAGTTTTGGGAGATGATGGCTTCATCTCTTTTTATAATCTTCAAGATTCTGGTGTGGCTTCACCTACTAGAATACCTGAAGACTCTTGTAGCACACCGGAGCCGTGTGGCCCGTATTTTATATGTTACAGTGGGAACCGATGCCAGTGCCCTTCGGTTCTCAGCACGGACACGAATTGCCAGCCTGGGATTGTCTCTCCTTGTGATCACTCAAAAGGAAGTATAGAGCTTGTAAGTGCAGGGGCCGGACTCGATTATTTTGCACTCGGGTTCCTTCCATTCTCTTCGAAGACCGATTTAAATGATTGCAAGAACTCTTGTATGAGAAACTG
Source organism: Trichosanthes cucumerina (assembly GCA_036507285.1). Taxonomy (NCBI): domain Eukaryota; kingdom Viridiplantae; phylum Streptophyta; class Magnoliopsida; order Cucurbitales; family Cucurbitaceae; genus Trichosanthes; species Trichosanthes cucumerina. The sequence goes on from CM071835.1 coordinate 101,327,123, forward strand.
TTCTTGCCGTGCATTGTTCTTTGAAAATCGAACGGGGAACTGTTTCTTGTTGGATGACGTAGGTAGCTTTCAGAATTCCAATGAGGGCTCTGACTTTGCTTCATACATCAAAGTCTTGAGCAATGGAGGCAGTGTTGGTGGCAACAATGGTAGAATGAACTCTCATATTGTTGCGATTATCATTGTTTTTACCGTGCTCGTCATTTTTGGTCTAGTTTATTTGGCATTTTGTTACTACAGGAAGAAGAAGAAACCGCCAGGAACTCCATACGAAACTTCCGAGGATGATAATTTCTTGGATGGTTTAACCGGGGCGCCCATTCGTTACAGCTTCGAAGATCTTCAAACTGCAACCAATAATTTTTCTATAAAGCTTGGTCAAGGAGGATTCGGCTCGGTATATCAAGGAGTTCTACCGGATGGAACTCGACTTGCCGTGAAGAAATTGGAAGCAATCGGTCAAGGGAAGAAGGAGTTTCGAGCAGAAGTGACTATCATTGGGAGCATCCATCATGTTCACTTGGTCAGGCTGAAAGGCTATTGTGCTGAAGGATCACACAAGCTTCTTGCTTATGAGTACATGGGAAATGGATCTTTGGATAAATGGATATTTAGGAAGAACAAAGAAGATTTTTTGTTAGATTGGAATACAAGATTCAATATTGCATTAGGAACAGCTAAAGGACTAGCTTACCTCCATGAAGATTGTGATGTAAAGATTATTCACTGTGACATCAAACCCGAAAATGTGCTTCTCGATGACAAATTCCTCGCGAAAGTATCGGACTTTGGTCTTGCAAAGCTAATGACACGCGAGCAAAGCCATGTGTTTACGACACTAAGAGGAACTCGAGGGTATCTTGCACCAGAGTGGATCACAAACTATGCCATATCAGAGAAGAGTGACGTGTATAGCTTCGGGATGGTGTTGCTCGAGATAATCGGGGGCAGAAAAAACTTCGACTCAACAGAAACTTCGGAAAAATGCCACTTCCCATCCTATGCTTTCAAAATGATGGAAGAAGGAAGGCTTGAAAACATCCTCGACTCAAATCTGATCATAAATGAAGGCGATGAAAGAGTTTTTACTGCCATTAAAGTTGCACTCTGGTGCATACAAGAAGATATGCACCTCAGGCCACCAATGACTAGAGTAGTCCAAATGCTCGAAGGCCTTTGCGCCGTTCCTCCGCCGCCAACTTCCTCCCCGCTCGGTTCCCGCCTATTTTCAAGTTTCTTTAAATCGGTCAGCGAAGGAGGAACCTCTTCTGGGCCATCTGACTGCAACAGCGACGCCTATCTTTCGGCAGTGAAGCTCTCCGGGCCAAGATGACGACAACTCTCGAAACAATTTCGGTATAGGATTCATTCCACAGATGAGTTCTCTTATACTTCCTACACAACATCACATTCTTGTAAATTGGTTTCTGTTTCTTACATTTTTGAAACACTAGAAAATTGAATAGTTTTGCTGCTTGTAATGTTATGTATATTTAGAGTGCTGATTTTTGGATGGAAAATTGCTTCTGCAAATAGCTTTCTTTTTTGTTTTCAAATACAAAACCTCCATGGCTCTGCTGCTTCTTTATATTATCTTGTAACTTTATCAAAATGAATGGTAAAAGAAACTCAACAACTTTCTGCAAACTTGTGATGTAAAACTCCAAAACTGCATCATCATGATCTGCCTGATCTTTCATATCGTCGCCGTTGTCGTTGTCATCGTCGTCTTTTGCATCATAATATGATAGGAAAAGGCAAAAGAGAGAAGAAAAATTGGGCAAACAATGAAGTGATAGATTGAGAGGAAAAAACATGAATGTGTGGACTGAAAATGTAAAAAATGTAGACAAGAAGCATTTGGAATAAAGGGTTTTGAACAATGATGTGTGTCCAAAAATGTAAGTTCAGTGGTCAGTCCTTGAAAACCCCATTTTTTTTTTTTTTTTTTTTTTTGCTTTTTCTCTTTATATTCTCATTCATCTGTCCTTTTATCCACTGTAATTCCCAAGTATCTTATCTCTCCTTGTTCATGTGTGAAAACTTTGAAACCAAAAGCTTCAAACTTTTTATAGCAAAAGCAAAAACATGAAGATTTGTACTGTAATGTAATTTGTGTGCTGTTCTTTGACTGTTGTACTATGATGCAGATTTTCACTTTTCCTTACCTTAATTCTTTCAAATTATTGTTTCAAAAAAAAAAAACTTTCAAATTATAATAATGTTTTGAGTACTTAGATTCCAGCCATGTTATCTTGAATCTTTGGTGTCAATTTTAATTTTTTAGAATAACGATGTAGGTCCATGTTTGGATTATTCATAAAATTTGGTTTTGGTTCATAATTTTTTTTTTCTTTTTAGTTTCTGAGTTTTTTGAGATTTTTCTATTTTAGTCTTCGAACTTTAAAGAATAACCATCTTAACCTGAAACTTTCAAGACTTTTAGTCTCGTCTTTGAAGTTTTTTAAAAAGTAATCTTTGTGGTTTTGGTTAATATTTTGATATTTAACATTCGTTTTCCTTGGTTGACCTTAGACAACCTATGTGACTACTACGATACTTATCCATGTTAGTACGGTAAAATACATACTCAAAGATACATTATCCATTAGCTAAAAACAAAATAAAGATAATGGCGAAATAATTTTTGTTTTTTTAAGTTGGAACCAAAATAGACATTTTGAAAGTTCAACCACCAAAATAGATACTTCGAATGTTTCTAAACCAAAATCAATTATGAAAAAAAAATTTCGAAAGCACCAAAAAAAATCTAAACTTGTATTTGATTATTGACCTCATCGACAAATGTTTGAATGAGATAAGAAGTAACAAGTCGTTCTAGTGTCGGGTTTTCAAGTAGATGACAATGAAGCTATATCGAGATGAGGAGTGGGGGGGAGGCAGGGTCCAACGTGGCGAAGACGTGCCACGTGGAAGAAAATGATTGGGTATGTGGGGGCCACAAAAGAAAATGGAAAATTGGTTGGAATGTCTAAAGAGAAGAGGAGTAGAGTGCAAGGAGAAGAAGAATGAGAAGAAGAAGAAGAAGAGAACATGCAGTGGTCGGAATGCACGCGCCAGTGTCGCGTGGTGGCCACTCACCATCTGAAAGTGCTCACGTGTTTCTCCCCCCATCGTCACGTGCCTTGCCGGGGATTATTTGGACTTGCTATTACACTATCCTTATCCTCCTTCTGGATAGGGATAACTTTCTCCCGTTTCACAAACATCCTATTCCCCATTTGTTTCCTCATATAATATCAAATTTCCAATTTTTTTTTTCCTTTCCTTCTTTTGGATAACCCGATAATGAAGGGTCTACCCTACTAATTTGGACACATCGATATTTTTTTTTTTATTAAGCTTGCTCGAAGATTCGAATCAATGATCTCTAAATAAATTTTACTTTGGAATTGTGGGTCGTTCAAACTTTTTTTTAGGCTTGCATTAATCTTGCTAAATATCTTTTTTATAGTTTATGTTAATTTGATTTGAAATCTTAGATTCTTTTTTATAGCTATTTGGTTTTTTTTTTTAAATTAAGTTTATAAATACTAATTTCATCTATGGTTTTTTTTCTATGTTATCTATTTTTACAAATGTTTTCAAAATTTTAAAACTAAAAAAATAATTTTTAAAAACTGAATTTTGTTTTTGAAATTTAGCTATGAACTCAAATGTTTTCTTAATAAAGATAAAGATTGTTGTTAAAATAAAAAAGTGAGAAAATTAGCACAGTTTTCAAAAACTAAAAATTAAAAATCAAATGGATATCAAACGGAATCTTATCTATTTTTTGGGATTGAAAAAGATCATCTTTATTTTTTGTTCTCAGGTACAAAAGTATAGTCGTAATTCAATGTGTTTTTATATAAAATGTAATCACTAATTTGTAGGAAGATACCGAACTTTTGTATTTGAGAAAAGTTTCAAGAGTGATGATCTTTGACGTAGATCGTGGTTGGTACTAACACTGTAGTCCTCAATTGTAATTTTCAAGATAGATATTTAGGTCAATTCTAATTATCAAATGATTGAATAAAAAAAACTTCCTTACGATACTTAATTTTCATTCATAAAATGTATTAACAAATTATAAGATCAATACAACCTATTTAGTAAAAAATGTATACTCCTCGTTATTAGACAATCACTTATAAAAAATGTATACTGTTGTGAAAATAGGATGTAAACCGGGTATAATTTTATCAATATTTAAATACTAATATAATATAATATAATATAATAATAATAATAATATAAAAGAAAGTGAAAATGAAATGAAAGTAATATATATATAGTAAACCAGGGTATAATTTTACCAATATTTAAATACTAATATAATATAATATAATAATAATAATAATAACAATAATATAAAAGAAAGTGAAAATGAAATGAAAGTAATATATATATATATATATATATATATATATATAAAATATAATATAAATAAGGAAAGTGGGGTAATATATATAAATAAATAGATAGTGGACTTGGTTGGAAAAATAAAATTACAATATATTAGAGAAAGTGAGAGAGAAGAAATTGAATTGGAGAGTGAAATTCACCAATGACATTTTTCATTATCCACCAAAAGTCACTATTTATAGGCTATTTGGCAGGATGCAAGTGGGCTATTTTGGACACCAAGCATGAGTAGTCTTATGACACATGGAAGGCACATGGATAAATGGGAGGATGACACATGGGTAGGTAGAAAATGGACATCTATTTTAAAGAATTTATAATACTAGATGTCCATTTTATATAATATATGTCTCGTTAAAACCTTACTAGGAAAAAACCCAATGGGAAAAAAAATCCTAGTGAAGGAAAAAGAGTACATATTTTATATAAAGAAATACATTATACTCCCCTCATGAAAACATCACTGAGAGATCTCGAAGTCGTCGCATCCCAATCATCGTGAACCAATTTCTCAAATGTTGTAGTTGGTAATGCCTTTTGTAAATATGTCCGCCAAGTTATCCTTCGAATGCATTTGTTGTCTTGAGATGTCACCATTTTCTTCAAGGTCGTGAGTGTAGAAAAGTTTTGGAGAGATATGTTTCGTTCTATCTCCTTTAATATATCCTCCTTTGATTTGAAATTTATACATCTTTGTGTTGTCTTCATATAATATTGTTGGAAGAGGTTTACTTGAAGATAAACCACATGTCTCACGAATGTGTGTTGTGTCATTGATCTTAACCATACACATTCTCGACTTGCCTCATGAATTGCAAGGATTTGAGCATGATTTGAAGAAGTGGTTGTGATGGTCTGTTTCATCGATCGCCATGATATAGTTAGATTCCTCCACATGTAAATAGATAACCTATGTCTCGAGATCTAGGTTTGTGTGGATCACATAAATAACCAGAATCTGCATAACCAACTATATCATAATTTGATTTGTTAGAATAAAATAAACCCATATCAATTGTCCCTCGAAGATATCGGAGTACATGCTTAACTCTGTTCCAATGTCTTTTTATAAGACATGAACTATATCTAGCTAATAAATTAACTGAAAATGCAATATCTGGTCTTGTGTTATTAGCCAGATACATAAGTGCACTAATTGCACTAAGATATGGTACTTCATGACCAAGTAGTTTTTCATTTTCATCTCGAGGTCGAAATATATCTTTCTTTACATCAAGTGAACGAACTTCTATTGGAATGTTCAATGGATGTGCTTTATCCATATAAAATCTTTTAAGATTTTCTCTCAGATAGGTTGATTGATGAACAAATATCCCATCTCGTTAAATGTTCAATTTGCAAACAAAGACAAAATTTTGTTTTTCCAAGATCTTTCATCTCAAATTCTTTCTTAAGATGTTCTATTGCCTTGGATAACTCTTCAGAGTTCCAATTATATTTAAGTCATCAACATATAGCTTATTATAATAGCAAATCTCGATCGAGATTTCTTTATAAAAACACACGAACATATTGGATTATTTTGATATCCTTCTTTCAATGAGATATTCACTCAAAGCGATTATACCACATTCATCTTGATTGTTTTAATCCATATAATGATCTCTCAGAACTTGATTGAATATAATTCTCGAGAACTTGATTCATATGTTTCTGGTATTTTAAATCCTTCCGGGATTTTCATATAAATGTCATTATCCAGAGATCCATATAAATACGCCGTGACTACATACATTAAATGCATATCAAGTTTTTCATATACAGTCAGGCCAATCAAATATCTTAACGTTATTGCATCCACCACAGAAGAATATGTCTCCTCATAATCAATACCAGACCTTTGTGAGAACCCTTGTGCAACAAGTCTCACTTTATATCTTGTGACTTCATTATTTTCATTTATTTTCCTTACAAATACCCATTTATATCCCACAGGTTTGACACCTTCTGGCGTTAGGACTATAGGTCCAAAAACCTCACGTTTTGAAAGTAAGTTCAACTCTGCTTGGATTGCTTCTTTCCACTTCAGCCAATCCTTTCTTCGTTGACATTCTTTGATAGATTTTGGATCGAAATCGTCACTTTCATGAATAATATCGTGAGCAACATTATAAGCAAAAATGTTGTCAACAATGATATTATTTCGGTTCCATTTCTTTCCTGTTGTAACATAATTTATAAAAATTTCATTATTATCCTCAAGCGTTTGATTTTCATCAATACTCTTTTGAGTAGTTGTATTCTGGATTTCTTCTGGAACATCCATACCTTTCATTGAATCATTTTGATTCTCAACTACTTTTCTTTTCCGAGGATTTTTATCTTTGGAACCCATTGGTCTACCACGCTTACGGCGTGCTCCGCACTCATTATTGACAACTTGTTCTCGTGGAATATCAATTTTTGATGGAGCATTTCTTTCTTTGGTATATATGATTTAGTCACTCTTTTAGCATCTGTGAATGCATCTGGTAATTGATTTGCTATATTTTGCAAATGAATTATCTTTTGAACTTCAAGTTCACATTGATCTCTACGAGGATCTAAATGAGATAATAATGATGCATTCCATGTGATTTCTTTTTCCAACTTCTTAATTCCTCCCCCTAATGTTGCATCACCTGTCAGAGGTTCAAGATATTTAATAATTGACGGGGAATCATATCCAACATATATTCCTAACCTCCTTTGAGGACCCATCTTAGTGCGTTGTGGTGGAGCAATTGGAACATATACTGCACATCCAAAAGTTCTCAGATGAGATATATTTGGCTGCTGACCATAAGCTAATTGCATGGGAGAATATTTATTATAGGCTACTGGCCTAATACGTAATAATGATGTAACATGCAAAATAGCATGACCCCATACCGATGTAGGAAGTTTAGCTCTCATAAGTAATGGTCTTGCAATTAATTGCAGACGTTTTATAAATGATTCTGCTATACCATTTTGTGTATGAACATGAGCTACAGGATGTTCAACACTTATCTCAATTGACATACAATAATTATTAAAAGTTTGGGACGTAAATTCACCAGCATTATCAAATCGAATAATCTTAATTGTATGATCAAGAAATTGTGCTCTTAACTTAATTATTTGAGCAAGTAATCTTGCAAATGCAAGATTTCGACTTGATAATAAGCATACATGTGACCAACTGCTGGATGCGTCAATTAATACCATAAAATATTTAAATGGACCACTTGGTGGGTTAATAGGTCCACAAATATCACCTTGAATTCGCTCTAAAAATGCAGGTGATTCGATTCCCACTTTAGTTGGTGATGGTTTAATAATTAATTTCCCTTGAGAGCAAGCATCACATGACAACTCATTGGATTGAAGAATCTTCTAGTTCTTTAAAGGATGCCCATGTGAATTCTCAATAACAAAAAACATTCGGCAGGTCGGATCAATAAACATCCGGCAGGTCAAAAGTACACATCAAAAGAATACCTCAAAACGCTTAAGGACTAGGTTGGTCTCCTCACAACGCTTAAGAATATCCTGAAAATTAAACAAGCACACATCAAAAGTTTCACCAAATGTAGAGAAGTCATTCATAAATACCTCTAGTGTTTTCTCCACCATGTCATCAAGATTGCCATCATGCATCATTGAAAAGTTCATGGGGAGCATTGCATAACCCGAAAGGCATTCGCCTAAATGCGAATGTGTCGTAAGGACAAGTGAATGTGGTCTTCTCTTGATCCTCTGGTGCTATTGTGATCTGATTGTACCCAGAATACCCATCCAAGAAACAATAATACCCCTTTCCTGCCAATCTGTCAAGCATTTGATCAATAAAAGGCAAAGAAAAATGGTCATCCCTCGTGGCTTTGTTCAACTTACGATAATCCATGCAAACTCGCCACCCAGTGACTGTTCTTGTTGGGATCAATTCATTATTCAGATTTTCTACCACTGTGATCCCGTCCTTCTTTGGCACACACTGAACCGGACTTACCCATGCACTATCAGAGATAGGAAAGATGATACCTGCATCAAGCCACTTAATAATCTCCTTCCTCACCACCTCTTTCATCACAGGATTGAGCCGCCTTTGATGCTCAACTGAATTTGAACAATCATCCTCCAGCAAAATTTTGTGCATGCATATTGATGGACTGATACCTTTTATGTCTGTCATGGACCACCCAATTGCTCTCTGATGTTGTCTCAACACATCTAACAATTTCTTCTCATACTCTCCATTCAAGGTTGACGATATAATTACTGGCAAAGTGTCATTTTTTTCAAGGTATGCATATTTCAGATGTGAGGGCAGTGGTTTAAGCTCCAAAGTAGGTGGTTCTTCAATTGAAGGCTTGATTGCAAGTAAAGTTCTCTCTGCAAGCCCCAATGACTCAAACTGACTTCGATTCACACCACCATACTGTTTGGCACCCACCTGAGCAACCATTCCTCTTTCATTAGAGTCAGCTTCATTCTCATCTCCAACAAAGTCATTTGATCCAACTGATCCTTCATGCCAACTTTCCACCACTGTTGTTTTTAAAACATGCACAAGAGAACACTCCTCGACATCATTAGGGAAATGTAAAGAATTAAAAAGATTGAACGTTACCCTTTGATCATTGACTCTCATTGTCAATTCCCTTTTCTGCACGTCAATGAGTGTCCTCCCCGTGGCTAAGAAAGGTCGCCCAAGGATGATTGAGATGTCCTTATCAGCCTCATAGTGAAGTATGATGAAGTCCGCGGGGAAGATAAACTTATCCACACTTACCAACACATCCTCTATCTTACCCTCTGGATAGACTCATCGATCGATCACTTGTCAGAATGAGATCGTGGTGGGCCTTGCCTCTCCAATGCCAAGTCTTTTAAAGATGGACATAGGCATCAGGTTGATGCTAGCCCCTAGATCGCACAAGGCTTGCCCACAATATGTATTCCCAATGGTGCAAGGTATGGTAAACCTCCTTGGATCTTTTAACTTCTGAGGGATTTTCTGTTGGACAATAGATGAACATTCTGAAGTGAGTGCAACAGTCTCAAACTCTCCCAACCTCCTCTTTTTAGTCAAAATGTCTTTCATGAATTTCGCGTAGTTGGGCATTTGTTTCAATACTTCCACTAGTGGGATGTTGATGTGAAGCTCCTTCAAGATGTCTAAAAACTTATCGAATTGTTCATCTTGCTGCTTCTTCTGAAAACGTTGAGGGAACGGTGGTGGTGGTCTCAAAACTACTGCGCCATTGGTCAGATTTTGCGGCAATCTTTGCATCGCTTTATGTTCGCTTTTCAGAATAATGGCACCGCTACCACATTTTCATTTATGCTCTCACCTCAATCAAATGTCATGGGATGTTACCACATCTCCTTGTGTCCGCTGCGCCACTTTCACTATTAACTTGGATTGAAGTGGGCTCTTTTCCTCCTAGGCCCTTGGGTTTGCCTACCTCTAACTCTTTCCCACTCCGAAGTTGCACCGCTTACAAGTTTCCTTGCCCTTGCCTCTTGGATCCTCTCGGATCACCAGGCAAGGTACCTGGGCTCTCATTGTTTAAGGTCGAGGCTAATTGACCCATTTGATTTTCTAAGTTTCTTATTGCTACAGCTTGGCTTTGCACTATGGCATCAGTTTTAGCCATGTGTTCTTTCAACAATGATTCTAATGAAGATGTGGGCTCATGAGTCTGTACCTTAGGGTTTTGCAAAATCTGCTGAGGATATGCCTGTTATTGAAACCCTGGAGGCACTGGAGGTCTCACTTGCTGATTGAAGGACCAGCTCCTTGATTGTTCCATGCAAAGTTTGGATGATGTTTCCAACCCGGGTAGTATGTATTCGAATAGGGGTTGAAATTCTTGTTGTACCCCACATAGTTTACTGATGCTGGATTGGAAGGACATACATCAAAAGTGTGGCCCTCCCCACAATACACACAAGAGACTGACACTGGAGGCCCAAACTGATTCCCTGAACCCATATTCATTGACTTCAGTGTATTGGTAAGGGTAGCAATCTGTGCTGCTAAGCTCGCTGCATTCGTATCTTGCACCACCACACCACTGCGAGTCGAGTTAAGGCGTGAAGTAGGCCACTGGTAGTTATTCTTCGCAATCTTCTCTAGAATCTCATAAGCATCATCGTATGTCTTCGACAACAATGCTCCTCCAGCTGAGGCATCCACTACCATTCTTGTATGGGTATTCAACCCATTATAGAAAGTTTGCATCTGAATGCCATAGGGGATACCAGGGTTTGGGCATTTGCGCAATAACTCCTTAAACCTCTCCCACGTTTCATACAAAGATTCATCATCATGTTGCTGAAAAGAAGTAATTTCACTCCTGAGATTTGCAGTTTTGGTGGGTGGAAAATACTTTATCAGGAACTGCTCCACCAACTCATTCCAACTTGAAATAGCTTCAGGTGGTATCGTGTTCAACCATTCAAGTGATTTCCCTCTTAGTGAGTAAGGGAAAAACGTGAACCTAAGAGTGTCCTCACTTACCCCTCTGATTACAAAGGACTTACACACACCCATGAATAACTGGAGATGTAAGTGAGGATCCTCCATTGACGTACCCCCAAACTGACCTGTGTGCTGGAGCATCTGAAACATGATCGGTTTCAGTTCAAAATGCGGTGCCTCACTTTGACTTTTCTGCCCGAATTCAATGCTGCAACAATGCTGTGACACTGCTACTTCATAGCGGACTTGCCTTCTGCTCTTTAAAGTTAATGTTGTCGCAGTGCTGTAGCAATGGTGCCTCACATTCAACAATCCTCTTCCTCCTACACCAAATACAAACACGAACACGAACAATAACTGAACACACAAAACTCAACATGCAACAAGCATAAAGCATGCCAACTCAACAAAACTAAAAAGACACAAAATACTAAAATTAACCTACCACAACAAAGAAAATAAACAACTAGACACTAAAATTACCACACTCCAAAACTCAACAAAAATACGCTAAGAAAATGACTAAAACACGCTCACCACTCAATTTTTAGTAGAAATAAGAAATGAAAAGTGTAAAAAATAATCCCATTTCATGGGATTATCACACCCCCAAACTTATCTCATTACTCGTCCTCGAGTGATGCACTAACAACTACAAACAACAAACACACAACTCGCTAGGTGCCACAGAGGTTTAGATTATCAAACCTTCAGGTAAACTCCCACAGTTCACAAGCATAAACACAACAAAGTATGACAAAATCGTTCACAAGCTAAAGCAACCCTTAAGTGTGTATGTGCAAAGTCTTAGCTCAGTCACTTGCATAATCTAAATTGCTCTAAAGCTTAAATCATAGAACTTAGTTAAATGAGTATCAAATGACTTAACATGGAGTCCATCCAAGATACTAAAGTTTACAACAAGCTCAAAATGTAAAATCAAATGACCTCTCCTCTTTTTTTTTTTTTAAAGAGTAAATAACTCTTCCACCAAAAGCACAATGAAAGAGAACAATGGGAGGCCAATCTCTTCTTCTTTTTCTTTTTTTTTTTCTTTTTTTTTTCTTTTTTTTTTGTTTGCTTTCATTTTTTTTTCAAGGGAACCTTTCTAGTCATTTGTATCTTCGATCTAAACGCCAACATTGGTGATGAAGACGCCTAACAACGAGCACTATCACATAGATTGGTTGCTTTTGCATACTCATATCCGCTGTGACCGTTTGACTCAAAACTAAGCATGGGTGTCATGCCTAGCCCTGGTTTACTAAGCCACAAGAGATAGAGGAGCATCCTTTTTTTTTTTCTTTTCAAAAACTAGAACTGACCTCCCCCAAACTTGATTCTTCAAACAAGAGATATTAACAATTTACACAAGATGCTTTAGACTCAATTCAAGAAACCGTGCCAACTCACTTAAGCCCCTAAGCTCTCCTTAAGCTTATAAAACATTTTAGAATCAACAAGCTCGATAGCTAAGACTTTAAGTGTGAAGACTACTTTAGCTTAATCACTCAATTGTCACACTAAAAGTGTTATATGCAAATAAACTGTGAGAGTCTAAAGTATCATCATTAGCAATAAGCTAACCGCCAAGAAGCACCTAACCAATCAAAACAACAACTTAGCAAGACAACAAAAAAAAAAGACAGACAGATAAACACACCAACCACAGATTAACACAAGCAAAGTCTAAATCGAGGGATGCACACCACCTTTCACCACAGCAACAACCAAAAACAAGCGTCCACCCCCAAACTTCAGGACATGTTGTATCCGCACAACAACCGCCAAAGAAAGCAAAACACAGGAACAACCAAAAGAAGTAGAGCGCAAACTACAAACAAACAAGAAAAGGAAAGGAAAAAAACTCATCTCACTGTTGCTCCTCATCCTCCTCACCATCAGCAACATGCTCACGAGAGCTCTCACCCGCATCAGCTTGCTCCCACCCGCTCAAATTCTCTTCAGGAAACGCAGGGAATGCAGGGATAGGCCGCGTAGATGCTCTGCACAGGGTTGTGTGCAGGGCCTTATCTCGATCACGAGTGTACGATGCAAATGAAACTAGCATCCGATGCATTTGCTCTTGCCTCAATTTAATCTCCTGCACCTCCCGATGGATAAGAAGCTGGTGCTCGGTTCCCCTATCAGGTTCTGGAGCGGGGGCATCCACATGTTGCTCAACAGGGGCAACATCCTCCTTCTGCAATCGTGCAATGCACGCCGGTCCTATGGCCCCTTGATTTTTCAAAAGAGTCATTTCAGAGACCAGAATGGGCACCTCAACTCTCATACATAGCTCGGTGATCAACGCAGGGAAGAATAATTTGCCCTTGGTCTTGGATGCCGCCTCCACAAGTTGGTCATAAACAAGCCTCCCCATATTTATTGATTTGCCCGTCACTAAAGCATAGAGCAAAAACATCCGCTCTTCAGAAATGATATTAACATGAGTAGTGGGCATGAGCTTGGTCCTCGTGGAAGTGATACGGACCGATGCTCGCTTAAGAGCTCTTTCGCAAATGCAGCACGCGCTCCTTGGGGCGAAATTATCCAGTCAGAACCTCGCACCGTTAGCTTCCTTAATACCCGCCGACGCCGGGTTTCAGTGGGATTTCTTTTCCATAGAGTATACTGGTCTTGAAAGTCAGCCAGCTGCAAAAACTCATTAATATGAAGGGGATTGGAAGGAACCAACTTCCTTCTTACCAAAACACCATTCTCGGAGGCATGGTTGAAGTTAACAAAGAATTCGTGGACAACTGGGAGGTTCACCTGAAATGGATGAGAACAGAGCCGCTGCCAATGCCTCTCTTGTATGGGTTCTGCTATAAACCGAGGGAGCCCAAAATTTTCATCCTGTGTGTAAACAAACCCTTTCTCGATGCAGGGCTGTCGTAAGGAAATTGCTCGAAAAGATGCTTCAGACTCTTGAGATAAAAACGTGGATACAATGTCGGCCAGTGATGGATGGCTAAGGTGTTCAGCTGGCTCGGACCTGGCGGCTGAAGCCCTAGAACGCGACCTGGGAGGCATTCTCACAGGATGTTTGGTGTATCTTTCAACCGAAGTGACTGTCCACTCAGCCTTGGCACTCGACGAGCTCGATGACGGAAAGAGGCCAGCGAATGAACACAAGACTTACTATAAAACGAACGAGTTGGAGAAGAAGCTTCGTTGGACACCGTCGGCGAGGAAAAACGGCAGACGGCTGCGGCAAGAGCGACTGAAGTTGAAGAGGCTGGTCGACGAGCTCGAGCTCCGTTCACCGCAGCACCCAAAGAAGAAGAAGAGAGGAAATCGAGAGAAACCAAAACGATGAAGAGGGAAAGAGAAAAAATGCTAGGGCATTTGATGGTTTGTTGAAAAGGGGGAATTCGAAAGTTTAATGAATTTGAATTAATTTTTTTTTTCTAATTTTTTTTCGTATTTTTTTTTAAACCAAAACGTTGTCGTATTGACCGTTGTCGACAGGCTTCCCCTGCTTCAATGTGGCGACAACGATTAGCATTGCTGCTACTTGAACAAACTTTCTATGGACGCACGCTGCAATGTAGCAATGATGCTACCACATCGCCACCACAATCAAGGTAAAAATTCATGCTCAGTAATTTTCGCTTTTCGCGCTTTTCTTCTTCCCCTGAAACCAAACAAACTACCAAAAGCTCATAAAATAAAAGGTCAACAAGTACCCCACACTCAAGAAATTCAAACTAAAAACAAACAACAAAGGAAAGCAAAACAAAGCCACTCAACTAAAGCAAAAATAAGAAGATTTACTCGGATGGGCAGCCTCCCATCAAGCGCTTGGTTTTGAGTCCTCAGCCCGACTCTTTGTCACTCATTTTTCAGCTTTGAAACAACACATACACCTTCTCTCTATCAATGGTGCTTCCCCAATAGTGCTTAACACGTTGACCATTCACTTGAAAAGTACTTCCTGAATTTTCATCTAGAAGCTCCACTACTCCATAAGGGGAAACACTCACAATTTGAAAAGGCCCTGACCATCTTGACTTCAGCTTGCCTGGAAACAACTTTAATCGTGAGTTGAAAAGAAGCACCTGTTGTCCTGGCATGAGCGCTCTCGAAAGGATGTGACTGTCATGCCAAGCCTTGGTCTTTTCCTTATAAAGTTTAGCATTTTCATAGGAAAAGTACCTAAGCTCTTCAAGTTCCACAAGCTGCAGTTTTCTCTCATTTCCTGACGCTTGGAGATCAAAATTTAGCGCCTTAAGAGCCCAATAGGCCTTGTGTTCGAGTTCCAAAGGCAAATGACATGCCTTACCGAATACAAGCCTATAAGGTGACATACCTATGGGCGTTTTGAAAGCTGTCCGGTATGCCCACAAAGCGTCATCTAACTTCATTGACCAGTCTTTGCGCGATACACAAACCATTTTCTCGAGAATTCTCTTTATCTCACGATTTGACACTTCAGCTTGCCCACTAGTCTGAGGATGGTAAGCAGTAGGCACTTTATGCTTGACCCCATATTTAGCTAGCATTGACTCAAGCATTCTACTTCCAAAATGAGTCCCTTCGTCACTTATGAGTGCTCTCGGCGTCCCAAAACGCGTGAAAATGTTCTTTTTCAGAAACTTGCTCACCACATTGGAGTCATTGGATGGTGAAGCGATTGCTTCGACCCATTTGGACACATAGTCCACTGCCAGCAAAATATAGACGTTCCCATGAGATGGTGGGAATTGACCCATGAAGTCTATCCCCCCATACATCAAAAAATTCGACCTCTAGAATGTTGTTTAATGGCATCTCATGCTTCTGTGAGATGTTGCCCACCCTTTGACAACGGTCGCAGCTCTTAACAAACTGATGGGCGTCTCTGAAAAGCGAGGGCCAGAAATATCCAGATTGCAGCACTTTAGTTGCTGTTCGAGCCCCACCAAAATGGCCACCATATGGTGTTAAATGGCAATGGATAAGAATATTCTAAACCTCTTCTTCAGGAACGCATCTCCTCAAAATTTGGTCAGCGCATTTTTTGTAGAGGAATGGTTCGTCCCAAAAAAGTATCTCACCTCATGCATGAATCTTTTCAACTGTTGTTTACTCATCTCAAGAGGTAGAAGTCCACTCACCAAATAGTTCACCAGATCTGCATACCAAGGGAGATGCTCAATCACTCTAAGGAGTTGTTCATCAGGAAATGTCTCCTTGATTGGCCCATGATGGAGTGTCTCATTAGTTTCATGGAGTCTGGACAAGTGATCAGCAACTTGGTTCTGTGTCCCACTCCTATCTCTGATTTCCAAGTCAAATTCTTGTAGCAAGAGTATCCATCGAATCAGTCTAGGTTTCGAATCCTTCTTCGAGATCAAGTACTTAATTTCATAATGATCAGTGAAAACTATGACTCTTGTGCCTATCAAATATGCCTTGAACTTATCAAATGCAAAAACCACTACTACCTGGCGAGTCGGATTAAGGCGTGAAGTAGGCCACTGGTAGTTATTCGTCGCAATCTTTTCTAGAATCTCATAAGCATCATTGTATGTCTTCGACAACAATGCTCCTCCAGCTGAGGCATCCACTACCATCCTTGTATGGGTATTCAGCCCATTATAGAAAGTTTGCATCTGAATGCCATAGGGGATACCATGATTTGGGCATTTGCGCAATAACTCCTTAAACCTCTCCCACGTTTCATACAAAGATTCATCATCTTGTGGCTGAAAAGAAGTAATTTCACTCCTGAGCTTTGCAGTCTTGGTGGGTGGAAAATACTTTATCAGGAACTGCTCCACCAACTCATTCCAACTTGAAATAGCTCCAGGTGGTATCGTGTTCAACCATTCAAGTGTTTTCCCTCTTAGTGAGTAAGGAAAAAGCATCAACCTAAGAGTGTCCTCACTTACCCCTCTGATTACAAAGGACTTACACACACCCATGAATAACTGGAGATGTAAGTGAGGATCCTCCATTAGCGTACCCCCAAACTGACCTGTGTGCTGGAGCATCTAAAACATGACCGGTTTCAGTTCAAAATGCGGTGCCTCTATCTCTGGTGGCATAATCCCGGAATCGAATCGCATCGCATACTCCGAATAACTCGATCTCTCTCATCTTCCACTGCTCTAGCACCACCATTATTATCAATTCTCAGCGGTGGTTCAGCCATACCTTGAGCTTCAGCTCGTCCTCTTTGTTCCCTTCTTCGATGGTGAAATGTGCGTTCGATCTCGGGATCAAGAGGTCGCAATTCAGGATCGTACTCCTCGTTCATAAAAGAAGTTCAACACCTAGCACGATACACAAGTAACCAATAAAAAAATTTGAGTGAGTTAACTAAAACGACAAACAACAAATAAAAGTACTCAGTTTCACAAAATTCACAAACACTTAGTCCCCGGCAACGGCGCCAAAAACTTGTTGTGCAAAAACTCACTACGCAAGCATACGCAATCGTAGGTAGTAATTGGTGAACAAGGTCGATACCACAGGGACTAATGTTTGCAAAAGTTTGAGAAGATAAGTAATGCTAAACTAGATTTAAAGTGCCTAAACAACTCAAAAGCAACAAAAATGAGCTTAGCACAAGAGAGACTGAATCTAGCTATCTAAAAGCAATAAGCAACTCAAATGAACAATAAACAAGCTGAGAATGAAATGCTAAGAGCATTGGAATTTATGGAAATGAACTTCTAAATTCTGTTGTCTAATGTTGTAGCAATGCTACCACTTTCTCACGCATCCGCTATACTATCTTTGTGCAAAACAGAAATTACACAGAAATTTCGAAAATCATTTCTAACCTTCGAATTACAACCTAAAAGCAGAGTTTAACATATATCTATGAATACCCAGCTTTCAAACATCAAATTAACACAAATTTCCTAAAGTTTACAAGCCAAAGGCATATGTCTATACCCTTGGAACCCTTTTCTTTCTCAAGATAAAGATATACTTGTATTGTTCATGCTTTTTCCATCCATTTCAACCTTTTCAGAATTAAAACGAACTAATATTCAATCCTAAGGTGATCAATCTTAAGAAGAACATTAAACAACAAGCACCCATAAGCAAACTCCACAAGTACAACAATCCTCCAACAAAAGACTTCAAAAACTAGAGTTTCATTCCATAAATTCCAACTTAAAAGAGTTAGTTCATGGTTTCCACAGAAGAACCCAACACAACAAGTATAAATATCATAAATATCATGAAAATAGCACCAACTTCACAAGAAAAGTGTCTAAAACAACTCTAAATCAAGTTAAGCTAAGAAAAGGTGGAAGAAATGCTATAAAAAGGAAAGGATAAGAGAAAACAAAGGCAAAAGGAAGAGTTGCAGCAGCTTTTGATCAGATCTACTCTCTTCTTCTGCTGTATTTTTCCTTTTCCTTGTTGCCTCCTTGTTCTTTTTCGATAAGATAGCCACCTATTCCCTCTCCTCCTCTATTTCTAAATTAGGTTAAGTTTTTGTTCTTTTTCTTTTGCACCTAAGTCCTTCAACTGTTAAAATTCCCCAAAAAGACCCAAAACTACTGATTTAACCCAGAAAGAGAAGCTTTTGTTGCGTCATCCCGAGAGGTGGGCCCCACTTTGACTTTTCTGCCCGAATTCAATGCTGCAACAATGCTGTGACACTGCTACTTCATAGCGGACTTGTCTTTTGCTCTTTAAAGCTAATGTTGCCGCAGTGTTGTAGCAATGGTGCCTCACATTCAACAATCCTCTTCCTCCTACACCAAATACAAACACGAACACGAACAATAACTGAACACACAAAACTCAACATGCAACAAGCATAAAGCATGCCAACACAACAACACTTAAAAGACACGAAATACTAAAATTAACCTACCACAACAAAGAAAATAAACAACTAGACACTAATATTACCACACTCCAAAACTCAACAAAAACACGCTAAGAAAATGACTAAAACACGCTCACCACTCAATTTTTAGTAGAAATAAGCAATGGAAAGTGTCAAAAATAATCCCATTTCATGGGATTATCAATGCCTATGTGAATTCTCAATAATTTTCCTCATCATTATCGATCTTGGATGACCCAATCGATCATGCCAAACACTGAATATTTCTGGATTCATGAACTTCTGGTTCATTGTTGCATAACTTTCGATTACTCGTATATGAGTATAATATAATCCGTAAGAAGAAAAAGCAGCGTTGTTTTTAATATACGTTTTCATGTGAAACAATAGATGTGATATAGAGACACTCTATATTATTTTTACGATCAGTTTCAACATGATAACCATTATTACGTATATCTTTAAAACTCAATAAATTTCTCTTTGATTTACTAGAGAACAAAGCATTATTAATTGAAAATTTTATTCCTCTAGGCAAGATAAAACTAGCTTTTCCAAAACCTTCAATCAGGTCTGCAGAACCTGATATAGTATTGATTTTCGCTTCCAGCATTGTCAATTTAGAAAAATATTTTTGTTTATGAGTATCGTGTGCGTGAGTCGTGTTAGTGATCGCTGACATATAAATCCTCATTGCTCATTTTCGGGTTACTCAACATATTGAAATTGTCCATATTTCTTCATTGATAAGAAAAGAAAAGCGATTACAAAGAGTCCTAAATATATATACAAAAACAAGAAAAACATACAATAATTACAAGCAGTACTTAATTATATATCTTCATACAAAACATCCTCTACTTGTTTGATTGCATCAATTCTCTCTCCAGGAGATTCAAAATAATCAGCCATATCAAGATGCATCATATTGGAGGGGTCAAACACATCATCTTCTTGAATGGCAAGATTCACCTCCACATTCTTCCCTTTTCCTTTTTCCTTAAGAGAAGCTTGATAGAGATCAACAAGGTGTTTCGACGTCACGGCAGTGCACGTGACGGTGACTACAGTCATTCCGCACCGGAAACATTTATGTTCATCACCTTTTGAATTCTTATCTTGTGGAGCCTTGCCCTTATGATCATCACTTCGTGCGGATTTCTTAAAATTATAATGTCCACCACGAAAATAGGTATTTCTTCCTCTACCGCGGTCACGACCTCGACCACGACCACGACCTCGACCTCGATTGTTAAAATTCACAACATTTTTCATTAATAGCTCGTTATTTTGTTCAGCCACGAGAAGACATGAAATGAGTTCTGAATATTTTTTAAAGCCTTTCTCTCGATATTGCTGCTGCAGGAGCATATTCGAGACATGAAAGGTAGAAAATGTCTTCTCTAACATATCCACATTAGTAATGTTTTCTCCACATAATTTTAATTTCGAACTAATTTTGAATAATGCAGAGTTGTACTCACTTACTGATTTAAAATCTTGCAACCTCAGGTGCATCCAGTCATAACGAGCTTTTGGAAGAATAACAGTTTTTTGATGATCATACATTTCTTTCAAGCTTTTCCACAGGACATATGGATCTTTTATCGTCAGATATTCCATTTTCAATCCCTCGTGGAGATGATGACGAATAAAGATCATGGCCTTAGCTTTTTCTTGACTAGATGTTGTATTTCCTTCTTTAATGGTCTCTCCAAGATTCATAGCCTCCAAATGGATCTCAGCATCAAGCACCCATGATAAATAATTATTACCATTAATGTCAAGGGTTGTGAATTCTAATTTTGAAAGATTTGTCATAGTAATACTATATAAAAAGAAATTGTGTTTACATTAGGGAATTAATTAAACATGCAAAATAACATTTTATTAAAAAAAAATGGCTTGCCCGAAGGACCTACCTTCAGTGAAAAAACCAATAGAGCTTCGTGCTGATAACGTGTTGTGAAAATAGGATGTAAACCGGGTATAATTTTACCAATATTTAAATACTAATATAATATAATATAATAATAATAATAATAATATAAAAGAAAGTGAAAATGAAATGAAAGTAATATATATATATATATAAAATATAATATAAATAAGGAAAGTGGGGTAATATATATAAATAAATAGATAGTGGACTTGGTTGGAAAAATAAAATTACAATATATTAGAGAAAGTGAGAGAGAAGAAATTGAATTGGAGAGTGAAATTCACCAATGACATTTTTCATTATCCACCAAAAGCCACTATTTATATAATTTATTTAGCAGGAAGCAAGTGAGCTATTTTTGGACACCAAGCATGAGTAGTCTTATGACACATGGAAGGCACATGGATAAATGGGAGGATGACACATGGGTAGGTAGAAAATGGACATCTATTTTAAAGAATTTATAATATATACTTTTTGTTCATTATTAGATAATCACTTATTCACAAACGCATATGGTGCTACTGTTAATAGTTTTCAATTATAGAAGCGGTTACATTTTCACTTTTAAGTTTTTAACCGTTATTCTCAAATTCATAAAATTATTACAATTAAACTGGTTGTGTCGTTATAATTTTGTTAATTGCAACTTGAAAGATGCATGAATTACCCTAAACTAAAAGGGCAAAAAGATTATTATAATTACATCCACTAATTTATAAAATTGTTATTGTTGAGCTTCAACTGCCATTTAAGTTATAGGGTAGGGCGTTATACATTTGTTTTTGTTGTTGTTTTTTTTTTTTAATTTTAATTTTTGGTAAAATTATGTTTAAGTCATTGGTAATTTTAGCTTTGTCTTATTTTATTTTACTTTTAGTTTAACAATGTGAGAGTAAGAATTTGAATATATGACATTTTAAGACACATGTTGAATATTTTATCCAGTTTAACTATATTCAGTTTGACATTTTATTTTCAATTAAGTTTCAATGTTTCTAAAATATCCATTATTATCTCTGTCGTTTGATTAAAGCTTATGTACAAAATATTCATGTTATTAATAAAGAGTAACAAAAGTCTATTGTAGTCAATTTAACATAGTTGTAAAAATATTATGTATCATCAACCAAAGAGTCCGAAGTTCGAACCCTCCCATCCAATATGTGGTTGAATTAATAATAATAATAATAAAGTCATTTTTTTGTACTATTTTTGTTTTTATTTCAACAACATATGAGAGTAAGGGATTCGGGCCTCTAACCACTTAAGGTATGTTTGGGGCACATGTTATAATAACTTGTGTTATTATAACATGTAGAATACTCTGCACCCCAAACACAAACTATTATAACATCAAACTATACTATTTTGTATTTTAAATAATATTATATGATTTCACATATTATAATAACTCACAGACTATTATAATATTATGTTATTATAACTCACACAACGCCTCAAACAACCCTTAGAGATGACACATCTTTTGCACTCTCGTATAACATATATCTCTTTCTTTTTTAGTTCAATATTTTTCATTTAAGTCGTGGGGATTTCGGAAAAAAATTACTAAAAGGGCAAAATTATAATTCAAGAAAAGAAAAAGTGTGCAAGGATAATTAGGTAATTAGCACATTTACGTGCAAATTAGGAAGGCGAACTTGGCTTAAAAGCATTGAGGGGGTTCTTTCAAAGTAGGTAATTAGGCTTTAATTACATTTCAATCCAATTAATTTCGTCTTTTTTAATCATCCACCATTTCTATTACAACTTAACAAAAACTTGTAAAAACAAAATAAAACAAAACTCAACAACTCTTTCGGTCGAAATATTTATAATTGAAGAAAAAAAATCTCCTTATTGTAAAAATAGGATGAAAACCGGGTATAATTTTACCAATATTAAATACTAATATAATAATATATTTATAATAATAATATAATATAATATTATAATAATAATAATAATAATAATAATAATAATAAAAGTGTTTGGAAAGTGGGGGCAATATATATAATATAAATAAAGAGATAGTGGAAATTTATGGAAAATTAAATAAACAAAAACTAAATAGAAAGTGGGAGAGAAGAAATTGAATTGGAGAGAATTTCACCAATGGTATCATTTATTCTTCCACCAAAAGCCATTATTTATAGGCAATTTGGCAAGGGATGAGTTGGTACATTTGGACACTAAGCATTGGTAAGAAATTGACACATAGAGGACACTATGGCTAAGGATAATTTGCCACATGGCATGAGTGTTAAAGAACATGTGGAAATGGGCATTTACATCACCATATTTATAATACTCCCCCTTAAATGCCCATTTATATAAAATATGCCTCGTTAAAACCTTACTAGGGAAAAACCCAATGGGATAAAAACCCTAGTGAAGGAAAAAAGTACATATTTTATATAATACATTTACTCCCCTCATGTGACATCACTTGAGATCTCTCGAGTCTTCGCATCCCAACACCGTGAACCAATTTCTCAAATGTTGTAGTTGGTAATGCTTTTGTAAATATGTCCGCCAAGTTATCTTTCGAACAAATTTGTTGTCTTGAGATGTCACCATTTTCTTCAAGGTCATGAGTGTAGAAAAGCTTGGAGAGATATGCTTTGTTTATATCTCCTTTGATTTGAGCTATACATGCTTTGTGTTGTCTTCATATAATATTGTTGGAGGATGTTTACTTGAAGACCATCCACATGTCTCACGAATGTGTTGTGTCATCGATCTTAGCCATACACATTCTCGACTTGCCTCGTGAATTGCGAGAATTTCAAAGCATGATTTGAAGAAGTGGTGTGTGATGGTCTGTTTCATTTGATCGCCATGATATAGCGGTTCCTCCACATGTAAATAGATAACTTTATCTCGAGATCTAGCTTTGTGTGGATCGGATAGAAAGCGGAATCTGCATAACCAACTAGATCAAAACTAGATTTGTTAGAATAAAATAAACTCATATCAATCGTCCCTCGAAGGTATCGGAGTACATGCTTAACTCCGTTCCAATGTCTTTTGTAGGGCATGAACTATATCTAGCTAATAAATTTTTTGAAAATGCAATATCCGGTCTTGTGTTATTAGCTAGATACATAAGTGCACCAATTGCACTAAGATATGGTACTTGAGGACCAAGTAGTTCTTCATTATCATCTCGAGGTCGAAATATATCTTTCTTTACATCCAGGTGAACGAACTTCCATTGGAATATTCAATGGATGTGCTTTATCCATATAAAATCTTTTAAGATTTTCTCTGTATAAGTTGATTGATGAACAAATATCTCATCTCGCTAAATGTTCAATTTGCAAACCAAGGCAAA
This sequence comes from Trichosanthes cucumerina, assembly GCA_036507285.1. Classification (NCBI taxonomy): domain Eukaryota; kingdom Viridiplantae; phylum Streptophyta; class Magnoliopsida; order Cucurbitales; family Cucurbitaceae; genus Trichosanthes; species Trichosanthes cucumerina. The sequence continues at coordinate 101,351,112 of CM071835.1, forward strand.
ATTTTGTTTTTCCAAGATCTTTCATCTCGAATTCTTTCTTAAGATATTCTATTGCCTTGGATAACTCTTCGGGAGTTCCAATTATATTTAAGTCATCAACATATACTGATTATAATAGCAAATCTCGATCGAGATTTCTTTATAAAAACACACGGACATATTGGATTATTTTGATATCCTTCTTTCAATGAGATATTCACTCAAAGCGATTATACCACATTCGTCCCGATTGTTTTAATCCATATAATGATCTCTCAGTAACTTTATTGAATACAATTCGAGAACTTGATTCATATGTTTACGGTATTTTAAATCCTTCCGGATTTTCATATAAATGTCATTATCCGAGATCCATATAAATACGCCGTGACTACATCCATTAGATGCATATCAAGTTTTTCATATCTGATCGGGCCAATCAAATATCTTAACGTTATTGCATCCACCACGGAGAATATGTCTCCTCATAATCTATACTGTGCCTTTGCGAGAATCCTTGTGCAACAAGTCTCGCTTTATATCTCTGTGACTTCATTATTTTCATTTCTTTTCCTTACAAATACCCATTTATATCCTACTGGTTTAACACCTTCTCGGTGTTAGGACTAATGGTCCAAAAACCTCACGTTTTGAAAGTGAGTTCAACTCGCTTGGATTGCTTCTTTCCACTTCAAACCAATCCTTTCTACGTTTACATTCATCGATAGATTTTGGATCAAAATCGTCACTTTCATGAATAATATCGTGAGCAATATTATAAGCAAAAATGTTGTCAATAATAATATCATTTGGTTCCATCTCTTTCTGTTGTAACATAGTTTATAGAAATTTCATTATTATCCTCAAGCGTTTGATTTTCATCAATACTCTTTTGAGTAGTTGTATCTTGGATTTCTTTCGGAACATCCTTACCTTTTATCGAATCATTTTGATTCTCAACTACTTTTCTTTTCGAGGATTTTTATCTTTGGAACCTATTGGTCTACCACGACACGGCGTGCTCCGGACTCATTATTGACAACTTGTTTCTGTGGAATATCAATTTTGATGGAGCATTTTTCTTCTTTGGTATATATGATTTAGTCACCATTTTAGCATCCGTGAATGCATCGGTAATTGATTTGCTATATTTTGCAAATGAATTATCTTTTGAACTTCAAATTCACATTGATCTCTTTGAGGATCTAAATGAGATAATAATGATGCATTCCACGTAATTTCTTTTTCCAACTTCTTAATTCCTCCCCTAATGTTGGAAAATTTGTTTCATTAAAATGACAATCAAGAAATCGTGCAAGAAATACATCACCCGTCGGGGTTCAAGATATTTAATAATTGATGGGAATCATATCCAACATATATTCCTAACCTCCTTTGAGGACCCATCTTAAGACGTTGTGGTGGAGCAATTGGAACATATATCGCACATCCAAAAATTCTCGGATGGGATACATTTGGTCACGCCATAAGCTAATTGCATGGGGAATATTTATTATAGGCTCATCGCCTAATACATAATAATGATGCGGCATGTAAAATAGCATGACCCAGCATCGATGTAGGGAGTTTAGCTCTCATAAGCAATGGTCTTGCAATTAATTGTAGACGTTTTATAAATGATTCGCTAGACCATTTTGTGTATGAACATGGGCTACACTGGATGTTCAACACTTATCCCAATTGACATACAATAATTATTAAAAGTTTGGGATGTAAATTCACCAGCATTATCAAGTCGAATTGTCTTAATTGTATAATCAGGAAATTGTGCTCTTAACTTAATTATTTGAGCAAGTAATCTTGCAAATGCAAGATTTCGACTTGATAATAAGCATACATGTGACCATCTGCTGGATGCGTCAATCAATACCATAAAATATCTAAATGGACCACTTGGTGGGTTAATAGGTCCACAAATATCACCTTGAATTCGCGCTCTAAAAATGTAGGTGATTCAATGCCCACTTTAGTTGGTGATGGTCTAATAATTAATTTTCCTAGAGAAGCAAGCATCACATGACAACTCATTGGATTGAAGAATCTTACGGTTCTTTAAAGGATGTCCATGTGAATTCTCAATAATTTTCCTCATCATTATCGATCTGGATGACCCGATCGATCATGCCAAACACCGAATATTTACGGATTCATGAACTTACGGTTCATTGTTACATAACTTTCGATTACTCGTATATGAGTATAATATAATCCAGAAGAAAAAGCTGGCAGTGTTTCCAATATACGTTTTTCATGCGAAACAATAGATGTGATATAGAGATACTCTATATTATTTTTACAATCAGTTTCAACATGATAACCATTATTACGTATATCTTTAAAACTCAATAAATTTCTCTTTGATTTGCTAGAGAACAAAGCATTATTAATTGAAAATTTTGTTCCTTTAGGCAAGATAAAACTTGTTTTTCCAAAACCTTCAATCAGGTCTGCAGAACACGATATAGTATTGATTTTTGCTTCCAAAGCATTGTCAATTTAGAAAAATATTTTCACGTTTATGAGTATCGTAATGCGTAGTTGCGTCATGATCTGCTAGACATAAATCCTCATTGCTCATTTTCGGGTTACTCAACATATTGAAATTGTCCATATTTCTTCATTGATAAGAAAAGGAAAAACGATTACAAAAAGTTCTAAATATATATACAAAAACAAGAAAAACATATTATAAATAGTACTTAATTATATATCTTCATACAAAACATCCTCTACTTGTTTGATTGCATCAATTTTCTCTCCAGGAGATTCAAAATAATCAGCCACATCAAGATGCACCATATTGGAGGATCGAACACATCATCTTCTTGAATGGCAAGATTTACCTCCACATTCTTCCCTTTTCCTTTTTCCTTCAAGGAAGCTTGATAGAGATCGACAAGGTGTTTTGACGTCATTTAGTGCACGTGACGGTGCCAGTCATTCCAGACCGGAAACATTTATGTTCATCACCTTTTGAACTCCTATCTTGTGGAGCTTTTCCTTTATGATCATCGGTTCGTGTGGGTTTCTTAAAATTATAATGCCCACCACCACGAAAATAGATATTTCTTCCTCTACCGCGGTCCCGAGCCTCGACCACGACCACGACCTCGACCACGATTATTGAAATTCACGGCATTCACTTCGAGGAATGGTGTTGCTCCGATTGGTCGAGATTCATGATTTTTCATTAATAGCTCGTTATTTTGTTCACCACGAGAAGACATGAAATTAATTGAGAATATTTTTAAAGCCTTTCTCTCGATATTATGCTGCTTTGCAGAGCATATTCGAGACATGAAAAAAGTGGAGAATGTCTTCTCTAACATATCAACATCGGTAATTTTTCTCCGCATAATTTGAGTTTTGAACTAATTCGAAGAGTGCGAATTATATTCACTTATCGATTTGAAGTCCCGCAACCTTAGGTGCATCCAATCATAACGAGCTTTTGGAAGAATAACTGTTTTTTGATGATCATACCTTTCTTTTTTAAGCCTTGCCATAGAATGTGAGGATCTTTTATTGTAAGATACTCCATTTTCAATCCCTCGTGAAGATGATGGCGAAGGAAGATCATAGCTTTGGCTTTTTCTTGATTTGATGCATCATTTCCTTCTTTAATTGTTTCTCCAAGATTCATGGAGTCTAAATGGATCTCAAGCATCAAGGACCCATGACAAGTGTTATTTCCATTAATATCCAGGACCGCAAATTCTAGTTTTGCAAGATTTGCCATAGTAATACTATATACAAAGAAATTGCATTTACATTAGGAAATTAATTAAACATGCAAAATAACATTTTAATTATTAAAAAAAAATGGCTTACCCGGAGGACCTACCTTCAGTGGAAAAATCGGCAGAGCTTCGTGCTGATAACGTATTGTAAAAATAGGATGAAAACCGGGTATAATTTTACCAATATTAAATACTAATATAATAATATATTTATAATAATAATATAATATAATATAATAATAATAATAATAATAATAATAATAATAATAATAATAATAATAATAATAATAATAATAAAAGTGTTTGGAAAGTGGGGGCAATATATATAATATAAATAAAGAGATAGTGGAAATTTATGGAAAATTAAATAAACAAAAACTAAATAGAAAGTGGGAGAGAAGAAATTGAATTGGAGAGAATTTCACCAATGGTATCATTTATTCTTCCACCAAAAGCCATTATTTATAGGCAATTTGGCAAGGGATGAGTTGGTACATTTGGACACTAAGCATTGGTAAGAAATTGACACATAGAGGACACTATGGCTAAGGATAATTTGCCACATGGCATGAGTGTTAAAGAACATGTGGAAATGGGCATTTACATCACCATATTTATAATACTCCTCATGTTTTTCTTTCTTTTTCTGTCTATAGCCAATTTTGCACCCAACATCAAATCATTTTACAAAATTATAATACAATTATTATTATTATTATTATTTTGTGTGCTTACATGATTTCATCCATTTCAACGGTATTGTTACAAAATTTAAAATGTCGATGTCGACGAAAATGTCGAAATGCCAATTTTATGGAAATATTGATGGAAAATGTAAATGGAAATATCAATAAAATATCAATATCAATGGATATTACTGAAACATTATAAAGATATATTTAAATTAATAAATGAACATTTTAGTCTTTTTAAATAAGTTAAAATGCTTATTATTTATATTATATTCACATCGGTGATATATATATATTTTTTTCATGTTTCATCAATTTTTTACAATATAATAAAAATGTCGATTCGCTCATATGTTGATGTCATGATGTCAAATCTATGAGCATACCAATAAAAGTGTTATTTGGATTAATTTTATGTCAGATAGGACAAAATTGGCACCAAACTAAAAAATAATAATAATATTGCAAAATAAAAATTGAATTGACCCTAACTAACAAAATAAATTAGGACCCGAGCCAACAACAGGACTTGGATTTTGTAGATTATAAAACTTAACTTGCTAATATTTGTTGTTCAAATTGATGACTTTTGTTCACCTTCATTGGTTTTATTCAATTTGTTCTTTCCCTATATTGTTTATAATCTTCAAATAAAAGATAAATCGAGTGGAAACTTTCATATTCAAATGAATATCTAAAATTTTAAATGTAAATTTTTTAGTTCAACAATCACTAGGAAAGAAGATTCAACTATTGATTTTTAAAATAATAATCGATGCATTATCTATTAAGTTATGTTTGGATCGACAATTTTAAATATAAACTCTAGTTGCTAATTTCATGTTCACACACACTTGTCTATATAGACATTTGTTTTTTAGATAAGCAAACAAAAGAAATAGGCTAAATTATAGAAGATGCCCCTAAACTATGGGGTTTGTGTCAAAAATACCTCTAAACTTTAAAAAGTTTCAAAAATACCCCTGGACTTTAAAAAATGTTCAAAAATACCTTTGCCGTTAAGTTTTGGATGGAAACCGTTAAAGTTTTGTTTAAAAAATACCCCTGAACTTTTAAAAAGTTTCAAAAATACCCCTGGCCTTAAAAAACTTTTTAAAAAATATTTACCATTAAGTTTTGGATGAAAAATATTAAAATTTCATTTCAATAATACCCTGAATCTTTAAAAAAAGTTAAAAAATAGAAAAATACAATACTGTTTAAGTTTTAATATAGTGTATAAGAATATTAAAGTATCGTCTATATAGGATTGGTATTCTAATTTACGAAATTATCATGAATATAATCACCCAATTTTATTTGAAAAAAGAAATAGAAAAATGAATAAAAGCAAAACAAAATAAAGATATAAAATAAATGAGGAAGAAAACAATCAATCTTAAGGAATTGATTTCATCAATCAGACTAATAATTCAATTAATTAAGACCATGCTTGATAAACATTTGATTTTTTGTTTTTGTTTTTGAAAATTAAGCTTAACAATACTACTTCTACCAATATGTTTTATATTTTCTTTTTTCTACTTTGTCTTTTATGTTTTCAAAAACCAAACTAAGTTTTAAAAACTAAAGCTCTGTTTGATAATAATTTAGTTTTTGATTTTTGGTTTTTGAAAATCATGCTTGTTTTTTTACCATTTCTTTTCATATTCTCTATAATGATTTTCATCTTTCTTGAGGTACCATTTAAGTTTCTAGCAAAATTTCAAAAATAAAAACAAGTTTTTGAAAACTACTTTTTTTAGTTTTCAAATTTTAGCTTGATTTTTTAAAACATAGGTTACATAGTAGATAAGAATACATAGAAACTTATTATAGAAGTGGTATTTTTAGGCTTCATTTTCAAAAACCAGAACTAAAAATCAAATGGTTATCAAACGGGGCTCAACACAAATAAAATTGACATGCAAATATTTCACAAGTCAGGAAGACAAAAGTTAAGATTACCTTTTACGAAAGCAAGTGGATGTTTTGGATCTTCCACATCATTCTTGGGTGAGGTCCGGGTAAATTTTTAAAATTTCTAATAGATTGATTAAATGAAATCTCAAAAAATTCCATTAAATACTAAAGAAATTATTGAAAAGCATTTTTTTTAAAAAGTTTTTTAAGGCCAAGGATATTTTTGAATCTTTTTAAAAGTTTGAGGGTATTTTTGAAACAAAACTTTAACGGTTACAATCCAAAACTTAACGGCAAGGGTATTTTTGAACATTTTTGAAAGTCTAAGGATATTTTTGAAACTTTTTAAAGTTTAAGGGTATTTTCGACACAAATTCCATAGTTTAGAGGCATTTTCTATAATTTAGCCAAAGAAATATAACAAACTTTAAAAGTTTGCTAAAATAAAATTCAAATCGAAAACGAATGTTGTTTCTATATTTGTTTGAATAATTAATAATATTACATTTTGTTTGTTATACATAATATTTTAATTATTAGAGTCTCTCACGTCCATGCTCGAAAAAACTTTATCCATTAAATTTGAATTTCCATTGACCAATGGCCTCCTTCAATGACAAAATAAAAAATAAAAAATTGCGATTTACGAATTCAAATTCAAATGGAAAATACAAAAATCCACAGCGACCACCGGCGGGAAAAGCGGTGGCTTTTATTGTGTGAGGCGGGGGGAAGTGGTTTGACCAAATTGACCTCAGATGTGAACGTTGGACGCGAAATGCGGTGGGGTATTTAAGGAAAAAATAAAATTGAGCGGTGGTTAAATTCAGGTGCTGCTCCGTTTAAAAATGCCGCCCGCCGTCACAACCTCCGCTCCCCCTCGCTGTCCCTTAAAAAAAAAAAATCAAACCATCCAATTTTAAAAGGATAATTAGCGTCTTTTTATTTAAATTTATATTAATTTAAAAGAATAATTAGTGTTAACGTAGGCTCAGATTGACTTTTATTTAAATTTATATTAATTTATTGTCTCGATAAACTTAATCGGTAATTTTAATAATTTTAATTTAGTCGGTAGGGTTTGAATTTTGCTTCAGTTCAATATATGTAATTTTATTGTTGCTTTCATTATTTTGAAATTGTGGTACTTCTGATCTCAAAACCTTTGATTTGATTTCTATAGTTTTATTAAACTTTACAAATTGTTTATAAACTAAGTTTTACCCCCTTCTAAACCACACAAGTTTCTCTCTTTTTTTTGTTTACAAATATTTTTTATTCAATTGAAAATTTTAGTTCAATCAATTAGCGCGGTTAGTAAAAAAAATAAAAAAAATCATGCATTGTCGTGTAAAAATTGTGTCAATGTTAGTCATTGAATATATTATTTGTGAGGTTAAAATTTTCAATTATCTCATATATACTAAAATTTGAACTTTTAAAATTAATAGAACTAAATTAAAACCATACCAAATTTATAAGGATCACATGTATCATTTAAATTTCTATTTATATAATTTTTTTATTAATCTTAAGTGGGATGTAATATACATAAATAATAATATTTTATTATTTAATTTATCTTATTCAATCTTGAAGAGATTATTTCTAATTTTAAAAAGGTGGTTTAATTTGGAAATTCTATTTTTTATTGTCTTCATAATTATTTTTAAAGACGTGATTAAATGAATTATAAAAGTTAATATTAGTATGCACATTTTTTTAATAAGCATTAGTAGGCACGTTAAACTCATTATTTACGAGTCTATTTCAAAATATCAGAGAAAAAACAATTGTCGTCTAAATAAATTTTTATGATTTTTTTTTTGACAAAATTAATTTGGAAATAGTTTTAAAGAATACTAGCTTCACATATATTTTTTAAGTAGTTTGAAATGAATAAAAATCAAATTTATCATTAAATGGTTTTGGATGGACATGCCATATAATTTATATGTATAATTAATGTGGTCTTTTTTCATCATGTGGAGGTAAGTGAACAGATAAACCTAAGGAATTAGATGAAAACCTTCAGGCTACCACATAATATTTATAATACTAGCCCATTTATGAATTTTCACTTTATTTATTATTATTACTATTATTATTTTGACTTTATGCTTCGTATTCTTTTTCAGGAACATTGACAATAAATTAGCTTAAAAAAAAAAAAAAACTTTAGAAGTTATATATTATAAATAAAGGGAAGAAAATTTGAATTCTACAACAAAAATTCATTATATTTAACCACTCAAACCATGACAAAATCATACGAGACCATAACAGAGATAGAAACAGCACAAAATTAAAGATATTTGTTGATGCATCGTGTAATGAACGTGATCTTTCAACCGGAGTTGGAGTGACAATAAGATACCTTGATGGAAGGCTTGTAGCAGTTCTGGCTAACAAAAATAATTTTTTTTCTCTCCAAGTTAGTTTTAGATCTGCCCGAGGCGTGTAGACCTTGTCCGAGGCATGCAGACCTTGTCGATATACTCGAGTTTATGTGACGCAAGATTCCAACGTCGCACGACGCCTTGCGACGAATTGCTTTTTTCGTCGCTTCTATTGCGACTAAATTCTGTTTTCGTCGCAGTGCTTGCAACTAGAGATGTCTACGGGGCGGGACGGAGCCGGGGAATGACTTACCGTCCCCGTTCCCGTCTCCCATTTCATTTTCCGTCCCCGCGAAATTCCCCATTTAATTTCACGGGGAACGGGGCGGGATTCCCCGCGGGGAATTTGCGGGGATCGGGTTCCCCGCGGAGAATAATTCTCCGTTTACAATTTTTATTTTTCAAATTTTATTACATAATTTCTTTTTTTTTTGAAAATTTTTATTTCAATGCCTAATTACTAATTATATCTATTTAAGAGACATTTTTTTTCAATTTTCTTAAAAAAGTAAAATGATATTTAATAAGAATTTAGAATTGTGGTTTATTATATACACATAAATATATATATATATTTAAATAATAATAATATATCGGGTCGGGGACGAGAAATACATTCCCCGTCCCCGTTTAGCCAACGGGAAAAAAATCCTCCTTGCTCCCTCCCCCATTCCTCGCCCAAACGGGGATTCCCCGCAGGGAAAATGGACATCCCTACTTGCGACGAAATGAAGGTTTCGTCGCTTCCCTTGCGACGTCTCCGAGGTTTCTTGTAGTGAGAATATCTCAAACTTTCACAAAGGTTGGATTTCTCACAAGTACATATTATCTCCGATTCTTTTTCTATCGTTTCTATGTTGAATGGATGGTGAAATATAACCTAATAAGTCAAAAATATCATTTTTATATTAAAAATGCTCCAGAATGATTTCTTTTAGGTTAATTTTTTTCACGAACAACGGGAGTTGAATTGTCTAGTTGACAGGTTAGTTTGCTTTGGATTATTTGATAGTCTAATTTTATGGATGGAGGATTTTCCAACATGAGTTGAAATTTAATTTCATCTAAATCATCTTCAACCAAAATATATAGTTGAATTAAATTTAGTTAACTATAAAAAAACCACTTTAAACTATGTTCTAATAAAAAAAAAAATGAACATAGCCTAAACTAATCTATTTAGAAATACATATTTTTAATACATTTACATTCATCCTTTTACATAAAGTTTTTTTTAAAAAAGAAAAAGTTTAACAACTTATTTCTTTTTTGGAAAAATTTGGATTCCTCATTTACAAAAATAAAAATTCAAATGATTTGATATGAAGGATTCAAACAACATAAATGTAAAGATCAATCATTGTTTTGCAGTTAAGAAAATGATTGTAAACAACCAAAAGATTGGGAAGATAAAAATTTCAGACAATAGCATAATTAATTATTGTTCCCTTTTTTTAGGTAGGTTTATTTGCTATCACAAATTTCTAGAAATATGTCTATTTATAATTAATTACAATAAATCTCAATAATGCATATATTGTTCCTTTCCCTTTTATTAGGTAAAGCAAAGGTAGAAATAAGTTGAAGGTACAATAAAAACTTCAAATTTAATATTACTTCCTTTGTTATTATATTAAACAAAAAAAAGTTGGTTTAACTAACTCGATATTAATTCCATAAGCTAATAATTTATTAATTTCAACTAATAAAGAAATTCTAATGGATAGACTAGTGAAAATTAAAATCCTTTTTTTATAAATATTGACACGGAGAATTTTTCACATGACACAAGTCATGAGATGCATTTCATATGCAAAGGTAAAATTGGTCGATTTTTTGTAGTCATTTTATACCAGGATCATAATTGAGAGCTACTTGATCTCTTTTTCTCCTATGAAATTATAAAAAAATATAATGAACTTGAATCGCAACTGTGCAAAAAGTGTCGATCTAAATATGTGCTTATTAAAATAAAAAGAGAGTATGAAGAACTTGTGCTCGTGGGAAGGAGAAGAATAAGTGTATATATATATATATATATAATTTTTTTAAAAAAAATCCTAACTAAAATTTTAAAAATAGAAAAATAGTAGCTTTCAAACATTTGTTTCTGTTTTCTTAATTTAATCCATATTTCAATATATTTTTACAATCTGAAAACAAAAAAGTTGTTAGCAATAAGCCAACACACGGTCCTGTATTGTACATATATTCACATAAGTTAACCTAAAAAACGCAAACAAATATATAGAGAGAGGTACAAGTAGAGTTTACTTGAAATGAAATAAAAACTTCAATTTTGATATTACTTTACTCGATGTTAGATAAAAAATAATAAAAAAAAAAAGCTTATTGGACAACTCACAAATCGATCTCATGATATAATAGTCTGTATATTTATGCAAACAATCTAAATAAACTCTTTAGATAGGCGGGTAAAAATTGAAGTCTTGCTTCTCATAAACATCAACACATCCAAGTTGTTGTGGCCAAAAAAATAGGACCCGATTAGATAGCACAGGTGATCCTGAGATAGACAGGTAAATGCATCAGCCCGACCTAGAAAGGCCAACCCCGTAGAGTTGCCCCTTGACCACTCCCGGGCGACTGTAGGAGGTTCGTCCGGGGTCTCCTGACTCGGAGAGGCCGACCCCCTAGGATCGGCCCCAGACCACTCCCGGGCGACCGTAGGAGGTTCGCCCAGGGTTTCCCGACCTGGAGAGGCCGACCCCCTAGGGTCGCCCCCGAGCCACTCTCGGGCGACCGTAGGAGGTTCGCCCGGGGTCTCCTGACCCGAAGAGGCCGACCCCTTAGGATCGCCCCAGGGCCCCTCCCGGGCGACCGTAGGAGGTTCGCCCGGGGTCTCCCGACCTAGAGAGGCCGACCCCCTAGGGTGTATGCCACAGACACTGTTACGACATGTAGTGGAAGAGGTGGGAACGTTGCGAAACGGCCTCTCTCGTAACCGTTGTCATTAAGTAAGCGCAATCATGGATGGTTAGTGGGTAATTAAACCCTTGATGAACTGTTACGATTGGGCGACTATTTTATCTCGTTGGTGGTTCCAAGAGAGGTAAGCAATCATTTGGCATGTGTTCTAGCTTGAGATTTACTTCTGTGCGAAATTATCCTCTCTAACTTGAGCGTCGGAGTGCGTGTGGCAGAGCACCACACCGGTGTTAGTTTTCTTTCTTGCAGGTGTTAGTTTTCTTTCTTGCAGGTGATCGTTGTCCCCAACGATACAAATTCACCGTTGATCCGTCTAACCAAATTCCGACATCAACACAAGTAATACATATCATGAGATGCATTTCACACGTAAGGATGAGATTGGTTGATATTGTATAATCATCCAACAAAGTTCGTAATGGAGAAGAGTTTGATCTTCTTTCTCACAATTATAAGAAATGAAACATAATAAACTTAAATCAAAGTTTGTATAAAGACGTTGAGTCAACGCGAAGTTACTAAAATGATAGGGGAAGTAGAAAAAAATTGTATTTATGGGGGGTAAAAGAAGAAGGAATTTTTTGTTTTCTATTCGGGGAAAATTCAAACCAAATTTTTAAAGACAGAAAAATAGTTTTTAAAAACAGAAAAATAGTAGCTTTCAAACATTTGTCAAAGATATTTTTACAAACTAAACAAAAAAAAAAATCGTTAACAGTAAGAAACACATGGAAACTACTTTATATATAATTTTTATAACAATAGCAATAAATAATTTTATTGCCAAAAAGAAAAAAAAATAACTTTGTTTTTAAGCTTGGAGTATAAATATATTATTTATTTAAGATTTACTTCTAAATTGGGTCTTTCAACTTTTAAGGTTATACATGTGTAGTTTCTACCTTTTAAAATTTTTAAGTTTATTTTATTTTAGAGGTGTCTATTTTTTTAGTACAAATTATATAATGATATATAGAGTGAGAGATTCGAATATCTAACCGATTGGTCGATGGTACATACTTTATGTTAGTTGAGTTGCACTCAGGTTAGTCTTTTGAATGTCTATTTAGCATACACATTTTAGAAAAATTTATTCATTGATCACTATTGTTATTTTACTATAATTAATAGTGTGAATATATATATATATGTGTGTGTGTGGATTGGGCATATATTAGATGCGCATAAATCAACGAGGTGAGTATTGAGTGCACAAGATATTAGGTTAGGAAAACAATAAAAACGACATAATGACTATTTTAAAAAATTTAAGAATTAATAAGCAACATGAGCATGCCTCTACTTTTTAAAATAGTTTACATATTTTTTAAAAACTAGATGTTCGCATTCCCAATATTAAAAAATTAAAAAAGAAAACAATTTGATAAAAACATTATGAAAATCTAAGATCTTCATCTAACATGAATATTTATCTAAGTCCACAGACCAAAATGAAATAAACTTGAAAATACACCGACCATACAAAGATCGTAAACTTTAATTTCAGTCTCTATAATTTGAAAGTAATTAAATTTTAAAAAGTGTCTAATCAGTTTTTTAATTTATATATATATATATATATTCATTTGAAAGGTATGCCATTTAAGTTTAAAAGTCTCCAATAAACACCCGAACTTTCAATTCTATGCCCAACATTTTAAAAAAATATACGAACTAATTAAATACAATACTAGGTTTCATTTGATAACCATTTGATTTTTAGTTTTTCGTTTTTAGAAATTAAGCCCATAAATACTAGTTCCATTTATGAGTTTCCATGTTTTGTTATCATACTCTTACCTATGCTTTCAAAAATCAAACTAAAATTTGAAAACTAAAAAAAAAATCATTTTTTTAAAAACTTAGTTAGAAACTCAAATGTTTTCTTGAGAAAGTTAGAAACAAACCTTTGTAGAGAATATGAAAATCATTATAAACCGGCACAATTTACAAAAACTAAAACAAAAAATCGAATCATTATCAAACAAGACCCTAATGACTATCATTTTGTTTGATAATCATTTAGTTTTGGTTAAATTACAAGTTTAGTTCCTAAACTTTGAGATTTGTGTCTATTTGGTTACTGAACTTTAAAAAGTTTCAAATAAGTTCCTGAACTTTCAATTTTGTATCTATTTGGTCCCTGAACTTCGAAATGTGTCTAATAAGTCCTCAAATTTTCAATTTTGTGTCAAATAGGTCCTTGACCTAGTTGACGTTTTTAAAATTCATGAACTTACTAGGTACAAAATTGAAAGTTTAAGCTTCTATTAGACAAAATATTCAAGTTTATATCTAATAGAACAGTTGATTTTAAAAATTGTGAATATGTTAGAGACTTATTAGATACAAAATTGAAAGTTCAAGAACTAATTAGATATTTTTAAAATTCAGGGAATTATTAGATACAAAATTGAAAGTTAAAAGATCTATTTGATACTTTTTAAACTTCATAGACCAAATAGACACAAACTTTAAAGTTTAGGGACTAAATTTGTAATTTAACCTTTAGTTTTTTAAAACTAAAACTTATAAAATCTACTTATATTCATGATTTTTTTATTTCGTTATCTATTTGCTAGAGAAGTTTTCATAATTGAATCCCAATTTTGAAAACTAAAAAAAATAACTTATGAAATTGGGTTTCAAACGGCCCTAAATTTGCAATTTAACACTTTGTTAAAAAAATTATTTAACCAGAACTAAAAAAAAAAAAACAGAAAATCAGTTTTGAGATAATTGGATGAGGGAGAAGAGTGGGCTGGGCCAGACAGTTAATTAACCGTGTAAACATTTTTTTCCCCTGTAAAAGCGTCTAACCGTAAATATCTTCCTTTTTTTTTTAACCGTATATATATTTTCCCTCTTTTTTTCTTTTTCTTTCCCTCTCTATTTTTTATCTACCCCATAAATAATTTAACAACCAAATTAAAAAAATAAAAATAAAAATAAATTTATTTTCCATTAAAATTCTGTGTCTTCTTCATCTCTTTTTCTCTCTCTCTCTCTCTTTCTTCTTTGATAGAAAGCGGACTTGACCTGGAAATGGATTTGAATGCTACTGCTCTCTCCACTCCCCGCTTCTGAGATTTCCATTTCCCTCTCATTTTTTCCTTTCAATTCATCTTCAAACTCTTCCAATTTCTTCTTCCATTGTTGGATTTGCTAGATCTTGTTTCGGATCCGTGGATCTCTGCTAGCTCCGGCATTATCTCTTTCTCTTTTGTTGCAGATCCTTTCCGCTGCTTCTTCAATCTCGCGCCTCGAATCGAAGCTCACACGGTTTTGTTTTTCATGAGGTTCTGATCGGTTGCGCGGTTTTCGAGGTGAGTGACTGTGTGTATGTGTGTTGGTGTGGTTTTTGTTTGTTTTTTGAGCTGCTTCTTGTGGAGGAGGAGATGGAATGGTTGATGGCGGTGATGAATCTTATCGTTTTTGTGTGTTTGTGTCTGATAGAGGAAAGTTTAGTGTAGGTTTCTTGTGGTTTCTTTCTTCCTTTTTTTTTTCCACTGCGCTTGAGTGGAAAGGTAGATGTCTTTTTTTGTGCTTTTATTTTGAGATGGATTGATTTGCCGCATGCTTAGTGTACGAATAGATCGACTTGGAATGGTGTTTTTCATTTGATGTATATGATTGAATCTGGATAATGGAATGAGAATGGTGGAATTCTGATTTTGGCTTATGTTGCCTCAATCTGCAAATCAGAAGTGTGTATGACGATGCTTGGATTTCTTGATTTCGCATTGTTTGGTAATGGAATTTCGTAATGTGATTGATGGACGAGTAAGTGTGGGTTTATTAATATTCGGTTTATGGTTGGATGACGAAGTCGACGGAAAATTTATTTGAATCAGTGTCTAAGTCTTTGTTCACGGTTTCTTTGGGAAGAACGGGTTGACGGTTTTCAAACCATCGACTACCACGTGTCCTGGTTCTAGAAATTTGTTATTCTTTAAATTATTTTGGAACTAACTTGCGGTTATTAATTTCTTTGTATTTCAGACATGCTATTCTGTTGTATAAATTATGAAGATCAATTGATAATTTCTGTAAGTTTAATGTAAATGTATGGTATTGAAAATTCTTGTGTGTTATAACTTATAAGACTGTTTATACAGCGAAAAGTATTTCCTCAGTCGTAATGGTTTTGGTTGAAAACTTTTGCATTTCTATTTGATGACTTGTATTGCTTGTGTTCTTCTTATGTATGCTCTGGGACTTATATTTCTATGATCTGTTGTAGTTTACAACAAATGATGGAATCGGAAATCCTTGTACCTGCTGATGGGCTCAAAATGACCCTTCAAAATGGGTTTCACGAGCATGTTTCTGCCTCAGAGGATATCGTTGCTAAAGTTATTGTGAGCGAGGGCATAAACAAAGGTGCTGGGGCTACAATGCAGCAAGAAAATATCGAAAATGATCTCAAATTGAGTGGCAGTGCAACTAATGAATCGACTACTAGAGAACTCACAGAGGGATCAAATTTTCCGGAGGAAAGCAATATATCAATCCTTTCTAAGGCAGCCTACTTTGTTTCATCTGTTTCTTTAGATGAAGTAATTTGTCTTATTTGACTCTAACAGTTGTACTTTCTTCTTTGATTGTATTCTTTTCAGGAAGGAGAGGAAAATAATGGTGATCCTCCTAAGCAAGTAAAACCGGAGAAGGGTCAAATCAAGAGCAAGAATGAAAAGTCCTCAGGCCCAAAACACATTCATTCGACAGGGGTGAATAAGAATAAAGATGGAAAAGATGCAGAACAGACTGCTGCTCTTTTAAATGGTTCAGGTACAGGTACTTCATATCCACGCTCGAAACAGCCTAATAAGAGTAGATCATTCAATGACAGGCAAGCTCAAGTGCCAAAGGTAATTGTTTCTGCATATTGCCTTATTGCCTCATCTATGCCATGGAATCTCCACACCCGGGTTGTAGTTTCGATTGTTTCTTCTTCTGATTAACGATTCCCTTCTCATATTCTTTTTATCTGTTTCAAGCAGCAACCTGAGAAGTCTGATGGGGAAGGCTGCAAGTATGTTCTGCCTGCTGTTATGATTATGTTTTTTTTATCTCTTCTTGGATGGCTTAAATACTCTCTCTTTTCCCCCCCTTTTATCTAATTTGAGATCTATTTTTCGTACATTATGAATGGGGAGAGTTTCAACTTTCCACTAAATTATTAAAAATGAATATCAATTAATTCTTCCTTTGATTTCAAAGATCACTAAGCTATGACCCTTTGTTATTCAGGGAGAATATGAACCTGAAACCTTTGAAGAAAGGTCATCCTAGTAAATCAGAAGGAGAGTCAGAATCTTCTTTGTATCCTTTGTTTCTTATTTAACATCAGATAGATTTTCCTGAAATGAATGTGGTAATATTTAGACATTGCTTCAGTTATTTAGTTTGTTGTTCTTTTTTGTATCCAAGAGTTTGTCCTTGAATTGTTGATAGAAGTCCAAGAGCAGGGGATGAAAAACCACACAGGATCGGGAGACTTCCTAACTATGGTTTTAGTTTTAGATGCAATGAGCGTGCGGAGAAAAGAAAAGAGGTCTGTTTTGGCATTCATTTCCTTGCACATTTTTTTATTATTTTCCCGGATCCCCTTCTCCAACAATTTCTAATGTTGATATTTTTTTTAATTACTATTTTTATATATAATATGGGGCAGTTCTATTCTAAACTTGAGGAAAAGATACAAGCCAAGGAAGTAGAAAAAAACACTTTACAGGCAAAGTCCAAGGTATCACAGTCTGTTGTCACTTTAATTTGTTCAGCATTTGATTCATTCATATTATGAGAAAGTTGCTCTGTTACAGGAAACTCAAGAGGCTGAGATTAAAATGCTTAGAAAGAGCTTGAACTTTAAAGCAACTCCCATGCCGAGCTTTTATCAGGAACCACCTCCACCCAAAGTAGAATTGAAAAAGGTAACATGTTGTTGCATCTGAAAAAAAGATAAAAGAGTTTGGAATTAATTAATATTGGTTTCAAAATGTATTGGTCTTCTCATGAACTTGGGGAGATGCACAATTTTCTCGTATTTTTGGCTGCTCACTCTGGATTTTAATTATGGCTCAAGAAGAGAGAAGACACTGGGTAAATTTACTTCATGTCCTTTTATAAAATATCTACTATGGTGTGGACCCTGTAGGTCTTCTGCATGCTAGCTGCCAATCACCTGCATATCATGTGATCTAGGTTCTTAGGTTGACAATTTCAGATGACATCATTATAGTTTCGTGACATTTATGAAGATTTTGTTAAGTATCCAAACTCAGAAAATACTAAGAATACAAAGAAACTAATATATTGCAATATCATTGAAGAAAATTATAATATCGATAGCCTTTCGAGAGGACTATGTCTTAGCTACAGCCAATCTACTAAAGATTGACTTACCAAAATATGACCCCTTGCTGATATGCTATTAATCTCCCACATATACTCCATAGAATACCATACTAGTACTCTCACAGATTTTTTGGTAGCATGGAAGTACACTTAGGCATTTTGATCCATTTCAATTCTCCCTTATTGTTGGAAACCTCAATCTGCTATTTGATTAATTAAGTTGATCTTAAGTTGTCAACAGCAAATTGTTGACTGATATATTTTGATCCAGATACCACCTACAAGAGCCAAGTCTCCCAAGCTTGGCCGAAAGAAGGGTTCGACCCTGGCAGACTCTTCGAGTAATGATGGTGGTGATGTTCGATCAGCTCGCTTAAGTCTCGACGAGAATGTGGCTCTGATTAATAATAATTCCAAGGGGGTCTCTCCTCCTGCCCGTTCAGAGAAGCCAAAGCGTAGGTCTCTTCCTAGACTGCCTTCTGAGAAAACTACGATATCTGGTGTCGTAGCGAATGCAGGAAAATCCTCTGCAACTAAGGTGAAAAATGTGGAGAAGCCTGCTGCTGCAGCATCTACAAATGGAAAGAAAGAAGAAAAACGTGCGACATCTGATGCAACAACAGAGAAGTCTGCGTGTTTACGATCGATAGACGAAGAGAAAATCGCTCCATCAGATGCATCAAACATAGTGGCCTCTCTTAGCCAGGAAGAGAATGGAGATGCAATAGCTGAGGCAAGCGAAACAGAGAACAATTCGGACGAAGAGGAGGAAGAGGAGATTGAAGAAGAATATGATCAGCATCAGACCTCGGTGGAAGAAGCTGTAGAATTCGAGCAGTCATCGGGCATTCTCTAAAGCAGCCGAGGCCGTGATGCCATTTTGGAAATGGAAAAAGAAAAGAAAAGAAAAGGAAAAAAAAAAAGAAATGGTATGAGACCTGATGAATTATTTTGGCATTTAAGAACTGAAGGGATGATTAATTTGGGTTGTGATTGTTATTGTATTATTATGTGTCTTCTTCTTCTTCTTATTATTATATTCTGTCCATAGCAGCAATTAGTTTCTCTCACTTTTGTGTGCTTCCATTCACAGTTGCTGGTTGCGTCACTTCACTTTTTTCAAGCACTTGCCATTGTATGTATAACTTCTCTCTGTCAACTTTCCTTTTTTTGATCTAATTTATGTTTCTGCCTCTTTTCTTTCTTTCTTTATTATTATTATTATTACTACTTTGAAAATCAACACCCTAGAAAAATGAATGATTCTGATCTCTTCTTCTTATTATATTCTTTTTTCTTTTGTGCTTCTTCTAATGGGAAATTCTTGTTGAGCTTCATAAATCTCTTCTTTATCACCATTATTTTGCTGGTGAAGAACAACTTTTTTTTAATGGCCATTATTCGTGCTTTTTTTTTTCTCCATATAGTTTTTTCTTGTGATATTTATCTGAACCAGAAAATGAACGGCTCAAAGATGGGAAGAACTTTGTTTCATAATTCGAATGAATACTAAAAGACAAATTTTAGTCTGATCATTGTGGGAGCTGTGGTTGGAACAGAGATCCTTCTGGATTCCCCGAAAAGTTAACTTTTTCTTGTTATCTTTGTATTTCCATGAATGATGTCATCTTAGAATCTAGCTATGATTTCGTAAGACAAAAATATTGAAAGGGATGTCAAAAAATTTAGAAAGAACAAAGGGGGCATGAAACAAATTTATTTAGGTAGAATTTAATCTTTGTATCTATTTGATCCTTGAACTATAACATGTGTTTAATAAGTTTTTAATTTTTTTTTTTTTTATTTTGTATCTAATAGGTTCTTTGACTTTATAATTGTCTAATAAAATTTTCAACTTTGTGTCCAATGTGTCTTTAATATATTTGATTTTTAAAAAAATTAACCGATCTATTCGATATAAAATTAGATTTTATGTCCAATAAGATTTTAAATAATTTTGTATTTGTTAACTTCATGAATTTTTTTAAGAAACATGGAATAAATTAATGACCTATTAGGCATAAAAATTAAGAATTCAAGAACTTACCTACCTATTGGACACAAAGCTGAAAGTCTTTTAAAGTTCAATGACCAAATAGACACAAATTTGAAAGTTCAGGGATCCATTAGACACGTTTTAAAGTTTAGAGACCAAATAGATACAAACTAAAAAAGTTCATAGGTTAAAATTTAACATGTATTTAATCATTTTCTTTTAAAATAAGTCACTGCAGAAGGGATCGATCACTTTTACTATTATTATTATTATTTTTAACTGTGGTTTAGAATTCCACATTTGCTGAATCTATTTACTAGACAAAATAAGAGATTGAAAGCAGCACACATGATAATGAAAGATGAAAGGAGAATTGAACACAATTTCAAGCAATTTCAGAGAAAGGGCTAAAACTTGAAAAGACATGAAAATATCTTTTTAATTCTACTATTACAAACATTTGGACTTTTAGAAAGATGTTACAAAAAAAAAAAAAAGAAGGGGCATTTACTTCAAAGTGTCCAATTAGGCTAGGCTACTCAAGCTCATCTATTCATAAAATTCCTCTTCAATATGTTCATATATATTTTTTTTTTACATTATATTATATATATGGAAGGAAGCTTGTTGCTTTCATATTGGTCTGAATGACTGTGTTTGTTTTAGTAAATCTCTACTTCATCTTCTTCAGACTCATCTTCATCTCCACCATCCCACAGAAACTTAGCATATGAAGCCAGAACATAACTGCATTTCAAAATACAGTTCATCAACTATTAAAGCTAAGTTTTGTTTCTAACAGAGATTTCTCTTGATATTTTGATTAATAGTCAGACCTAAATATCAAACCAAAAATATCTTTTGAATTATGAATATAATTGATGGATTAATTAGATCTTTAAAACTAACTTAGGGAATCTTGAATCAGATGCCTGCAATGCAACCCAAAGAATCATACACTTCACTAACCATTAAAGTTCGAATGAGTTTTTTAAGTGCTTAAGAAAATGTTTTCTAAGGGAAAGAAAAAATATTTTTAAGCATTGAGAAAGTCATTCTAAACGGGCTCTAAGTTTTTTGTTTGTGTAACATATATTTCTCTTTCGGACCCACAAATATCAAAATCAAAACATATCTACCAGCTTTTGAATTATGAGTAGAGTTGGTAAAGTTGATTAAATTTGTAAAACTAATCTAGAGAATTCTAAATCAGAACATGCAATGCAGCCCAAAAGAATCAAAGAAAAGCAGTAACTAACTATTGGTGATTCTTAATTAATTCCCATAAATGGAGAAGATATCATCATCTTCCACATGAATAGGAAACAGTTTGATTTGAAGTTTTACCAGTCATGATTGATTCTGAATTACTAGAAATGGAGAACATGATCATATCATTTTCCACCATGAATGAGAAACAGATAACAGTTTGAAATGGAGTTTTACCGGTCATGATTCACAATTCCTAAAAATGGAGAACATGATCATATCATCCTTCACTATCACCATGAATAGTAAGCAGTTTGAGATTGAGTTTTACCAGTCATTAGGGGCTGAATTAACAGCTTGATCAAAGTAAGTCTGAGCACGATCCCCATCTCTATGAGTTTGCCATATCAAATCTCCATAGAGAGATAAAGCATTCCCATCATTTGGCTTCGCCAAAATGGCTCTCTCACAGTACTCTTCTGCTTTCATTACATCCCCTTTCACCTGCAAGATCATTTCAATTCATTTTTCTCACATATCAAACGGAAATCCACAATTCAAATTCATTGTTCTACGGCTTTCTTTAATCTTTTACCTCCTTCAGAAACCTCGCGTAATTGCTTAGAATTAGAGCATCGCCAGGATAAGCTTCGATCATCTTCTGATAATACTCTTCCATACTTCCACTCCCCCGACCTGAATCTCCATATCCATCGCCGAACCAATTTTCGCCGCCTCTGCCTCCGCCGCTCCCAACTCCGCCACCGATCAGAACCTCCGGCGCCTTCGCCTCCACGGATTCCACCTCTAAACCTCCACACTCCTCTTCTTCCATCTTCAATTCATCTCTCAACTCTGTTTTCGTCGCACAGTTCTCGAATCGCGACCTCTCCGAAACCTCAACGTCAACCTCGCCTCGTATCCCTTCCAACGTAATCGGCGACGAGAACGATGTTCCAGTATTAGAAGCCATACTCACGGAGGCTCTATGTGTTAGTGAGCCACACGAGACGGACATAGACGCGGCTCTGATCATCTGAAACCGAGAAATCGGAACCAGATCAAATCCCGGCGGTGATCGTTGAATACATAACTTCCAGTTCAGAGCCGAAGTACTCGGCGGAAGCATTTTGGATAGAATCATATCGGCGGCTGACGAGGTCTCATCGGAGATGGCGGAGGCCGCGGAGGAAGGTCAAATTCTTCATCTCTTTGATTCGTCAAAACAGAGAGAGAGAGAGAGAGATTTTGGGTTTTCGGTAAAAGGCCGTGTTCCGTTCGGTTTTACTTTTTCGCGAGAGAAAGGTAATGATTCAGTACGATTACTCAGTCGTGTGGTCGTTTGAGCAGACTAATAGTGTCATGACACGTGGCATAAAGTAATATACTTTTTTTAAATTCAAGAAATCTCTTAATAGATATTAATTTAAAACTTTCATTTTTGTGTATCAAAACTGTGTGGCAGATTTTTGACTTTTTCATTTTATATCTAATATATTTTTTTATCATTTACGAACTTAAAAGTTTATTACGCACGTAATTTAATTTTATATCTAAAATATTCGTTAGTTTTTAAAAAAAATTGGATATTTCTGAGATCTATTAAATAAAAATTGAGAATTAAAAAGATTTATTAAATATTTTTAAACTTAGAGAATTTATTAAATAGAAAACTATTTGTGAGGATCTAATATACACTTTTTTAAGTTGAGATCCCTAAGGCATAAGCTTAGAAGTTCAAACTTATAATTTATTTTTTTTCTTTTATTGGAAGAAATTTCCAATTGATCAAAATAAGTTTATTAAAGCAAAGTCTTCAAAAAGGAAAATGAATTGGTATCGAATCAAAATATATAATACTTTACCTTTACTTTTTTTAAAATTAAAATAAAATAAATTTATAATGCTTTGGTCACTTTTAGTTTTATTTATTTTTATTTTTAATTAAAGTTGATCACTTTTAGTTTTAGGTTTTTAACTCACTAGTGGTGTATAGGGTTTTATTTTTTTACAAAAAGAAAAAAAAAAGTTTCGTTTGTGGTTTTAGAAATATCTCTTCAAATAAACATCTACTCGTTCATTTGTCCTTCAATTAATAAATTAAATTTGTTTGAAATATTATTCTTCAAAATAAAGGTTTAAATCTTACCCTTTTTTTAGTACATCAACAATTAGAATGGAAGATCAGGGGCATTTGTCCTTCAATTAATAAATTAAATTTGTTTGAAATATTATTCTTCAAAATAAAGGTTTAAATCTTACCTTTTTTTTAATCTTACCTTTTTTTTAGTACATCAACAATTAGAATGGAAGATCCAAACCCATGACCTCTTAGTTATGAATCATTCTTGATATCAGTTGTTTGTTTTAGGCAACTACGTGCCTACGTGTTCTTTTTACCTTTTGTGTTGCTTTTACCTTTTCTATTTCAACACATTTTATTTATTTATACTTTTTTTCATTTACTTCATAATCGAATAAACCGACTATTATCTATTTGGGGTTTTTTTTTTTGGCTAATCTATAAAATTGTATATCTTTTATGTTTTATATGGTAATTTTTTTTTTTGTTGGGTTAACTATAAAATTGTATATCTTTTATGTTTCATTTACTTCATAATCGAGTATTCGATATAAAGAATAAACCGACAGTTGTATTGAGTCAATACAATCTCTTCTACTTTTGAAGACTTAATTTGTGATAGATCTTTTCATCAAAAGATTAAATTTCAATTATGTGCAATTACATCATGTATTAATTTTGAAAAAAATATTAAATTTCAATTATGTGCAACTACATCATGCATTAATGGTGAAAATTGATAAATCCCAAGTGAAAGTAGGAGCCAGATTAGGTGAAATGAACATTTATGCCAATGTTTGCAATAGATGAGGCAGATGATATGTCAATTACTAAAAAAAAAAAAATCCAAATCTCAATTATTAATATAAAAAAGGAGCTGTCCCACCTCTACATTTGCCTTTAATTATTGGTGGTAGGAAAAAGTAGAATGATACAAAGCCATTATCAAATTAATGGTTGAATATAATAATTTATCTCTCAATATATATATATATAAATGCAAAAGCTAAATACAATATAATTAACAGAGTTCAGTCTCTTCCAGTTTAAAAATTTTTAATAGATTTTTTTAACTTTTAACTAATCCATTCTAACATAAAAATTGAAGTAAGAAAATTTGAAGAAAAGTACGTACCAATGACCAATGACCGTTGAAAAAGTAAAAGAAGAGTATAATCCAATAATTCAGAAATAGGACTTTAAAAAGTTAAAAACTTTGAGAAGCACAAAGACTTTAACAATCAATCTATTTATATCAATTTTCATCCCAAATCTTTTCAAAGTTCCATTCCAATTTTCACCAATTGAATTTATCCAATCCATGGAGGCATCAAAAGCACACATACAGTATATTTCTATCTAGGGTGCAAGCAAAATGAACAAACTTATTTTTATTTTCAAATGTAATTATGATTACATAAAAGAAAGATGCAAAACATAGAACACAAAAGGCAGGGATTGTGAAGTTTTATTACATGTAAAATGAGAGGTTGCAAGAACAGTTCTCCACAGGGGAAAAAAAAAGAGGCACCTCAAAAATTAGGGCTTGGCAATAAACAAAAAAAAAACAACCCAAATGGGTTGTGGTTGGCCAAAGTCCAAGGAAAACACAAGGCACCATAGTTTTTGAACTGTACTAAGCAACCACAACAATGACTGACCCATTGACACTACAAAACATTGACATTCTAACCCTACCCTTTGAGGAAAATCCTACAAAAGCCAAAACCATGACATGCAGAGTAATTTATAGAACTTGACTCCTAAAAACAACCAAAGAAAGAAGCAAACTGGGAAAAGCATGGACCTGTGACGTGGCATCTTCGAGAAGCGGGGTGTGAATCCAAGCATCGATACCCAGTGACGATGCAGATTCTGGTACTAATGTTCTCGGGGAAAACTGGCCATCGAAAGAGGTACATCCCTCTCTACTAGGGAACAGATCTCCAAGGAGTTGAAGATCTGCAAAAAAATGAGAGGGAAATGGCCATATACCGTGGAAAAAAAGAACCAGAATGCTGCGTCGGACTGGGAGATCGATCCTTGGTGATTACACCCCAAAACTTTATGTACGAGCCCTTGCTCGAAACAGCTGGCTGAGTTATGGACATTGGCGGTTGATCAAGTTACGGTTTGAATTCTTCGACTAGGTTCGGTGTGTGATCAATTTATGAAAGAATGTCACACCTCCAGAGCTGCTCCACAAGCAGATCAACAGTGCTGCTGCTGATTGCATTGCAGTGCTGGATGTTCAGACCCATGAGAGTCTCACCCAATTTTATCAAGTCTACCAAACTTTTATCTGAGACGAATGAGCACCCAGAAACTGAAAAGATCTGCAGACTCAGTTGCTGGGCACGAGCTAGAGATGCAATCCCTGAATCCGTGATCGAGCATTTTGAGACATCGAGATCGCTAAGTAATGGGCAGTTGTTTGCGATGGAAGTCAAGCTAGCATCAGTGATCTTCCTACAACCATCGAGATTAAGCATTTTGAGGGTCCAACCATGGTGCTCAATTATGGATGAAACCACTTTATCAGTCAGGTTGACACAACCATTGGCATTGATCTTCACCAAACCCGACTGACAGTTTTGAAGCCAAGCTAGAAACCCACAATCGTCAATTCCAACAAGTCCACTAAAATCCACATTCTGCAGCTGAGGGCACAGCTTGCCCAGTAAAGCAAGGTTTCTGTTGCCAAAACCATGGCAGTTGCGGATGGTCAACGACCGCAAGGATCTGCTACAGGTCGGGATAGGCAATTCTGAGTTCATGTCCTTAATTCCCAAGCAACTTGTTAGAGAAAGAGCCTTCAAACTTGTACAGCAGTTCAAAAGGATACCAAAGAATCCAAATTGAGTAATCCTGTGGCACTCCTCCAATTGCAAGCATTCAAGCGACCTTGCAGCTTTAGCAAAAGAGACCAGGCCATTGTCAGATAAAAATGAACACTTCCTTAGACAGAAATGCTTTAAGTTTGGACTACCCTTTGCAACAGATTCAAGTCCCATGTCTGTCACTCCATTGCAGGAGGAAATTGTGAATGACTTCAACTTTTGTAGCCCATGACCATTGCCCATGACCCAGAACCCTTTCTCACTAACATTTTTAAGATCAGTGAGAACAAGGTCAGTAACTGCTTTGCCATAGTGTCCAATGACAGCAAGGGACACATCAGAAACGTTCAAAGCCTGAAGCTTCACCTTGTTTAAAGCACAAGTGTTCAAAGACAACAAACTTGCAACTCCTTGATCTCCAACAAGTGGGCAATCTTTAATCACAATAGACTTCAGCTTGAGGCAGTACTGCCCAATAGCACGCATACTCTCGTTTCCAATTTTTGGGCAAGATTCTATTGTAATATCAGTCAACTTCGGGCAGCTCCTTGCTATCTCAATCACAGCCTTGTCAGAGATAGCAGGACACCGACAGAGATCAAGCTTCTCTAACTGGTGAGCCACCTTTGCAATCTCACAAATACCTTCATCTCCAATGGAAGACAGATTCCACAAAGAAAGAGCCCTCAGAGATTGACACCCACGAGCAACTGCCCGGAGTCCAAGGTTTGTCACCTTGTTGACATGATTATTTCCACGGATTACAAGCTTGCCCAAACCTCCTCGACTTGCAGTTCCAACAGAAATGGCAGCAAGTCTCAGATCTGTCGCCTTCTTCCCTTCCAAACTCCTGGATAGATATCCATCACTCTCAATTTCAATGTCTTCAACCTCCTTCGAGGCCGCCCCATCCACAGACTTCAATTCTTGGCAAGATATATTGCTCAAAAGCATAAGCCATCTCTTAGAAACGGTAGCGCAGGCACTCCTTTCTTTTCCACCTGGCAATCGTCTGAAAATCTCAAATAGGCACTCATCTGGAAGAGTTTCGATCGAGACATTAGCCTTTGATTCAACTCCTTCTCCACCAAACACAAATGGGGCAGTGATGCGAGACCTCTTGCGAGGGGGGAAATAGACATCGACATGGTGAGAAAGGGACAGGAATAAACTTGAGTCCTTGGGATTTGGGTATATTGAACCCCCAGTGCAAAAATCTTCACTACCTGAAATTTCAACAAGAAGTTAGATACATCGTTCAACTTCACAATCAAAATCCCTAGATCAAAATACCACTCGAACTTGGTCATAATAGAAAAGGCAGGAAGTAATCTTGGCAAAACTATTCTATCCTAGTTTAATATTTATTATTTATATGCTATCTTAATCTAATATTCAAATCTAAAGATAATCCTGAAAAGATCAAATTTACCCTAACCAGTATGGGGATGGTTTGTTAACACCACATACATATCATTTAACAGAATAACCTATCTTCTATGTTTCTGAACTTGCCTAGAACCCTTGAAATATAACATTTCTTCTTGAGAAGAATAAACAACCCGATCGATTCCTAAAATAACATCTGTCCTGAATTATTCGAGACAATAAAACACCCAATCAACCCAAGAACACTAACCTATGACAAGAATCCACATCCATACTCCCTCCTACTCCACAACAAGGCATGATCCACCACTTGGCAGAACGAATCTTTCCCTACGATCCACAATTTTATCGAAATAATTTTTCACAGAAATACAAAACACAACAATCACGTCTCAAAACCTCAACTAACACCCTATCCGCCTCTCACAATCCAATTTCTAAACAACCTCGAATTCACAAACTCAAAGGATACATCAGGCAAATCAAACATAATAAATTCAACACAAATTCATCGACATACCGGAATAGGCAAAGAGCTTCGACATGAGTATAGCTCAAAAAACCCCGGGAGGTGGAATCTGCACGGATTTGCACCCGAAAACCCTCGAAAGAGAGCAAAAAGAAGAGCGGAAACGAAGAAGAAGAAGAACAGCAAGATGAATTCAGCCTGAGATTGTGAATGCATGAGAGAAACGCGAAAGCGAAGGAGATCGTTGAAACCCTATCAGATAGGGAAAAAAAATGGCGAAGAACAGAGAAGAAAAAGTGAGGAAAAATGGAAGGCTTGAAGTGGTCTAAAAGAAGGCTTTATGGTGAGTTGAAGAAAGTTTCGGTACGCGCGCATACACCCAATAAAAACCCAAGTGCAATGTATTTGTTCAGAAAGTGGGGTTTCTTTGTAATATTCTCCCACCAAAAAAAAAAAACCACAAACCACAAATCCAAAACCAGACTCTGTTTTTCCGTTCTTTTTCCAAATTTTTTTAATTGAATTTCATTAATTTTATTAAATTACAGGAATTCTCTGACAAACGCCCCGTTTTAAACCTTTGGTTTTTAATTTTTGATTTTTTAAAGTTGGAAAGGTTTTCTCCTATTTGTTTATAATAATTTTTACTTTTTAATAAAATATTTGAATTTTTAATCAAAATTTTAAAAATTATGATCCTATCGATAATTATTTCGATTATGTTTGATATTCATTTAATTTTTAAAAATTAAGCTTATGAATACTATTTCTATTTATGGATTTATTTTTGCTTTTTGATCTACTTTTCACATGTTTTATGATCCAACTTAAATCTTGAAAATTAAGACTAGTTTGATAACCATTTGATTTCTTATTGTTTGAAAATTAAGTTTGTAGGACCTCTTAGTCACAAGTCTTATTTGATGTCAGTTGAGTCATGTTTTTATTTTCATTTGTCTTAAGGAACCATTTGAAAACTATTTTTTTTTCTTTTTATTTTCAAAACATAGCTTAGTTTTTGAAAAGATAAATAAAAATTAGATAACAAAACAAGTAAAGACATATGTATAAATAGTATGGCTTAATTTTCGGAAACTAGAGCTAAATACAAAAGGGTTGTTTGGGCACGGGTTATACTAACTTGTGATAATAACATGTAGAATACTTACACCAAACGCAGACTATTATAATCTCATAATAAACAACTCTACATTTTAAACAATATTATAATTCGACGAAATATTATTATAGCTCATATTATTATAATGTACCCAGTATCCCAAACGGGCCTAAAAAAATAGTTTTGAAAACTTTTATTTTATTTTATTTTTGTTATCTCTATAAATTTTGAAACCACATTCACATTATGTCTTTATTTGCATGAAAATTATTGTTATTGTCAAATTAATATCAATAAAATTTAACTATAAATAGGAGTAGAACCATTTTAAGTTTTATTAGAAATACATCGACTAAATTTAAATGTTTAAAAGAATATACATTAAGCTAAAGAGATCATAGCTCAATTGACATATTAAATGTATTATATTAACGGCCACCACTCACGAGATGAATAATTTGAATCTTTCAACATTCATTGTATTAAAAAAAGAACGGACATCAAAATATTATGAATTCTATAAATTTTTGGTAGTAGTCTCACTACCCTCTATTTTCTTTCATTTCCAAAATTATGATGAGGGAGTGTTTGGATGGTGTGTCAGCTTTCGAATTAATCTTTTTGTTTGCTTCTTTATTTTCAAATTCTAGTGACATAATAGGCCACATATCTAATATACCTAAAAATAAAATATGCAGTTTTAATATTATTCACCACCTTTTAAATTTGTTTTAGAAAAAATTATTCGTGTTTCATCATGATTGTTAAATTTCAAAACCATAAATAAATAAATAAATATTTTTTAATGTTAGTCGGTGAATTCAGTGTTTTTCCCTTGTGTCCTGTTGGTGCTTTTAAAGGAGCCATTTCATTTCAATTCAACTTCGATTTTAGTACAATTTAAAAGACATTATTCAATAAAAAATGTATATTTAAAAAAAAATCTTTAAAATATTGATGAAAGAAATCTGCATGGACATTGTCTATTAAAAATCGTACAAGTTTTTTTCAATGAATGTATACAAATTTTCATAAATTTGACAACTTACGGATAGTTTATATTTTTTATTAAAAAATTAGATGCTCAAAATTTTTCATGTTGTTAAACTAAAAAAAATTAATAAATCTTATCCATATAAAAAAAATATAAAATTTTAAGTTTAGTATTGTTGTATCAAATAAGTTATTAAACTTAAAAAGTATCAAATAAATACCTACACTTTTGATTGTGTGTCAAATGAGTCTCTAATCTATTAATTATTTTTAAAAAAATTTGTGTCAAATAAGTTAAATATTAAACTAAAAAATAAATACTATGTCTAATAAAATATTTACTTTTGTATAACAAATCCATAAGAAAAAAAATAAAAAAAAAGGCCTAAATGTGAACTTATTAGCCCATAAAATTCAAACATTAGAAATCCATTAAACACTTTTTAATTTTTTTAGTTGAATAATTATTAAGTCGGAGATCGAACTATTGACCTTTATGAGTCATTGATACCTCATACCATTAAGCCATGGTAAGATTGACAAACTTTTTAATGTTTAAAAAATTATGTGTTATGGGTTAAATCGGGTCAACAAGAATGTGTTAGACAGAAGACTAAAGCAGGACAGGCAGAGTAGGAAGTCCAATACGAGGTCAAAACGGGTTGAACTCGGGCGGAGATCAAATCAATGCAAAGAGTGACGGGAGCGCGCGCTTGAGCTTCGACCCAAGCACGTGGTCACGTCGAGATCGACTAGAGTAGAGCCCTCCCATTTGGGCTCTACCTTCGTCAAGTGCCCCAAGAAGAAGATTGGGATTGTGCTAAACCCCAAGCCCGTGGTCGCCCTCGGCACCGGTCGAGGCCGACCAGATGCAAGACCACTCTCTGGGCCTTGCATCGTTCTCAGATGGCCTATAGACCCGTTTTCAGTCCTCGCTCGACTTTTCCTTTTCCCGACAGGCCACGGAAGCCCACAAAGAACCCTAGGAGGAAACTATTTAAGCTTTCCCAAGATGGGAGAGCAGGGTAAGTTGATTCGAGTCACTCAAACACAAAAACTTCTCCCTAATTCTCTCAAAATCCTCTCTGACTTAAGTATCGGAGCTTGTGTGGCCTACACCACACTAGTGTCCAGGTTTTCCTTCCTGCATTATTCTTCCAAGAATTACAAATTTACTGTTCTTGTCACGTATAGGTCATGTGTGTTCTCCTGCCCAAAATTTGCCAACAATAATTTGGTGTACCATAAAATCAACTAATTAAAATATATACCTTTTATTCTTTTAGTTCAATAATATTTGAGAGTGGAGATATTCAAACTTCAAACCTATTGGTCGATAATACATGCCAATTATCATTGAGTTTTGCTCCTTTTTTTTTTTGCAAAGGTAGATATATTACTGTAAAAGAAAGCAACCTCATAGCCAGAGACCAAGGCACAAAGATACTATATCACACAAAATAATAGAGGAATAAAATTGAAATAAAGAGCAACCCAACACAAGAAACCACAAAATCAAGAGAACTAAAGCCAAAGAAGAAAGGTGATCCTAGCAAGTGCCTCCAATTAAAGAGAAATTATTCAATGTGGTTTGAAGTTTTCCAATGTTGAATGTAGAGAAAGAACTACCTCGAATTTAGATCCAATAGTTAGTAGGGGCATAGAAATTATTGAATCCACATCCTGCAGTCGATATGAGACAATTATATTGTGACGAACTCATTGAATTATTTGTGATAACCAAGAGGAAAAATGAGCAATCATGTTTGTCTGAATAAAATTAGATTGGAGAGGCATATTTGATAAACCATGTAACCAAAGATTACACTCCCTCCAAAATGTGATAAATTGATGCACACTATATAAGCCGCCAAACACGATGCCTACGCATGGAAAACATATATACACTAACTCAGAGGTCTATAGATAAATTTGATGAGTACGTAGAACCTCTCAACTATATCATAATACGTCAAATTCTCAGCTGAAAGAGCATTAAACAAATAAATAGTCCTTAAACTCTATAACGAACGAACAAAACATGCAATAATTATTCGAAATACATACATCTTATTCTAATTACATAGACCACCTCTAATAATTAATTTATCACATATACTAATGAAGCAACAAATAAATGTTTAGAAAAATAGAAATAGTTTCTATAAGCTAGAAAAATTAAACTAGGCTTACTTTGACGAGACATATATTTTTATTAATAGTTTATATGGATATTCTAGTCAAAATCTTGACATCTTTTTCAAGGTTTAATTAATATTTCTACCATATTACGACAATACGAATTGATCTTTCCTATCAATTTCCGATCATTCAACTCATGAAGATTAGGATGAAAATATTCAATGTACCATAGGGTTTTTTTTTCTTTTTCAAAATACAATGTACAATAGTTTATCTTATGAATGAATTTAATTTTTCTAATAATTTAATTTTTCAGGAGGACAGAGGGAAATAAGTGGCATTTTTTTTTGTATGGAAAAATAAAATTGAAAATGAATTAAAAGGTTTTGAAGTACACGCGCCATTCAATGAATTGAACCCGAATTCCGAGTCCGACTCCGTTGTATAGTGGTTTCCGTGCCCGTCTTAACTCTGACTCCGTTTCTTTTTATGTCGTTTTCCGTTATTTAGGTCGGTTGACGACGTCGAGCATTTTCTTGTTCTTTTTTAAGCTCTATCTTTACGGTTCCAATTTGGATTATGGTTTTAATTTTTAGATTCATTGAATGAAATTAATTCGGTGAATGTCAATTCAATATATCTATTTTTTTCGAATTCTATGATTTTAATGGTAGATAGTTTACTAAAATGAATTTAATTCAGTTGTATTGTAATTCACATGTAATTTATATTTGAATCTCTAGTTCTCAAATATTATTGTTGAAGTAAAAAATAGTAAAATAATATTTTTAGTATTTATATTCTAAATTTAAAATTTTAAAATATAGAATTTTACTATATAAGGTAAATATTTTATTGTAGTGTGCTATAAGTATATTTTGTTCAAATTAAAACAAATATAACAAAATATACTATAAATGATATAATATTGTAAATAATATTTATATAAAATTTATACTATAAAATATATTTATTGTTTTTTAACTTAATTCTTGTATTGACTTCTTAGTCAAAAATATATATTTTAGGCACAAATTGATATATTTAAAAATATCCTCATATATCTCCATATTGTTATGATATTGTCCATTCTGGGCACAAACCCTCATGGCTTTGTTTTTGGTTTCACCCAAAAGATCTCATACCAATGGAGATACTATCTTTTACTTTCCTAAATTTATTTCACGCTCGTGTTAAGTCAAGGTACTACAAGAGGAAAAATTGTAAAATCTAATCTAATTTATTGTAACCAATTAGTTAACATGTTGGTTAATCATATTATAGAACAAAAAAAGAATAATATTAAAGATAATAATTGACTTATCAAATTATCTAACAAGCTATTAAAAAAAAATTAACAGCTCCTCGTCTATTTTTTTATTATTGTTTTTTTTTAAAACATAATTTGTCCTTGGTCACTTTTTTTTTACATAAAATCCAGCTTAGAAAGTTGAATGACTAAAATAGATATTTTGAAAGTTGAGAAGAATCAATTTGAATTTTTTCAAGAATCAAAATGAACAGATTACTATAAATTAGTCGATCGAGTGGGTAAATTAAAAATAAAATAATTAACCCACTAAGCTTAAACATATATTTTTCTTTAAAAAAACTTGAAAGATATGATATCACATGAAATCTCTTAAAAGAAAAGAGAGCACATTATTCCATGAGATAGGAATGGGAAAATTTCTAAGTTGATTATGAATAAAACCTTTACAGCTAATGAAGCTTAGAAGCCAGCACAGTTTCATGAATGCATCTGATTTCAAATCAATTAACCCATTGATCCAAATCTAATAAAAATAGGATTAAAATAATCCAATCTTTTTGTATTGATTATTAAAGGAGCAAATCAAATAGGTCCCAAGTTGAGATTTTTGTATTTGGGACTTTGAGAGATTTTGTGTTTACAAACAAATAAAATATTAAAAAAATATTAAAAAATATAAAATTATATATAAAAAAAATACTTGTGCTAGGTTTTGATTTTGCATGTGTGTGGGATCCAAACACAGCCTTAATTTTTTGGGATTTTCACAGTGCTACTCTTCCATCTCCAAAATTTTTGTGCAAGTGGCTTTGTTTCCTTTCATTGATTGTTTGTTTGATTTTTTAAATATTTATATAGTTTTTTATTTTTATTTTTTAATATTATAGCTTAAATAAAGGATGAATATTTGAATTTATGATGTAGGAATAAGAACAAACTTGAGTATAGCTAAATTGATTGAGGTGTTGTATGATTATGGACTGAAAGGTTGAAGATTTAAGCTAGCTTCATTTGATAACCATTTAGGCCCCGTTTGATAACCATTTGGTTTTTGAAAATTAAGTTTTTTTTTTTTTTTTTACAATTTCTCTTTATCTTTTTTACAATAATTTACATCTTTTCTTGACATACCATTTAAGTTTCTAGCCAAATTTTAAAAACAAAAACATGTTTTGAAAACGATTTTTTTTTTAGTTTTCAAAACTTAGCTTGGCTTTTGGAAACATAGGTAAAGTAGATAAGAAACATCATGAAAATCTATTGGTAGAAATAGTATTTTTAGACTTAATTTTTAAAAACAAAAAAATGAAATGGTTATCAAACGAGGGCTTAGTTTTTGAAATTTGTATTTGTTTTCTAATCATTTCTCTACAATATGTTTCATCTTTTTTTATAAAACATTTGAATTCTTAACCAAATTTCAAATACAAAACAAGTTTTTTTGAAAACTATTTTTTTAGTTTCCAAAACTTAACTTAATTTTTGAAAACATATCTAAAAATAGATAACGACAAAGAAACTCAGGAGTAAAAGTAGTATTTATATATTTAATTTAAAAAAAAATAAGAACGATTACCCGAAGAGACCTTAAATTCTCACCTACATGTTATTAAACTAAAAAAATGATATTAGAATTGGTTGAGTCATACTCATATTAACCCTTTAAAATTTTATATTTCATATTTATTTTGTTTTGATCTATAAATCTAGTTCATTTATCATCTTATAGTTATTTTTACATGACAATAATTAGATTAATTAGTCTCAAAATATTTGGATAACAAACTTAATAATTCAAAAGTTTGAAAATCAAGAACCCAATCAAGCATGGTTACATAGTTAAACTAACTATATATTATTTGTCACTTTCTCGAATTATTGACGAAAAAACAAAACATGTTTTAAGGTTTATGGAATAAAATGGAGTAAATATTAAAATTCATATGCTAAAATATGATTAAAATATAATTTATGAGTTGTTTTATTCCATTTTCTACCATCTGGGGCGGTGTGCTTACCAAGTTGGCAAAGATACATTGTACGTAATTATGAAGAAATAATCAACTTGTCTTTCCAATTATTTTAGGCATATTTGATACGTAATATTATTTTGTTTTTTGAGAAAGTATTGTTTTGGATTTTAATCATTGCTTTTTGTTTATTAATATTTTCTATTCCATATAAAGAATTGTTAAAATAATTATAATGTAACGGTTCACAATGTAATTTCAACTAATAAAAGTCACATGTGTAATGGATTTCTTATACTGTGTATTAATTTTCGTAGAGTAAATACAATCTCTAATATTTAATATTTTGATTCTTTTTCCTACTCTCATGTTCTATTCAAAGGTTGAAGGGGTTTATTTTCAAGGTTGGAAACTTCAATTGATTCTTGAAGTATTATTGATCTTCGAGAAGCATTCTTTATTCTGATAGTCATTGATCTTCATAATGTGTTATTTATTCTAACAATAATTAATTTTTAGGAGATTCTAGTGACTTCACACCTTCATTATGAATTCTCTCTAATTTTTTTGTTAGTTATAAATCTCAAAATGGAGGAGTGAGTTCTCTATTTATAGAGTTCCTCAATGGATTTAGGTCTTGGATTAGGTTTAGTTGGCTTGAGTCTGGTTGACTTTAGGTGTAGCCCTTGAGGGTTGGACTTTGCTAATTACGGTCTTTCCTAGTGAATTTTGTATAAAATTGACTCAAATTTTATATAATTGTATATAT
Source organism: Trichosanthes cucumerina (assembly GCA_036507285.1). Taxonomy (NCBI): domain Eukaryota; kingdom Viridiplantae; phylum Streptophyta; class Magnoliopsida; order Cucurbitales; family Cucurbitaceae; genus Trichosanthes; species Trichosanthes cucumerina. Next base: position 101,387,428 of record CM071835.1, read on the forward strand.
ATATTTGTATTTGTCATAATTTAATTTATGAATTGTTACAAAATTGATTTCGTCATTAATATTAGGTAGTGACGTGACAACTTCTAACTGGTCAAAATTTATACTAAGCAATAACCAATTACCTATAGCTTTAATTATTATTCAATATATATATATAGATAGATATATTGATATAGATATATCTATATCAATAAAAAAAAATAATAAAAAAAGGTACTTTCTCTAGTGATTTATGACAATAATAATCACCACGACTAAAAATAATTTTTATTCAAAATTGAAGGAAAAATAATTAAAAACTTTGTGATTTTGAAATCATTTGTAAAATTGTGGTAGTTCTTGATAGGTTTGACATCATTTTTTCAAAAGATTTCAAATATACTTGAAACCTTTTTTTTTTTTTTTAAATCTAGAAGATACGACTTGATACGCAAATTGCCAACATTACTCAAACTATCGTAATTTTCTTAATATCTTTTTAAAATACAAAAAATTGTAATTAGTTTTAAAAAATACAATACTTCTATTGTTTGAATTTTTCTGCTATGAACTAATGATTTAGCCATTTGACCAATATAACATTTTCAATAACCATTTTTTTCTAATCTTTGCACAATGATTTTGCTTCTTAAAACAATATCCATCAAACCCACTCAATAAAAGGACCTGTCAAAGTTAATGGGGGCATCTGCCTCCACTAACCTTTGTTTCTTTTATTTTCCTTTAGAATGGCATATTTATGATATTTCTAGAAGTTCAAATCAAAACCAAATTAATTTTTAGCAAAGTTATTGTGATTAAAAAAAAATACTTCTTTTAGTTTAGTTACGAACCATGATAATTAATATTTTATTTATTGAATTATGTTTTTATTAATCTATAAAAAGTTAGTTAAATAAATGAATAATTTAACCCTAATACATTAGTATTTCATTCATGATATTAACGGGAGACTATGAAATTCTTCTAGAGAGTGTATAAAATTATAATCTTACTTTTTATGAAAATGTAAGAAAAAATATTCATCAAAGTATCATTGAAAATCCTAATGAACAAATGTCTTATATTTAATAAACATGCATTCCCTTTAAAAGTTATTATATATATATTAGCATTTATATTCATATCCATGGCATTTTGTTGACATTGTATATATTTTTAATGTGGATTAAAAGTATAGTGGAAATATCGATTAGCTCATTGAATTAATGTGAAATCCATAAAATTATGAAGTTGTGTCCATATGTTGAAGAGTATTAAAGACCTCAAGTGTAAAGATAAAAACAATCCATACAATATTCATACAAAAATTAATGTTTTGTGTGATAATCATTTGATTTTTTTTTTTATAATTTTGTATTTTTGAAAGTTAAGCCTACAAATATTATTTTCACTTATGAATTTATTTATTTTGTTATCTACTTTCTATTTTTTTTTAAAAAAATAAATCAAGCCAAAATTTGAAAACTAAAAAAAAAACAGAGTGTTTAAAAGTTTAATTCTGATTTTAGAATTTGGCTAAAAATTTTAATGTTTTCTTAAGAATCTGAAAAATTATAGTAAAAAATGATAAGGAAACAAACAAATAAAAAAGAAAATTAAATTCAAAATCAAAATGGTTATCAATGTGACCTAAGTAAAAGAAGTTTTGATAAAAAGATCTATTGGAAAAAAAGTTTTGAACCCACAAAGAAAAGTACAAACAACTTTATCTATTATAATCCAACTATGCTTACTATATGATTTTGTTTAATGGGCAGTATGATGACCTTTTTAATATTAATTAGTAAAAATCAATTTATACCGCTAAACTATGAGAAAAATCAATAAAAACTCTAAATTAATACTTGTATTAATTGAAATCATGAACTCTTACAAATATATCAAATTGTACATCCAATTAGACTCCATTTAAAAAGTGTCAGTTTTATACCTGTAAAAATTTATGATTATATTAATTAAACTCTTAAACTTTTATAAATGAATTAATTTAGACCAATTGTTTCAAATAATTTACGATTTTTAAATAGAGGATCTAGATTTTAAAAAAAGTCTACAAATATGTGAAAATCAGCACGGACAATTTTCAAATTAAAAGTAATTGATTAAAGTTGACGAATTTAATTGATATAATTATAAATTTACATAAGTGTAAACTAACATTTTTTAAACAAAATCTAATAGAAAATGTGGATTGATGCCCTCATAAAAGTTTACCGTTTAAATTAATACAATTATTAGCTTAATGTTTTTATTGATGACATTCTAAAGTTTAAGCATATAATTTATTTTTTTATTTATTGAGTATAAGTAACGGATTTAACTTAAATCCAGGAATAAAACGTATAAATTATGCCACTATTATAAAATAATATATGCCAACTTCCCAAAACCCTTCCCCTATGTTTTTTTTTAACACACATTCCATGATGTTGGAATCACTTTCCTTGCATGGACTTTTATTTTGACCTACCCATTAAAATATTAATAAGATATATTTTAATTTAAATGAGTATAGTTTAGTAAATAAAACATTAATTATCGTCTCAAATACTGATAGTTCGACCTTCTATCCCTATCATAGTTAAACTATAAAAGAAAAAAGAAAAAAATGATATATTTTAATTATATCGACATACAATAGTCTTTATTTTAAGTTTCATAATATTAATTTCAGTTTCGTGTTTTATATTAGTCTTATGACTCTTCTCTATTTCTAAAAAAAATGTTTACTCAAAAAAACTTCTTTAAATTGTATAATGCATACAAATTTTGGATATTAAAAAAAAGTTTCTTATTTCCTTTTTTTGAATATAGATAAAGAAATATATCTTCTCCTTTTTTACTTTAAAAAAATGATATTTTTAAACCTATAGGCTATAATTTTAAGCGTACTTATTATTTTTAATTTTTTTAAAAAAATATGTGGTCAAATTACCAGGTAGGCTTAACTAAATTAAAAGATAAATTTACAAAATAAATAATAAAAACTATAGAGACTAAAATGGCAATTTAATTCAAACGTTTTAAAAACAATTGCTACCTAAAGTAAAACAATTACCGTGTTTCTTTCATTGACAAGACAAGAGTGATTAAGAAAGAATAATTAATTAATAAAAACCCCCTTGTCCTACTCCTTATCAGAAAAAAACCCCGCTACTTTTGCTTAATTGTAATTTCACCCCAACGCGGATTCGTATTCGGATTCATTCATCTGCACGGCTTTGACAATTCTTTAGTTAATAATACAATACAAACACACCACATGAAACGGCCCCTTAGTTTATTTATTTATTTATTCCTTTTTCTTTTTCTCCTAATGGCTTGGAAATTTCCTGTTTGGAGATCATTAATTTAATTAATAAATATACAAAAGTATTTACTTCACATGCTAAAAAAGGAGAAGAAAAAGGGATCTAAATTATTTAACATTTTTTTAGTACAATAAATAATGGAGGGTTCGAACCACTGATTTCGTAGTCGTTAATACATTTCATATGTCAATTAGTTATGTTCTCTTTGACCATTACTTAACATTTTAGATCGTTTTCATCTATAAAAATGAAATCGTATAATATTAAAGGAAAAATAATACACCCAGATACAAGTAGAACTAATGATTAATGCTCTAAATTGATCAACTCTAATATAGTTGAGTAGCTGTCACTTTTTTTTTATTTATTTGTTTAGACTACATTTGAGATTGATTTTGCATGCTTAAAATTGACTAGGAAGTAATTAATTGTGTTTTTTCTTTTGATTTCGAAATTATTTGTATATAAATATTTAGTAAAATTGATTATAAATTAATTTAAAAAAAAATCATTTTTTCAATTACATTAGACATGTTTGGGAGTGATTTTGGAGTGACCAAAATCATTTTTGACATATCTAAAATCACTTTCCTACCCAAAGTGTGATGTTTGGCAATATTAAGCAAGAGATTTTGGAAAAATCCAAAATAATTTGAAGTTATTCATTTCAACCACTTAGGAGGTGATTTCCAAGTGATTTTTTTTTGTCAAATGATTGTAATTTAAAATGATTATTATTCATTTTTTAAAATAGTATACTTTTAATGACGAGTAAAAAACATAACCTTTTGTCAAAATTCATAATTTTTCATAAAAAAAAAATCAAAACCAAAATCACTATTAAAAGTATAGAACCAAACATGAAAATGATTATATGAAAATCACTTATAATAAATCAATTATAAACAAATCAATTACACTAAAATCAATATTTCTAAAATCATTCCCAAACATATACTAACGGTAGCTTTTGAGATTCTCTCCCTAAAGAATGAACCAAACACGAATCTACTTCATATTATAACCTTTTAAGCACATTTAACATAAATTATTTTAAAAGCTAAAGTAATTTCACAATAAGATTTAATGGGTTGTAGCTAAACTAAGCATAACTCCACGGTCATTGACATGTATCCTTAATTAAGAAGTTATAAGTTTGAATTCTCCACCTCCAAATATTATTGAAGTAAAAAAATAAAATAAAATTAGTAGTTGTATGTATGTTTAAATTTTGTGATGTAATATCCTAAATAAGGAAAATATTCTTTAAAAAAAAAAAAACTCTAGACTTGTGTTGGGTTAATATTATTAATATCCGATATTTTTATGTTGGTCTCTAAACTTCCAAATATATATATTTTTTTTTTCCTTAAACTTTACCTAAAAAGATGTTTAATTTCTGTCATTGAATATTCATCGTGGATATATTTAACTCTAAAATCTTGTCTAGTTTGAAATTTGACTCTAACCTACGTTACAACATATGAGATCATTTACTTGTCTACGTAGACATTTACCCATTAAATAAATAAAGACCTCTCCTTAAAAAACAAAAAGAAAAAAGAAGAGACATGTAAGCATTAAATTTCTAAACAAAAAAAGCTTGAAGACTAAAGGAAAATGTATACTTTTATGTTAGTGAGTTAAATTACAAATTTGGTCCATATGATTTTGAAAAAATTATAATTTAATCCTCACAATTTTAAAATATTAGAGTAGTCTCTATGTTTTGATAAAAGCCTCCAATGAAATCTTGTAAATAGTTATTTTAGTTTGATAAAATCTTCATAAATAGTCTTTTTATCAAACTACGTGAACTGGTTACAATGTATCATCAAATCATAACGACAAAATTCTAACTTTAAAAATATAAAAATTAAATTATAACTTTCTTCAAATTATAGGGGTCAAATTTACAATTTAACCTTATATTTATTAGAGATAAAAATGACATCAAATAAATTTTAAAAATAACCTTTCAAATAAAACAACTACTTCAAGTTTTTAGGGGCAAAAATGAAAAAAAAAAAAAAGTAAGGTGGGCCCATAAGGGGTTTTCAAAAAAGAAATTGAAAAGACATTGTCTTGGATCAATGTTTGCACTAACATCTGATGGGCTATGGTGGCCAGCCCAAAGTGGGAGATAGGGATGTCAATTGTCAAACCATATTATCTCATATTTTTCTTTAATATTTTCTTTTTTGTTCGATTTTTTTTAGGAATTGGAAGATTCAAACCATTAAATTCGTGTTAATACAATCATATACTAATTGAGGTATTCTCTTTGATATTAAGTTAAAAGCTTTTTTTTTTTCATTCTTAAATATAAGATTGCAAATATAAGTAAACTTTTGAACATTTAATAAGGTAACTAATTACTTAGTTGTAAGACTTATACTTAACTAATTCTCTATTTTACGGATACAATAATATTGAGCTTGATTGTCATCTCCTCCCTTTTTTTTATTACTTAAGAATATTAGTGTTGATTTTGGATTGTCAACTAACGTATAGTTTGATTAGTCAAAATATAATTTTTTTTAAGAGTTTAACAATAGGTAGAGTAGAGAAATCCAAACTTCTAATATACTAATTGTATGACTGAAGGTATAAATCTTAATCAGTAGAACGAACTATTATGAAGGTTGATTAAAGTATAAGCAATTTACCGAAACAATTAGGATTCAAAACTCTAATTTAGTCCTTATTGAACTAAAAAGCGAAAGTGTTGAATTTGGATAATTTTCTACCATGGTTTCGTGCCCAAAATTGTTGATTTAATTGGCAAGTGTTTAGGTAATTTTTTTTAGCTTGATCTTGAGGATGTTATTGGTTTTTAGTTAAATTATAAAAAATGTCGTTGATTTATGGGTTTGGTTTCAATTATACCCTTTAATTTTAAAATGTCTCATTTTAATATTTGAATTTTGATATTTGTTTCAAAACAACTCTTGAAATTTTTTTTCGTTAAATTTATGGACGAAAAATGACGTATTTACTATTTACATATGTTTTGTTTAACATATATTTTCAGATATATTCACATGAGTAACAATACAAATGCAAGAACACAATTTTTCGTCCATAAATTTAACAAAAAAAAAAATCTCAAATAATTGTTTTGAAATAAAGTCAAGAATTAAAATGTAATTTTTCAAAATTTGAGAATCTAATTGAAATCACGTGATTTTTCTTTTTTTGGTATAATTTTACTTTCATTGTTTCCCTCTTTTTTATAATTAGAAATCGAATAAACAGACAATTATAAATAAAAGAGTTTTATTTCAACTCCTTAAAAGAGCTTTATTACAAATAACACAAACATGTTATGGCTAAGCCTATTTGATACCAATTTTGTTTTTAAAATTGTGCTTTTTTTCCCCATAATTTCTTTACTTTCTTTTCTTATTTCTTAAAAGCAAACGGTTTGAATTCTTAGTCAATTTCAAACACACAAATACCGTTTTTTAAAACTATTTTTTTTCCATATTTAGGAAATTTTGCGCATCAAAATATTTTTTCATGCGCTTTAATGTCGTTTAACTCGTGTTCTGAAATTAATGACATATGACATTTTTCGTACTGTGTATTTCGTCCAAATTATCGCGAGAACATCATGCTATCTAGTTCTCGCTCTCGTAGGCTCGCTCTTGCCTCCCCTCATGATAGTGATGAATGGTCGAAATTTTGGAGAAAAGAAATAGACTAGGGAAATCATGAGCGAGAGCGAGAGCGAGAGCGAGAACGAGAACGAGAACGAACCTACAAGAGCGAGAGTTCAAGGTCCGCGAGGGAAAGTCAATGTGAGCGAGTGATCATTTGCAAAAGTCATATCACGACCGAGAGCGAGCCAACAAGAGTGAGAGTGTGAGGTATGAGAGAGAATCAACGTGAGCAAGTAATCTTTGCATTAGTCGTATTGTGAGCGAGAGCGAGAACGATATTACGAGAGCGAGAGTGGGAGGTCCATGAGAATGAGTCAACGTGAGTGAGTGATCATTTGCAAAGTGGTATCGTGAGCAGGAGCAAGAGCGATTTCACGAGAGCGAGAGTGTGAACATGCAAGACAGGTATAATACTGTCATTCTAGGTAATTTGTCGCGGCTTGCCACATCATAATACGTCAACTTTCATTATTTTGAAGTGTCGGATCCCAGGGGCGGATTAAGTGAAGGCTTAAAGAGGGCTTGAACCCCCTCAAATTTTTTACTTTATATAATATGTGAAGGAAATAGCCAATGAAACATTTAAAAAATATTTAGGTGTTGAGTGAGTTATAATAACACCGATTATTAAAACATGTGCTCCAACCAAGTCTTTACATATTTTTTTTGGAAAAAAAAAATACAGATCTTAAATTGATAAGCTTACCCGGCATATTTGACTTTTTTACATTTCGCCTCCCATGTTTTCAATTTCGTTCATTCAAAAAAAGAAAGAAATAAAAGAAAAAACATATTCCCACGTTTTGTCTTTTTGTTCTTTTTTATTTTTATTTTTGGAGCCCACGTTTTTCTTGAGGGTTATCTACCCGTCGATACCAATGAAATATGATCTTATATATAAAAACGTCTGAAAATATAAATATAAATTTTAAAGTTGAAAGGTTAAAATAAAATAATTTTTTCAAAGATGGTAGTATAATTAAAACTTAGAGAGGTATTTTTATAATTTAACTTTTTTAATTATTAAGTATTAAAAAAAGAAGTTGTTTAGTTTACTTAGCAACATTTTAAATAACAAGAAATAAAACTAAAACATAAAACCCTTTCATTTCTCAGCCATCACATTTTTCATCCATGGACAATAAGTTGCCCCCACTCTCCTCTAAACTCCATAGTCCCATCATGTACTTTTCTGACTTTTTAATTTTAATATAATGAGATTAGGGAGATTCAAATTATAATAAGTGATTAATAATACATTCGATATACGTTGATACGCTATATTATATTCTTTCTTTGACATTTTTGTTGGGCTTTTGGTAATATATTGAAAGTAAAATTGTCCCACATCTGAAAGATGTAAGGAAGTGATGAACTTCTGACACTATAAAAGAAAGCAATGGTTTTGAGGTCTAATACATTCAATATGTCATTGAGCTATATTCTTTCTTTGACATTTTTGTTGGGCTTTTGGTAATATATTGAAAGTAAAATTGTCCCACATCTGAAAGATGTAAGGAAGTGATGAACTTCTGACACTATAAAAGAAAGCAATGGTTTTGGTTTCAAAGCATCCCAATATAAATACTTTAAACTTGTTGTACTAACTCTAGTTAAATTCATACTTTATATTCTCTGGTTTTTCACATAGTGGATTTATATATATATATATATATATATATATATATGCTTATTCCTAGTAGTGTGAGGTTTTTTCTAACAAGTGGTATCAGAGCTCATGTTTATAGTTTCTTGGATTTTTTAGTATGCTCTATGGTTGCAGAGCTTCCATATCAGAAAAAGAATTTTTTGAAACGAGCTATAGTTGTTCACTATTTGCAGATTCGCTATGAATGAAGTAGATATTTCAAGATTTATGATTTCAGTAAAGATTTATGTGGAGATATATTGTGGGTTGTTGTCCCTAACAATTTCATCATGTACTTTCATTTTTTTTCGTTTTCATTTTTCAATGCTCAAAACTCATCCATATTTTCACCTTTGAAGTCATGTTGCTAACTTTCTCTACCAAATGTTGCTATTCGACTAATGTTGATTTGGTCGATTTAATTGGTTTGACTCTACCCGTTACAATTTTTTGAGTTTAATTAATTTAAGGCTAAACTACGAAAGGATACACAATATGAATAGGAAAAGAAACAAAAATAAAAATACCCACCATAATAGAGTATAAACAAAACAATAATTAAAAAAAATTAAATTACAAAATTAGTCTTTTTTTTTTTAAAAAAAAGTTAATTTAATTATTGTGATTTTAAAAGTTAGAATTAGTTGATTCTAATTTTCTCCCTATAAACTAAATTTATAATTTATAACTTAATTAAAAAGAATCATGTTATGTTATTTTAAGTTTTATCTTTTTAAATACTGTGTTTTAGTCTTCACTTTACTAGATTATTTTTTTATCCTTGCCGATAGATTTTTATTTTTAATTTATAAAATAATTTACAATTAGACTCCATATATGTGACTTAAAAGTTCACACCATGTTATTTAAAAATTCAATCCTATAAAATATGAAAACTTAAAAGAGGACAAAAGCACTGTGTGATTTAAGATTTATGGGCCAAAATAATCTCTCTAAAGATATAAATATGAAACGACTAAAAAAATACAAAATGAATTAGATGATAGATTTTATAAATAAAAAAAAGATGTAAACGACAAAGAAAAAAATTAACGAAGACAACAACTCTTGATATAATAGACATAATTTTCTTCACTTGCATATGGTGAATCTTTTTCTTTTCTAGCTTAGATTTTGTTAACACTTTAACAAAAATAAAAATGAACTAAAAAAACGAAAAAAGATAAAAGATAAAAGGGGTAATATGGTGCAACGAGTTCGGTTTATGATGGGCCTTGTTGGACTGGATCAGAATGGCCATAACAAAATGGCCTATTTTTATTCATTTATTTGTGAATATTAGAATCCCAATTCCAACAAACGTATTTTTTGTACAAAACAAAAATAAAATATTTTAAAATTCATCTAATTTAGTCAGTTTTATAACTATTTAATTTTTTATTTTTAAAAATTAAGCCTACACAAACTACTTCCTTTGTTACTTTCCTGAGTTTATTTGTTGTTACCTACTTTTTAAGCACATTTTTAAAATATGAAAAAAGTATTTTTTGAAAAATATGTTGTTTTTATATTTGAAATTTGGCTAACAACTCCAATCTTTCAAGAAGAAATGTAAAAATCATAGTGAAGAAACACTAAGAAAACGAACACAAATTTTAAAAACAAAAAGCAACAAAATGAAACCGTTATCAAATAAAACTTTAACATTTCGGACAAATTAAAGGTATCATAAACATCATTTACACTATGTCCCCTTATTTGTAGTTTTTCTAGGGGGGTTAAATACAATTAAACAAAAATTTAAACATGGGTGATATAGGATATGAATTCTAGTTTTATAGTTATCTTATGATTTCTTAGGTCAACGTACAATAATTGCGACAATAGAGAAGTAAACCATCGTCCTTTGGAATAGTAATCAGTGTCTTGTCCATTGAGCCATGCTCGCATTAATAATTATCCTATAATATTTAGTGATGAAAATTTTTATAAAACTGCAACTTTCTAAATAGATGATAATCATAGAATTTAAATCCACTTTCTTGAGTTTTCATAGAGTTTAACCTAAGTTATAAAAAATCACTTATTTTTTTCAAGTGCCTTTATTAAGGCAACCTATTAGGATTATAAAAATTTATGAAGATGCATTTCAGTGATATCAAAAATATAATTCATGGCGAGAAGTCATGAGTTGAATCCCTACCCCCAATTGTTGATCTAAAAAAAATATTAAGATTATAAAAGAAATGATCATTTATTCACTATTAAAATACAAAAATAATATGAAAAATAAAAGTCGAGTTACGTAAAAACTAATACAAATTAAAATGTATGAAATTTAATAGCATCCTTATAAATATTTATAGGGGAACATTGTGTTTAAATTATACATCTAGCCATTCAAAATTGAGCATTATGTGTGTATTTAACCTTTAATTTTTTTTTTTAAAAAAACAATTATTTATACGAACTTTTGTTCACGTTTGTTTCTAGCATTTAACGTTGTTAAGATCATTAACGAGGATGTGGATTTGTAACATGGGCACTTGAAAAACTTTTAGTATTGTCCAACTAAAATAAATGAACAAAATGTGTAGGCCTCACGTAGTTAAAAAAAAAAAAAATGTGGCTAAATATTATTTAGGTAATGGCTAGAAATAATACAAAAAGTTTTGAATCTTACATAAATAACCTCATTTTGAATCTATTGTTTTTGTAGCATTTCTCGTTGATGATCCCTTCTCGGTCGGGATCATCACAGAGAAATTATCCTAAAAAAAGTTTTCTTCATCTTCACTTTCTCCTTTCCATTCTTTTGGGTGAATCCAATAAAAAGTAAGCAAAATCGAGAAGTTTCTCTCTTAATGCTTTTTCGGTGGCGATTTTTAGGAAAAAAGAAAATACAATGTCAATCTCAAAGATTACCATCGAAAATGGCATTACATTTTTTTTAATTTTTAAAATTAAAATTTGTACCTTTTCCAATGTTGGTCTTAAAGATCACCACACCGAAAAAAGCATTCGAAAGCATAGAGAGAAACACTTCTGAATTTTTTTTGTCATTCCTCAATGACAATCCCGACCATTATCATTGGAGAGTGCAAAAACAAGTTTCTTACAAATGGACTATTTATATAAACGGCAAAACCTTTGCGCTATTTCTAGCCATTATCCATATTATTTGAGTATGAATAGAAAATTACTCTTATAGTACTTACTTCTCCCATTCACATTTTTCTTGTTAGTTAAAAAAAAAACATAGGTATAAATTAAATATTTCATCTTAAAATAGGTAATATCTTGTCCAATAGATTATGTTTAAATTGACCATTCCATTCATACTCGATCACATAATTAATTGCAAATTCGAGCATAACTCATTGGATGAGGCATCCATCATCATTTCAAAGGTCAATAGTCCGATGTTTCATACCACAATTGTTGACCTGAAAAAATCACATAATTAATTAATTAGTTTTTTAAATACGACATATGGGTATGAAAATTTAAACCTAAAATCTCTTGAAATATGAAATTTTTTTCTCGTGTTTCTTTTAGATGCGGAGTGAGGGGCTTCGAACCTCTAAACGTCATGGTTGAGTGTGCATATATTTTAGGCCATTGAAACTATACTTGTGTTGAGCAGATGCTCGTGTTGGTTATAATGAATTAGTTCAAAATGGTACTTTGTTTTATATCATAAACCTCACGATATTTTTAAATATTGCTAATGTAAATAACCATAAATCATAATAGTATTAAAAAATGTTCTAACTATTACAATAACAGAAAATTTTCTAAAATATTGCAACTTGCCACACATCATCATACCAACTCAATTGAATTTGATCTAATCTACATTGACCTCTCAAAATTTAAATAATTATATTACAAAAATAGAAATAAAACTTACTTATGGAGCTTAAAATAATAATAATAATAATAATAAAAAAAAAAAAATCATTAGAATCAGTATCACAGTAAAAAGCATAATTGTTTTTTGTTTGGTAATGAGTTAATAGCCAAACAGCCCCTTATTCAATTCAAACACTCCATCTTCCTCACTGGACTCATAAATGGCGCTTTATGACCTAAACCTGCAAATTTCCTCTTCTTTTTTCTCCATTCCCTCAAAGCTCAGAAGTAAAATTTATTGAAACTTCTTTTTGGATAGCAGACAAATTAGAAGTTTTGAGGGTTCCAATTCGATCCGCCATTAAAGAAAAGTTGCAGAATGAGAGAGAGAGAGAGAGAGTTTTGCAATTGCAATGGCGAGTCTCATTAAATTTTGGTTGTTAAGAAGCTGCGTCTGTGGATCTTTCATGGTTGAGCAGGTGAAAGTTTTTAATGGCCAACCCCATTAAAAAAAAGTACTCTTCTCTGAGAAGAAGACTTTCCAATTCCCACCGACACCTCTATATAAATGGCTGAAATTATTACTCTCTGTACGTTTTTCCAACTCTCTCACCTGTTTTTTTTTTGTTTGGTTTTTGATTTCCTTGTTACTATCTCTCTCTTGTTGAAGGGTCTGAAACTTCTCTGCGTGTTTCTCTCTCTAGAGTTATGGTTTATTCGAGGAAGTTCAGAGGAGTCAGGCAGCGGCAGTGGGGCTCGTGGGTGTCAGAAATCCGCCACCCATTGCTGTAAAATTCCCTCTTCATTACGTTTTTTTGTTCCGATGATATAAATATATGTGCCATTGATTGGGTTTGTCGGTTTAGAAGGGCTCTGTATCCCTATCCCCATTTTTTGTCTGTTGCCCACTGCCCATAACCTGTTTGTTGATTTGCCTGTAAGAAACTTGGCGGCCATGGCGGCATAGATTTGTAGACTACATTGTTGTTGTAAATGTGTGTGTTTTTGCTTGTGTTTGTTGGTTAAAAAATGCTTTGAAACCCCATGTTTTGTCTGGTGCCCATAAGCTGTTTGTTGATTTGCCTGAAAGAAGCTGAGCGGCCATGGCATTGACATGAATATATCTGCTGATTTGTGAACTACATTATTTATCACAAACGTTGTGTATTCTTCTGCTGTAAAAATGTACACGTTCTTGCGCGTGATTGTTGGTTCAAAAAAGCTCTGAAAAGTGAAAGCTTATCTTCTTTCTGATGCCTTCAACGTGTTTGTTGATTTGTTCCAAAGAAGCTAGCCGGCCATGGCCGTGCTCATTTTTCAAGATTTGAAACTACATTACACCTTGAGCGCACGTTCTTATGTTTTTCATGTGTTCTTTTTCTTTGTAGGAAGAGAAGGGTGTGGCTAGGGACATTCGACACAGCAGAGGATGCAGCACGAGCGTATGATCAAGCAGCCATCTTGATGAACGGCCAAAACGCCAAGACCAATTTTCCTGCATCAAAAGACCAATCTGAGGAAGCCAGTCATGGCCGTGGAGCTTCTCCATTGTCCCCAAAAGCACTTTCAGAGCTACTCAGCACCAAGCTCAGAAAGTGCTGCAAGAACCCATCTCCCTCCTTGACATGCCTGCGCCTCGACAGCGACAACGCCCACATCGGCGTCTGGCAGAAGCGCGCAGGCACTCGAGCTGCCTCCAATTGGGTCATGAGGATTGAGCTAGGGAAGAAGGAAACACCATTGCTGTCGCTGTCACCATCACCGTCACCGTCGCCCGAATTGGCGAGCCAAGAAGCTGATGGCCACCGGAATGGAATTGATGAAGAAGACAGAATTGCAATGCAAATGATTGAAGAGTTGCTCAATTGGAACTGCCCACTTCCTTCAACTTCAAGCTAAGTACAAGATCTCAACACAAAACTCAACTCTAAAAATAAAATGAACCCATTAGACCAAAACAAAGAAACCTAATTAATCTGTGTGTTTGACTGTGTATGTATGCATGTGTGTGTATATATATATATATGTTGTGCTTACTGTTACTGTCAGCTTGTGTAAAGCTGTTTATGGGAATTGGGAAGCTCAAAATCTGTACAAAGGGAGAGCTTTTGCATATAGATGAGTTGCTGTTTTATGTCAGGTTGAATCAAAATCATAGAGGATTATAAGTTATATATATATATAAATAGAAAGGAAAAGAAGTTTGCAGATTATGAGCAAAGGAGTAACTTTTAATGGGTTGATATTCCCAATAGTTGCAAACAATATGAATTCATATTTTGAATTTTCATTGTTATAGGTGAATTGTTTTCAGTTTTTTTTTTCCTGAATTTTTTAATACAATTTGGTAGAAAAATATATATGTATGATTGATATTTAAAAGTTTTTTTTTTCTTTTTTTGTAAGTTTTTGTGGATATAACTATTTTTCTTCTTCTTCTTCATTTTTTTAATTGAATAAATGAAATTATTGTTCATTTTTAATTGTTTGTGAATAATGTTTTAATATTGCCAATAATATTAACTTGATCTACATGTTTTTGGTTTATTTAATGTTTTGGTCCTATATTTTTATTTGCCATTATTTGATCCTTATCCTTCAAAGCAATATGGCAAGTAAGCCTTTAAAACTTTTATTAAAAAGTTGATTGGAAAACAACTTATACTTAAAACTATAGGTAGGAGACTTCCTAGGATTTTAAATCATAGGTTGTTTAATTATTGATCCATCCCTGTAATTCAATTATAACAACAACCAAAAATTAATTAATGACAGCATTTTAATATGTATTATAAAAAGTATAGAAACTAAAAATGTATTGAGAAATTTGCATGGAAAACTACTTTTCACATGCATTAATGTGATTTGACCGTATTACGAAATTAATGACATTTGACCTTTTTTGTCTGTGCATTCAAGTCCAAATTACAGTAAAGGCATCATCGACTCTAGTTCTCTCGCTCTCGCTCAAGTCACGTTCGCTCTCGTTCAAGTCTCGTTCTCGCTCGCGCTCTAAACATGATAGTAATTAAGTTGTCAAAATGCGGAGAAAAGAAAAAAAAATCGCTCTATAGTTGACTCGCTCTCGCTCTCATTGACTTCGCTCTCTCTCGCTCTATAGTTGATTTCGCTCTCGCTCTCACGACTCGCTTTCGCTTTCTCTCTACTACTCTAGCTATTCTCATCTATCTTTTTGTCATTTTTCTTTATATTTTTTCCATTAATTTGGCGCGAGAGGCGGCGAGGCGAATGAGAGAGGCGGCGCGCGAGGAGGCGTGAACAACGTCTTGGGGCGTGAGCAAGAAAGACCGCTTCATATTACCCTTATGAGTCATTTTTGCGCGCGTTATCGCGTCGAGAATAAAGTCATATTTCATTATTTTGAAATGTCGGTCGAATCGCCATTAATCGTTGGAAAATGGGTTATCCGTACGAATACCCCAAATGTATTAGAACCTACCTACCTATGATATGACAAAATAATATTTTTTCCAAATACTTTATAAAAGAGCAACCTAATTTGCCCAGCCTTCATAATTATATTATTTTAAATATAATTGATGTATATCGTTGCTTGTTCTAAAAATAGATATCATGAGAACGACCCAATTGTGCTATTAAGGGCGTCGATCCCACAAGAAGAGTCTTATATGACTCAAATATCTCAAACAAGATTGTCACTATAGTGTTGCACTACTCTTAATAATCAAGTTGAGAAATATTATTTCTAAGCTTAATATAATTTCTAAGTTAATATATATATATATATATATATATATATATATATATATATATAAACTGAGCTTAGAAGTAATTAAAGTATAAATCAAACTAAAGTAATATAAGGTAAATTGTAAATTCATCAATATGGTAACAATCATATACTAAATTTAATAGTTTGTCATCCAATTTAAACTTTGCTTTTTTTTTTTTTCTTTTTGTACAACCTTCGCAATTTAGTTGGAAATTTTTTAATGCTTTGTCTTGTATAATTTATGCTAGTCACATGACATGCAATTAATTATTGCCCAAGCTAATTGGCTCAAAATAATTTCAACTGCTTTTTTTCTTAAATAAATATTAATATTTATAATAGTAAGGATATTACAAAACTCTAGTATAAAAATATAATATTATATTGAAAAATATATATGGTTAAACTATATATATATATATTTTTAAAGCTATTATTTCCATACAAAATATATAGGTACGTTTTTTTTAAAAAATATATATTTGATAATGAGCCAATATTTTCTATTCATTTAAGCATGTTAAAATTTACAGGCAAAAGGTTTGAGAGAATATAAGTAGACTTTTGGAGTAAAAAATGTTTTGATCAAGCTCGTAGAAATGCTTTAAAAAACAAATCACAAAAGGAAGAAACTTTTAGCAATTATATATAAAATTTTAGCAAACTAAAAAAAAAAAAAATCAAAATCATCTAAAAATGATGTGGGGTTGAACAATGATAATAACTATTCATGAAGCAAAATTTGGGTATATTGAAAATTTTATTTGGGGTAGATATTGCTTCCGCTCATTAACGACCATGTTAGCATCATTTGAAAATGACACAAGTCCAAAAGAAAAATTCACGGTATAAACCAAAGAAAATATACTATGAAAATCCAACAAATTTGGTCGTTACTGTTGGTACCAAAATAAAGTTAAACGAGATTTTTGTTAATGTACCTTTATTTAGTTGAAATTTGGTAGCATTACAAATTGATATTAGAGCAAAATTTTAGACGAAATTATTAGAGACAACATGAGAATAACTCAACTAATTAAGATATATACTTTCGATCAATAGTTCAAATGTTCGAATTCTTCACTTTCGCTCGATGAACTCAAAAAAAAAATTGTTAATAATTTTTTCTTGTTTCGTTGATGTTATGGGTTAAAATTGGACCAACGAGAATGTGCAGTCAAATGACCAAAGCATAGAGTCAGACAGAATAAAAAGCCCAATACGAGGTCAAAACAGGCTGAAATCGAAAAGGGACCGAACCAAGGCGAAACAAGATGAGCGGGCGTGCTCGGGCCGACCTAAGTAGCGTGGTCGGCCTCGGCATAAAGCCGAGGCCGACGAGTAGGAACCTCTCCATTTGGGCTCTACCCCGCCCAACACCCCAAGAAAGAAGTCAAGGCTTGGGCCTAAGCCCAAGCCCGTGGTCAGCCTCGGACGAGGCCGAGGCCGACCAGATCCAAGGTCATACCCTGGGCCTTGCTTCAATCTCACGCGACCCATAGGCTTGTTTCCAACCCTCTCCCGACCTTTCCTTTTCTCAATAGGCCAAGAAACCCCACAGAGGACCCGGAGGCAGAGAAGAGGCGGAGCGAGAAGCGCGCTGGGGCTTTGGCCCCAGCGTGGTCGGCTTCTCGGCATGGGCCGAGGCCGACCCAGTAAAACTCCTCTGTTTGAGCTCTATCCAAGCCCTATGACACAAAGCATGAGCTTAGGTTTGAGTTTTGGCCCAAACCCGGTGATCGACCTCGGCCAAGGCCGTAGGCGGCGCCTACATGTTTGATCTCCAGGTCTCGCAGCGACTCAAAAAGGCCCGAAAGCCCATATTCAACTTCCCCACGATCTCTCATTTACCCAAGAGGCCACGCGAGGGGAAAACTATTTAATCTCTCTCAAGAGGGGAGAGAGAGGTAAGTTAATTCTAGTGACCATTATACAAAAACTTCTCTATAATTCTCTCAAGATCCTCACTGACTTAGGCATCGGAGCTTGTGTGGCCTACACCACACCGGTGTTCAGGTTTTCCTTGTCTTGCAGGCTGCGTTCTTCTCCTAAGAATTATAAATTTACCGTCGTTGTCACGTGGAGGTCAGATGTATTCTCCTATCAAAAATTTGGTAACAACAGTTGAAAATTTGAGGGCGTTGCAATTGGAACCACAATATTTGCAGGGGAAAATGAATGGCTGAAGAGTTTACCTTCGGGCAAGGTTTGACAATTTTTTTTTAATTTTTTTTTTGAAAACGGTTTGACAATTTTTGTAAGCACTTTCCAATTCGCACATCGCGTCGCTTCAAACACTAACTTCGTACAAATTCTCATTTATTGTTCGCTCAATTCAAACCTCATCCATTATTCTCTTTATTTTAAATTATTTTTGTTCGACTTCATAATTGGTCTCCCGACTCTGGATAATTATTTGATTTTTAAATTTTTAGTTTTTGAATTTTTTACTATTTTTTCATCATTTTTTATGATAGATTTTATTTTTCTTAAATAAAATATTTATATAATATTTAAATTTTTAATCAAATTCTAAAAATAAAAATAAGTTTCTTAAACTATTTTAAATTTTGA
This sequence comes from Trichosanthes cucumerina, assembly GCA_036507285.1. Taxonomy (NCBI): domain Eukaryota; kingdom Viridiplantae; phylum Streptophyta; class Magnoliopsida; order Cucurbitales; family Cucurbitaceae; genus Trichosanthes; species Trichosanthes cucumerina. Next base: position 101,406,199 of record CM071835.1, read on the forward strand.
CTTAGTTTTTTAAAATATAGATAAAACGTGATAACAAAACAAGATACTTGGGAGTAGTATTTATGAGCTTAAATCTAAAAAACCAAATGATTATTAAATGAGATCTGAACTTTCAAATTTTTGTCAGTTCGATAATAATAGGGTTTTTAATAACTTATAAACACTATTTCCACCTATTAGTTTATTTGTTTTGTTATCTACATTCTATTAATGTTTTCAAAAACCAAGTCAAGTTTTGAAAACTAAAAGAAGTATACCTCGTTTGATAACCATTTGATTTTTTGTTTTTGAAAATTAAGTTCATAAACACTACTTCGACCTATGAATTTCTTTGTTTTGTTATCTGCTTTTTATTTGAGTATTTAAAAATCAAGCTAAGTTTTGAAAACTAAAAAAAATGCCCGGTTTGATAACTATTTGATTTATATTTTTTTTAAAATTGTGCTTGCTTTCCCATTATTTCTCTTCAATTTTCTACTATGAATTTTATTTTTCTTAAGAAAACACTTGAATTTTTAGCCAAAATTCAAAAATAAAAACAAGTTCTTGAAAACTATTTTTCTTTAGTTTTCAAAATTTGAGTTGATTTTTTGAAAACAGATGTAAAAAGTGGATAACACAACATGAAAATCCATAGGTAGAAGTAGTATTTATAGACTTAATTTTTTTTAAAAAAACATATGATTATCAAACAAATCGTAGTTTTTGGAATTTGGGTAAGAATTCAAATATTTTCTTAACAAAAAGAAAAACCATGGTAGATAAATGATAAGAAAACAAATATAATTTTCAAAATCCAAAAGTAAAAAATTAAATGATTATCAAACCGGTCATAATTTTTGAAAACTTGTTTTTGTTTTTGAATTTTGACTAAGAACATAAAGGTTTCTTTAAGAAAGTTGAAGATCATTAGAAATTGTGAAAAAACAAGTACAATTTTTAAAAACCAAAGGGTTATCAAATGAGACATAAATTTTTTAATTCGTGTATAAGAGGTTCCTCATATGTTCATTATTATTTGTTTTAAAGTAACATATATATCAAATATAAAATTAAATTATGTTAAATAGGGTTCTAGAATTTAAACCTTGTGTATAATAGATATGTGGGTTTTTACACGAAATTGAAAGTTTATGGACTTATTTAATACTTTTTAAAGTTCAGATACAAATTTTTTGGATTGTGAGATTCGAACCACAAACCTTGTGGTTGTTAATATATTTGAGATGTAAGTTGAGTTATGCTTACTTTGGCTAAGTTATGTTTAGATTGATAAGGTTTTTGAGATTGTTGGAGTACAACCAAAGTCGCACATTGGCTAGATAAAGAAAAAATCGTGGGTTTGTAAGGGACAATATTTCAATTGGTATGAGGTCTTTTGGTGGGAATCAAAAACAAATCTTTGAGGGCTTATAAGGGACAATATTTCAATTGGTATGAGGCCTATTCTTGAATCTCCCATCTTACACATCGTTGTACTTAAAAAAAAAACTTTGCATTTTTTATTCAATCACCTATATTTTAAAAATCTTAACTTATTTGAAAAAAAAAATATTTTAGAAATTTAAGTAAATTTTCAAAAAAAAAAAAATTAAAAACAACAAATAATCAACAACCTTCCTACCCAAAATATTAAACATAAACAAGGCATTGAATGAATTATAATAATTTGTAAATATATATAATTTATGTTTAGAATGTAGAATTATTTAGTGGGTTTGGAGGGTAGAGTATTCCACAAATTATTATATATTTGGTGAAATTATTATAATAATAAAAAATTATTCTCTTGATGGGACTCTTTTTTTTTTCTTTGGTGGGGTTGAAAATTGATTGTGGTTTGTCAAATTTCAATGATGTAGATATCATATCATAATACACTCCATATGGGATTTCAAGACATGTAGTTATGTTACTTTCATACCAACTAATAATGCCATCCCAATTCACCTTAAAAGTCTTTGCTTTAATTTCAATAATTTTTTTTCAAAAAAAAAAAAACTAAACACTCCAACCTTTGCCTTTTAATTTGCTTTTGTAGGGCTAGGCAATATTTCACTTTGGAAAATTTATATGGGCACAATTCAATCTTGCTATATAAAACCATAGCAATTTCAATCATTCTAATAAATTATTTGTCTAGTTTTTTTTTGTTTTTTTTTTGTTTTTTTTTTAATGTTGTGTAGATAAAAAAAAGGAAAATAATTAATTAACATCATTTCAATTTCCCCGTTTGTTTACGTTCAAAATTTTGGGAGTGAATTCTTCCTCAATACTGATGGTTAGATTTGCGATCAATAAAATAATTAAAATTTGAGGTAATCTACTATTACTAAAATCAACGTAAATAGTCGTTGAAAAGCTTTAACGACGGATTCAATAATCGATAATAAATAAAGAAATCAACACATAATGAAAAGTGGGTAGTATGAAGTAGCTCGTGAAAACTAATCATTTATAAAGATTAAGTAGTTTGTAGTTGCCCTTGAAATGTCCTTGATCAGGTAGGATATTGTGGATAGCGATGTGAGTAATTTTTTATAAACATTATCATTTTCAATGTGAGATTTGTTTTTTTTTTTTGGTGTGTGTTATTTGTGAGATTTGAACTTTTCACACGTAATAAAAGGTTATCAATACTTTAACTATTGAGTTATGTTTTGTTGGTAAAGTTGAACTGAATTAGAGCTGGTAACCTTTTTGGTCAATAGTATAATTCAAAATATTCAAAATTACAATTTATAAAAGGTGTTACTAATGTCTTAACTAATTGAAACATGTGTTAAGTTGGTAGCAAATTACTTGATAAGGTAAAGTTATTTATCCTTATTAAAAAATGGATATATAATTTAACATCAAATATCAAACTTAAAATTTTAAAATGAGAGTAATTGAAATATAATTTAAAAATAAGAAATTATAATTCTTTGTATAATGTTCTTTTAAGTAAAAAAAAAGAATCACTCAAGTATTAAAAGAGGGATAATCTTCTCTATTTTGGTCACTAAATTTTAAGTTTGTTCAATTTTTGTCCTTCAACTTTTAAAACGTCCATTATAATCCTTGAACTCTTAAGTTTGTTTCATTTTAGTATGTAGATTCTTAAAATGTCTAGTTTATGCTCGTTTGATAATCATTTGATTTTTAATTTCTGATTTTTTAAAATTAAGCTTATGAACACTACTTCTACCTATGAGTTTATTTATTGTGTTATCTACTCTAATTTTTATTGTATTTGCAAAAAGCATGTTGAGTTTTGAAAAACTAAAAAAAATTATTTTCTTGTATTTTGTTTTTGGAATTTGTTTAAGAATTCAATTTTTTTTCCAAGAAAGATGTAAATCACTAGTCTAATAGTGAGAGAACAAACACAATTTTAAAAAATCAAATAGTTATCAAACCATGCCTTATTCCCTAAACCTTTAAAAAATAATTTTGTTACTTGTTAGAAGCCATGCTTATATTAACACGAGCACACATACTTAAAACTATGTCATTAATTTATTTAAAATAAAATAAAGGTAAGACCAAAATGGTTTTTATAAAGATTAAAGAGCAAGATAGACACTTTAAAAGTCCGGGGACAACAATAAAACAAATTAAAAAGTTTAAGGACTAATAAACCTTTTAAAAGTTTCGACAAAAAAAAAGAACAAAAATCAATTTATATTCTAAACTTTGAGTTTGTATTAATTAAAAGTCCAAAATAACAATTATATCAACTTAAATCCTAAAATTTTATAAGTTAATCAATTTAGACTTCCTATTAGTGATTTATAGCTACTTTCACTTGATTTCATTTAAAACTAACTCAAAATCACCTAAATAAAATTATTCTTTCTCGAGAATTCTACCAAAATAGCAAGAAGAATTATCACGTAATTCTTTCTATATAAGTAAAGAAAAATGGAGGAAGATGAGAAGATGAAAAACTGATTATATTAATAAAAAACAACTACAATATATTTGATCGAATTCCATCACTTCTCTCTAATTTACCACAATCCTTGCATTTAAGGGAGTCATATACATGTGTGAAAATGATGCAATAACGATTTTAAAATGAAATTCTAATGGGATGTTAAGTTGATTACTTTATACAAGTTTAGAGTTTTAATTGCTCAACTATTAACTTAGGGGTTTAACTATTGCATACTAGTTTAGAGAAGTGTTAGAAATGTAAAAACATAGTGATTAAATTGTTACTTTTTTTTTTTTTTTAGTTTAGGCATATTTGATAATTATTTGGTAGTTGAAAATTGTAGTTATTTTCTCACAATTTCTCTATAGTTTTTATATTCTCTAGTTTCCATTTTTTTAAGGAAATGAGAAACAAATTTTTAAAAATACTTTGTTTATTTTTAAAATTTGGCCTTCCAAAGCCTAAAATAAAAACACAGAAATTTTTTATTTACTTTTTATTTTATAAAAACATAGAAATTGATGTTAACAAAATAAAATAAAAATATAGAAATTAGTAGAAGTAGTATTATACACTTAGGGGGTGTTTGGTTTATGGGGTTGGGTTGAGTTAATAACCCAACTCATTGTTTGTTTCACCAACAATTATAACCGGTGACTTAATAACCCAACTCCATGGAGTTGAGTTATTAACTCAACCGTACGGTACTTTTCGACGGCGATCCGGCAACTTTTCGACGACGGTCCGGCGAGTCTCCGATGACGGTCCGACGTGTCTCCGATGACGGTCCGGCGTGTCTCCGACGACTCTCCGACGACTTCCCCGACAACTGTCCGACGAGATGAAGAAAGTGGAGAAAAGAAGAAGATGAGGAGAGTTTTGAAGTGTGTTTTTAAGTTGCTAATACTTTAGTTTAAATAGACACCAAAAAGTCTTAATCCTTTTAGAACAATTAATTCTAATCCTTTTAGAAAAATAAATCCTAAACAAACAGAAATCTTAATCATTTTTTAAACTTTGAAACACCATTTTCCAATCATGTTCTGATTATCCAAAAATTCAAATTTAAAACAAATACAATTAAAGCACCTAATTTTACGGGGCGCCACAATATACCCATCTAAGAAAAATTTTCGTTCTCGAAAGTTGTTAGAACTTTACAACGGTCACATCTTCGAGTCATAATCTAAACTTAAACTCTAAACTACATTTGCACAAGAACAAAGAAGTCAAAAGCATAGCATAACAAGTGTCAACACACAAGCAACTCAAATAAGGATCGTTGCCTACGATGTAGGCGAGTATGCAGAATCTAAAACTCATGCTCTGATACCAACTGTAACAACCCTAATTTTTCAAACTCAAAATTTCCTAGGGACGTTACTAAACAACATTGTCTACACCGAAAATTTCGGTAGCATACCAACGCTACTAGAACCTTGATGACATATATAATATTTTCTAGATATGCAACTTCAATATGACATAAAATATTTAAGTATGTTGACATATTTTTAATATCTTCACAAGGTAAACTATTTATCACATTCTAAAGATGTCCATAGACAATGCATGTGTTTAACAAATTTAAATAAACACTTTTCATATGCAAAGTATTAATACTAAATTAATACCTACCTAAATTAAAATAAAAAAGTAGTGGTGAACATGTGCATAAAAAATGAATAAAGTTCATATTGAATAGTAAAAGTTCTAAATAATGAATTTTATTGAAAAACAAATATTTATATCAAACCCAATATCCATTACTTTTGCAAATACCCTTGACGTACATTTGGCAAATGGTAATATATATTGTAATTTTATAATTGATCACATAATTGAGTTTTGAAATTGTAGACAAATGTGTTTGTATTTAATTTGTTGTGAAAACAAAGTGAGGAAAAAAGTCACAAAAAAATCAGACCTTTCACTTTACCTAAGATAAAAATGATTTTTATGGGAGAAGAAAAATTGATATCAATCTCAATATCCAGTACTGTTCTAAATATCTCATATATCCTGCAAATGGTAATATATATTGTAAATTTGTAATTGATCTCATAATGAAGTTTTGAAATTGTAGACAAATATGTTTGCAATTGATTTGGTGGAAACAAAAAAAGTAAAGAAAAAAATCACAAAAAATCAGACTTATTCAGTTTACAAAAAACTGCATCAAATACCCCTGACATAATAACTCAACTCTGCAAACGAAACACTGAACTTTCTGACTCAACTCAACTATGCAAACCAAACATTGATTTCCAGAACTCACTGACAAAACAACTCTGCACAACTCAACCCAACTCAACGATCTAAACGCCCCTTAGTTCTTAAAAATTTAAAAATTTAAAATTAAATGCTTAAATTGTTTTTTAGCCCATTGATTTTTTTTAAAAAAAAAAAGAAGAAGAAGAAAAGAACGAGAAAGAATCTGGGCTTGTAAGATTTATTTCTAGGCTTCGATTTTCCTCGGTGGCCAAACTCTCTTCACCAGATTTCTGGCTTGAGAAACTCCGATCGAACAGTTGAAAGTAGACGGCGAAAGATTAGGCATGTTGCTTGCCGTGCTGATCGCCAACTCCGTCGGCAACATTCTCGTCGAACGGTACCATTTTCTTTTCTTTTACGCTCTTTGGCTTGATCGATTGAGCATTTTTTCACTTCATTTTCATGCTTCTGATGTGTGTTAGCAAGAAAGTGTGATTTGAATGATTTCGTTGTGTAATTGATCGCTTTGTTGTAGTTATCTGTGCCGATTGCTTTTGATGATTTTGTGAAATGTGCGATTAGCTTCAGATGTACTCCAATTAGAATTGAAATTGTCTCGAGAATTTAGTGTTCGGAGTCTAATGATGCTCTGCATCTGGCATCTACTCTAACTTGGACTGACTTCGGGTTCTATTGGTTAGGAATTCTTGGTCATCTAATATCATGCGGTTGAACGGTTGATCGTGATTTTTATTTGTTTATTAGGTTTCATGGAGTTCCGGCGGAGGAGCGATTGCATTGGCGATCCTTTCTAGTGAAGCTGGGAGCAGATAATCTCAAAGGTGCAAAAAATGAGGAGCTCTATGTTGCTTCACACAAGTGAGTGGAATCCTCCGATTGGTTCTTTAGAAGCAATTCTGAATAATTTGCAGCGATGCATTATAATTGAAAGCTAATCTTTGCAAAAACTTAGAAGAGTTCTCATCTCAATGGTTCTTCCTTCATACTTTGCATGGGAGGAACCAAATTCTGATCTCCATCACCATAGGGTGAAAAGGAGAAACTCAAAGGACAACGATGCCTCCTCTTCTATTGAGCTTCACCCCTTAGTATTTTGACCCTCATCTGAAATATACGGACTTGACTAACATTTTCAAATGCGCAAGGGAAATGGATAAAATTTATCTGCGTCATTAATTGTTATAATGTATTACTATGTGATTCTTGCCAAGTCCATTATATGCTTTAATATATAAAGTGACACATTTTGAATTCACATTTGGGGTGGGAAAATTCGAACTCATGACCTCCTACTCATAAGCACATACTTCATGCCATTTGAGCTATAAAGTGGCATATTGACGTTAGTTTTTGCATTTTTAATATTTCATCATTGTACTATTGCAACAAAAACAACCATGATCTTTAAGATAAAAAAGAATAAAACAAGTATATTTAATGTTTCAATGTAAACTGACCAAAAATTGCATTGCTTTTGAGTTGTTGAAACTGTTTCCTAGAACCAAGCTTACATTTTATTTTAAATAATTGAGAGACCGCAAGAAACTGCAAGGGACAAGCTTACAGATGAATCATGAAGTCTTTGGTATTACAGGGACAATGCCAATGAGTCAAATGTTATTAGGATTTGCCCCTCGGCCTCCTCGATTCTTTGAAGAACTCATTGAACATGATTTGGTGCCCTTGATCTTCATTATTATTCTTGCATAACATTAGCCAATTGGGACATAAACGAGCAACTTCCTTTCTTTTCTGTATAACATCAATGGTATCCACTGTGCCAAGCAATGACTACACGGGTTACAGACTCTTCATTGGTACCTTCTATTTCCAAAGCATTCTGGTCATCTCCCTAGGCATTGACTCCAACTTACGAAGTAAGATGGATTAAAATTTTTGAAAATGGATTGAAGAGAAATCTATTCTACCAGTTCTCTATCTCTTGAATGTCTTTTTAAAGTAAGGTTCCACCCCTGCCCTGGGAGATTTTGAAATTAAAAAACGAACATCATTTTGCTTCCAGTGAAATATTGTTATGGTCTGAGTACTTATTTATAGTCCTTCCAACCTTTATTTTTTGTCCTTCCTCCACCTCAAAAGAGAGGTATTAAAAATATAGTAGCAGCGAGCTGCAAACCTCTACAGGCATCTTGAAACACTGTCATAATGAATACTTGGAACAATTATGCCACAATGAGTTAACTTCTGCAAATCTCTAGTATGAAAGTAACAAGTGCCAAATTATTCTTAACTCGAATAGTCGCCACCAATGTTTGAGATGAACCGTTTTCCTGCTAAATAAAATACTTCCCTCGCCTAATCTGGACATCCCCTTCGATGATTCTTCTTTATTTAATTTTATCAATAGACTGCCCTGCTTACAAGGGAATCTTAAATAGCAAGGTTAGCCGGTGTCTTGAACAAGAGTCAACCTTTCCCATTTATAATAAAAGCATTTCTCATACATTACATTAATTAGTCCCTTTCTATTTTTGTGGCACTGCTCATTGGACTGTTTTACTGTAGCTGGTTTTGCCACTTAAATTTGTCTAACTTTCTGTAACAGGTCTGTATACATTGTTTACACCGTGCTTGGTGATGTTGCAGTTTATGTTGTTGGGAAGGATGAATATGATGAATTAGCTTGTAAGTGAATGCCAATTCTTCCATTTTCTTTGGACTCAATTCCTTCTCTCTCCCCCACCCGCCTGATGATAAAAATTACAACGTTTCCTTTTTATTTCTTGTTTAACTCGATTTTTTTGTGTGTTATTTATCCTCTGCATTAATGTCATTTGCTCTTCTTCAAGTGGCAGAAGTGATCTTTGTAATAACATCATCGATAAAGGATGCCTGTGGGAAAGCTCCAACCGAGCGATTGTTTCTTGACAAATATGGAAAGATTTGTTTGTGTCTTGATGAGATTGTCTGGACGGTATGCCCTTTCTTTTTCCCCTCACTCAGAATTCTTTTAGTAGGTTTTGTGGCCAAGCTGGAAAAAATCACGGGGCTTAAGACTCATCATTCAGCCAGATATACTGATAGACGTGTTAAAAACTTAAAGCTTTAATTCAAGAAAATACTTTGCTAATGGCCTTTGAGAAAACAGAGTGTCTGCGAAAAAAATCACTGTTGTTCTGTTGTGGGCATAGAAAAAATCGTCGATTCATTCCTTGGATTTTTTTATCAAGTTTCTTTTTTCGTCAAGCAATTTGCAATTTCGGGGAGGAAAGATTTTTACATACGTTTCTTCTTTTCTAAAACAAAACAGAAAATGCTTTGCAAAAATGTCTCTCTCTGAATAGAAATTTGAGGGTATCTCATAATTGCAAAAGAATGTCCAGTATTGCACATTGACTACAACTGTCCTATTTTAGATCATATTTAGTATAGTTGCGGTGATGAAACGTATCTTATAGCTAAAAAATTTACTGAGGATTCATAATAATTATATTTCAGCTCTAATAAAATTCCTTTTGACAATAATAGTTAATACTTACAGATGGATAAATTTATTGTTTGTTCTATTATGTCATTGAATTAGATGGGTCAAATGCAGTGGTTAGCTTTTCACATCTTCAATGTTAGTAATTTATTTCATGTTTGTGAAGGGCATCTTGGAGAACACAGAGAAAGACAGGATCAAGAGGCTGATAAGGTTAAAGCCTCCAAATGAGTTTTGATTAATGAAACGGTTGCTTGTCCTCTCATTCATCCACATCTACGTCGTTATCGTCCTGCTTTCAACTGTTTTAACCATCAAATGACAAGATTGTTTCGGCTTTCTGTAATCATGGTGATCGATAAGTTTACTCTACTTCCTATTCTATTTGCCTCATATTATTCTTTATCGGACCCGTTCGGTTTGTAAGTTAGAACACAAAGTTGTAAAGAATTCAAGGGATTGTTTGGATTAAGATTTCCATGAGGGTAGGAAGTTTGAGAGTACAGACTACATTATTATTTTCTCATAGAATGCAGTGGGATTGTGAAGTAAATTTGTAGTTGAGATCTGAAGATTAGTTGTTGAAGTGGTGTTCTTGTACTATTACTTCCCTAAGCACAGTATTGTTTTTTTTATTAGTCTGAATTTGATATTTTGTTTATTTTTTTTTGGGTAACTACAGATTAAAAGGGCCAATAATCTACCTAAGATCTTATTTTGGCAACTAAATGTAGTTGAGTTAGATGATTGTTTCGATAGATGATTTGAGAGGTAGATAATTTGACTTGACCTAGTGGTCGTTAGTGCCGGGGAAAAAGTAAAGGATTTTAGAGAAAATAAGTTCAAATTACGAGTCCGTTTGGCCCACTGGTTATTATAACCCGTGTTATAATAACCAGTGAAATACTCTACACTCCAAACTCAAACTATTATAACCCCAGACTATACTACTCTGCATTTTAAATAATTTTAAATAATATTATATGATTTCACATACTATAATAACCCACATACTAAACAACCTCTAAGATTTAAAAAATGTAGTAAAGTTAAATGGTTGTTCCTTTATAGTTAAGTTGTCAGATATTATGTTCATCCAGGTAAGACACCATCTCTTCCTTTGAGTTCAGATGTTTGAATTTTCACTTTCAACTCAAAAAAATAGAAAAAAAATTATTTTTTCTTTTTTGTATGATATTGTGCAAACAAATTATCATTTTAAAATGGAATGAAAGGGGATTCAAATATGTGATCTTTTGGTCAATGGTACACTTTATGAGTTGAATCATGCTTATCTTGGCAATAATTTTGTAGTTTTATTTGCTAGGTCTTTAATTTAACACTTTTATAAATCAACCTCAATTCCTCGACTCTACCATAATAAATGCAAACTAAATACTTTCAATCAAATTAACTAGTTTTTTTTTTTAGTTCAAATTCTTTCACTTTTGACTTGAAATTAAACAACATAGTTTTATACCTTTATTGAAAGAGACTCCTCACTAAGAGAGTCCTTTCTCATTCTTGTGGATGGAATTTTAAGAAGAAAATTTTCAAATTATCTCCTTTAAGAAAAAAGTTATCTTTTCCTTCCTTTTTAACATTAAAGAGCGGTTTAGAAGCTTATTCAGCCAAATAACTTATAAGAATTGTTTTATAGAGTTGTGAACTTCTTGTGATAATGAGTTGTCTATAAATCTATACTCCTTAGAAATTATCATTATTTTAAAAACAAAAAAGTAAGCTATTTACGAAAATATATTAAATTATAAAATTAAAAATAATATTTTAAATAATATTAAATTTGTTTCATTTTGGTCCATACTGTTAATTTTAGTTAAAACCTTTGACGGTAATAATATTGACAGGTTAAGATTAAACCTTCATTAGTTAATATATGTGTTAGCAGGTGAGATTATAAAATAACAATAATAATCAAAATTTAAACTTCACACACTAAAATAGCCATTTTGAAAGTTAACAAATTAAAATTAACACCTTAAAATTCGTTTTTTAAAATACAATCAATTTAGAGCGAGTATTTGATTCTCCAATCTCAAGATAATAAGTAGATACCTTAACTAATAAACCATATTCGAACTAACACACTTAAAAATTTTGGAATATTTTTTTTAGCTCAACAATTACAAGGTTGGGGACGACCTTTGAATGAAAATTGGTGTCTAAATTTCTAGTACTATGGTATCATGGAAAGTTTTTCTATACTACATTCATTCATTGTTTGCCATAAAATAAACATTTAAGAACGGTATAGAATTCATAAAATAAAATAATATATCATCAAATGATGTATTAAATAAATAAAAAGAGTGTATACTAATTAAAAAAAAAATTCATGCCTTATGATTACCAAGTTATGCTTGGATTGACGAAGCCTTCAAATTTGAAAGACAATGATTTAAAGCTAAAAAAAAACAATATTTAAAACTCAAATCTGTTGTGGCTAAAGATAGCATAGCTGCATTGACATATTGTGTTAACGACTACAAGGGTGGTAGTTCAAATCTCTCTCACCCCTAGTACTTTAAACAAACAAACAAATAAATAAAAAATAATAATAAAAAATAAAAATAAAAAATACATTTACAAAAAAACTCAAACCTCCCCCAACCGAGAAGGAAATAGGGGAGTTTTTGTACGAATAACTTATTTTCATTGTGCTTTAATGACTAATGATCTGGTTTTTAAAATAATGAAATATGACTACTTCTGACGTGACAATGCGCGCAACATTATCCATGAGGACAGTATGAGGTAGTATTGCTTGTTCATGTTCTCGTACGTGGAAATACTATTGCTCTCGCTCTCACTCTAATTTCCTCTCAAATGAGTGGTCGAAAATCTGAAGAAGAAAAAAAGAAAAGAAAAAAATTAAATTAGAGAAGAGCTAGAGAGCGATTTTTCTTGTATCTTTATTTTCTCCAGAATTTCGACTACTCATTATTATCACGAGCAAGAGCGAAAGATAGAACGAGAATTAGGAAGTTAAAACAAGAATAATAGGATGTTGTTATGGTAACTTGGATGAGATTCAGAATTATTAATAATTAATTTTACATAAGAAATCAAATAATATAAGGCCCATGAAAATGGGTGTTGTGGGCAAATATCTCAAGAAAGAGAGAGGTTGAGGGTAATTATATTGGCAGCTTCTTCAGAAAAGTCCAACTTAGTTTTTTAAGTTTTAAGGAAGCCATTGGAGGGACTTTTAATCATATCATTTGGTATAATTCTTTTCAATTGACCTCTTTCGAGTTTATCTCTTTGTTCCTTTCTTCTCTTTTTCTAGGGTTTTTTTTTTTAACATCAAGTGGCCATTTTCTTGGCTTTATGCTGTTTCTTTAATTTACCCAAAAGTTCTTCTTCACGATTCGGCTACCATAATATGCTCTTGTTAATTCCCCTCGTTTCCACCATTTTTCCTTTTCTCTTTAACCTAACAGACAGTTTAGATCCCTCTCATTTTCAACGTAAAGAGCATATTCCTAAAAATTCCTCATTTTCTCTATGCAATCAAAGTTTTTCTTTATTCTATTATTTGGGTTTTCCCCTCCCCTTTTCCTGATTATAAATCTGTGTTTGATTTCACTGTGATTTTGTAAATTTGAACTTTGACTGTCTGAGAGGGCCAACCATGAAGTTTTGGAAGATTCTCTGCATTTTGATTGAATCTACTTTGCCTGAATGGAGAGATGAGTTCATTTCTTATAAGAAATTGAAGAAGCAATTGAAACTTATGTACCCTGATAAAGATGGTGATCCTAAGCGCTTAAAGTTAGATGGAGAAGCATCCATGGAAATTTTTCTCAATCTGCTTGAGGAAGAATTGGACAAGTTTAATCAGTTCTTTGAAGGCAAGGAGGAGTATTATGTTATTAAGTGGAGGGTAATTCACTTACTTTTGTGGTTTTGCAGTTGTTTGATTTCTCTCTTTCTCTGTTTCCTTCAAAAAGAGCCTAAATTATCATTTATATATGTGAGTTGAAGTTTGAAGCATGTTGCAATGAAGCTTGAGTGTGGATATTTGGTGTTGAGAAGTGTTAATAAGTTCATATGAGGTGTGGATTCTGTTTGGTCTAAAGTATCATGCTGTCTCTCAAAATAGCTAGTTTAAAAGTTTAGAATCCAAATGAGATTTACAACCATATATCAATTCGTAAAAATATGCCTAAATTGCCTAGCATTTTTCAGTGATTTAGGATTTTGTTTGCATTTTTGTGACTTGAGTTGAATATGTGTTATTGATATCCATCAGATGATACTTTTTTCACTTGAACTTAATGGAACCAGTGCTGGTTTTCAAAGTATATTCTTGAATAGATTTGTCTCAACTTTGAATTCTTTGGAGTCGGTTTAGAAACTTGACGCTCAGAGTTTCAGAAAAAGCAAAGACATTTCATCTTTGTTACTATCTTAGTAACTCATTCTGAGTAATTATCGAAAACAGAAATTGACCCATTGACCTGTGAAAATTTTCTGTTTGATAAACTAGGAATGGAAGTCTTGAAATGTTGAAGTCACTTAAATAGTTGGTCTGCGATGCATCTGTGTCTTTTGCCATTCCGTAATTCATGTTAAAAGCTACTCTTTTTTGTTTTTTTTTGAGTTCAAAGACATTTGGGGATTGAGGGATTCGAACCTATGACATGTTGGTCAAGGATACATGTCAATTACAACATACCAAATAAAAACATATGCATTTACATTCACTATAAGATGTTGTTGGGAATGCAGTTATTGCAGGAGAGAGTAGCAGAGATCGGAGATTCGGACGAAATGCTGATGAAAGTAGGGAGAGACATTGTGGACTTTCATGGAGAGATGGTTTTGTTAGAGAATTATAGTGCCTTAAATTACACAGGTTGGTGTTGATGTTGGTGGTGTTGCTTTCTTTTTTTTTTCCCTTCTTCCTCTTCTTTTTAAAGCATGTTTTTTTGTAATGAAATTGCCTTTCTTGTGCAAATTCCTTCAGAAAATGGATGTTGGTAGTCATTCTGATGTTAAGACATTCAAGATATTGGATTCTGATTATAAAGCTATCATAGTCTATTCATGATCACATGTTACAATATATAGTTGGTGTTAGATCAAAGAGAATTTTGAAATTGTGGAAATAGGGACAAAATGTTAGGAGGTGAAAGAGAGAATTTATTTAGTGGTAGTTGTGTGGCATTCTTGAACAGATTTTGGATTAATGATGGTTGAAGTTCCCTCTTAAAAGGTATTATTTTTCTTCTTCTCATTCTCCTTTTTTTTTTTTAATAAATAACTTGAGTATGGAGAATCCTACTCATTACATTATGCTCACGACTCGCCTCCACTGATCTTTGGAAGAATTAAGTTTTCTACCCGAAACTTGAGCCCATAATCTTGGATAGTATCTCTAAACATTCCAAACTCTTGCCGTCAACAAGACATACCCTTCGGCAGTATCCTCCCTAAAATTTACTTCCCTTGCTCTACGTTTTCGGGATTTTGTACGAGAGGCTCTTGCCGAGAATATGGCGTGCTTCGTGTTAAAACTGCCTTTTGTAGTTAGTACATCCATATCAACTTACAGGATTCACCATTTATTTGATTTATTTTCTAGGGCTTGAGGGTCTTCTGGTGTAATAAACTGTGGTGAGAAGTATTTCTGCATGTTCTCAACATAACAGTCTGTTTTTTGTAGTAAGAAACTTAACTTTCATGGAAACCAGATTCCAAAAGAAACCGTAGTTTTTAGACAGTTGTCTTGTGAGAATAGCCGAAGTACGCACAAACTAGCCTAGAGACTCGTGAGCATTAAAAAAATATATAGTTGCCCCTACACAAATAAGGAGCCAGAAGGTTCAAGTTTGAATTTAATGGAAAATATGTTTCTATGGGTGGAGTCAGGTGCAGCAGTTTGTTATCTTCAAAATTTATTTTTGTCATCTGATTCAATATTCATTTCTAGAGCTTTTCAATTTGCTAAAACTAATTCAATACAACCAAGCACAGGACTGGCCAAGATTCTAAAGAAGTACGACAAGCGAAGTGGCGAGCTCATCCGCGTGCCTTTCATCAAGAAGGTGTTACGCCAACCATTCTACTCAACCGATGTGCTCGGCAAGCTATTGAAGGAGTGCGAGATGATGCTCGATCTTCTCTTCTTCAAGAAAGACCTGCCATGTGCTGGTGAAACAGTCAATGTCGAACAAAGGGGCTGCTCGGAGGCGAAGATTGCGACGGAGAGTAAAGAAAAGGTGCTGAACATTCCCGAGGATCTTGCGGAGATCGAGTACATGGAGAGTATGTACATGAAGCTAACGTTATCGGCCTTGAATGTTCTGAAGGAGATTAGGGGTGGAAGCTCAACAATAGATGTGTTCTCATGGCTCTGAACATCATAGGGAGATGAAAATATGAGCATTTATGCTCCAGAAATATTTGCAAAAGGAATGAAAATTGTGGCTTGTAATAGAATTACATGTTATAGTTTTAATTGCTAGTTTTCTTTCTCTAGTTTTGTTGAAGTGAATGAACTCCATTATTATTATGTATGTGTATGTATATATATATATATGTGTGTGTGTGTGGATTTCGCTCTTTGATTTTCATTAATGTTTGTGATCTTTGTTCTTTCTTTTTTAAATATTTGAATATGACGCATTCTTCCTCTTCTTCTTTTTCCTAATATGTTTTTTTTTTCTTTTTTAATGATTATGATTGGGAACAATTAAGATCGACCAAAATACAATATTAGACATGGGTGAAGCTACACTGTAACAAAAAAAACATAAGTAAAAGGTTAAATGTCTCCTTCATAAGTCTCTTTCATAACTATTTGATTTTTGAAATTTGTGTTTGTTTTTTCATTTTTGCAATTTCTCTACTAAGGTTTTTTTGCTAATCTTTTACAAAAAAAAAAAAAAAAATATGTTTTTAAATATTTTTTTTTTAGAACTTAATTTAGTTTTTGAAAACATATGTAAAAATGTAGATAAAAAATATGGAAATTCATAGGTGTTAGTAGAAGTAGTATTTATTGACTTAATTTTAAAGTTTTAATTCTAATTCTTTAATTTTTTTTAATTGAAAGATTATATATAAAGTTAGGATGTAAAATTTCTTGCCCTAATAAAAAATATAAAATTTTTGGCTCTGTTTCTGCCAATACCTACATTAAAAAAAATGATCAAAATTAGTTGAGTACAAAATATATTGATTAAGATGATAGTTTATAAACTTATGAACATATGAATAAGTATGTAATGCTATGTCAAATTAAAGCCTAATTTGGATGTTAAAGTATTTGGCGATGTAATATTAAAAAGAAGGTTAAAAAACACTCTTCGTCTCTTTAATTTATATTAATTTAGTACTTGTATACTCAATTTTGTAACAATTAGTCATTGGACTTTAATATGTAACAATTTATTCCATGTATTTTAAACTTAATAACAATTTAGTTCCTATGATAAAAGATATTGTTATAATGAGATTTCTTACACATGTAGATTGATGAAATTAAGAACCAAATGTATTTACAAACTAACAAAAACTATGTCATTACATAATAAAAAGCATAAAATTCACGTTGGTTTATCGAATTTAAATTTAGTTTCTATTTGTTAGGGACAACGACCCTCCACATATCTCCACATTGGTATGATATTGTCCACTTTAGGCATAAACTCTCATGGTTTTGCTTTTGGTTTCACCCAAAAGGCCTCATACCAATGGAGATACCATCCCTCACTTATATACCCATGATCTTCCCCTTCTCTAACCTGATGTGGGACTTTGGTCGCACTCAACAATCCTCCTCGAACAAAGTACCAACCAAGCCTCCTCAAATAGTCATTCATCCGCCTAGCTCTTATCCCGCCAACTCCTATACCCGGAGGACACCCTTGACCTGTGCCAACTCCTTTTACCCGGAGCACACCACCTATCCGATAGAGCTCTCTACCACGGATCTACACCATGACTACACTTCAAGGCTCGCCTCCTTTGTTCGACACCCGAGGATTTTACCGATCACGACTCAGGGACATGGCTTTGATACCACTGTTAGGGATAACGACCTTCCACATATCTCCACATTGGTATGATATTGTCCACTTTAGGCATAAACCCTCATGGTTTTGCTTTTGGTTTCACCCAAAAGGCCTCATACCAATGGAGATACCATCCCTCACTTATATACCCATGATCTTCCCCTTCTCTAGCCGATGTGGGACTTTGGTCGCACTCCCAACAATCCTCCCCTCGAACAAAGTACCAACCAAGCCTCCCCTCAAATAGTCATTCATCCGCCTAGCTCTTATCCTGGCCAACTCCTATACCCGGAGGACACCGCCAGCCCAGGCCAACTCCTTTTACCCAGAGCACACCGCATATCCGATAGAGCTCTCTACCACGGATCTACACCATGACTACATGTCAAGGCTCGCCTCCTTTGTTCGGCACCCGAGGACTTTACCGATCACGACTCAAGGGCATGGCTCTGATACCACTGTTAGGGACAACGACCCTCCACATATCTCCACATTGGTATGATATTGTCCACTTTAGGCATAAACCCTCATGGTTTTGCTTTTGGTTTCACCCAAAAGGCCTCATACCAATGGAGATACCATCCCTCACTTATATACCCATGATCTTCCCCTTCTCTAGCCGATGTGGGACTTTGGTCGCACATTGGGCTATAGTTGTTCGCTGCAGTATAAGTTTTGAGAGAGTGTTTTTGTAATTGGGGTCGGGGAGAGAATTCTATGTAATTGTAACAATTTTTCACATAGTGGAATTTCTTTCTGTTCGTGGTTTTTTCTCTGGGTTTGGAGTTTTTTCCACGTAAATTCTTGTGTCCCTTATTTTATTGGTTTCTTTTAATTTCTCAGTTATTTCTGCTTATTCCTAGTGGTGGGAGGTTTTTTCCTAACAAGTGGTATCAGAGCTTTAGGTTTGTAGTTTCTTGAGTTTCTGAGTATGCTCTGTGGTTGCAACATTGTCTGAGCTTCCACATCAGAAAAGATTTCTTGAAACGGGCTATAGTTGTTCGCTATTTGCATATTCACTAGGAGGGAAGCATATATGTCAAGCTTTATGAGTCCAGTAAAGATTGATGTGGAGAAATTTGACGGAAAAATGACTTTTGGCTTGTGGCAAGTGCAAGCCAAAGATGTGCAATCTAGGTTACACAAGGATTTGAAGGGAAGACCGAGTTTTGGTGTTCCTGAAAAGTTAAGCGGTGATGGTGATCCAACGGAGTCCCGTGGTGGTTCCAGCAAAAGTTCTAAGAAGCCTAGCATGACAATCTGGAATTGGAAGAAGAAGAAGAAAGACTTCGTGCAAGATAAAGGGTGTTGGGAAGGCGGGCGGTCTGGACACATGAAAAGGAATTGTCCTAACAGAGCAAGTTCGTCAAAAGGCTCTAGGTCGGATGCTAACATGGTCTCTCTCGTCAGAGGAGATGGTGACTTCTTATGAAGAAAGACAGAATTCATCCTTATGGTATGTCCGCTTTGTCATGATAGAGGATGTGATGTTAGCGGTTCCACAAGTTTGCACACGGGCATTGACTTAGCGGCTATGCAAGGTGTGTGGTGGAAATTATGTCGATGGCTGAAGAACTTCCGGGTGAGCCAAGTAGGTGGAAGTTGCACCATAAATTTCAGCTGGGTATATCGGCATGTGACGAAAAAGAAAAGTCTTGGGAGGTGGCATTCCAAGTGGTCTACTTTTATGGTGGAGTAGGTTATAGTTCTCTGTGTTGAGGATTATGATTGTCGGTAAAGACAATGATGCAACAAAGAGATGTGGATTCTTCAGATATCTTGCCAATGTGGAAATTGTTGGGGTTTTGGCAATATATTAGAAGTGAATTTGTCCCACATCTGAAAGATGCAAGGAAGTGATGGGCTCCTGACACTATAAAAGGAGCCTATGGCTTTAGTTTCAAAGCATCCCAATTAGAAATACTTTAAGCTTGGAGTACTAGCTCTGGTTAAATTCCCTTTTTATATTCTCTGGTTTGAGAGTGGAAAAAAGAGTGTGAGCAGTATAAGTTTTGAGAGAGTGTTTTTGTAATTGGGGTCGGGGAGAGAATTCTATGTGATTGTAACAATTTTTCACATAGTGGAATTTCTTTCTGTTCGTGGTTTTTTCTCCGGGTTTGGAGTTTTTTCCACGTAAATTCTTGTGACCCTTATTTTATTGGTTTCCTTTAATTTCTCAGTTATTTCTGCTTATTCCTAGTGGTGAGAGGTTTTTTCCCAACACTATTTAGTCTATGAGTTTCCCAAGCTAACATTTTTGTCATTGGGATTTGAATTTAGTTTCTATTTTGTCCTTGAGGTTTCAAAAGTGACATGTTTGATCCATAAGATTTATATTTGATTCTTAATTGATCCCTAAAGTTTGAAATTAGCTCCTAATTAGTCCATGAGTTAAAATAAAAAAAAATTCCAACTCATTTAAAAAATGTTTATCATCAAAATCTAGTCAATATATTTTTAACTACCGCGTCATCATTCTCATGTATCTAGTGTCAACTACACTTGAAAACTATTTAGAAACTAATTTCAAACTTCATGACGAATTAAAAATCAAGTTCAAACATCGAGAGCCAAACATGTCACTTTTGAAATCTTAAGGACTAAATAGAAACTAAGCTCAGATCTTAAGGATCAAAAGTGTATTTTACCCAAATAAAAATATGAAAATTTTCATGATAGGGATTAAACTATTCTATATTAAAGTTCAAGAACTAAATTATTACTAATTTTAAAATAGAAAAATTGCACAAACTATCCCTCACTATGGAGTTTGGTACAATCACACCCTTAAACTTTAATTTGATTAATTAGCCTTTATATTTTGTTAAGTATTGCAATCACACCCATACAATTTTAATTTGATCAATCAACCCCCATACTTTGTTGTTAATTGTTGCAATCAACCTCCTATTATTTTGTTTTGAAAAACAAACCAATGTTTGAAAACTATATAAAAAAAAAAAAAAGTTCTCAAAAACTTGTTTTTATTTTTAGAATTTGGTTAAGAATTCAAATATTTTCTTAACAAAGATGAAACTCATGGTAAAGAAATGATGAAAAGATGTAAAATATTCAAAAACTAAAAACCATATAATTATCAAATGATGCCTTAAATACCATCCGTCTAATTTTAAAGAATGAACATTTTTCTCTAACCTGTTTAAGAATTAAAATATCATTTTATGTCATCAACAAGCGCCTGTAGCTCAGTGGATAGAGCGTCTGTTTCCTAAGCAGAAAGTCGTAGGTTCGACCCCTACCTGGCGCGTTGTCTTTTTTCAGTTTTTTGCGCTTTTATTTCAATTTTCGTCCATACCTAATAACAAACCGCCAAATCTCCTTTTTTTTTTCCCCCTTAAACAATAATTAATCTCCTTTGCATGACCAACGCCAACCCACCAACATTACTTTAACATCTTCAATTACTATGAACCACATAATTAATCTCCTTTGCATGACCAACGCCAACCCACCAACATTACTTTAACATCTTCAATTACTATGAACCACATAATTAATCTCCTTTGCATGACCAACGCCAACCCACCAACATTACTTTAACATCTTCAATTACTATGAACCACCTTTATAAAAACCTCACAAACTGTCTCAAAAACTTCAATCCAAAAGAGTCTGACATTGTTTTGCTTCAATATTACCTTCCCAACTATTTCGAGCACGAATGGCATTGATAGGAGAAGCACCGGGTTACCTTGAAGTATACTCCGATGGATCGGTTCGACGCTCGATCCCTGAAGTGATCGCCTCAAGTGAGACTCAATCATCTAAGAATTATAAGTTCAAGGACGTCATTACTGACCCCAAAAAGCCAGTTACTGGAAGGTTGTTTCTTCCTGATATTACTAATGCTGCAACAAAACTTCCTGTGCTGGTTTACTTCCATGGTGGAGGCTTTTGCATTGGCTCAACTACTTGGATTGGTTACCATCACTTTCTTGGAGACTTGGCTGCTGCTTCTCAATCCGTTATCCTGTCTGTCGACTATCGGCTGGCACCGGAGAATAGACTTCCTGCAGCTTATGAAGATTGCTACAGCTCACTTGAATGGCTCAGCCATCAATCAAGTTCTGAACCATGGCTGCAAAATGCTGATCTTTCCAGAGTTTTCCTTTCTGGAGACAGTGCAGGAGGAAACATTGTCCACCATGTTGCAGTCAAAACCATCAAATGCAACATTTCCAATCTAACCATCAAAGGATTGCTGCTAATTCATCCCTATTTCGGGAGCGAGAAACGAACCGAGAAGGAGAAAGCACAAGGGGCAGAAGGATTTGTGGAAATGAATGATATGTTCTGGAGACTGAGCATACCGGAAGGCCAAGACCGTGAATATTTCGGGTGTAACTACGAGAATGTACCGATAACTAATGAAGAATGGAGTGAGTTTCCTAGTGTGGTGGTTTTTGTTGCTGGCTTGGATTTCTTAAAGGAAAGGGGAGAGTTGTATGCAAAATTTTTGCAGCAAATGAAGGTCAAAGAGGTTAAGCTGGTCGAAGCTGCAGAAGAGTCGCATATATTTCATGTATTCCATCCTGAATCCGAGGCAACCCGCTTGCTTCAAAAGCAGATGAGTCAATTCATGAAGAGTTATTAGCATCTTTAAATCTACGACAGAGGCATACTTGAAGACACTATGGAAAGCTAATGTTCTATATTATAATTTATGAGGCATATATCAATTAGTAAGCTAAAAGTACAAAATGGGAAGATCGATCAGAGTAATGATCTCCTGAGATTCGAATAACACAACTGTGCAAAATCTTACATGAAAGATTGTTAAAACAAAACTGTCAGAAACTTGAATATGATACCAGTATGACTAATCTTAGTAAATGCAAATTCAACCCTGCTATTGTTGTCGACACGAATATATAATATATATATTTGTACACATACAAGCATATACACATAACACAACTAACAATACCATAAGAGAACTGTTGTTAAGCAACAGTATATAACTGTGTACCTATATTTGAGTATCATTCGTGAAAAGGAAAATATACTTCTATTGATCATAAGTGCTGAGAAAACCTCCAACGAAGCCAGCCCCATTGCAATTCCCACACAGCATTTCCTTTTTCCCCCTGCAGCAAAAAGTAATTGATCAGCAGAACAAACTCATGTAGAATACACAATTTCATGGGGGAAACAAAAAGAAGATAAAAACAGAAGCAGCTCAGTGTATCGGTTAATTGCAAGTTAAAATACTTTTCCTCTATTTCTTCTGCAATTGTAATTTGGATGCTGAATTAAACAGTTGAAGTGAACAAATTACCCGCACAGCCAACAAGATGCTCCGGCTTTGAACTGTCCATTGAAGAAATCAACAGCATTAACTCCACTTCCTTTGCATTGCGAGCAAAGAACAGCACCTGTTTTATTCAAATTACAAAGAGATCAACATTCGCAAAACCTAAATCGTTTGCATCAACTTATAAATCGACTCACCATTTCCATCACAATCGCCACAAATCACGCTATTAGGTTTTGTGTTCCGATCATTATTCGCAGCCTATTTGATCAGAAACAAAGTAACATTTTCAATTTCCATCAATAATAACATTTCAAATCATTCTCCAGAGATTATACACATACATATAACATATACGCTTCATTTCTGAGTAATCAGTCAACAAAATCAAACAAGAGAAGCAGAACCTTGCTATTTAGATGAGGGAATCGAGCAGCTGGAGAATAACGGAAGCCATTGCTAATCAGGTTGAGCTTCTGATTGCTACAACCTCCAATTGCTGAGCAATTCGATTACCAAATGAGAATACAGAAGATTTTGCTAATGATTTTTATAGTTCACTACAAGAATTTCTATAAATCTTTTCCAATAATGAGAAGGATTTTGAGCTACCTGGAACTGTAGTGGAATTGAAGCAACTTGCCGATGCCGGGAAAAATGAAGACGCCATTGAAGTTCCTAACGGTTGGCTGTCAAATGGATTAGACTAAAAAAAAAAAAGAACGGTTCAAGCGAGCCATACATGACTCATAACTTCTTTTTTTTTTATATATATATATAAAAAAAATATCGGGTGTCAGAGCTTTTGCTCTCCTATAGGCTATAACTGAGACACCCAAGGCCGCCGAAAGTAGGTGATATCGATTCGATTTTCATCCGATCCAATAGATTTTAGTAAGACTGGAACTAAACCAATATCCAATAAATGACAAAACCATCGGTTGTTCATTGATTTGGTTCCTCTATGATTTGGTTTGGTTTTCTTTTTTACAAATTTGATGCTCTTTTATTTTTTTATTTCATCTCCTATTTTAGTGTTTTTTGCCCCAAAAGTTCTCAACACCTCAATAAATTCATAGAAGTAGAACTAACAAATTTCATTTTATACATAAAAATTAATTGAAAGAAAATGGATGAAACGACACAATAATGAATTGAGAATCAATTTAGGCATTTTTTAGGTATATATGTACACTTCGGTTCAGTTCGGTTTTTTAATGATTTTTCGACGAAAATCCAACCAAATCGATATTTTTTGGTTTTTTCCTAAACAAAAACCGATATGTCCAATTTTCTTCTAAAAACCAAACCAAATCATTCTATCGATTTGGTTCGGTTCGGTTTGATCGATTTTCGGTTAAGACTATCACCCCTAGCCCAAGGCTCGGACCCAGAGACATCAAAAGTTTTTATTTATTAAGTTCGCTCGAGAGCTTGAACCTAAGACGTTTAAGTCGGTACGAACTAAGAAGTCTCAAGTCCGGGCTATGACTCATAAGAATAATACGGATGTTTTTCATTTCTTAGAATAGTTTAAATGACTTTTAGAAAAAACAAATGAGTTATACTTATTCTTTAGTTTTTCTGTAAATATTAATTTTTAATTCAACATGTATAAATGAATGAAGATCCAAACATTTGATTTCAGTCGACAATGTAATCTTTTAACCACTTGAGCTATACTTAAATTGATAATCTAATTGTCGTATTAGTCTTATAGTTTGCGCTAGGTTTTTTACTCTTTTTTTTAGTACAATAAGAATTTGGGGATTCAAACCATATGACTTATGGTTATTAACACATATAATATCTCACTTAAGTTATGCTCTTTTTGATTGCTTGACCATACGTTATGAATATATCAAAATATAATTGTTGTCTTGTCACCCAATAACTTTCTTATTTGTCCCTTCTTTTAGACACTAGTTTGCTTTTGTCCTACTCGAAGAAAATTGTTATGTAAGGGATATGTACGAAAAATGGTTGATATTTTGTAATAACGACAACATTTTGATACATTTAACTAATTTAAAATTGTTTAACTTAAAAAAGCAAAGAGTTTGAAACTTTTATAACTATAATGATCAAATTGAAAATTATTGTGAATTTTAGGAACTAAAATAAACATTTAATCAAATAACTCGAGTATCCCACAAGAGTAGTTCGATGAACGTTCTTCATCTCAAGTTGACTTTTTTTACATGAGGAAAAAAAAGGACAAATCGGACTCACAATAGATCAATGAATAAAATTCAATTTATTTAAAATTTACATGCATGGTACAATCTCAAAATCCGACTTATCCTCTTTGTTACATATTAATTTGCTCTGACATTCTAAAATCTTCAATTTTCTTTAATTTTTTAAAATCATTTGCTAGTAATTTTCATTAAAAATTTATAACTGAAAATTATAAGTAAGGATATAATTGAAACACTTATAAAATTATTTTTCTTTGACCGGAGGTTTTAACATAAAACTTAAATTATTGACTAGGATACATTTAATGTTGGATGCTTTAAATTTTACGTGCAATAATGTACATATTTAAATTTTCTTAAATGATCCCCTTTTATGATATTATTTACAACACATTAATCATTTTTTTTTGTGTTGAACTAAAAAAAGTTAGAATGATTATTCACAAAACAAAATTAATTATATATCTCTTAAAATAATTGTATTTTTTTTCCTTTTTAACTTCAACAATATTTGGTAATACGAGATTCAAACTTCTAACTTTTTAATCGATAGTACATGTCATTACAACTAAACTATACTCTCTATAACATTTATAAGTATATTGTAAATAGATGAGAATAAGTACTTTAAAATATGATCTATTTATTTATTATTTTGCAATAGAACAATGGGTAGACTACTTGCACAATTTTAATTATTTGATCTTCATTTACATTATTTAGAATATTAAAACTCCAACTTCATACCGCACATTTGAGTTTTATACTAAAAAAAAGGCTCTGTGAATTTTGCAATAATTTTTTTTTTCATGTTTTTATATGTACTGTTAAAAAAATAAAATGCGTTTGCCGGGAGTCGAACCCGGGTCTATTGCTTGGAAGGCAATTATCCTAACCGTTGGACTACAAACGCGATATGTTGATCTGAATATATTATACAGATAAAAATAAATAGCTAAATTACATCAACTCTTAATTTTTTAGAATAAAAAAATTAATTTTTTAAATATAGCAGGGAATAATATTAAAGTATTCACATTGTTTTTTTTTTTTAATATAGCAGGGAATAATATGTATTAACATTGAATTCACAGGAAATATTATATTTCATGATCATAAAAATAAATTATGAAACTTGTGTCGTTCATAAAAAAAAAAATGTAATTCAGTAGTTCAATAATATTTCTTATAAAAAGGAATTACATAGATAATTAAATTGATATGTTACAAATAATTGTTGTTTTCTATTTTTGTAATTATGACAAATAGTATTTTTCTAAGAACTTATGAAAAATAGTTCCTGTCAATAGAAATGTATTTTTAGGTGATATTATACAATTTTCCTTTTTGTGCTGCTGTTTCAATTATATTTTCAAGTGTTTCATTATTTTGCTTCTTTTTTACTAAAAGGACGTTATCAATAAACGCTTATAATTACCGCCAACTGCCAACTTTAATAATAATTTATTTTTTAAGAGGAAAAAAAAACGCCATATTTATAGGTTTTTATTTTTATTTTATTTTTTTACTTTATCTCATTTTTAAATCAATTGGTATTCTGTAATCGGTGAGGAGGACCTGCAATGTTTGAATTACATTTAACTTCAAAAAAAAAAAAATAATAATAAAGTTGGGATCTTGATATATATATATATATATATATATAAAATCTCATTTTAGTTCTTCAACTGTCAAATTTGTTATTTTTTGTCTCTAATTTTTTTTTTAAAAGTCGGTTTCAGTTCTTAAATTTTAAAGTTTATTCTATTTTAGTACTTGAACTCAAAATGTGTCTACTTAGTTTCTAAACTTTTAAAAAATAACCATTTGATCCTTGTCAAGTTACTTTTCTACCTTAAATTTGACTTTGTCCAATGTTCGTCTCTAATTTATTTTGATTCAAATCATGCTTATACTAAAATGTGAATTCTACCTACTTAAAGTTACGTCGTTAATTTGTTAAAATAAAAATAACAATAAGACCAAAATAGTTTTTTTTTTTTGAAAGTTTAAGGACTCAAGTAGGCATTTTAAAAGTTTAGGGACAATAAAAAAACTTAAAGATTCAAAAAAAACAAAATAGAATAAACTTGAAAGTTTAAGAAACAAATAAATTTTAAACCTATATATCATAAGAAAACATACATGATAAACAAGGACCAAAATCATACTACATCAGTAGTAGGCAAATTGAGGGAAAATTTCTAATAACACGGAAGTATCATACTCTTATTGTTAACACTATGGTTTTGGATTTGTGATCTTTTTTTAAAATATTAGTGACCCCACATGATTTTTAAAAAGATGCTGACGTGAAAAGTAATAACTGGGAGTAGTATAATTTTTTTTTTCATACTACAATAGTTACTAGAATTTTTTCTGCAAATTGATAATCGAGTAAAGCATCAACATGCCAAGTGTGACACATGTCAACTGATCATTCACTTATTTTGTCAACCCATGTGCAACTTGTATAAGAATGTTCAAAACATTTCAAAATTACCAAAAATCGCTTGAATAATACCTAATTTCGTTGAAATCATCATTCGTACTCGAAATAAACTCATATGTGACCTTTTTTTTAATTACCATATGTGAACATGGTTATTTAAATATTGTTGTAATGTGTTGATTAAACTAACAATATACAAGTTGACATAAAAGAGTCGATCTTGTAGACCTAGTATTGTTAACAGATTCAATAACCACATGTGACCTAGAGATTCAACAATCACAAACACCAGAATTGTTAACAGGTTTAATGTGTCAATTTGAATTATACTCTTTTTTTAGCAACTAAATTTGTGATCTTACCCCTTCTAGATTTTGTTCCAAAGCATAGGTTTGTTATATATTATTTAAATAATAATAATTTAATATATAATTGAGCTACAGTAAAAAAAAGAGTCATAACCGATTTGATAAAAAGGCAAAAGGAAAGGGATTTGCTTTGTTGGCAAATAAAAATATAGCCAGTGAAGCCACCACTTTGCTTATGGAAGCGAAATTATTGCTTGTAAGTTGTAAAAGGTGACAAGTTTTATACATATATATATATATATATAAAGTTAATTTTGTTTAAAAATCTATAAAAATGCAACTTTTTTATTTGTAAGAAAATAGTAAATATGTAACATTACCTTTTAGTTATAGAAAAACATTAATCATAGTTTAACTTATACTAATGTATTTTTTAATAATTGATATTTTATTTTTACAAATATATATGGAGGCACAAAATAATTTAAATTGACAATAGATACTTTTTACTTGTTTAAGTATTGCCAGTAAACATAATAATTGTCAATTCACCTAATTAATAATTAATCAGGATGCTTTATTTTTCTAGAAATTACATCACAAATAATGAGTGGACAGTCGAATTTATAATCTTTTAGAAAAATAAAAATATGTTAGCTATTGAGTTATGTTCTTGTTGACAATTGAATGAGACAATAATATTATATCTAATTAACATGCATGGTGTGTATATTGGGTTCAACAATATTTATAAGTGAAAATTTTGAACATTTGACCTAATTAATTTTTCGAATTGTAAAGTTGAATTCTTGTTATATTATTATTGTAGTCGATAATATAAAAATATTTGAAAACACAATATATTGGTTTGAACATAATTCAGTAGATGAAATACCAATTACTATTTTAAAGGTCAATAATTTGAGGTTTGAACATAATTCAGTAGATGAAATACCAATTACTATTTTAAAGGTCAATAATTTTATCCTATTTGAAAGGATGTGCTCTATTTTTTTAATACAATAGGACTGAAGATTGAGGATTTAAATCATAGATTTTGTGTTCGTTCATTCGATATGCCAATCAAATCATGCTCTCTTTAGCACGATTGTGCTCTATTTTATTTTTGGCAAAAGCAATCAAACTATAAAAAAGCACAATAATTAAACACACAATTTTTTTTTCCCAATTTACATTCATTAATATTTGACAAAGAGAGAAAAGAAAAACTGATTTCTAATTAGTGCAATGGAATACTTTTTAACCGACCGACGTGTCGTATGGCGTGTAAAAAGTGGTCTAATGACACACTCGTGATCTTCGGAAATCAAATTTAAAATATTTGATAATATATATTCAATTTTAAATATAACATATTCAATGATTGTAAAAAATAGTTTAACTATGAAATTTTGTAAGTATTAAACTGTTTTCTTTAAGAATATATATTTATAAATAAAGAGCGAATTGAAACCTAATTATATTATTTGAATTATGCGCTCAAGGTATTTATCTTCTCATTTTTCTTGAATGGTTAATTAAAAAAAGGAAAAATACCTTTTTAGTCATTAAGTTTTTAACATTAGGTGCGTTTGATCCCTCAATTTTTAAAATGTACCTTTGTGGTCCCCAAATTTTTAAGAATAGGTTTAAAAGGTCACTCGTGACTAACAAAACTGTTAAATCCTAATTGACTGGGTCTTTTAGTTGCTTACGTGGCGTGATCACTCGGATTAAAAATTAATTTAATTAGATTTTTATGTAACTAATTATAATATTTTTGAGTTGTGCACCTCTATTTGGTTCATTATTACCTTCAACTCAATATCTAACAACATATCTCCTTCTAAGTTTTTCACAATAAACTCTTTCCCCCCAATATATTCCATTCTAGGATGAAAACTCATTTTTTCGTTGAAGTGAAATGTGATATTGAAGAAATCAAGCGACATCTACAATAGAAAAATCAACATTATAACGAAAAGATGAACATTATCATACTAAAAACCAAAACAACTCCATTTAGTTTGAAGCAAATAAAACTAAAAACCAAAACAACTCCATTTCTTTAAGGAAAAAACTCTTTATCATACCAAGAAAAAGACTACAATTTTTAAACCCACACATAAAAAAAATTAATGTTCTCCGATGAACATTATAACATCTTCAAGCGAGAGTTTAAGTGATGAGTGAAAAATAAGTAATGAATAAATAGAGAAAAAATTTTGCACTTGCCTGTAACGTGCAGTGGAACAAGCTCCTCTTTGTGCAACTCCTTCTCATTCAGATCTGAATCATCACAAGTTGATCAAAATTGTGCTTGGTCGTAGTCCCAATCTGTTCGTAATCCTAACAACCTAACACCCTGTCTAAAAATCTAATTGAATTAATTTTTAATCCGAGTCATCACGCCACGTAAGCAACTAAAAGACCTAGTCAACTCTCTGTTAGGATTTAACATTTCTCTTAGTAACGAGTGACCTTTTAAATCTATTCTTAAAAACTCGGGACTAAAGAAGTACATTTTAAAAATTGAAGGACCAAACGCACCTAATGTTAAAACCTTAGGGACTAAAAAGGTATTTTTCCCAAAAACGTTTGTTTTCTTAAATTGAACAATAAATTAATAAAAGTTAAAATTCAAACATTTGACATCTTAAACGAAGATCTTAATAAATTGACTCATATTGAATTGACTAATTAAAAAAGGTTCAGTATGACTTTTGATATAATAATGTGATTGATTGTTAATAGATTAAAACTTAAAAGTATACATTAACATTTTTTTATTGAATTGAGGTTGTTGACATAGAAATTTCGACCAATCTCCAATTGCCACGTCGTTATTCTAAATTAATGACGAAGTTGTAAATGATTAATTTTGGGACAGATGATAAATTGACACGTGTCCTAAATTTAATTTGAAGACAACAATTGACAAATTCTAAAAATGAAGGGGCAACATGCAATTTGCCAAAATAATTAAATTTAATTTTGGTCAAATTGGATTATATGGAATTGGCTAAGATAAATAAAACTCAAATCCAAATGATTAGGCTCAAATCCAATAAAGCCCAAGTTCAGGTTGTTGGGCCCAAAAGTCATTAAAGCCCAAACCCACATGCCCTGGAAAGCTCTATAAATAGAGAGCTTCCCATTCATTCCAAAGGTTCAGAAACTTCACTCCTAAAAGGAATTCAGAGAGAATTCAGAGCAAAGTCCTCAAGTGCTGAAAACTCCCTGAAGTCCTTCAGCTTTGAACATTTGCAAGGCGAGTCTTCAAGTGTTGAACGTTGTAAGACAAGTCCCTAGGTGCGGAACACTACAAGTCCACAGGTGTTAAGCACTCCGCGAAGACCAAAGATTCTTCCAAGTTTCCAACCTCGAGAACAAGCACTTTAGCCCCTCGAGTGACATATACACTGAGAGAGAATCGAGAGGATCATGCTTAGAGATTGTATTCCATACTCACAAAATTAATACAATACGAAGTTCACACCACGTGTCTCGTTGTTATTCCTTCGCCGAATTCACCACGTGTTTACAAATTGGCACGCCCAGTGGGACCATCTCTACCTCTCATCTCTTTCTCTTACAGTAAAACAATGGAATCAAAGAAGGTTGCATCAACTGTTGCTACTGCCGCAAGCAACACCTATACTGAGGCCGAGAACACGCGATGCGTTCTCGGGGTTGAGATAAAGGAGGACCGAACCCCTGATGCGATTGCAAACAAGATCGTAAAGTTGATCGAAGGACCCTCCAAGGATAGAGTGGTCGCCAAAGATAACCCATTGTTTGACCGGTTTTACCTGCTGCGTCGGTCAATCAAAGGAGGCATCGAATCAAGATGTGATGTCTGTGATGATGGTCGATGTGGAATCCGACGAAAGGATGGCAGAGATGGAGAGAAAGATTACTTCAAAGGGGTGAAAAAAGAGACTCAACTTCTTTTTTTTTCTCGTATCGACTTTTGGGCAGCTGTTCACCGTTGGATCTCGCCAATACGGCCCCCCATAGTTTTCGTTACCGAGATATCTTTTTTTTCATTGTTCCCAGGGATTTTTTGGGTAATCCGCTCCCACCTGATGAAGGCAGTCGAAGAAAGGGATCTAGAGATTGCATACTTGAAAAATCAAATGCAGAATCGCGAGACTGCTGAGTCAAGTCAAACCCTTGTTGCAAAGAAGAGTGACAAAGGGAAGGCTGTTGTTCAAGAAGAGCAACCACCAAACTCGGCCTCGGTAGCTTCTCTGTCCGTCCAACAGCTACAGGACATGATCATGAGTTCCATCAGAGCCCAGTACGGTGGACCCACCCAAAGTTCTTTCATGTACTCTAAGCCGTACACTAAAAGAATAGACAATCTGAGGATGCCCGTCGGATACCAACCTCCCAAATTCCAACAGTTCGATGGGAAAGGAAACCCGAAGCAGCATATCGCTCACTTTGTGGAAACATGCGAGAACGCTGGGACTCGCGGTGACCTCCTAGTCAAATAGTTCGTTCGTACCCTGAAAGGGAACGCCTTTGACTGGTATACCGACTTGGAACCTGAAACGATCGACAACTGGGAACAGTTTGAAAGAGAGTTCCTCAATCGTTTCTATAGTACGAGGCGAACTGTTAGTATGATGGAGCTCACGAGCACGAAGCAGCGAAAGGGTGAGCCTGTCGTCGATTACATCAATCGTTGGAGAGCTCGAGTCTGATCGCAAGGATCGACTCACCGAATCGTCTGTAGTAGAAATGTGTACCCAAGGCATGCATTGGGGTTGCTCTACATCTTACAAGGTATAAAACCTCGTAGTTTGAAGAGTTAGCAACTCGAGCTCATGATATGGAGTTAAGCATTCTTTGCTAGGGAAACAAAGACTTGTTAGTCCTGGATGTGAAGAAATAAAAGAAAGAATTGAAGAGCAGAAAAAACTTGAGAAGCGGTGCTACTACTAAAGAATCTATGGTCGTCAATACGACCGGTGAAATTTGTGTCTAAGGGAAAAGAAAAGAAAGTCGAGAAGCGCCAGACGCGGCGGTGCGCGAGGCGCCGTCGACCTTGAAGAGAGAGGGAAAAGACCTACCCTTTTCCGTGATTCTCGACATTCTAGATATGTTGGAGCAATTCTTTGGAAAAGCAACTCATACAACTGCGCAGGAATGCAAACGACCGAGAAGAGTTAGGCAAAGTGAACGATCATAACTCATCGTAAATATCACCGAAGTAGTTAGCCATCCGGTGGAGAAGTGCTTCGTACTTAAAGGAGTTGATCCTAAAAAGGTCGCACGCGAAAGAAAGATTGAGCTAGATCTAGGCGAAGTGGCTCAAGCGAATCATGCGATCGTAACGATTCATCCTGCAGTCGAACACCAACAAGATCGCCTCATGATGAAGAGGAAGCCTAGTTCGGTTTGGATCCTTTGAACCTATCGTTGTGTGGATGAATGATGAACCCTCAAGTAAGAATTCTCAAGAGGAGGCATCCAAAAGCGATGACGTTCAAGAAAAGAATAAAGCGGACCAGAAGATGAAAACGAAGGTTGGATCGCCGTGACTCGCCGCAAGAAGCGACAACAAAGTTACACGCAGAGAAGGAATCGCGACTATTCCCACACCATAAGAGAAAAAGCAAGTCGCAAAGAAGAAAAGAAAACAGTCACAAAGAAGCTCATTTACGCCATGAGGAAGGCGAAAACCTCTTCCACCCACACCACCATCGGTAACTTTGGAGGAATTCTTCCCAAAGAATTTCCTAAGTAAAAGCGAGGATGAGGCATTTGAGGTAGTTGCGTGTCACGTTACGAGTGACGATTGAAGATCCTTCATGCTCGTATGAGGCGACAACAGAGTTAGGAAACTCATCCTCATTCAATATATAGAGGACTTGTTGTCACTCCCCTCAGCGACCAAGAGTGCTCTTATCGAGGCATTGATAGACTCGACAATGCAAATGCCCCAAGCTCTATGACACGCGCACACGCGTCGTCATGTTGCATGTCCATAAGTTTTACTGGATGAGGACATTCTTTGGGTTCAAAGCCCCATAATAGACCTCTGTTTGTCTCGGGTACATTCGAGAAAGTGGGTCGGTCGGATCCTTATCGATGATGGATCATTTGTTAACATAATGCCTAAGTCAACCATGAAGCAATTAGGCATCCTGGTAGAAAGAGTTATCAAAGCAAACTTGTGATCCAAGGCTTCAACCAAGGAGGCCGGCGAGCTATTGGAATGATACGTTTAGAGCTTATCATTGGGGACCTCAAGGCCGACACTGCATTTCCATCGCCAGACTCCAAGACTACCTATAAGTTGCTACTAGGTCGTCCTTGGATTCATGGAAATGGAGTTGTAACTTCTACGTTACACCAGTGCTTCAAGTTTTACCAAGATGGTGTCAGGAAAGTGGAGGCAGATACCAAGCCATTTTCAGAAGCTGAATCCCATTTTGCTGACGCGAAATTTTACATGAAGGGTGACGGTATAGGGAGATCGTACCAACAAAGATCCCTTTAATAAAGAGCGACGATCGGGCAAAAGGAGGTACCGCAAATTTACGTGAAAGAAGAAACTATCAAATGTACAAATGGGCCTGCTCTGAGAAACAACGAAGTCTACGAATTTCGCAAGGTCTGAAATTTCGAAAGATGAAGGAAGCGCAACCTTCCCTGTTTTGCGTTACGTTCCTTTGTCTCGACGGAAGAAGGGCGAGTCACCATTTGCAGAGTGCACAAAAAGCCTGACTGTGGATGAAATCGAAGTTTTGAAGGGAAACTTCACAATGCCGCTCACGAAGATAACGAAGCAAGAGGTCAAGAAACTTGAAGATGACCGATTGGAAGCAAGTTTGCCTAAGAGTCGAACGAAAGATGGGTTTGACCCTAAGGCATATAAACTCCTATCAAAGGCAAGATACGACTTCACAACTCACACAGAGTTCAAAAGTCTGAAGATCTTCGATGAGAGACCTGAGCTCTCATTAACACAAAAGAAGCTTTTAAAGGAAGGTTATACTATCCCCGCATCAAGGAAAAAGGATCTGGGGTATAAGTCTCCGAGGTGGTCCGCATAATAAGAAAAGGGAAGGCAAAGGTGGCAGACGCAAACCACATAATGATGGAAGAGGTAGGCGATTCGGATGAAAAGAAAAACGTTACCCAAAGGACTTACTTTTTAGCGCGTCGGCCGTTGGTGGCACGACCTTCACCTTCTTCAACGATTGGGCACCACTCAAGTAGAAGAAGAGCGGTCACCTCCCATTTCGGTTCCACTCGAACCTCACCCTCATGAGGATAAGAATGCCCACCAAATGAAGGAAGCTGCGTTTTCAGCCTTTACACGACTGCATTCGACCTTCCGTCCGTCGAGGCTAGGTGTTCTTCTTTGGTGAAAAAGAAGGTATGACATCCACCCCGATCAGTAAGTACGACCATCGAGATTACAAAGGTTAGGTGCGCTGCTGAAGAAAAGAAAAATGTACCTTCGACCTCGGATGCGACGCGCGCTTTCACGACTTTTCAAAGGCTAAGTGTAACCACTTCAAAAAAGATGGGCCTCCGCATCGGTTTTTGATAGGATTTACCATGATTGCCCAGTGAGAACCTCGAAGGATAACTCCTTTGTAAAAGTAAAAATGGACGAAGAAGTTCACGATTGTTCCTTCCGGATGAAGAGGAAAACATTCGTTACTGTAAGTATACAGAAGGTTCATTGAAAGTAAAGCGGCGTGATGTCGTCATAACCAATCCCCAAGGAGGATTCGAGAAAAAGGGAGGGTGAGACCTCTTGCTACCATATTACAGTTGAAGAACAAACTAAAGCTGAATTGTCTGATGAAGATGCAGAAGAAGCGCCATCCTCACTTCAAGATGGTAGTCAATCAACAGTGGATGAGCTTAAAGAGGTGAACCTCGATACACTAGAGGAGCCACGTCCGACCTTCGTAAGCGCATCCCTCACTTGCGAAGAGGAAGGCGAATATATGAGTCTGCTCACGTCATATAGAGATGTTTTTGCGTGGTCTTATAAAGAGATGCCAGGGCTCGATCCAAAAGTAGCTGTCCACCATCTTTCCATCAAACAGGAGTATCGCCTAGTCAAGCAAGCACAACGTCGATTTCGACCCGAGCTTATCCCTCAAATTGAGATAGAGGTCAATAAATTGATCGAAGCAGGATTCATACGTGAGGTGAAGTATCCAACTTGGATAGCCAACATTGTTCCTGTCAGAAAGAAGAGCGGACGACCAGCGTTTGCGTCGACTTTCGTGACACGAATAAGCGCATGCCTAAAAAGCGACTTCCCATTGCCCATCATCGAGATAATGGTCGATGCCACTACCGCCATGAAACACCATCCTTCATGGATGGATCATCGGGTTATAACCAGATTCGAATGGCTTTGGCTGATGAAGAGATGACAGCCTTTCGAACTCCTAAAGGGATATACTGTTACAAGGTGATGCCATTTGGGTTGAAGAATGCCGGTGCCACCTATCAGCGTGCTATGCAGAAGATTTTTGACGACATGTTACATAAGCATGTTGAATGTTATGTCGATGACCTGGTGGTTAAGTCTAAGAAGAGACAAAACCATTTGGAAGATCTGAAAGTGGTCTTCGATCGGTTAAGAAAGTATCAGCTGAAGATGAACCCTCTCAAGTGCGCATTTGGCGTCACTTCAGGAAAGTTCCTAGGGTTCGTTGTAAGGCACCGAGGGATTGAAATAGACCAGTCTAAGATCGATGCTATTCAAAAGATGCCAAGGCCAAGAAGTCTACACGAGTTGAGAAGCCTTCAAGGTCGTTTGGCCTATATTCGAAGGTTTATTTCCAACTTGGCTGGTCGATGTCAACCTTTCCAAAGGTTAATGAAGAAAGGGAGAACTTTGAATGGGATGAAGCATGTCGAATGCTTTTGTGAGATCAAAAGGTACTTGCTTAATCCACCGGTCTTAGGTGCCCCTATTGCGGGAAAACCACTCGCCCCTCTATATTTCCGCGCATGAAAGGTCACTAGGAGCCTTTGTTGGCGCAAGAAGAGGAGAAGGTAAAGAAACGAGCCCTTTATTACTTGAATGCAGACTTTGAATGGGGTGAGACAAATTACTCCCGATAGAAAAGATGTGTTTGGCTCTCTTCTTCGCTATCGATAAGTTGAGGCACTACATGCAAGCTTTCACAGTG
The DNA here is from genome assembly GCA_036507285.1 of Trichosanthes cucumerina. Lineage (NCBI taxonomy): Eukaryota > Viridiplantae > Streptophyta > Magnoliopsida > Cucurbitales > Cucurbitaceae > Trichosanthes > Trichosanthes cucumerina. The sequence continues at coordinate 101,443,264 of CM071835.1, forward strand.
CACTTGATAGCAAAATCTGATCCTATAAAGTACATCTTGTCAAGACCGATTATCTCTGGGCGGTTGGCTAAATGGGCGATCCTACTCCAGCAATATGACATTGTCTACGTACCTCAAAGGGCGGTTAAAGGACAGGCATTAGCAGATTTCTTGGCAAATCACCCAATTCCGTCAGACTGGAAGTTATGTGAAGACCTGCCAGATGAAGAAGTCTTCTATGTCGAAATTGTGGAGCCTTGGATCATGTACTTTGATGGCGCGGCACGAAGGAGCGGTGCGGGGGCAGGCATTATCTTCATCTCGCCTGAGAAACACATGCTCCTTACGACTTTTACACTTAGCAAGTTGTGCTCAAACAATGTAGCTGAATATCAGACCCTAATTATTGGTCTCCAAATGGCCATTGAGATTGGCATAATGTACTTAGAAATTATGGCGATTCAAAATTGATCATTAGTCAACTCATGCTTGAGTATGATGTGAAGCACGAAGACTTGAAACCTTATTTTGGCTACGCAAGACAATTTCTTTGGAAAAGTTTTGACGTCACACATTTGGAACACGTGCCAAGATCGAGAAAAATAAGAAGCGCGGATGCACTAGCGAATTTGGCCACCGCTCTAACGACCTTAGACGATGTGACAATAAACATATCACTTTGTCAAAGGTGGGTCGTGCCACCAGCTAATGATGAATGCGAGGAAATAAACATGATCTCGATCTATGCCATTGAAGAGGAAGATTGGCGACAACCCATTATAGAGTACCTTGAACATGGGAAGCTCCCCACCGATCCTCGACGCAAAGTCGATATACACGAAGAAGGCCTCAGGTTCATATACTATAAAGAGACTCTCTATCGTCGTTTTATGAGAGGACTCTTCCTTCGTTGTCTTGGAAAAGAAGAGTCGATTAAGGCATTAGAGAGAGTGCATTCGTGTGTTTGTGGTGCTCATCGGTCGGTCCAAGCTCCAGTTCGATTGAAAAGAATGGGCTATTGCGGCCTACGATGATCTATGACTCGATGGAATATGCAAAGAAATGCGAAGCTTGCCAATTCCATGCAAACTTCATCCATCACCGCGTAACCTCTCGCATCCGACCGTCGCTTCATGGCCTTTTGAAGCGTGGGGACTTGATCTTGTTGGTCCGATAACGCCAAAGTCGTCGTCGGCAGTCATTCTTATATTCTCGCATGTGATTACTTTTCAAGGTGGGCAGGCGGTTGTACTAAGAGAAGCTAAGAAGGAAAATGTTGTAGACTTCATTCAAACACACATCATCTACCGCTACGGTATTCCACATAAATATCGTGATGGATAATGGGAGACAATTCTCCAACGGCTGATGGATAAACTCGTGAGAAATTCAAGTTCAAGCGGTATAAGTCATCCATGTATAACGCCGCAACAAACTCCCCGCAGAGGCATTCAATAAAACCTTGTGCAACCTACTAAAGAAGGTAGTCTCTAAGACAAAAAGAGCGGGAGGAAAGGATTGGTGAAGCATTATGGGCTTATCGGACTACTCATCGACTCCCACTAGGGTTACGCCATATTCCTCGTCTACATGGGGTGGAGGCCAGACTCCTCCGGAAAGAGAGGTTCCGTCATTAAGGATGGCCATACAAGAAGGGTTGACTCATGTAAGAAAATGCGAAGCTTCGCTTCGGGAGTTGGAAGCGCTTGATGAAAGAAGACTTGATGCTCAACAAACACCTGGAATGTTACCAAGCCCGAATGACCAAGGCCTTCGATAAAAATGTCAAGCCTCGCTCATTTCAAGTCGGTGATCTAGTGCTCATTGTTCAAGACCCATCGTCACAACACGACACACAGGAAATAAATTCACACCAAAATGGGATGGATCCTATGTCATTAAAGAAGTGTATACCAACGGAGCATACAAGATCATCGACAGAGATGGTTTGAGGATCGCCCCATCAACGAAAAGTTCCTCAAGAAATTTTATGCTTAAAACATTGTAAACACTCCTAATCGTAAGAGTATAAACTACACGATACTCTTGAACTACGTTATGACTTGATCCCTTACATTCAAGTAAGTGCGTGAGGCAACTTAAAGTAAAAAAAAAAGCTTTAAGTTCATCGGATCAATAAATAAAAATGCAAGTTATGAATTGAATGCTAAATTTTATTGCATAAATAAGGAAAAGCAGACAACATGTTGCTATAAGTAAGCAACCCAAGAATTAAAAAAATGTACAAAAAAAAGATGTCCGGGAAGAGATCTTTGAATCATGGCGTCCATCCGAACTCCTTCAAACTCTTCTCGTGAATGTTCTAAGAGCCGTGAATTGTTGCTAGGCACGGATATCTTTGTCAAGAACAATGACGTACATTCAATGTGACTATTCTTTCGCGTGACTCGTGAAACCTCAAGTCTCTCTCGCCCCACGTCTTTCTCCTCTCGGATATTGTGGTGGGACGGCCTTGTCGATCGATTCAGATTTTATGATATGTAACTTTGTTTCTTGTTCAATAACCTTCGCTTTAAGCCCCGCAATCTCGCCTTCCAACGCCGCAGCCTTCCAGAGGCAGATTGAGCAAGTTGAGTTCGGAGATTGTTATTCGCTTCGAGTGCTTCATTTTCTTTGGACAATGCACGTTCTAATTCAACCTTCGTGTCATCCAATTGTCGAGTCTTGTCTGCTGAAGTTAGCATAGTTGATAAAGTAGATTGCATTTGGTTGTATTCCACCACCTTTTGGAAATAGTGAGATGTGATTTTCGCAGCTATTGCACATTTCTTGTACTGGATATCCGTAATGACATCAAGTATCTTGCGTGTCTCTTGAGTAAGTTGAGCGACGTTCTCAAAGGGAGTTCGTGCGATCTTCTCTTGTATGCTTCTCCACATAGATATGGCGAATCGTATCTTCGATGAGAAGAAATCACGTCATCTGCACAGTAATGAGATTCTTCGAAAGTTGAAGCAACTACATGTTGAGGACAATTGCGCATCATGCGACACAACCGCATGCCGCAAGGTAACTACGTTCGCGGATCGATTCTGGCCGCACGAAAGCGTGGTTCTGCGAGCTTTGATGTCTTTCGGTGGGACAGAAGCGAAGTCACAACTTGCTCTACCTCGGAGGGTGGAACAATATTTTCCGAGTTGCCATGGGAGGTATGAAGTCACGACCGCTCTACCCGGGAGATGGGATGATTGTAAGTGCCAAAGTTTCTTTGAGGTGCTCATTGTGAGGTGGAGAGGAGAAGTTATGGTTCGCTCATTCATGGGTCCTTGCAAGCTCCCAATCAACTCGGGGGCAAGGTCCAAGGCATACGGTCCTGTCAAAGATTGATCACTGTGTTGAGCGACATTTTCCTCTAGACCATCGCTCAGTTGGAGCTACAATAATATTAAAAAAAAAAGGGCAGTCAAAAAAAAAAAAAAACAAACAAACAAACAAAAAAGGGATGAGAAACCAACCAGAGCCTCAATGTTATCGGGAATGCGAGAGGCGCTAGGAACACCTTGGAAAAATTGGTCGTCGGTCAAGGTCAACGGTCTTCTTTGATTTTCTTGGCCTTTTCCAATGACGGTCTCTCAGTACTACTTTCGCTCCCGTCATCTTGAGCGGGTCTGTTAGGAGACATTCTACCTCCGATCAAGCGAATTTGTTTCCCACCAAGAGTAGCCCCACTAGTGTTGGGTAGCTTAGGTTGGGGTTTAGGTGTTATAGCGCTATTCACCAGGTCGTTTATACCCAACTTTAGGTAGTCACCATGCTTATTCAACCACCAACTTCAGGCGGGAGGTGACGTGAATCTCTGGGTTTAATGTGCGGCGGGGAGGAATACTTTAGAACCTCGCTTTGGTCAGAAGGCAAACCTCCAAGTGATATAGGATATTGTCCAAGCTAACTAAAGGTCGAGTTTCCCTAAATCATTCGGGATATCTTGATGAAATCCAAATTGGCGACCAAATCGGCATGGGCTATAAGGCTCGATGACCAAGGAATTTCGGCGTGTGCACGATAAATAACATGGGCGGTAAACCGAAAAGTACAGGGAATAAAAAAATCTCATGGTACCTTCCCCGCTTCAAAACTTCATGCTTATTTCTACTCGGAGACTTGCATGCCGGGATACTGAGGTACCCCTATGGATTAGTTCGCGGGCCTCCAATTCATTGAAGTATATAGCACCACCCTCTCCGAGAAAAGTAAACCATGCAGGCCCCGGACCATATGGGGAGTCTTATAATTGGTTTTAAAATAGTGAGCAAGCCAACCAAAAATGTAGTGTACAGGAAACAACTCTCCATGCGCCCAACCTGGTGTGTTAGCATTCGCGACTTTACCCAACCCATGATAGATATTGGCGGCCACAGTGGGCTGCAAGACTCAAAGTTTCTCCCTCGGCCATTAGACTGACAACTTTAAAAACACTTGGGCGGACGTGGTTGGCATTTCCTTGAGGAAACACGAAGGCACAAAGCCAACAAGATAGAAAGGCAGGCAAGTATGTTTGGTCTTTCCATTCCTCCTCGATGTTAAGGTCATGAAACAGTTTATCCTCTTCAACCAACCACTCACGAAACTTGATGCCCGTGCCGTCTGGGTTGTGAGTCAGAGAAGAACGAGATGCTCTTTTAGGTCTTCGATGAGGAGGTTTCTCATACACTCGATCACCTTTAAACCAAAAGTCGATCCAGGAGTTGATCGCGATGTGGGAATGTTCGATTTTGAAGCGATAAGCACATAGAATGCATGGAAAAGGTACTCGCACTTTTCGGTAGTGTGTCCGCCTAACTCGTTAGAGCAGTCAAACTTTCGAGACTAGGGATGACCTCTTCGTAAAACATGCCTTTAATGGGTAGGCCTCCAAGCTCCAAAGGTCCCATAAGGAGATTGAGAGTTCTCCGCTGGGGGTAGAGTATTGGTTGCAGGACACCAAGCCTTGCAAAAAGCTCGGAACACGTCATTGATACGATCATAAGTATAAAGGGAGGCCACCACAACGTCCAACAAACGAGATGTACGAAGTAGTTCCTCGTTTCGACCGACAAAGATATTCCGACCATCCCAAGAGTGTGGCACGAAAAGAAATTCTCCTGGAATTTTTAAGACGGAGTCCCAACGTGCTGAGCCATTTATTATCCGACGACCAAGGGTCATTTCTGGGTCTTGAGTGGGGTTTTGATTATGAATAGGAGATTCTAGGAACCATGCCTTAGAGGATGAGTCATGATCTAAAGGTTTCTCTGTAGACCAGGCAGTTAAGGTATTTGGGTGGTGTAGCCTAGGCCATCTATCTGCTGTATGCCCCGTTTTTGGATCTTCTACGACAAAACTAATGCCATTCCTTATTGGTTGGTTGGGGTCTTTCAAGAGGACAAGTTGTCGCTTGTTAGATGAGAGATTCTCTGCAAAATGCACCATGATCCTGTAAAAAAAAAATGGTTGCGGTCAACAAAAAAAAATGTAATAATATAAAAAATAAAAAAAAACGAAAAAAGGAGGCAAAAAGTTTCGTCGCTGCAAGTACGCTCGAAATCGACAAGGGTCCCACAAGCGTATATGAGCCAGGAACCAGAGAGTCCCTTTGCTACAAGTACGCCCGAAACCGACAAGGGTCCCACAAGCGTACATGAGCCAGGAACCAGAGGGTCCTATTGCTGCAAGTACGCCCGAAAACCGACAGAGGTCCCACAGCCAGACATGAGCCCAGAACCGAGAGGGTCCTATTGCCGCAAATACGCCCGAAACCGACAAAGGGTCCCACAAGCGTACATGAGCCGGGAACCAGAGAGTCCATTCTTTGCGCAAGTACGCCGAATCGGCAAGGGTCCTGGCAAGCGCATATGAGCCGGGAACTGCAGAGTCTCATTGCTACAAATACGCCCGGCGGACAAGGGTCCCACAAGCATATATATGAGCCGGGAACAGAGAGTCCCATTCTTTGCAAATACGCCGGAGAGTCCACTGCTGGCAAGTACGCCCGGGCGACAGAGGTCCCCCACAGCATACATGAGCAGAACGGAGAGTCCTTCTGCTACAAGTACGCCGGAGCCGACAAAGGTCCCACAAGCGTACATGAGCCAGAACCAGGAGTCCTATTGCGCGCAAGTACGCCCGAAACCGACAAAGGGTCCCACAAGCGTACATGAGCCGGGAACGAGAGAGTCCTATTGCTGCAAGTACGCGAAACCGACACAGAGGTCCCCTGGCGTACATGAGCCAGAAACCAGAGAGTCCTATTGCTACAAGTACGCCCGAAACCGACGACAAGGGTCCTAGCGTACATGAGCCAGGAATCGAGAGAGTCCTATTGCTGCAAGTACGCCGAAACCGACAAGTGGTCCCACAAGCGCATACATGAGCCAGGGAACGAGAGAGTCCCATTCTTTGCAAGTACTCCCTGCGACAAAGGGTCCCACAAGCATACATGAGCGGGAACCGAGAGAGTCTCATTGGCGCAAGTACGCCGGAATCGACAAAGGGTCCCACAAGCGTATATGAGCCAGAACGAGAGTCTCATTGCCGCAAGTACGCCCAAACCGGCGCGGTCTCTGACGTATACATGAGCCAGAAACTGAGAATCCCATCTGCACGCAAGTACGCCCGAAACCGACGAGGGTCCCACAAGCGTACAAGAGCCAAGAATCAAAGAGTCTCGTAGCTACAAGTACACCCGGAACCGACGAGGGTCCCACAAGTGTACTTGTGCTAAGAGAACACTATAGCTGCAAAAAAAAAAAAAAAAAAAAAAAAAAAAAAAAAAAAAAAAAAAAAAACCACTTAGCTTTTTACCTTCCAATGGATGAAGCCTTTTGTTTTAGGAGGGAGATACTTGCAAGACTGCAATTATTAAGCTGTAAAAAAAAAAGTGAAAGTAAGTACATAGATGATTAAAAAAAGAAAAAAATATATATAGTTAAGGTTTTAGACTCGTCTCACACCTTATCATGAAGGTTTTGCGCTCTGTTGGGGTGAATTGATAAGTCTCACCTCCTCTATTTATAATTGAGGAAAAGATAGTCAGATTCTAAAATCAAAGTTGGAATTCAAATAGGTGTTGAAATCGAAATTGGGATAGGATTTTATCTCAAATCGAAATTTGACCTATCTTATCCCAATCGAAAATCGTGCAAGCGATCCTATCTCCAAATCCAAATTTTATCCCAAATCAAGATTGGATAAAGTTGATTCTATCAAGTTTAAATAATGGTAGAATTTTAATTTTATCTTGTCAAACAAAATTTGGGCATAATCCAAATTTTATCCCAAATCAAGATTGGATAAAGTTGATTCTATAAGTTTAAATCATGTTAGAATTTTAATTTTATCTTGTCAAACAAAATTTGGGCATAGTCCAAAATTTATCCAAAATCAAGATTAGATAAAGTTGATTCTGTCAAGTTTAAATCATGGTAGAATTTTAATTTTATCTCAAATCAAAATTTGAGCATACTCCAAATTTTATCCCAAATCAAAGTTTGATAAATTAATTCTATCCAAATCAAAATCTTGATAGAGTTTCGATTTTATCTCACCAAGTTAAAATTTGGGCATACTCTGGATTTTATCACAAATGAATGTTGGAGTGAAATTCAAATGCTACTAAGTTCAAAAGAGGAAATTGGGTAAAACTTCAAATCTACACCAATTTGTCCAAATTTTATGTCATGCAAGAGAAATCAAAATATTGACCCAATTTTCATATTTTGATAAATTGACATGTAGGTGTGTAAAAAAAAAAAATTTATGAATCAAGTTCATATTTCGACTAAATTGACACATCTTGAGCCAAAATTATGAACTAATGTTTTACTGATTTGACTCAATATTATCTTTTCGAGATTCACACACACATACATGTGCCTAAATCTCGAAAAGGGGCATTTGTTGACATAGAAATTTCGACCAATCTCCAATTGTCACGTCGTTATTCTAAATTAATGACGAAGTTGTAAATGATTAATTTTGAGACAGATGATAAATTGACACGTGTCCTAAATTTAATTTGAAGACAACAATTGACAAATTCTAAAAATGAAGGGGCAACATGCAATTTGCCAAAATAATTAAATTTAATTTTGGTCAAATTGGATTATATGGAATTGGCTAAGATAAATAAAACTCAAATCCAAATGATTAGGCTCAAATCCAATAAAGCCCAAGTTCAGGTTGTTGGGCCCAAAAGTCATTAAAGCCCAAACCCACATGCCCTGAAAAGCTCTATAAATAGACAGTTTCCCATTCATTCCAAAGGTTCAGAAACTTCACTCCTAAAAGGAATTCAGAGAGAATTCAGAGCAAAATCCTCAAGTGCTGAAAACTCCCTGAAGTCCCGGCGAGTCTTCAAGTGTTGAACGTTGTAAGACAAGTCCCTAGGTGCGGAACACTACAAGTCCTGTTAAGCACTCCGCGAAGATCAAAGATTCTTCCAAGTTTCCAACCTCGAGAACAAGCACTTTAGCCCCTCGAGTGACATAGTACGAGTGACATAGTACAAGAGAGAGAATCAGAGGATCATGCTTAGAGATTGTATTCCATACTCACAAAATTAATACAATACAAAGTTCACACCACGTGTCTCGTTGTTATTCCTTCGCCGAATTCACCACGTGTTTACAGAGGTTCCTCGATTTAATCGACAAAATTGGTTCTATTTTCTATCGTTTTTTTAATAGATGATCTATTATTTTGACATTGTTTTGGGTTTAAAATATAATTGAACCAATTTACTTACGCCTCTTTAATGCCATTTGTGTTTCTTTTTCTTCTATACTTCGGTATATTCTATTTTTCCAATGGCAATAAAGAAGTATGATGTATGTGTATATATATATATTCGTGAGAATAATTAGTAGGCGAACATGTAAGTTTTAGCCTAAAAACAAACATGATTGAAAAAAAAAACTAAATAATATGGTTAGGTTATATGTTTAATGCCTAAACTTTGACCATTGAGCTATGTAGCATTTAAATTTCAAAAAAGCTTCAATTACACATTTTAAACTTTTGGATTATACTTCTATTTAGTTTTTATTATGGGCATAAATGTTGACGTGTGTGTTTTGTTCATTATTTATTTGACATACATAGCCAACTTCTATCTAAATCTTAGCGGGTGCGTAATATTTTTGAATTTACACTAAACATCTTGATAGTTAGACGTTTTATAAAACTCGGAATCAAATCCAGAATCCCCCAATTGTACTAAATTCACCATTTGTGTTTTTTTTTCTTCAATACTTCGATATATTATAATTTTCCAATGGCAATAAAGAACTATGAACTATGATATATATATGTATGTATGTATATAAAATTATTATCAACATGAATATAATATAAATGATTAAGATATATATCTTTAATATAATATACAAATTAATTAAAGATTAAACCTAATTTAGTGGATAAAACATTAGGGTATGTTTGGTAAAACAGAAATTTGAAAAAAAGATATTCAATTAAAACAGAGTTGTATTCTATGTGTTTCAGATATGTGTTTGTTAACAGATTTTAAAATTTGATTCCATTCTAAACAGTTGTTTAAAACGTGTCCTTAACATATTATATATCATGAAATTAGTTGTAATTGCAAAACTAATTATTAGATTGAATTTAAGACATCATTAATTAATTTATGAACATGATTTTATAAATTTTATAGAATTATCATTTTATAATATAATATTATATCATTTATAATATATTATATTATATCTATTTTAATTTAACAAAAGTCAATTGAGTTTATAACACAAAATATTGTATTTATTAAGATTTTCATCGTTGTTTAATATAATTCTGCATTTTAAAATTTTAAATTTAAAATCTGGATACAATGAAATATAAATATGTTGTTTTCAGAATTTATACTATTTGGATTCAAGAATTCGAAAACAATTTTTGAAAATACATCTGTCAAACATATATTCATTGAATTCAATTAATCAAAAAACATAAAATAAAATCTGGATTGCATAACAAACAAGTCGTTAATTGTCGTAGTAAAATTTGACCTCTCATCCATCTCCTAATTGTTAAATAATAAAAAAAAATGAGGCTCACATGTCGGGAAATTATATATAAAATCCTCAATTTAAAGCTGTCTCCATTCCATCGATCAAAGCCCTTTTTTTTTTTTTTTTTTTTTTTTTTTTTTTTTTTTTTGAAGCAGATCAAAGCCCTTTGACTTTAAGATCCGCGACTTTTTGACATCTTTTGTCATAGTTTAGAGAAGAAGCCAATGCGCCTTTAATTCAACTCTAAAAGTTCCTCTTATTATTTTCCTAAATGTAAGTTATTTATTTCCTACCATTTAAAAAATTATAAATAATTGCCCCCTTTTTCTTGTTTTTGTTTTTTTTATATATAGATGGATATTATTATATGTAGCAAAATCTGTTGCTATATTTGCAGATTTATTACATGAAAAAAAATAATTTACAAGCATGATACATATATCATTAATATATCATTCATAATATATATCATTGATATGTCTAATATATAGTAAAAGGAAAAAAAAAATCAACTTCTGCCACCTAAACTTGTCATGTTCTATCAATTTTTATTTTAAATTTTCAATTTCGTCAAATTACACCTCAAACTTAAATAAATGTTGGACTAAAAAAGCTTAGATAAGTGTTTTAACTATAAACTTTAAAAAATGTTGCAATTCTAATTGTATGACAAGTTTTTGTTTGAAAGATTATTAAAAAAAGTATTATCATGAATTCTAAAACATAAATGTGGTATAAATTGGGTATATTTTTTTAAAACTACATTAGAGCTAAAGTGCGTCAAGAAATTTGATACTATTATTATTATTATTATTTTTTAAATATGAGTGTTATGAGTGAAATTTGACCCATAAGAATGAGCATGCTTAAGGGTTGTGACGAAGGGTTGGACAAGGAAAGAGGTCTAATAAGAAGTCAAAACGGATCGAAGTCGACAGAGGATCGATTTAGAACGAGAATGGATGAAGGAGCGAGCTTGGACACCGAAGTCGACCACATGGGTAAAGCCCACCTTGGTCCTACGTGTAGAAACACGGGTCTTCGTTTGGGTTAAAACCCCAACCCGTGATAGATCGAGGCCGACCAGATGGCGAGATCCTCGTTTGGGCCTTGCCTCGACCCCTCATGGTCTGTAAACTCTGTTCCACCTCAGTTCGGTCCTTTCATTTTCCATTAGATCCTAAGAAACAGGTATTTAAGCTATCTCTTCATAAATATTTTGGGCGCTTAACTATTTGAAGAATTCCAATTATTTATGAAAAACTCTCTTTGACTTACACCAGAGTCTATGTGGCCTAATCACAGTGGAGTTCAAGTTTTTCTTATCGCATTATTTCCCAAAATATACAAATTCACCATTGTCGTCACGTGACATTATCCTATCCAAAATTTGACAACAACATGTAGAGTGGAAGATTTAAACTTTACCTTATCGTAGTTAATATAATCTTAACCTTATCGTATTTAACATGTTCAATATGTCAGTTAAACTATGTTCTATTTACTTCATTTAGTCATAAAGTATATCCTACGAAGTGACAACTCTACTATTATTTATTTAGACTAAATACAAAAACTCCTGGATTCTGTACGACATTAAGAAATTGAAACTTCCATATAAAAGAAGGTAACAGATGAGAGCTTGCTCATCTTAAAAAAACCATTAAAATTATAAGAACAAACAGATAATTTTAAATTAACTGGGCTTTGCCAGTTGAGTATTATTAAATCAAAATTTGTTAGTAATAATTATTATTCCATATAATAAAATTTAGATTAAATTGTTAAAAATACTCATCAACTATGAGATTAGTTTCAATTATACTGATCCAAATTTTGAAAAGTTTTATTTAACTCTTATCTTTGTTTGGAATCCCTAGATTTAAGATGATTTCAAATTATAACCTATTTGAATCATTTCATGTCTTTCGAAGCTACAAAAAAAAAAATGAAAATTTTGAAATGATTTTAAATCTTGTTTTTTTTAAAAAAAAAAAATCATTTCAAATAGATCGGATTTCGTAGGTTTTATGTTTAAAAAAATATGTTTCCAATTTTACCCCAACTCATACAATAGTTTCATAGTTTTTTCATTTAACTTCATACTATCGATATTTCTTTATTCAAACTCAACGCCAAAAGCAAACTCAAGTTAGGTTTTTATTTTATTTTTCCATTGTATTTTTCTATTTTTTTAAAAAAATTGATAATAATAATTTCAATCTTTTACTTGCCACTTTACATTTTCAACAAGTTTTTTTTAATAGACAAATAAACTATAAATATTTTTTTCTTTTCTAATTTATTGATTTGATAGGAATAATATGTTTTTTTGTTTTATTTTTTTTATATATATTGATTCAATCGATTTTTTTTCTTCTGATTTCTTCAATTTTATATTTTCATTCATGGTTCAAGAAGAAATCAACAAAAGAAAAGATTATTTTGATTTTTTTCTCCACAAAATATATCAAAGCTATAGATTTTATTTAGATTCAATTTTTTTTTATTTAAATTAAGACATTTGTAATTTTTTTATTTTCATTTCTAACAATAATAATAACATTTGTAAATTTTAATTTAATGAGTTGACTTATTTTGATTATTGATATGTTTTCATGATGATATGTATTTGATAATGTTACTTAAAATTAAAATATTTTGTTGTTAATTAAAATAATCTCCTATAAAATCTATAAGGGTATAATAGTAAAATGTTATAAATTATTTTAATTTCTCGTGAGTATCCAAACAAGAAATTTTAATTTCGGTGATTTCAAATCAATTTGATTCCAAACACAAACAAGAATTTGAAATCATTTCCATTTTTTTAAATTTTGGAATTTGAAATCATTTCTTACCAAATCCATCCGCTTAGGTTCTGTTTGACGGATAAATTTGATAATAAATGATTTCAAATTACAGGATTTTAAAAGATGAAAATGATTATAAATTCTTATTTGTGTTTGGAATGAAATTGATTTGAAATTTCCAAAATTATTTTTTTTTGTTTAGATACGAAATGAAACAAAGTATAACATTTTATTATTATGCCATTATGACTAAAGTTTTAATAATAATATTTAAAATAAGTTTATTTTCAAAGGAAAATTAAAAATAGGTTGAGATTACGTATCTTTTTCCAAAATTTTTTTTTATGTAAAACTCAATAGTGTTGTTTAATATTTTCTCCTTCTATTCTTAAGGAAAAAAACTCAAGCAATTCTATGGATTTCAACTTCATCCCTATTCTCTCAAATCCTCTCCTATTTTTTTTTTTTCAGATTTAGCTTCTCATTTTTATTTTTTTCACAGATTCGTTATTTTCACCCATAGAAAATAAAATCATTTTTTAAAAATTTTTTCTTTAACCATGTGTGAATAATTAAACAAAAAAATATATATATACAAAAAAAAAATAATGAATCAATATATAAAAAGGAACAAGAAAATAAATTATTCATATCTAATCAATTAAAAAATTGAAAGATGAACAAAGCAAAAAAAAAACTAACATCTAGTTTGCTTAGTTATAAAAAGTCTATTGAAATTAAAAACTGTATTGAAAAAATGAAATCATTTTGATCTATTAAAAAAATAGGAAAACAATAGAGAAATAAAATAGAAACTTAACCTTTAAAGAAGAAACACGATTAGGGTAAAATTAAAAAAAAAAAAATTAAGTTTAAAATCTTATCAATTCTCCGACCTATTTGAAAGGATTTTTTTTTCAAAAAAACACTTTTTAGAAGTCTAGAAATATAATTCAAATCAATTTCATGGAGTATTTTTATAATTTAATCTAAAAATTTATATAATAAAATGCACGAAACTATTTAAAATTTCAAATTTAAACGGAGCAGTCCCTCAATCATTTAAAATTTGGACACAAGACAACAAAATAAGACAGATACTTCCCAGTTCAGTCCCCACATTTTATTTTATTTCATAGTTTCACTTTCACCAAAACCCAATGAAAAAATAAAATAAAATAAAATAAAACCCAAAAAAAAAAAAAAATCAACCCCAATGGATCTATAGGCTCTGTATGTTCCTTCACCATTGATTGTGAATTTATTTATTCTGCCAGATTTATCTCCCTTTCCCTCTCTGTCTCTTTCTTCTTCCCTGATCCGTACTCACATCGAGCTCAGTCCTTCTCTCTGATTCTCCATTGCTAATTCTTCTTCTTCATCTCTCTGATTTTCCTGCAAAAATCTTGTTCTTCCCCATCTGATTCATCTCCATTTCCCCCGCAAATCGACGCCATGGGCAAAGGTGGTTCTCTCAGTGACAGTGTTCTGAAGAAGATTGTTCTCTCGTACACCTATGTCGCCATTTGGATCTTCCTCAGCTTCACCGTCATCGTCTACAACAAGTACATCCTCGACAAGAAGATGTACGATTGGCCTTTCCCGATTTCCCTCACCATGATCCATATGGGTTTCTGTGCTTCATTGGCTTTCCTCCTCATTCGCGTCTTCAAGCTCGTCGAGCCGGTTTCCATGTCCAGAGATCTCTATCTCTCCTCCGTTGTCCCAATCGGAGCTCTGTATTCTCTCTCTCTATGGCTTTCGAATTCGGCTTACATTTATCTCTCTGTCTCCTTCATTCAGATGCTCAAGGCTCTGATGCCGGTCGCTGTTTATTCGATCGGTGTTTTGTTGAAGAAAGAAGGTTTCAAGACGGAGACGATGGTGAATATGCTGTCGATTTCGTTTGGTGTTGCGATCGCTGCTTATGGCGAAGCGAAATTCGATGCCTGGGGTGTGGTTTTGCAACTTGGCGCCGTTGCATTCGAGGCGACTCGGCTTGTTCTGATCCAGATTTTGCTTACCTCTAAAGGAATCTCGCTGAATCCGATTACTTCCTTGTATTACGTTGCGCCTTGTTGTTTTGTTTTCTTGTTAGTGCCGTGGATCTTCGTTGAGTATCCAATTTTGAAGGCGACATCCAGTTTCCAATTCGATTTTGTGATCTTCGGTACCAATTCCTCCTGTGCATTTGCCCTAAATCTCGCCGTGTTCTTGCTCGTCGGCAAAACCTCCGCCCTAACGATGAACGTCGCCGGCGTGGTCAAGGATTGGCTCCTGATCGCCTTCTCGTGGTCGGTGATTAAGGACACTGTGACACCAATCAACTTGTTCGGCTATGGATTGGCTTTCATCGGAGTTGGGTATTACAATCACTCGAAATTGAAGGCTCTGAAGGCGAAAGAGGCGCAAAAGAAGGCTACTCAGGCCGATGAGGAGACCGGGAAATTGTTGGAGGAGAGGGAGAACGATGGATTGGTGAAGAAGAACGAATCTGAAGATTGAATTCAGAGCTGAAATTGACACAGAATATAGCAATAAATCAGGAAGAAGAGAGAACAAAGAGAAGGATTGATATGGAGAAATGGGGCAGCTGAAGAATTTGGGATCTCTTCACGAAATCAAATTCAGGTTTTTGTTCTAGATTTCTTCATTCTCCATTGTTACTTTTTTAGCTGTTTAGTATTATCATTAGGTGTTTGAGATTTGCTTCTGTTGCTTGACTATAATGCCTGCAGCCATTGATGAATATGATCTGTTTGTAGAATGAAAGAATCTCAAATGCCATTTTTCTTTCTTTTATTTTTTCTTCACAGAAACAGCAACAGCATCATCCTCTTCCCCTTTTCCCCAATTTCAATTTTAGGAACTTTTTGATTCTATGAAGGTTCAGTTCAGTGTTTACCTATTCACTTTAGGCTGTATTCAATTGTTCTCTTGTTAATGATACTCTGGATTAGATTTGGCTTTATGGATATTGTGGAGAAATGGCAACAGTAGAATATGTGTAATGTAAGGAAGTTCTGATTAACACCAATGCTTATCTGACCACTGATTGCCCAGATATGATCTTTTGTTTGATCTTTTAATTCAATTCGTGGATGTGATGTCGGATTTATGCATTGGGATATTCTCAAAACTCATAAAGAAATTAGTGGATTAGACAAAAGAGAAGAAACTTGGACTTAAAAAAAAAGTAATTTGAGAAAAAAGAAATGAGTACCTCGGTGACTTTTGATAACCCTTTGATTTTTGAAAAGTACGCCTACTTTTGACCAGTTAAGAACGTTTTTTTAGAGTTGAATGTAGTTTGGAGAAATCAAATTGATTAGATTATTTGGAGATGATTATGTGTATTGATTATGCTAACTTTATCGAGTATGAAGACATCTCACAAAGTTGAGTTGCATTATTGTTTTCTTACCACTAAACTAATTCAGAGTGGTTAAATTCTGTCAACTAATCTTACTTACTAACTTATGAACTTAAAGATAGTCATGATTATAGTTGTATCCTTAATTTCATCACCAAATCGATCCATAGTCGTTAAATGTTGCCAACGTTTTTCGATTTATATCTACATTGTTTCTTGTAGAATAATTAAGAGTTGGCAAAACCAAGTCATCCATCCAATTCATAAGGTTTAAAAATGGCCTTATTGCTGTTTTGGACAATCTTGATTTTGTCAGCTTTTAAAAGCATGGAACTTGGAATATTCTTCATAGCTGAAACCTAATGGTAGATATAGAAAATAAATGACAACTCTACTCTTTTTTTTTCCTTCTTGTTTGTACATTCTGTAGGTTCAGTAACTGATTCTGCTGATTCTGTCCTTTTTCCATTTGTTAACTATTGCTATGCCTATAAAGTACTCTTTTAAAAGGGTTTGGTTCACGAGTTTGAATTGGATCAGTATAACTTGAGGTTAAATAGTCGAGTTTATTTATAGTACGTGTGCTTGAGTAATTGAAATTTGAAGAACCTATCTTTTATACTCTAAATCATCAACCTACAAGTGAGACGTATTTAACATAGTCCAAGTTTTTATAACTTGTTCATTTGTTTAACATTGATTATGCAGTTTTAGATTTCTCAACTTCGACTCTTTATTAAGACTGTGAGCCAAACATATTTTTCTTGTATTTGGACTTTGTTGGCAAATTTTTTTAGTTGGTTTGAAACAGGAAGAGAACATTCCATTTTAGTTTAAACCAATAATTAGAAGCCATGACCAAGTTGTGATTTGAGGAAATATATATTGAGATGGAAAAATGAACACTTCTAAAAAAATTATTTGATAACTTAACTGGATAGCGATAGAAAGGGATGGTCATATATCACCTCATACTAAATGTTAAAAATTTAAAATAGCAGATAAAGAAAAAGTCATAGAGAGAAAAATCGACACAGGGATTTACGTGGTTCACTAATGTTGTGTTAACTACATCCACATATAGAGGGAGAGAATTTTATTAACGAGAGAGAAACCAAATACATGTAAAAAAAATGAGATGGGAATTTAAGGGTTTATATATGATACTTCTCCTAAACCCTAATTCAAAATCTACCCCCAAATTCAAAGCGCTCTGGACCCTGACTTGCTGACTGGTCAACGAGACTTCGTACTTCGTCATTCGAAGCGTCGATTCAAGGCATCTTTACACTAAATGTCAGTTGTATTCAAGTGCATCGTGTGCATGCATAATGACCATATGAAGACCTAAATATAATTATATACAATAATTTTAGCCGGAAGAAAAATGAGGTTGAAAAAGTATGAAAAAGGAAAATTGAGTCGAAAATTTTGCCCTTTTATGTTGCCAAATATTATTGGCAGCGAGTAAGTTGTAGTTAAACTTTTATACATGGACAATAGCCTTTAAAATTGAAATCATTTTCATCTCAAACAAAAAAAAAACTTCAAATCCTTTTTTGTTGAGGTCTCATTAAAACATTAATAACTAAAAAGAATCCGACATAAAAGATTGACAAATATTATGTTTACTAAAATTGATTTATAATATATTTAAATTAGTACAATACCCAAAATTGAGACAACTTTACATTAATTGGTGAGAATAGTTCTCTCAATTTTGACAAAGGGCCAACAAAATTTAAGTCTTTCTTTGTTCTTTAATTAATTTAATGAACAATAACTCGATAAGAATGGAAACAAGTTAGGATAAACAATCAATCTAGTCATTAAATTCATTAATAATTAATCCATTCTCTCCTCATTTACAAGTAGGATTTACTATAAAAATATATTAAAGATTGGTTGGTTCAAACCCCTTTGGCACTATTTTAAAGAAACCAAAAAATTTAAGAGTCATATGTATATAGACATTTTCAAATTCAAAAACATTGATTGGTTCATGCCCCTTTATACCATGTGTCTCATTGTGAAAACTATATTTATAGACATTTTCATAGTTATCTTCATTAGTCAAATATTAAAGCAAATTAAGAATTAATTTATGTTGAGATCTTTCATATTAACATTACCACTTTGGATTTAAAAATCTCAAAAATTTTGACAACTACTAGTCAAAGTATTGAAAAAGATGTGTAACATTGTATATTCAATGGACCAATTTGAAATAAATAAATATTATGAGGTTAAAATTACTTGGAACGAGATGAAGAATAAAAATGGGACCCTATAGATATTATTCTCGACCATATGGGTAGAAGTTTGAATCTCCACCCCGCATTTAAACTTTTTCTTAAAAAAAAAAATTAAATCTGACCATAAAAATTGTAAAAAGAAAAGAAAATGAGATTTAAGGTATACTTTCAATCAGATGAGTCGAAAGATTTGACTAAAAGGTCACGAGTTCGAATCTCCCACCCCTAAATATTGATATACTAAAAAAAATGGCCGGTTTCAAATTTTCCCTCTTACATTTTTAAGATTTTAATTTTTATTTTCTGTTAGAAATTTTATTGCAATTTGCCATGAAAATTTTTATCAAACAAATTTAAAATTGAGGATAAGATTAAGACTTTTAATATATTAAATATAAAATTGAAACTAATAAATTGTTCCTATTGTTAGATTAACTTTTAGTCTCTAATATTTTGATATTTTTTAATCGAATCAACATTTTTAAATTTAGTTTTCTATAGAAAGATTGAATTTTCTACTAATTTCTGAGAAATAATAAACAAAAACTTTCATTTATTAAATGACTTTTTTTTTCTTCTCCAAATTTATGAAAAATCACTGAGCTATAAATTTATTATCACCAAATTTAATATTCATCAATAAACGATTAAATTATTGTAAAAACAAACGACTAAATTGAAAAATCTTAAACCAAGAGACAAAAATTGAAATCAACAATAAGAATTAGATTAAATCGAAAAAACACATTTTCAAAAAAAAAAAACACAAGAAAATCCAAAATTACCGGTCCCTAAACTCCTACCGGACAAAGGGCGCCCTAATAATATTGACCGTACGATATATTTCCTTCTAGTTTCCAACCATCCAACGGTCGATTTACGATCCACGTCATCTGCGCGCGGTAAGTACTTTGTTCCAGGACGTGGCTGGTTAACGGGAAGAACACGTCGCCACTTTCCATTTTCGTTGGAAGTTTGCAGGTTCATCAACGATTTGGAGCTCTCGATTCAGGGAATTGCAACGTTCTCTTCTCGCAGAACACTGCGTGACATACTCGGAGACGAAGAAGGAGAAGAATTTGCGCTTCCAAGATGCGAAGAGGACCTTCTACTTCAACAATTTCTTCGCTACTATCGCTGAGGTTCACTCGTCAACAATCTAGGAAGCTCGGCGTTGATCGGCTTCGTATTCGATTCCTCTCTTCGTCTACGAAGACTCCAGGTTTTTGTTTTTGTTTTTTTTTTCACATTTGGCATTTGCGTTATATGTGTGCATATAATGTGGATTATGAAATTAGCGTGTAGTTTATTCGTGTTATTGGAAGTTCACTCTCTAGCTTATGCGCAGTACAGTGTTATTGTGGTGGTTTCTGGTTAATGATTTATGAGATTTCTCGTTTGATGTGTTTATTTATGATCATGATTCGGTAGTTGTTTGATCGCTGATGTTTCTTTAGTTTGATTTATGTTTCTTAAATCACCAATCAAACCAAAAGCTTGAAAATTTGATGAAAAGTCAAACAAGTAGAATCGATATTGAATGGGGAGACCTCCTGAAGCACCTGCTCTCATACCATCTTAAATCATCAATTAAACCAAAAGCTTAAGCAGATGGTTTGGAGTAAATTTAATTAGATCAACATAGTCTAATACCGTTCCTTATGGTACGATCGTTAGAGGCTTAAGCATTGCATTGATTGATCTGAATTTCTTGGATTCGAACTTGCTGGTTGTCTGGTTCTGGTGTTAGATGAAAGGAGGACAGGAAAGGAAGTGGATGATGTTATAATTAGATATTTTTCCTGACTGTTTTGAGGATGCGAGTTCGTGTACGTTTTGTATTGATATGTGCTTTGGATTCCGTAATGCTGTAGTGATTGTCACAGCTGAATTTCGGACTTGTAATGTGAAATTAATTCTTCCAGGACTATTGGTACAGTACAGGCAACTAGTAGAGCGAGGGGAGCTACAACATGATCCTTTTCAAGAGAAAGTGGCTTCCGAATTGGAAAGTTTGCTTGGAAGGTTGGAGCAATATGAAAAAGATATGGAAGAGTATCATGTACTAAATGGAATTGATAATTCTATAATGATCTGAATGTCAGATATGCTTTTATTCTTACAAATAGGTTGAAAGCTACTCCTAAGGCACTTCTCTGAACTTCTTACTTTTGTAAGGTAAAACTAGCTAACTGGAAGCAGAATAGGGAGAATAAGAGGCGCGGGCTTTTAATGGAGGAAGCTAAGTCTAAACAGCAGGGTGACGTATGGACATCAGTAAACAAGCGCCGAAGCAAACTTGTTGAAACACTGATGTTTCGGTTAGGCACACTCCTTTTCCTGGCCACCTTACTGATTATGATAAACTTTGTGGAATCTGATTTTTGCAAATATTTATTTATTTTTGCCTTAGGAAAAATTCTGAAAATATCGAACCTGGAGTTGGTAAGTGGGTTTCATACCTTAACCGAGAGAGGAAGTTAGATTCACTTGTAGGCCGTTGTCCTTCTGCTCCACATGCTCCTAGAGGGCTGTATATATATGGCAATGTTGGGAGTGGTAAGTTTCTGACTATGATAAAATTTTATGTGGCAAATTAGTTACAACTTCATAGTGATTTATGCTTATAATTTTACAATCAACTTAATTCTGATTTGCTGAACTAATTTCTAATAATCTAGGAAAGACAATGCTCATGGATATGTTTTACAACGCTACTGAAGGAATTGTTAAACATCGACGAAGGTACCATTTCCATGAGGTGAGTGTTTATTTTAGTTTGGAAAGTTGGAAATATTTGAACAAATAATTGCAATTTCTTTCCAACCATTGTATGGCAGGCTATGCTTAAAATTAATGAAGATATGCACAAGATATGGAAAAATCAAGTGAGGGAGAAATCTTCACAATCAAGCATATCGAGTTGGATTATGAATCTCCCCTTTGATACAAAAGTGAAGGAGTGGTTGGCTGCAGAAGAAAAATACAAGCAAGAGGTACAGATGAAAAACATTCTTCCTGCTGTTGCTGATAAATTTCTGGTTGATCAGCAAGCAGGTCAAGTAGGAGCTAGCATTCTTTGCTTCGATGAGATACAGGTAAATGGAAATAACCTAAAGGAAAAATTCTGGCTGATATGTCTGCTTCATCATTATACTATTCCTGACCCTGTCAAATTAACTAGTATTTTGAAAGTATGGAGTGAAATGTGAGGTGTTTATCATGGAAAAAGGATTGTTTTTTTTGTTGCTTAGATCTGAAACCATTTTTATTCAAGCACGTTTTGTGCAAGCAAACATTCTGAAATGAGCTACCAATGATTCTATTCATGATGTTTATTTATTCTGGCAGACCGTTGATGTGTTTGCTATTGTGGCCTTATCTGGAATTGTAAGCAGATTGTTGAGTACTGGAACAGTTCTTGTAGCCACCAGCAATCGAGCTCCAAAGGACTTGAATCAGGTAACATTCTAATCGAAATGTTGAAGGAGTGAAGATATACACTAACTGGCCATTAGAATTTTTAATTTTCCATGTTTTAAATTTTGAAATCTTATTGGTTGCCTGATATTCTAATTTACTATGTAATCAGATTTGACTAAGTTTTTATGTAGGTGAAATTGACTCTTTGATGGAGCCAAGTCCCCCAAAATATGCATGGTAGTTTGAGAGTGGAAAGATAAACTAGACGATATTTTTCATCCCCACAACCAGTCAACTTTTTTCTTTATATAGGAAATTGATGATAACCATTGAAACTCACTAGTAAAACTTTTGGGACCTGACTAAACAGTGGAAAAGTAATGAAAATTAACACGTAAACAGAGCATTAGTACAACTAAATGAAAATCAAAACAAACAATAGCAGCTCTGTCAACTAGTAGAGTCCACTACGGACAATGGACATTCTTCCCGTTATCAACTGTTCTATCTCAAAGAGGAAAAATCATACGTTAAGAGAAGTTGAGCTGCCCTCCCAAAGCCATTGAGCTTTGGAAAAAGAGCCCATTTGGGAACTAATAACTTTCTTCCTCTGACTTGATAAGATGTTTGGAATTGACATTCATCTGACCTTTTTTGTGGGACAAGGCATTAACCTGTTTTTTATATGCTATCCACCTTCTTCCTTTTTTTGTTCTTTGAGAGGAAACAGAAAGAATTCCATCCTTATGTGCAAAAGCAAACATTCCCTTCTAATAAACGCCTCCAGTTGTCACCTCCCCTCTCTAGTGCCAGATTGAGTCTCCATCACCAACTGGACCTACATTACTGCCAGCTCCTACTCAAGTCCTGTTAGGAAACTGGTGAAAACGTGAAGATCTTCCTTCAGTTCTCTATTTCTACCTCAAATCTGCTTCAACTACGTTTTCTTTTCCTCTTTGTACTACATGTGACGTATTCCATCTCCGAAAACTTGGAGTTGCAGAAGAGATCCTGACATAATCAACTATATGCCTGTTAGTCTTTTATCACCAAGATGGGACAGAATCAAATCCATTCAAGATGATAGAATCCATCGTGACTCTGGATTTTATCCATTTGACTTTCGGTATTCACATCTGTTATCTTTAAAGGTGTTAGAATCAATAATCTGAGACAACAATTCCTTTTGGGCTTTGATTATAGATTTCGTTGGTTTTCAAATTTTACTTGCACACTTTGAGTTCCTCAATATTTTGACTGGTTTTGTCACCTAAATGATCTGATTTTGAAGTTTTAGACTTTGAAGCTAAAAAATTATTAGATCAATTCTTCTAGGGAGTGATTCTTTACTTTGAGAGATCAACCTCCAACATGTACTTTTAATTAATCTATTACCATGCCATTAGTACCTTCTTTCAGTAGGCCTTTTTTTAATCCCCATCAGAGCTAACGAAGAGAACTATGGAATCTAAACAGTAGGAAACCATAATTATCAAAAGGGACATGGTGGCTGAACATTAGCAGAATGTTAGGGGGAAAATTCAAAATGGACCACTTAAACAGTCAACAAGCAGGTATGCAGTGAACTTGTATATGAAAATCACCATTTTGATTGTGTTAGACCGATTTTGTCTATCCAGGATGGCATGCAGAAGGATATCTTCCAAAATTTTGTCACCAAACTGGAGGAGCATTGTGAATTTGTTCTTATTGGCAGTGAGATTGATTACCGGCGCTTTATAGCCCAGAGGTCTTTTGACCAGGTGAGAGCATTAACAGTGTAACAAGGTATTGAAGAAAAAACTGCACATACAATTTTGAATTACACGTTGTTGAATGTACACCTTATCCAGAGGAATATTTCTGCCTGGAGCTTTTACATCAGTTGGAATTTTGAAAAATGATGATAGCCTGTCTGACCTAATTTATCTTTAGTTGCTTAATATCATTTGCACGGAGTTATGTTATCATAAACATGAGTTACAAAGCACAGGCACTTTCATTTTGATACTGTGTTTGTGACATATGAATTGGATACACCGATACTTCTTGGATACTTGAATTAGAGTGTTAGATCTTTTATGATTTTTTAAAATCCACTTTGGCACATAGACATAACAAAAAATATTAGAGAAGAGTAATGAATCTTCAAATATCATACTTTTTTTAACCTTATAGTTATATGGATATATCTAATTTTGATTTTTCTTTTCCTACAAGATAGTGAATCATTTATGTTTTCTATATTCTCAAAATATATTTTAGTTAATCACGTTGTTTATTTTTTAATTTAATATTGTATTTTTAACTTGAATGCATAAATTGCAATTGTTTTACTTGAAAATGATCAAAATGTATAAATATATTCAAATATATTTAAAATTATTACTGAATAACAGTTCCTGTTAGCTTCATTTCCTAGTTTTTGAGAAAATGTTGAGTTGCTGTGCTGGGTTCATGTTATACCATTTTTGTGTTTTAGATTATGACTTCTGACTCGGAGAGAGTAGTTGATGTTTTGTATTGGCTACCATCTACTGGAAGTGATACCTTCTCATGCATTCGTGTTATTTTGATGTTTCCCATGATGTAGTCGTCTCTCTTACCATTATATCTCATCCTTTTGGGTGACTTTTCAATCTTTGTAACTTCTTAAGCACATGTGATTATGAAATTCCAGAAGACGGAAATTGCAATGGAAGTCATTGTTATGATCTTATTAGTGTCTTGCTTGATCAATCTTTTCTGACATTGGTGCACTTGATGATTTTAACGCAAGACATGGGCAGTGTGAGACGTTAATGTTCATTTACGGCTGCAATTTCTTTCCTACCGTGGTTCAGATTTTTATTCATTTATCATTGAATGTACGTGTAGGTGCATTATTTCTGGCCTTTAGACTGCACATCAGTGGGAAAATTTGAAAAGATGTGGGTCGAAATCACCAGCCAATTGGGAGGACAAATCACCTCTGAGACTGTTCCTGTGATGTTTGGAAGGTACTTACTAAACTTAACTCAATTTGTTCATTGAGCATGCTTTACCAGTTTGTATGTATATCAATCAGACAATTGGAGGTGTCAGAAAGCTGCAATGGAGTGGCACGATTTGCATTTGATTTTCTCTGTGGTCAACCGGTATTATGCTTATCTTTGTACTATTGACGCAATGGTGTACAATGTGGTACAACGTGCCTTTCTCTTCCGTGCATGCGTGTGTATTTTTTGTGAGGGCATATGTAATGGTGTTCAATTGACAGTTGATACCATTGTACACAATGGTGGACAACGTGCCTTTCTCTGTGATAGCTATTTTTGTGAGGGCATCTATAATGTTTCGATCTTTCCTTTCTTAACGTCATGATTAATGTTTTACTTGGGAAGTCCACCAAATTATATTAATTCAAACCTCCCTCCCGACCTGTATTAATCACCTGGTCTTGTTGTAGCCTATGATGTAGGAAGAAGTGGTACCAATTACAGATCCTTAATGATAAGGCCTTGATGAATGATTTTCTTGTAGATCAATGTAAAAGAGGAAAGGTAAGGTACCTTTAGAAAAGAACCTACCAAGAGATAGCTTTAATAATCTGCAATGATTTAACTGATAAAACATGCACTTTTTTCTTAGTCTCTTCCAACCTTTTAGCCAAAAATGCTCGGAGATGGAGAATTGCTGGTCCATGGAAACTAGTTGTTGGCTTATCAATTTTGTCAGAGCTCTTTATGACCCCAAAATTTATGAGTTTATGAGGCTTCTTTATCTGTTGAATCAACTCATTCCTGTCACGAGAGAAGATAGATGGACTTAGATATATTGCACTTCGAGTTCAGGTATTTGTAGTTGTTACTCCTGTATGCCCTTAATACGAATATAGTGAAACAAGCAAAACAAAATACAAATATAAAGGGCCAACACGAGCATAGCTCAACTAGCATGAAGTATGGGTTTACGACCAAGAAGTCATAGGTTCGAAATCCCTCATCCCCAAATGTTGTTGAACTCAAAAAGAAATACAAATATAAAGGATTCTCAATAGACTCTCCCCACTCTACTGACAGTGGTCCCCCATCACCCTCCGCAAGGGCGGATTTACCATAGGCCCAGAGGGGGTTCGAGCGCCCCCTCAAATTTTTACCTTTGATAATATATATAGAAAAAGTCAAATTAAATAACAAAAAAACCTTCTGGCATAGTGGTTAATATGTTATAAGCCCCCCCTCAAGTCACAGGTTCAATCTCTGGTTTGTACAATTTTAAATAATTTTTTCCAATGTCATATTCAAGCCCCCCTCGATACAAATTCTGGATCCGCCATTCACTCCCACAACCTGACTAATTGCTGCCTGGTAAATTCCCTTTCTTGCCCCTCCTTTGATACACTACTGTGATCGGTGGCCTAACAAAATTCAACCAAAAACATCCAAAGGGAATTTCTTAGGATGGTGCTCGCCCCCTCAATTTGCCTTCTTGGTATTAAGAACTTAGTGGTCTGAGTCCATCTTCACCTCCAATGCCAATTTGTGGGCATTGACCAAAAACTCTGAACATTTGTGAGCTTTCCTCTTTCAAGAATTCAACTTTAGGTGATGTCAGCCTTGCTTGACGACTTAAGTCAAAGAACAGTAGGACATCCCTTAAAGAACAAGAGAAAGATTATTTGGGAATGTGTCGTTAAAGGCATTTGGTGAAAAACTTAAGAAATCACATTATCTGTTATGATTCACACAGAAATATTAACAAAATTTGAGAGGTCACTTTGATGCTTCTACTTGGTGCTCCTCTTCTAGTCTCTTTTGTAATTATGATTCTTTTTTTTTATTGGTGCCAATTGGAGAATTTTTTTTTCTTTAATGATCCGATTGGCTTCTTCAAGTTGTTTTCTTATTACCTGATTTTGTATCTTTTTCTGTCACTAATGAAGGTTTCTGGTTTCTTATACAAAATACTTGGCCGTGCAAAATGGAATGTTTGAATTCATCCTAAATTAAATAATTTGTCGTTGTAACTTTCTGGTAGGGGAAAATGGCACTTGTATTAGTTCTTTAAAGCTTGTTCTATGTTTCAATATATAACCTTTCTTTTAATTGGTCTCCGTAGGTAGGTGCTGCAGATTATATTGCCTTAGCCAAAAACTATCACACTGTCTTCATATCCAACATCCCAATGATGAGCATGCGCATTCGTGACAAGGTATGAGCATGCATTTTTTTAATATCTTTTCTGTGATCTTACTGAAGCTTCAATCAGGCAAATGTTACCATACTATGTGGCTAAATATTAATTGAATGTTGCTCTCTCTGGCCTTTGACATCTTTGATGTCTTCATACGATAGTGAAGGATCAAAATGACCATTGAAGCATTACATGAATATCTTTCTATATTTTCCCATTAAAAAAGGGAGAGAGAGAGAGAGAGAGAGAAAAGAGAATATTTTTCTATCTTTCTTGCTGCCCACCATTTTTCCTTATTTGAAACTTAGTGAATTGCCTTTTCTCAGGCCCGGCGATTCATCACTCTCATTGATGAGCTATACAATCACCATTGCTGTCTATTTTGCTTGGCAGCTACTTCAATCGAGGACTTATTTCAAGGCACTGAAGAGGGTGCCCTTTTCGATTTGGAGAGGTAATTGTTCCTCCTGCGTTTGGGTTGAACATTGAAACTCTTATGTATATAAATTCTGCCCTTATGTACCCTCTTCATTTTTAGATGTTTCAACTTTTAAGTGGAATTTCCAACTTCAGTTCAAGTACATTGATATGTCGAGTATGTACTTCGATCGTGATTTATTTTATGCTCCAGTATGCTCATGTACAGTCTGATGAATAACGGCTCTAAAGTTTGGCAAACGTATTGCATGTGAATAAATAATTAATTCCATTCATAAGTAATCTTGAACCTGCTTTCCTTTGCGTCCTTTCCTCCACTGTCCAGTCACCCTGCATTGGTGTGGATGCATTTTGAGACCTTGTGTTAATTTTATCTTCCTAGGGTAGGCAAAGTCTTTTGGTTAAATGCTACGAGAGCCATCTTGGTGTGTTTTAGGTGTTTGATTAGAAAGGAAAAGAAGAATTTTTTCAGGAAAAGTTTGTAAATCACCCATCAATCCAAAAGCTTAAGTTGATAGGTTATGGTAAATTTAATTATATCAACACTAACGCTCCCCTCACTTGTGGGTTTGGAAATTTGAACAAAGGCCCAGCAAGTGGAAATCAAACACTCCCCCACACTTGTGAGCTTAGAAATTTGAACAAAGGTCCAACAAGTGCAAATCAATAATTGGGAGAAAACGACTTCACCAGGGTTCGAACACAAGACCTCGTGCTCTGATATCATGTAAATCACCAATTAACCCAAAAGCTTAAGCTTATAGGTTAGGGTAAATTTAATTATATCAACACCAACAAAGTTAATAAGGGAGCGGTAGGCCTGTACCGTGGTCATTTGAGTTGTTAGAGTATATGTTCAGAATTAGTATGACGGATAACAAGTAGTTGGTAATTAGTATATAACGGTAATTGCTTGCATTCAGATAGTAATAATTATAACTAGTGTTGTTTTCTGTTCTATCAATCTCCACTAACTATATATCTTTCTAAGCCTTTGGACGAGATTGCAGTATAGAAGACCAAGTATATTGGGTACCACCACATCAACTTTATGTTGCTTCTGTCTTGAACCTTAATATGAGATAGATTTAAGAATTGCATGCAGATGTGTAGGTCTTTTATGAGCCATTTGTGTTTTGTTGGATCATTTTGATTCCCTTGCTTTGTAGTAATCGACCCACTTCATTCAGTTTATAGATTATCAACTTTGAAATTGATTCATTATCAACTTTGAAATTGATTCTATATTTTGAGCATCAATATAGGTTTTGCAACTGCTATGAACTTAGTATTTCTGGTTCCAGTTTTCAGTTTGAAACAGAGGCAGAAGGGGGAAAGCTTCGTCGAAATGTCTTAGTGGAAGGCAATGTAGGATCCGTAGGTGCTCCAACTGCAATTGTGTCCATGCTATCTGGTCAAGAAGAGATGTTTGCATTCCGTCGAGCTGTAAGTTTCTCGTGTTGCCTTGGTTCCAATAATGGTTCTTGTATGATTTGCAATAAGTGTCTTTACTTACGTCACTACACTAAGCATACTATATTATTACGAAGCAGGCTCATTCTGTCGAACCAACAGGTTCTGTTAATGTTTGGTTTTCGTTCTTAGTATTAAATTTATGCCTTGGATATAATTTCAAATATGTTGCTATATGTTTGCTGTGCTCTAGATTTGATTGCTTTTGCTGTTGAAACATGTAGTTTTTCCCACCTCCATAATTTCCATAATTTCCGTGGGGTGATTGTTAGGGTTGATATTATCAGCAATTGCCTTATGCACTTTATGCTGATTCTCACCATTTTCTTGTTGTCATTAGTCTTCAATTGATTTGATTGTGCTGTAATAGAAGTCATTATCAACCCTATGAGCTTTGCTGGGATTATATATATATATATATATATATATATTAAGAAATGAAATCTTTTGTTGGTTATATTGTTGTGGCATTTACAAGTTAGCTGTCTTTGTAGGTTTCTCGATTGATTGAGATGCAAACACCTTTATACTTGGAGGGAGTGCGAAACCTTCATCCATATTTCCAAAGACGAGAACAAGAATCATTAGTTGGATCGTGCGATCAGGTTCCAGTCTCAACAATCATCATGACTTAAGGTACTCGTCCCGTCCATTTTGCAACTTCTCTCATATGTGGGATAAAATAGGAGGGAAGAGAGAAAGAGAGCTCTCCAACCAGATTAAAAAAATATATTTAATACTCTAGACCTGACCAGGCTATTGCATTTGAGGCCTGTATGTAAAAACTGAACAGAGCAAGATAAGAGGATTCAAAAGAAAATTAAATTAGGTAGTTTAGAAAAATTATAGTGACTTAATAAGCTTTAAATAATGCTCATTGCCTCCTTCCTCCTTTCCCTACCCATAAATAATAATATATATTATATCTTCTCATCCCTTGTCAATTGATTCTGTATTGAACTAAAACCTGCAATTTCTTTCTCTGATTCCTAAGTCAAGATGCTGTAAAATTCCTTTTTGCTCAGAAGACATGAAAATATGCTTCAATGTTCATATTGAAGCCTATTAAAGTCACTCATGCGCTTGCGAATACTATTGGAAGGGGTGAGTCAGTTTTTTGGTTTTGAATTTGGATATATATATATATATATATTCAAGTTCAACCATACCAAATGTAGGAGTGAAGATTTAAATTTATGACTTTTTAATCAATTAGTCGATAATATATATTTTAAGAGTTGCGATGCTCAAAGTTGTCAATTTGGAAACTTTTTGAACGTACAATGATTACTTAATCACATGCTATACATTTGATTCTCTTTTCTAACCGATGGCATAAAGAGTATGTTTGGGATGCATGTTATAATAATCTGTATTATAATAGTTTGTAGAATACTTTGCATCTCAAGTACAGACTATTATAATCTTGACTAAACTTTACATCCTAAACTCAAATTTCATAACTCTACAAACTATTATAACCTCATCCAACACCTAAAACAATTTCAAAATTTTTATCCATTTCATATATTAAACTTTCTTTAACTTAATCTTTCATTGAAGTTCGATGGCATGGTCTTAAACAGGGGTGGATTTACCATGGGCCTAGGGGGGCTTGAGCTCCCTTCAAATTTTTATCTTTAATAATATGTATAGAAAAAGTCAGATCGAATAACAAAAAAGTTTTCTGACTCTAGTTTGTACAATGTTATATAAGGGCCTGTTTGGCCCACTGGTTATTATAACCCGTGTTATAATAACCTGTGAAATACTCTGCACCCCAAACACAGACTATTATAATCCCAGACTATACTACTCTGCATTTTAAATAATATTATATGTTTCACAGACTATAATAACTCATAGATTATTATAATCCCCCTGTTATTATAACTCACTCAGCGTCCCAAACAGCCCTTAATACTTTTTTTAGAAGTATCAATATTTTATAGATTACTTTTTAAAAATAATTTTAAACTGAAAAGTGCTTCAATGGTTATTGGTTTACCAGTGATTCTTTTCAGGAGGTCTTTCAGTGCCAAGTTCCAACCGTGCCACATTGGGACAGTTTTTTATGGCACCATGTTGCCGCAGTTGTACTGCACATAAATACTGCTTAAATACCAATTCTCTAAAAGTTCGTGTAGGATAGAGAATTTTTTTCATACGACTCTTATTGAATGCTGGTCATGTCAACATCTTTTTAAAATAAATTTGTAAGGTTCACGTGAAGTTCATGTGGGGTTCACTAAAAATTAAAAAAACTTAAAACTATAGTGTGAACAAAAAGAGTATGCTATTACGGTAGTACTAAAAAAAATTTTCATTTCATAACTAGTAACGACATAAATACGTGTTAAAATGAAGTTAACTCAATGGTAATTAATATGTACTATTGACCAAGAACATGAATATGATTATGCTTATTATTATTATTATTATTATTTTAGGGTGGAAGTATTTACTTTTTTCAAGTCATTGGATCTAACCAGGTGTGGGTTTAGTTAAGGTTCGGAGAAAAATAAAATTAAAACACAAAAAAGCTTTCTAGTTTAATATTGATGGCGAGTAACGTGCATTATGCCCTTGAAACGACATTGTGGGAAATTGTGATATGTCCACGTGCCTTACAACTTGATGGCCATTGGTTAGTATCATTCTAAATGAAGCCTTTTTGAATTTTTAAGCCTCACTTATGCAATCGAATTGAAGATGGTGAAGTATAACCCATTCCTTCAACATTTTCAGACTTCCCCTCTCCAGCCTATTACTTCATTAATTTCTTTTTTTAAAAAAGTAATTTTCTATTTTTTTTTTTTAAGATTCATTCCATTTTAGCTTCAAACTTTCAAATGTCTCAATTTAATTAATAAATTGTTAAATTAGTCATCATGGTTAGTTTAAAGTTAGTTTAAAGTTAATTTTTATAGTAGCTAGGAAAATAATATTAATACTTTAATTTTAAGTGAATATGTTTTTAAAATTCACATAGAGATTAAATTATTTTTGAAATAGTTAACCACAAACTAGACTAATTTTAAGATTTAAAAGTATAATTGCTAAATTAGGATTAAAATAGAATAAGTCAAAAAATATTTAGATCAAAATAATATGTGAATCTTACCTTTTTAGTATTGTTTAGTTTAATAAACGTATGAAAGGAGATTCGAACTCGATATCGAATTGAAGTATGCACATGGTTAGTTCAGCTTAATAATTAAGAACTCTTAATGTCTCTCGAGTTCGGCTTTAGGGTGAGTGCAGGCATTTCGAGTGTAAGAGGGTAATGAAATTCAATTATTAAAATATAAAAAAAGAAAAGAAAAGAAAAGAAAAAGGTATGCACATGTTAGGCACTTTACTTATATATGCACGACAGCCTTATATTCGGAAAAGGAGAAATGTTAAACCCTAATTTTCAAATCAAGAAGTAATCAATTCGTTTATATAATAAAATAAGCTTCCCATGTTCAAACTTCAAACTCAAAGGTAGGAATCTTTTCCAAAACGGTAATAAATAATAATAATAATAATAATTAAAAAAAAAAAAGGTTCCCAAAGGATTGGAAACTCGGGGCGGCGGGCAACGGAGGGAGAATCCTCCGTCTCTCTCTCTCTCTGTTTCTCTCTCCTCGCTTTTCTTCATTCTCCCACAGAGCCCCATTTTCTTTCTCTTGTTTGAATTCAAACTTGTAGTTGAACTCTTTAACCATTTCTCAGACTCCCCCCCATGGCCGTTTACCAACTGTTGATTGATTTCTTTAACCTATAATTTTGCCACGACTATGGTTTCGTTCTCGATTAGAAGTTAGAACCCAGCCTTTCGTCTGCTTGGTTCTGAAACCTGACCGATGGGTCAGAGAGGAACTCAAGTTTTAGCCTACAAGAGAGATGGGTTTTTCTCCGTCTTTGATTTGGGTTCCCAATGGAGTATTCAGGAAGGGCACTTCCACCCCGGTGGCTTATTCGCCAGTGTCGGCCAGATGGGAGTCGGATTCGGAATCTCGCCGAATTCTTCAAATTCCAGTGGCCATGATGACAGTAAGCCTCTTTTCACGAATTTGTTTATGAAATATGTGCCTTCTGCCGAGGCTGTGGAGGAAGTTGTTTTGAAGAAGAAGAAGAAGAAGGGTGGTTTTGAATTGAGAATTAAAGTTGAGAATCCTTCACTGCGGAGGTTGATAAGTGGTGCAATTGCTGGGACGGTGTCGAACACTTGTGTGGCGCCATTGGAGACCATAAGGACTCATTTGATGGTGGGAAGCAGTGGCCATTCTGTCACAGAGGTGTTCAGTGATATTATGAAGAATGATGGGTGGAAGGGATTGTTTAGGGGGAATTTGGTTAATGTCATTCGGGTTGCACCCAGCAAGGCAATTGAGGTACTTGAAACTCTAATTCTTCTTGTTTTAGCCTATTGCTTTTGAATTTGCTCTGTATTTTTCCCTTGATGTCTTCATTTTGTTTGTCCACCCCTCCACTATTCCTATTGGACAATTGTCTAACTCTTGGTTGCCAAGTTAACTGAAATTAAATTTTAGGTACATGGTCACTCTGGTTTGAACCCTTTCTCTCTAACTCCTTTATTAGTTACATAGCTCTAATTACTACTAGGCCAACTCATGGGAAATAATTGTTGTACTTCACAAGTCACATTAATTTCTTGACTGCAGAATCTTGACCTTTAACTATCAAAGTCCTGTAAATATTAGGCATTTTTCCTGGGAAAAAGCTACCTCTAGTACCAGACCAATGAGGTGTGGAAACTTCAGGACCAGAAGTATTGGGATTTATTCTCATAATAAAATGAAATATGTCGAAATTTTTTTGTTTCGAAAATTATTAAAATCTAAAATAAATGTTTGATGGAAAAGTAAGTTTGATCGGTTAATTCAGTAAAAATGAAATGAGATTTCACACTTGATTTTGTTGGTACCGTCCAACTCATGGTGGTTTGTTGGGTAAGTACTTATGAAAGGGGTTTGTTGGATTTTTTTAGATTAGTGCTAAGTCAAATTTAATCATGTCATACATTCTTGACATTACCATTCATATGTTGGTTGAATATTTGTGTGATTCACAAGACCTGGTATATAACCATTAATATGAACTGGGGGAGGAAATTGTTGCAGGAATCCAAACTTAAGACCTCTTGTCTAATTCTGTATAAACTAGATCCAAAAGCTTATGGCGTTTAACTTGGATATTGTTCTATTAGGCTCTTTTGTAGACTTGCTCCAAGATTTCGTTAGAATGGAAACTTGCTAGAAAAATGGTTATGGTTGATGATTTGAGTTAGACGTATAATATTCGTCTTGATTATCATTCTTGTCCTTCCCTAGAATCCATTAGATGATGTAATTTTTAAGGAGCTGTTTGGGACGCTAAGTGGGTTATAATAACATGGGTTATAATAGTCTGTGGGTTATTATAATCTGTGGAATCATATAATATTATTTAAAATGCAGAGTAGTTAGTCTGGAGTTATAATAGTCTATGTTTGGCTATTATAACTTGTGCCCACCTTAAGAGATTGAACTCATAACTTCTTGCTTCTTGAACATTTTGTCAGTTTTGTGTTTGAAACTGATATATGTAGAATTTTCCATTTTTTCTAATAGTTTTATGTTTACTTTGGCAGATTACTTTCGAGTTTTGAGAATATATCTAATGTAGCTAACTTCTCGTTCCCCATTAACGGAATATACTGAAGATGATAACTTTTCATAACAAATCCATTTTTCAGATTATAAAAGGAAGGATTTGACTCCTTCTGCAGTGAAAACCACTTTTACATATTTATTTCAACGCTTACAGATTTCTCTGTTGTTCTTTCTGCAGCTTTTTGCTTTTGATACAGTCAACAAGAACTTATCACCCAAACCAGGTGAGGAACCAAAAATTCCAATCCCTGCTTCATTAGTTGCTGGAGCGTGTGCTGGAGTTAGCGCAACACTCTGTACATACCCTCTCGAGCTGCTCAAAACCCGATTAACCATACAGGTAGTTGGAAAATTGTAGTGGAAACAACAATATTTATTCTCTAAACACCATCACAAAGTCTCCAACTCTTGCTAACTCTTGCAGAGAGGTGTTTATGATGGTCTATTAGATGCTTTCGTTAAGATTCTTCAAGAGAAGGGCCCTGCAGAATTCTACAGAGGCCTCGCTCCCAGTTTGATCGGCGTGATTCCATATTCTGCGACAAATTACTTTGCTTACGACACATTGCGAAAGGCCTACCGAAAGATCTTCAAGCAAGAAAAAATAGGCAACATTCAAACCCTTTTAATAGGATCAGCTGCCGGTGCCATTTCGAGCAGTGCAACATTCCCGCTGGAGGTAGCTCGGAAGCAGATGCAAGTTGGAGCTCTGAGCGGAAGACAAGTCTACAAGAATGTAATTCACGCGCTCGTAAGCATACTTGAAAGGGAAGGCATTCAGGGCTTATATAGAGGGCTTGGCCCCAGCTGCATCAAGCTGGTGCCTAATGCAGGGATTTCATTCATGTGTTATGAAGCTTGCAAGAGGATTCTGGTAGACAAAGATGATGAAAATTAAAAGGTAATTTTTACATCAAAATTGGTGCATAATTGGAGAAGAAAACCAAAAACCCATCTCAGTTTTTTGATGTGCTGTGAGGCTGATTGTTTCTAATGGCTTAAGGAGATTTTCTTGTTGGCATGTTAGAATTTTGCATCCTCTCAGTGATGAGAGATTTGTTGTTAATTGTTATTCATAAGTGCATTAGAATTTGGAGGGAAGAACTTGTTTCATGATTGAAGAGAAGTTCTATAATGATTTGATAAGAGATTTGTTGTTAATTGTTATTCATAAGTGCATTAGAATTTGGAGGGAAGAACTTGTCCCATGATTGAAGAGAAGTTCTATAATGATTTGCATCGATTTCTTTTTTATAAACGATGTAAAAATATTACTTCATATGTACTGTCATTTATTCTATATGGTTCTTATAGTGTGAAAACTTCAATTTTTTACTCTACTTTTTTAGATTTTTTTTAATCGACATGTCTACGGTCTTCCGTGCTCTTCTAACGTTTAGGGCCATAGGATTTGTGGTTCAACTGATATGTCTAAAGTTCTATAGTTATGGTTATATTCGGTATTAAAGAACTAGATGAAAGATGGTTATCTTCTAGAATTATGATTTCAATCTCCAAACTTCAACTACTAGCCAAAGCGAGCATAACTTTACAGTAATTAGCATGTATTCCCTCTGGAAATTGGAAGTTCAAATCTTCATACGCTATATTTGTTGTACTAAAAAAGAATGAAAATAACAAATAGACAGATGGGGATGCTTATGCATAATTCCTTAATTTTAGTCTTTTTTTTTTTTATCAAGTCAATTATAGATAATATCACACAAGGTAGAAAAACATATTTTCCTTTTCCTTTTCTTTTTTTTCTTTTGTATTCATTTTTCACCTTTAGGAACAATAGGGACATCTCCAAATTAGGGGTGAAATGATCTGTGCTAGAGCAGAGATATCAAATAGAATACCATTTCTGGTGGTGAAAAACTGTGATCTGAATCACTTGAACTTTAGCAATTATTAAATTATAATTTCACTGTCATACAACTTGGAAACATCAAAAAATTCAGTCTGTCTGTTTGTTCATACAAACTCTCCTGAATAAATAATTCCTTTATCTATTTTTCATTAAACAAATGAGACTTCACAATACTGCACAATAATATTATAACATGCCAATACAACTTCAAGACACCTACAAATTCTGGTGTAACGACCTGTAAGAAAATCTGAAAAGGTCATCATTTCTCATTTTCTTCAATTGGTTCCTTCTTCCTGAGGGCTGGCGATTTTCAATGCCTTGATTTCTTTCTTGTCATATTCACAGGAAAATCACCATACCGCGAGACAAAACTATGATGAAACTGTCTAACAATTGATACCACATTGACCATTGGCAGCCTTTGTTGAGGCTGAGGTGAACGGATCGATTCGCACCCAGAGCAAGGAGAATATCGAAGCAAGGAGAATGGACCAGACGATGACAATGGTAGGCGTACGATTTTGCCTTCCCAGCAAACCCTTTAGGAAAGGATATAAATGGACAATGACCCACAATGCAAAGAACAGCTTACCAAAGAGAGGACCCCAAGATTGGTAACCACTGTTAATGGCATATGAAACACCTGCCACTATACCAACCATATTCATAATAAGGACAGTGGTCGGAGGGATGAGAAGAGAAGTCCATTTGAACACATAAAGCTCTGCAAAATCCCCATCGTCGTCGCTGGCCTTTGACGTGACAGTGAAGTTGGTATCGATTCCAGC
Source organism: Trichosanthes cucumerina (assembly GCA_036507285.1). Classification (NCBI taxonomy): domain Eukaryota; kingdom Viridiplantae; phylum Streptophyta; class Magnoliopsida; order Cucurbitales; family Cucurbitaceae; genus Trichosanthes; species Trichosanthes cucumerina. The sequence goes on from CM071835.1 coordinate 101,480,548, forward strand.
AAGAACCTTTAAGAGACCTTGGAAGACGGCAAACAGATGAGCTGAAGTACCACCAATGACCCAAAATTGTTCGTTTCTCCACCAGTCTTCAATGCTAACACCACTCCATCTAAGTTCAAGAATACCAGTTGCGAAAATGGAGACGAAAAGGAGAATGAACCACATACTGGCAAAGTTACTTATCTGCAAATTAGGTAATGAAGATGATGTGTTATTTAAAATGAAGAAACATATATATTTGCATATAGGATGTCTTTGAATTGGAAAACGAAATGGTTATTTCATTACAAGTAGCAGAAACAGTATGTCTAGTATCATCTATTTGTTGTTTATCATTTTTTGAATAAGAAAGTATTAATTAATGAAACTACAAAAGGAGGACAAGGGCCTTAAGGGGTGATTATCATAATTGTTACAACTAAATTCTAATATCAGAATATATGGAGGAGCCCCACAATAAGATCAGATAAAACAAATGATTTATCATGGAATGATGGAAACATAATTGATCAAGTTTCAAATTCATAAAGAAGAAACTATCAGTTACCTCAGGAATGATGAACTTTCCGGTCAAAAGACAGAACGCAGGAAGCATACAGTATGCAATAAGTGGAATTGAGGTGATAGGGTAAACGATGGTATTGATGTATGCTATTCTCTCCAAAAGCTTCAGCCTTCCATTGTAGCCATACCAGATAGGACAATGCCTGCTGAGCAAGATTTCGATGGAACCCAAAGCCCATCGAAGCACTTGGTTCAGACGATCGGAAAGATTGATGGGAGCGGATCCCTTGAATGCTGGGCGCGGAGGCATGCAGTAAATTGAAATCCAACCGCGAGCATGCATCTTAAACCCGGTCAAAATATCTTCTGTCACAGAACCATAGATCCACCCAATCTAGAAGTAAAAAACAAAGTGTTAGATCTGAGTTTATCAGGCTCATCTTTGAAGCTCTCTTAAGAAGGGGTAAAAGAGAGGAAAAAAGGTAAATGGAAGGAGGATGAGGAATGTACAAGCAACTGACCTCTTTGCCCCATTCTGTCTTATCTTCGTACCCACAACTGATGACATGAATTGCTTCCTTTAGAAGGGTTGCAGGATTGGTTGAAGGTGGAATGCCTCCCTGTTCCATGAAAGTGGCTGCAATAAAAACTGGAGATTGGCCGAAGCGCTTTTCTAAACTCTTCTGAGACATCAGGAGGGACCTCTCATCATCATATCCTGTAGGACACAGCAAATAAGGTGAACATTCTGTTTTAAAATTGCATTCTCTGTCACTGTATCTCATGAAAACTATGACAAAGTTCAGGTGCCACAATGCTGCAATATTGGCATGGTTAAGAAATATTTTTTCCTCTCAAGTGCAAATGAGTAAGAACAGAAAGTATTTTGAAGGAAAACCAACCTTCAACACCTTCCTCGATATCTTCCATGTTAAAGATAGGAATAGTAGACTCAGTCCTTTTTGCAGCCCTCTTTTTGTCAATGTACTTCTTGTTCTTGCCCTTCTTTCTTGAACCACAACAACTCTTAATAATAATATTTGGTTCCAAATCAGCTTCGGTCAGAACCGGATCGTAACCATATAAAGCTTGCCGATTGAAACAGCATCCAGTTCCCACATAGACAGGACCCTGGAGGCCATCCAACCCTTTCAAGTTTATCTGGAAAAAACAGCAAGAATGAAGACGATGTCAATCACAAGTAACAAGCCAAAACCCAAAAGCAACAAAATTACATGAAGATATATGATTGAAATGTGTGATGAAAAGTCGAATAACCTACGTCGAAAAAGACAATGTTGCGATTGGCATATCGATCGTGCAAATCAATGCCGTCAAAACGTTGTGGGAACTGTACGTAACATGTTTTCTTCCCGTAAGCAGGGTCCATCATGAAACACATGGCTTCCTTGAGAGCTTTGCTGTTGTTGAAGTAGTGATCACAATCGACATTCAAAAGATATGCTCCATTAGTAAGCACGGCAGAAACTCGGATCTGCAGACAAGATGAAATCAAGTCATTAAGTCATTAAAGAAAACCACGAAAATGCACTTCCTTATCTTTTCTGATCTTTTTAGCTGGCATATTTTTAAAGTGAAATTCTTTTTGTAACTCTCAATTCTTCTTTTTCTGAGGATGCCTAATCCTTATTATTCTATCAAATTTTTGTATCTTTTTTATGACATGATTGTATCCAGTAAGAATGACTGACCAATGCATTCATAGCTCCGGCTTTCTTGTGGTGCTGGAAGCCTGGTCGCTTCTCACGAGAAACATAAACAAGTCGGGGTAGTTCATTGCCATCAGTATCGAGACCTCCACTGTGGCCTAAGAAAACCTGCACTCGAACATACACGATATCAATATTACCTCCCAGAAAAGGGATAAAAGAAGGTGCCAAAACAAACTATTTGAAAGCTAGGAAACCTGTATCATTCCAGGATGATCCCTGGGATTGTTTCCTGGCCATGGCGTTCCATCCTGCATGGTCCAACCTTCCTCAGGCATCTTCTGTGCTTTGGCAACAAGTGCATTGATCCGAACCTTGAATTCTTCATACTCTCTCTGTAAGACAATAACATAACTTTTTATGTCTATCAAACAATTAAAAAATATATCCACCTATTTAGCCTTATAAATTAGATGAATAGATGTCATTCCAAAGCTAAATGAATTTGGGGATTCATAGAGCATGCTTGCAGTTTCCAGATTATATTCTCATTATCCTAAGCACATACACCAAGTTCTAAGAATTTCCAGCTCTAAAACGCACTAAAAGTTGAGAAACTATTGCTTGATACTATTTCGTATTACTCCGTATGAGGAACTCACACACTATGAGAGGAAGTGCTGATAAAACAATGGACATGACTATACGAATTCAAAATCATCATTGAACGTGCATAGTTTGCTTACCTTCATTGCCCGACGCTCTTTTACGAAAGAAGGTTTAATCTTGTCCTTCAAGTAGTCTATCTTTTGAGCAAAATAAAATTCTGGGGCCCTTGGTTCAATGTTGTGCTTCTTGCAAAAAGGCACCCACTTCCTTGCAAACTCTGCAGTTTCAGAGAGCGCTTCAAAAGTAAGCATTGCTGAACCATCATCTGATACATAGCAGGAGACTTTGTCGACTGGGTAGTCCACAGCAAGGATGGAAAGCACAGTATTTGCTGTGACAAGTGGAGGCTCTTTGAGAGGATCCACTGTACTAACAAAGACATCAACAGGAGCTAACTGCGATGGTTCTCCTTCACGATCGTATCTGCACGGTGAAGACAACAATTAACTTAATAGCATGATTACTGCCACTGATCTTCCAATCTAAACCCATTTGATTAGACAATATGCAGAAAAAATAACTACGCTAAATTTGATTAGACAATATGCTTAAAAAATAACTGACCTTAGCGCAAGTCTCTCGAGGAAGGTCTCGCGATTGACAGGAGACCATTTTGGAAACTGATCCAGAAGCCAGGATAGAGCAAACCAAACTTCACAAATAACTGATGTTAACCACAATGGGTATGCATTCTTCACAGGGTGTGTCAAACGGTACTGTAAGAAGAAGCCCAGAATAATAAGTCGGAGTATGATCACAACACGGTACGGGGTCAAGTGAGAAGATGGAATCGGAACCACACGACTCAGAGGTTGTCTAGCATCATCAGCCCTGTGAAATAAAGATATGATGTCAAAGAAATTAGCATCACTGATGGTCAAGTAAAGAAAAAAATAGATTAAGGGCATATATTTATGATTAAAAGATTAATTAAGAAAAATAACATGTTTCATTTTTTATCAGCAGTCTAGCTTAATTATATATACAACTTGCTAGATTAGGATAAAGTACTTACATTTGAAGTTCTTCTCCATTTGACCCAGTGCCTTCCATGTCCCCCTTCCCTTCAGTGTACCTACTTGTCATCTGCATCATGTTTTTCTCTTGTTTCAGTTTCCAACCTTCCACTCTTTCCTTCCAGTCAACATTCCCAAGGCCATAAGAGTTCAAATCCTTTGACGGGTCCACAATTCTCACAGGAACTGTAATACAGCAAAATGCAATTAATTAGTTCAAAGCTAACACAAAAAAGGCTTCCTCAAAGATCTTCATGAAAAACTCAAGCTTCTTTATACCTGGCTGCCGTGGGTCAACATAAGGATGTGAGTGCATATGCTTTTCTGGAGGGCCCAAAGGACCAGATGTAGTTCGTACTGATTGATTATCAGGGGTAGCACAAGGAATTTCGCCCGATACCTAAAAAAAAAGCCAAGTGTTAAAAATTTGATGCAATAGAAGTATGGAAAAATCTGAAATATGTTCATAACATACTAAACAAGCAAAGTATAACCATAACTCTATATATCTAAATGCATTGTGGAATTGATAAATTCATACTGATTGCCCATTGGTAAGGAGTGGTATAGGCTGTTGAGACTCATGTCTTGCAGAAGTAGATAGCTCAGCATCTTCCCCATGCCACTGTCGTTTTGTCTTGCTACTTCCTTGGATGTAATTAAACTCATTCTCGATGTCATCAACATCATCCTCATCATCATCACCATCAACTCGAGGACTCCCTGAAACGAAACAGCAGATTGTTGAGTTTTTTTTTTTTACTCAATTCAAGACAGCATTGGAAAGGACACATGAAAATACAATCAAACCTTTGTGCCTCTTGTATCTAGTCTTGCACTGAGGGCAAGACTGGTTCCCATCTTTCCTCTCATACTCGTAACACGGACGACAAACAGGAAAGGCACATTCATTGCAAGCGACAAAGACGTCACCAGAGGCCGTAAGACCAACAGTGTCGCCACATATTTGACATGTTTGGCTGTTTATATTCTTTAGAGGTTTAGGCTGCATCATCAACACGAGAAGGAATGAGTCGTAATATCAGAGGCCACAGCATAGAAATAATGTACAATAGTGTACAGATCTCAATTAAGAGATACAAAAGCAGATCTTTGGCATTTTCATAAGATACACTAGCAAAGAAAATCGAGCTCTACATCAGTACTGAAACATGAAGTGAACAATGACGGAAATCGATACACCCTTCAAAAAAACAACAAAGAAGTGAAAGAGGGAAAATGCCTAATAAGAACCAAACTGCAACAAGCACAAATCAAAGACTCGAATGCCAAAATCCAAATAATGGACGAAAGAGAACAGCCGACAGTCAATCATCAGCTAAGACATTGGAACTCAAGCTCAATCATCAATCAGTACCAAATCAACTCTCGGATCCACACAATACTTCAATCCAAATAGCTTAAAAAACATAATGGATCTAGTTCTACAGAATTACAGAAGTAACAAGGTCGCAAACGAGAAAAGGGAAATGGGGAAGAAAAAAAAGCCCCAATCCGACTTCCACTTCACAGATCAACACACCACACTAAGTAACTAAGATCACATCACAAAATCAAGAATGAAAAACCAAATACACTGTTAGAAGATCGGATTGAATGTTGATAAATTGAATGAATGTGGATGAAGACTAACCCCACTATCGGAATCGTGGCGAATCCGAACAAGCTCATTCCTCTTGTAAGATCCAGCCACCAATCCCGCATTTGCTTCCATCTTGTCGGAATTTCTTCAGATTCCGAACAAGAAGGCAGATCGCAAGTGAATAAAAAGTCCCAAAGAAGAAGAGACGGATTTTGTTCCTGAAATCTTCGCCCACTCAGTACGCCATCTCTATCGAACTTTACTCTAAACCAGCTGCTCTCGTCTCTTTATTATTTTATATTTCCCTTTTTTGTCTAATTTTTCTTTTTTTATTATTTTTTTCCGGCTCTTGGTCCTTACTTACTACCGGATATACTGGTTTCATTGTGCTCTAAATGGCTCGGCTCGGCTCGGCAAGCCACGGGATTTTCGGATACCTAGTAGTTGATGACGTGGGGAGTATTCATTGGGTGGAGAGCGGTAAATTTTTTGTCCTTAGTTGACTTTTTAGACAGTAGCCAATGAGGTGATTACACGTGGATGGGTTCGTTGAACTGTTGCTGTCGAGGTGGAAGGATAAGAAATTATTTTATTTAGAGAAAAAAAAGGAAAATATATTGGTTTTGCTGTTAACAGGCTGTACTAAGAGACACCGGAAATTGTCGGTAGCTTCGAACCTAATGCTTTTGTGGGTGTCGGTGGACTCGATTATTGCAAGCTGTGAGCTGCATAATGACCTGTTTCAGTTGGCTTCTCTCAATATTTACGGCTCCGCCCACGTGCGTGTTCTTATTATTATTATTTTTAGCTAAATATATGATTTAATCTTTAATGAGGATATATGTTAACGATAATCCTTTTCGTATTGATGTTTTTAAATTTAGTCTCTTAACATTGATCAATGTGTAAAATTATTTGATAATAAATTTATATGGTACAATTTTAGTAAATTGACAAAAATTTAAGAAAGAAAAAATGTCATCTAAAAGACATAAAATCCAAATTTCTATTAAATTTTTAGTAATTTTGAGAAGGAATTGAAAATTTTCCTCTTTTGGATTACTTTTTAAATTGACTTAATTTTTTATCAATTCACTTAATATTATGCCATATAAGTGTGGTAGAAGACAATTTTGACATGGACTAAGGGACAAAATTGAAAAATGTTAAGACAGGGGAGGTTAAGTTAAACAAATTTTAAACGGTAGAAATGAAGTGGAAATAAATATCCTAACATTATTCACTAAAACATGTGCTTAGCTTTATTTTTATTTATTGGTTTTATATTTGTAGGTAGTTGGGTTAAATATTTATTTTTTTTTTAAAAAAAATATACTGTGAAATAACTGAAAGGTTTGATTTTTCTTCGAATACTCTGTAATTTTTAAGTCTTTAAGGGTCCATTTGATAATAAGTTTGTTTCTCGTTTCTTGTTTTGTGTTTTCGTTTCATATTTCTTATTCTAATTCATTAGGTTAAGGATATAACTCAACTAGTTAATACATTTAAATCTGAAATATATTATTAATTTATTTATTTAATAAAAAAATTAAAGTTGTATCAAAAGGAAAAATAATATAGATTTAAATAGAAAATAATAACTAAAATCTCCTTATTGAAAACTTAAAAAAAAAAAAAAAAACAAAAGGAAAGGTGAGAGAAGAGAAAAACATAATAGGATTACATGCCATGCCTGAAACATGAAAAAAAATATAAACAAAATTTGATAAACTACTTTTGTACTTTATCAAAATTTACCATTAAAAAAAAAACGTTTCTAGAAAACTTAGAAACAAGAAATATGATGATTTTTCATACATGTTTGTTTTTTGAAAAATGAGAAACGTGAACAAAAAATCATGAAACATAAATGTTATCGAACGAGTCTTAAATTATACATTTTCATTGTGGTGTGGTATCGACTCAACTTCCCATTTATTTACAATTATAAAACTTATCAAAGCATCACAATATCCTGTTAGCTTTCCCTTAATAATATGTCAACTCGTTAACATTTGATTACTAAAATTTGAGATTAAACTTATACATTAATTAAGAAATTAAATGGAAATAAATAATATTCTACTTGAACATAACTCAATTAGTTAAGGTAGGTATATATTCTCGACTTACTCTACATGTTATCCACGAAGAAGCAAATAAGAATAAAAAATGTAATTAATTAAACCGATATATAGATTTGATTTGGGTGAAAGATTATCATTTTCTAATCATAAAATGACGTTTCGACCTTTGCTACAGAGAAAGTTTGATATTAATTATTATTATTTTTTTTTTAATATTGCTCATGCATTTATCATTTATCACTCGTCCTTGCAACATATGGCCCATTCTTCATTTGAATAAAATATTATGTCCCTTCAATTTGTTAAAGCAATTAAGTCGATTCAACTAATCTCGTCGATTCAATTGCATATATTACAAAATTGAATAATTGCTAGTTGGTTCATTTTGGATCTATTCTGTAAACTCAACCAGTTGAATTTATTTTAATCAATGTAGTGATCAATTTAATAACAATCAATTCAGTATATTGTTTCTTTACCTTAAATTAACAGGCAAGTTCTATAATTATAACTAACTTGAAATATAAGAAACTAATTACTATCTCAAAGATCACGGTCCGATCCTCATCCTATAATTGTCGAAGTAAAAAAACTCAATAACTTGTCAGACCAAAGTTCTACCACACCTCTAATTTATGCAATGTGCATTTTTTATATAAATTAGGTATATTTTTATCTTAGAAGTTGTAATTGTTTTTTTTAATTACATTATAAATTTAGTATTTATGATTTGAAAAAATTTAGAATTTAGTTTTATAGTTTTAAAAGTTAGAATTTTGTTCTTATGGTTTGATATAACCTAAAACTAGTCCATATGATTTGACAAAATCGTCGTAAATAGTCTCTATAGAAATTATTTAAAAAAGTTTTGTCAAACCATATAGACTAATTCTTGTTAGGAGTGCTAACAAAATTCTACATTGGCTAGGAAAGAGAAAGATTTATGACATATAAGTGAGATCAATTATCTTTATTGATATGGGGTCTTTTAGAGAACAAAAGGCAAAGCCACGAAAGTTTATGCTCATATAGACAATATCATATCATTGTAAAGATTTTGTTATCTTTAACAATTCTAACCTTTAAAACCAATAAGGATAACGACTAAATTCTAACTTTTCCAAGATCATACCAAATTTGTAATTTTTTTTTTAACTCATGACAATTCTTCTCTTTAATCTATTATATATTTTGGCCTATAAAATTACATACTTCAATAAGGTTAATATGACATGTGAAGCCGTCATTCCCAACAATCGGAGATTTTTCTCTACGAAAAAAAGGATTTTTTAGGACCGACAATTGAGACAATGATAGAAGAGTGAGAAACCGAAAATGACAGCATAAAAAAGCAGCCACCTTTCTTTCTCTCTTTTTTTTTTCTCTTTTTTTTTTTTTCCATTTTTTCCACATGCTGCCACATCCCATTCAGTTAATCAGACATACAAAGAATATTACACTATAATTAAGCACATTGTTACATTTTAAATCTCAAGTGCAACAATTATCAAAAGATTGTAATGAGAATAAATGTATCACCAGAAAATCATCTGATTTGCACTACATTACTATCTTCGTTCGTATATAAATGGTATATAGATTTTTTGTCAACTTGAGTCTAGCTCAACTAGTTAAAACATTATAATTCCAACCAAAATGTTAAATATTGGAAAAACAAAACAAAGGGCATACACATATACCACATATGGGAAAGAAAAGGATCATTAACTTGACTAATCAAATGCACATACAAACATGGAAAAAAACTACAAATCAATGCAGGTTTTTCACAGCAACCTAGCTAATGTTCGAGTATTCGAAGCACAAAAGAAATCGCGTACCTCTCGATTAATCAGCTTTGCAAATGTTCTATAGTACACGGACGAATTAGCTACCTGTCGAGCCGCAACACGAGTAAGCCCTCTCCAAATTGATGTCAGAACAAACACAACTAAATGTGTCTTAAAAAGGTAAAAAGCTGGCATCGCCACGTGGTAAAAACGGCTCAGCCTTGTAAGACTCATAAGAACTAATTCTCACCCTATTTTGCAATTACATTTCATTATGGCAACTTTTGTGGCTGCAACAATCATATGATAAATCTGACCCTTTTTTCAGAACAAAGAAAATGGAGCAACTGGTCTAATGCCAGTTCCTAAACTTAGCTGATGTTTGTCATTGTTCTCAATGTCTGTGAGAGTGCTTTCGACCGCCGAAATGGGGCTCTACCTTTTCCCTGGTCCTCCTCTGTAAGATCCTCAAGGCAAACGAAATGGCCCCTATTATAGCCATGGCGTAAAAGACTTTATACGGAGCCAAGGCCAGGCTACACATGTAGGTATAATATCCAGCAACTAGATAGATGATATCCAGTCGGATTTCGCTCCATGATGGACCAAAGAAAGAGAATAAATAGGAATTGAACTCAGGTTTTGAGTTGCAGACACCGTGGAGGACAACTCCGGTGCAAAGAAAAGAATCCAGCAACCATGGAAAGCTCTGATATGCCCCTATTCTCTGCAACCCCAAAGAATAGGCCATATGAGAACCAACAAGATGTTTAAATGCAAGGTGGAAAACCAAAGCTGTTTTTCTTTAAAGAGAGGAGTGGAGGATACTCCAAAAAAACTCAGGAACTCGACTGGCAATTCAAATGAAAAAATATGCTGTCATGTAGCAAATAATCCTTTTTTGTTCTTTCTCCACTTAAACAGAAAAGAGACCAATACGAGTTCCCAAGTTTTTATGATAACTTTTTTTTTGGTCTCGAATCAATGTATCATATCAAATGGATACAATGGCTCAAGTATTATTCTTTCTTTTCTAAATGATGTCAAATAGGAACTATGTCATGCTAAACATTTTAAACGAAAACAATATATTATGAAACAGATTCAGGCGTTTTCATAATCATACCTGCAACCAAGCAACAAGTGAAGGTGCAAACATAATTGCTGCGACAAGATGCAAGATCAATAAGCCATGACAATGATGAAATATCTCCAATTGTGTTTCCCCAAAACTTTTTGAAGGGCCAGGACTGATGGAAAGGTTGTCTTCAATAGACTCCTTCACGTTCAATTTATCGGGCAATGGAAATGTAAATTGTTGAGAACCGTTTCCACCTTGTAACTTTTTGCTTCGTACATGGCTGTGAAAGGAAGCTGTCAAAAAACTAATACAAAAACATGTAACAACACTTGGGACCAGCATAGTAAAAAAAGAAAATCTCCAATCAGGCAAGTACAAGAGAATAGAGTGTATCTTCTCTAAACTTGGAAGTATTGTAAAGGAAAGACTCTTTTCAAACCGGCTGTCAGAACTTTTGATCTTATAGGCTCAAAGAAGATAGCCTACATTCCAAACCCATTTTGATTGATTAGTGGCGGATCTAGAATTTTATGTTAGACTTTTGATCTTTTATTCAACCACGCATTTTGAATCACTAAACTAAGCCTACGTTCCATTTCAACTTGTAACACATGAGTTGTGTGTATCATCGAAGATTGACAACCTTATCTTAGTCTTGGATTCCCAATTACTATTTAAAGAGTTAAAAAAAGCCTTCAAGAGTCGTACTTTTCAACCTATGATTTTTTATGGAATCTTGACATTCGAATTTGACGATTCTTAGAAGTTATTTTAAGGTTTCCCCCACAAGAAGACAAAAACAATGATGAAAAGGGTAAACTTACAAGTACCTGGATAGGGCATTGTGACAACAGAAAGAATGGAAAACGAGTAGCAAAAGCAATCCCATTGCTGGATGAACAAAGCATGCCAAGGTAATAGCAGAAAGTGCAGTAGCCAGTAACGGATTGACAACCAACACTCTTACGACCTAATATAAAATGAGTGAGTTAGATGGTAGATCAAAATGGAAATAAACAGCTCATAAATTTACAGTATCGAAACAGAGGTAAGTTATTGGACAGTAAGGAACAACAAATTCTATGCTTCTCAAAATTAAATTCTCCCGTTAAATATGAAAGAAATATGAAAGGCATAAATTTGGAAACAAGCCACTTTTCAAGTTAAGTTATTGGACAGTAAGGGACAACATACACGATAGACCAAGTCATGGACAGCATAGTTTCTTAAGGCAACAGATCTAGGATGCACTTGTTAGGATACTCAAGGTTCATTGCATCAAACAGGCATAGTATTGCTCAATGAGAAATTTTGAGAGCCAAAACGAAACTGATTGCTTAGTTTATTTTTAGTTTGCAACAATACGTGTAAAGGTAAATGCACATTATAGTTATTGGACAACTTGACACAACACATCATGACTTGAAATAAACATGACAAAAAAAATTTGAACCATGGTCTGGTTTGTCTAGCGAGGATCTAGTTCTAGTGTACGCTGAAATGTAAATAATTAACTGCATTTATTATCACCGATAAAATCATACCTTTGATGATTGAAAACGGGAAAAAAAAATTCCAAACCAGCTAAACGGTACAAAGCTGGCATTTCCTTCCCACACTTGCCACCTGCAATGTAGCAGTCGATCATTCAAGCACATGAGCAGTTAGGCATTCAAAAAGATGGCTAATATACTCGCCAGGAGGATAACCAAATAAGTCAGATTGAATCAAACTTATTCCTCGAACAAGAACAACATGAATAAAATATCTAGGACAAAAGTTAAAAATTTAAAATAGAAGAAAATTTTTAAAATTGCGAATGGAAAATCTTCTTTTGATGAGAAATTGCAAATGCAAAATCATAATTGGAATTTCAGAAAACACATAAACGGCATTCATAGCCTCTGAAAAATAACTTGACTACTATTGTGAAATATGAAGTCCTTCACCCATGATAGAGACCGCCAAAAATGTTTGCATTGTGCAGATCATGATCTCTGATTATTTAGTACCAATAGTTCTTTATTACACAGACATTCCATTAGCTTACCCTCCCCCCATTTAATGTAGTTTGGTTGAGAAGTTTCTTCTATCAGAAAATGCTCAAGATATCATCTATCAATTAGTATTCCAGTTCTGTGAATTGTACACAATGGAGTAACAAACTAACCTTGTCTTGATGAAAACATGCACAACCGCCATCACATAGAATACCAGCTGGGATACCAAAACCACAGTAATGACAATGGCATTTGCAAACAAATAACAGACCATTGAGACTGTGTTGAAGATAGCCAGAGGAGGTAATGGTTGAGAAGTTACAAGTGAAAGGAACAAAGATAGTAAAATGGGTACAACGACCAAATAAAAAAATGGGAATGGTATTCTCAAGTTGGACTCTACAGCTGTCAGCATTGAAGGTACAGGAAAATCTTGATTCCATGCTTGAGCTTGCCGCATCAGTGCAAATAAAATAACAACAATACAAAAACCAACTATCTGCACGAAAATAATGCATAATGTAAGCTTTTTAAAAATACTTGGAATACATACAATAAATCTAATGCAAACACGTGAGAGAACGAGAAAGAGGAAAAGGTTCAAAAGCATATCATAAACTCCAAAGGGTAAAGAATGCTAGAAGAGAAGCAGCTGAAAAGCATAACTGAAAATCAAGATTGGCACTCAAGTGTTGTTATTTTTTAAATAAACATGAATATTTAATTTTCAAGCCGGCTCACATAAGTGTCGTTCAAAAGGTAGTAAGTAGCAAAAGATTTGATGAGTCACCACAAAAGCATGTCAAATAGAAAAGGTAGGTGAAACACAAACAAATAGTTATGAGCTTCAAGAAGTTTAATGATATCTTAGCTAATTTATTATTAATGAATGAAGTCAATCGAAGGGAGGGAAACACACTCGACTGTCGTCTTCCAACTAATACTGTAGTAGTTATGAACTCAAATAAAGAGTATTAATGGGTTTATCAACATTTAAACAAAAAAAATTAAAAATAAATTTAATGGCTCAGAGAATCCTATTTGTAACCAAATGTTTAGGGGGATGGGTCAATATTAAATCTGCTCTAGTGTAGTAATAAAACGAATATATAACAGCATGGTGAATGAATCAACGACCTTAGCTTCCTGAAATTACACATTCGACAACTATAAATATCATAGTTAGGTTTATCAAAAGATTTCACTTCTTTGAGAATGGACTGATTTATGCAAGCAACAGCGAAACCTTCAGAACACAAGCGTAAGACGTTCCAATCAGTTTTTGCCATAGTTACCTCACAAGAGCATGTAACAATTACAAACTCGTCCAAACTTTAACCAAACACAGTTCCAATATTTTTCACGAGTAAACATGTGCATAAGAACTTTTCCAATGCGGGAGAGAAGGAAATATCATAAACCATGAAGCATGAAGCATAAAAGTAAAACAAATATATGCAGGACTCTTCTTTTATCGGGGAATAATGTGAGACATTTAGTTGGCTATAGAAATAAGCAAGTATATTTTAGGACATTAATACCTGTGAATTATATAAAAGCAAAAATCTGCCAGCAGCTGCACTGAGTGAGACAACAGCGCTTGTTTTGTATGAACAGTGAGGATCTACCTGTAGAGATGAAAGGAGTTAACAAGATCAAAATTTCAGATTATTATTACATATGAATGAAGAAAATTCATACCAACAATAGAACGGTTGTTTTCTCAGATCCTGCACTAGAACTCCAGAGTGCTGGTGAGGAATCAACAAGAATTGTCTCACTCTGAAGGTTCGGGAAAATATGAAGACCAGATATGTCATCCCAAGCAAGTGCTACAGGTGGAAAACAACGCAGTCTACAAAGCCCTGGATTTTCAAGAAAGTGAAACAGGGTGGATGAATAACTACATGAAAATGTCATTTAAGCACCGTCCCAACTCTCAACAATAGGGAGTTCCTTTTACAAGTTCACGATGGATTCCAAAGGCACATAAAAATAGTTAGTACTTAGTAGATAAACCAAATGACTCGAACCTTTAAACATGTTATGCTTTCACTTTATAGCATAATAAAACAAAAGTTCTCAGTCATGATAAGATCACTGCCAAAGTTTAAACACCATAAACTTAGTTAGGAAACTTGTGTGCTCGTCAATGACCACTATAGATATGGATATGAAGTGTATATCCATGATATTTAGACAATTAACACAGCAAATTGAGGATTAATAAGGGATCTTTCAGATGAATGCCGGTTTCCTCCACTCATTTTCTTTCCATAATAGGGAAACTGTTTTTTTTCTCTTTCAAATGAAAGTACAAGGCTAGAGCACACAAAAGTCAAATGCGTGATAAAACCTCCAATTGCCACTTATCAAAGAAAGGTCGATAGTTACAAAACTACTTATGAGCAATCCAAGAGGAAGAGGAGCACAGTTCTCCCAAATGAACTCCACTCCATCCCCTAAAAAGACTATTCTAATTCTTTCGCTCTCATCAAAAATGGCTCTCATAGCATAATTATGATTTATGGGATAGTTACAATGCTAAATGACAACGAGCAGAAATTATAATGAAAATCTCAGGGAGGAGCAATCAGCTGGTGGGGAGGTTATAAAAAAGGAAGAGCAGCAGAATAGATGGGAAAAAAAGATATATATATATATATATATATATATATATAGGGAGTGGGAGTTTTGCTCCCCTATACCCGAGGGCACCTGCACCCGCCCCAAGGCTCAGACCCGGGAGACATCAAGGGTTTTTTTTTATTAAGCTCATCAAAGGCTCGAACCTGAGACCTCTAAACCGGTATGACCGAGAGATCCCAAGTCCTTACAAATGGGGCCACCCCTTAGGGGCAGATATATATATATATATATATAGATAGATAGATAGATAGATAGATAGATAGATATAGATTGAAGTTGGGGTTGGGATTGGGGGGATTGGAACCCACGAGAGGTAATTTAAACCAATTAGTTTTTATTAGTTGAGCTATTCATATAGACAAAAAATATACATGGGTTAACTGATGAATTCAAAGGACGTTTGAATGGGTTGCGACATCATAAGATATGAGATAGGTGAAGTTTGAAACTTTGAACTAAGCCTATACATACTACTATTTTTATGATAAACTGAACTTTTATTGAGGGGAAAAAAAAAAGAATACAAGGGTATACAAAAAACGAACTTTCACTGAGAACTAAGCATATACAAACTACTAAAAATGCAAGACCAGACCATCAAGGAGAAGGAATAAGGAGGCTTCCCAGCTGCTGCCTCTTCAAACAGGAATCTCTCCCGAAGCATGGAATCCACAGAGGAACCAAATCTTGAAGCTATAAAATAAACTTGCAAGAAAAAAAAATCAAAAGAAAATTCAATTTTTGCTTGCTCAGTAGCGCATTGGAAGATTAAATAAATCCTTGAATTAAGTTGAGTGTTTCTACATGTATTTGAAATCCCATGTTGTGTCTCCAGGAACCCAAGAAGGCGCCAACAATATATGCCCTCTCTTCTTATGTTGCTCTCTACTTTCGTTCAGGATCAAATTGGCTTCTCCGAGGTTATTTGGAAGCCAAAATTCCTAAGACGTAGAAGGGAGTGGGGAGGGAAATTCTCTTTGAAACATCAAAGACTTTTACACTTCATGAACAGTCCAAACTGCATCCAGTAAAAGACTGAACTTTGTTATCAAATACTGGACTGAATTTGCAGGTGACATAGAGAGGGTAGGAGGATTTGGAAGAGGAAAAAGAAGCCTCACAAATCCACCTTATACTTATCCCACTTGAATATTCATCAAAGTCCCCACCCACAAGGAAGAAGAAGAATAAGAAATTGCACAATATAATTGTTAAATCACCAATCAACCTGAAAGTTTAAGCTAATGAGCTATGGTAAATTTAATTATATATCAACACTAATAACACTCTGTGAGAGTACCAGTAAGGGGTATATTAGGTATATGAGGATTTTATTAGTAAGGGCAAAATAGTAATTAGTTAGTAGTATCTTGTTATAAATAGGGAAGTTAGGGTTCATAGAAGGGGGGATGATTTTGGGTATTGTCTCAGTGTAGAGACTTTGGGAGAGAGATAGCCCTCTCGAAAGGCTATTGACTTTGTAATTTCTATTGATATTGCAATATAGTTCTATTTCGTGTTTTCTTGTTAGTGGTATCCTAACAAATTGGTATCAGAGCACGTTCATCCTGGAAAATGGTGCAAAAACAAGTGGAAGAAAGAATGGAGAGAATAGAGAAGGATGTGATGGAAATGAAAGATACTATACAGAGAATAGCCAAGAGGATGGACGAGAGAATAGGTCAATTGGTGGCAGAAATGGAGAATCAAAGAGCCATGGTATCTGAAATCCTCAATGGCAAGGTCCGAGTAACTTCATCCATTATTGAAAGCTCGGCCCATCAACAAAACATGGAGGAAAAGAAAGAAGAATCCTTGGAATCGATGATTGTTGATGAAGTATCATCTCAGTGCAAGAGTGATGGAGAAAAAGAGAAGCCAGTGAGAAAAATTAAGAAGAGTAAGGTTGTTTTGAAGACGAAGCTAGAGCGACAATCAAAAAAGAAGAAAATCAGAGAGAAACGAGTGAAAGTAGATCAATCGGTTACCTATTGGAATTTGAAGACCACCCGCAGATGGCCCGGAACATTTGGAATGTCAAGGGTTGGAGTTCGAAGGTGGGGGCATCGATCATTGAGGAGGAGGGAAGACTTCGACACCTGCAAGGTTCGAAAAAAACGAAGAAAGAAAAAGCTCGACAGAGACCATTTTCAACAATGTCGACATGAGTGGTCAGAGACAAAGCCTATGGAAAGGCATCAACGCAAGGTTCGTAAAAAAGCAGTAGAGCGATCAAAGGGAAATGGTCATATAAAAATTGAAAAAAAATTGAGACGAGTGGTCGTAGGTCATCGCCATTGTAGAACACCGATACAACTGGAGATGGAGACTTGCGGAAAGGGTCATTGTAAATTTTGTGAAGAAATGAAAAAAAAAAAGAAACCCTAGCCACGTGAACGATCAGAAAGTGGGGCTAGGGGTTTGGAAAAATTGCAGTATCTATTCTGGATGGAACCACGACCTTCTTGGATTAGAGCAATACCTGCTGATTTTTAATGGGATGGTGGTAAATAGATCGAACGATACCCATTATTTGTCAATAGCAGAAAATCCGATGCTTTTTGTCAAGGAGTTTTGGGTTGGGTTGTCAATTGTTTTAAACCTAGAACTTGATCCAAAAGGGCAACATGTGACCTATTTGAAGATAATAGCTTCAGTCGTCATTATTCTTTGCTTTACACCCACGTCGCCGGCCATCTCCACTGATCAATCACCATTCGAAGATGTAAGGGCATTCATCGGCAATGGGACAAGGAAGAAGGATCGAGGAAGGAGCTGCAATTTTCGTAAAGAGATGGAATATCCCATTCCTAACCATGTGCATTGTCAGGAGGTGGGACCAAGTGTTGGAAAAAGTAGCACCATGAGCTTGGGTTTGGTTTTTGGCTGGATTAGCATGACAGGCCCATTTATTTTTGAAAAAGGTTTAATGAGACAGCAAGTTCCAAATGTTTAAGGGATTTTGAGGTTGGGACCGTTGGGTTATGTTTTTTTTGTATTTAGAGTCTTTATTTTTTTATTTATTTTTTAATTTCTTTCTTTTATTTTGGATCCTTGTTTGACGTTTGTATTTAGGTTGACCCACACCTTGAGGACAAGGTGTGTTTTGAAGGGCCCGGTATTGTGAGAGTACTAGTAAGGGGTATATTAGGTATATGAGGATTTTATTAGTAAGGGCAAAATAGTAATTAGTTAGTAGTATCTTGTTATAAATAGGGAAGTTAGGGTTCATAGAAGGGGGGATGATTTTGGGTATTGTCTCAGTGTAGAGACTTTGGGAGAGAGATAGCCCTCTCGAAAGGCTATTGACTTTGTAATTTCTATTGATATTGCAATATAGTTCTATTTCGTGTTTTCTTGTTAGTGGTATCCTAACACACTCCCTCACTTATGAGCTTGGAAATTTGTGAAAGGCACAACAAGTAGAAATCAATATTAATTGGGGAGGAAACGACTTTATAGGAGTTCAAACACAAGATCTCTTGCTTTGATACCATGTTAAATCATCAATCATCAATTAACCCAAAAACTTAAGTTGATGGGTTATGGTAAATTTAATTATACAACAACACTTTTAACAATAATTTATTGGAATAAGAAAATGATGGAGAGGAAGAAATCAACGATGAGAATATAAATTTATGTATTGCAATTTACATTATAGATAGCAAAGATACATAAAAAAAATACAGAATATACGCAAGAAAGCATTGAACTTACTATTGTTTCCGATATCACCAGCTTCATCATCTGGAAGTCCAGAATTCTTAATTCCACAGCCTGTGGTTTCAAGTTGCAAGGTAACTGGAAGAAGTCCTAAGCTAATGGGGAATGACAAGTTCAACACCAGAGAATGATCCTCCTTCATAAATATGTCCTACACGACAATTAATTTTAAAATAATCCAGTCATCAAGTGGATACTAAGTAAGACACCAAGCTAAAATTTTGGAGCACCTAAAGAAAGCATCTTCGTGAGGTATTTACATCATTATAGTAATTGGAAAGAAGCATTGACCAAGGTGAGATTTCCACCCTCCCTGCATCAGGATTAAAGAATTGCCCAACTGCCATGGAAACTGCAGGTGGAGGTCTGCCTGAAACAGTCTGAGCATCAAATAGTTACAAATTACAATACATGCGCACTAATTCTTACATATTGCTAATTTTGCTTTTTAAGTAACTAATTTTATGAAAAGAAAAGTAGAATGCACACGCTATAAAATTATTCAAAGAAGAAACCAACTTTTTAGGTTGTAATCATTCAACCTAAATCTATAAGAAAGAAAAAAGAAATCAAGCAAAAATACAATTCAGAAACTTTTTGTAATAGAGAAGGAAGATCTTAATGGCTATTCTTTTCTTTTATATATATAACTAAATGGCTATTCTTTTTATGGAAGTAGAAAGGAAAAATCTAAACAACAATGAGTGAAGATCAATACCGGTCGAGGTGCAACTGAAATTGTAAGAAATCTGAAGCCACGCATATCCTCAGGTCCCAACATAAGTACAGCAGAAGGAGGCGCTTGCTCAGTCTGACTGCCAGGTTCAATCTAACAAGCATAGCACAGATCAATGGGAGAATAAAATCCAAAACCTTCATAGTCTGTTCCACGAGCATAAAGATGACAAAGAAAGAGAAGGATCCACTTCATAAACAAAACTAGTACCTGTCTCGGTGCTGGTCCTGAAGGAATTTGCACCATCTTTGAGGTCACTTCATGAACCCTTTTACTTAAAGGTAAGCCAGCAGACTTTCCCTTTTCGGGCCAAAGATGAAGCCTGACCCCAGAACATGGTAACAGGTTCGTTACGAATATAAAGTGACTTTTGTCACTTGATCCCTATAAAGAACCAAAAATTAGAACCTGAACCCAGGGATCGAAGAAATAAATATCGTCAAACTAAAGAGAGGGAAGATTGCCAAAACAGTGTCAACAAAGCTAGCAAAGTTAGTTAAACAACATCCCAATGCTTCACCTTATAAGGGTTTAGTAATTAATGCCTTGTGACTGACCTCAAATCAGGAAATATATTATGTCATGCAATAAACGTAATAATAACACGTTGAGTCAAAATTCTCAAGATTGCAGATATAGTAATTACTGAAGCTAACCAGTTTCTCCAAGTCCAACCACCGCCTGCGACCATCCATGGCTAGAACAGTGACAGTACTAGTCTGAATATATAGGTCCCTCTCTAGGCCATCATCACTCCAATGACTGTTTTTGGGACAAACATCCAGAGATAGAACCACAGATCCTGCAATATACCATTACTGCTATAATTCAAAAAATACAGAGGTTGTAGACAACTTTTTTTGTATTGAAACTTTAAAGAAAAGCTAAGGAATTCATTAAAACTTGATCCTGGTTGTGTCTTCTAATTTATTGACACAGACCCCGTGCAAGAGAAAAAAGAGTTTACATAGAAAAGACCAAGAAAAAACCTCTTGCATGCAAAAATATAGAGAATGCTCAACTAGTTAGATCCATGAAGATAAAGGAAAGTGATCTTGTTTTCTTTTTCCCAAACATTAACAATAACCTAGAATTTGATCCATCCATCGGAATAGTGTTTTTTTGAGGGGTAGGAATCACTCCAATAGAACGTAATAAGAGAGAATACCAGATACATCTTCCACGTTTTTAGTTGGAAAATGAGAAAATTGTTGAGCATTGTGTGGTTGGGTCCTCAAATTGAAACTCTGTGGTATTCCACTATGAAGCATTCTTGTCAATATAGCAAGTCTTTTTCGAGTGGCCAAAAATGGTTGGCCCGTACGGGAGTCTACCAAGCTTAGAAGGGTGTGTGACACCTAGACAAGAAAGAAAATTTTCAGAACAATCTAAAGACAGCTTACTCTTCCAAACTCGAAGAGAAATTTTACTCACCTGTACAACTAATTGATTACACCACAAAATCGCCTGATGTTCCATTGATAACCACACATTTTTAACACCTGTACTGCTGATCATAAAGCCATGTGTAGGAGGAACAATCCCATCCAAAGATTCTAACTTTGACCTTACCTATAGACAAGGATAGAATTTATCAACATGCATTGACGATTAAAAAAAAGAAAAAATAGTCAATGAACTAGAAACATAATACTCTTAAAGCAAACCTTGATAAAAATTTTACATGGAGAATAATGAAAGAATAAGGACATACAAAAAACAAGCCCCAACGAAAAAGGGAATCTTGATAAACATTATCAATTTTTCAGAATGGCATAAAAAGACGAGCCCGTATAACTACAAAACAATTTTGAAAGCATACGCAAAGAAGAGCTCTAAGAAATTAATTAAATCCCAAAAATCCATCCATCCTCTAAAATTATCTCCTCCCCAGACAAAAGATTACTTCAATGCCAGGTTTATTGTTCTTCTTATTATGAAAAAACTATAAGAATAATTGCAAAAAGAACTTGAACTGGCACACCACAAAGATACGTGACTTTTGACTAGATCTGCCCATGCCCTTTCGTTCCACTCCAAAGATTTTTCTGCAAGTATTCCTCGATATCTTTAGTATGACTTCAAGCAATACCAAAAGTTTAACGAAGGAAGTTCCAACTTTTTGTAGCAAAATTACAACGGGTAAAAAAGGTGGTCTACAGAGTCCTCTATTTATGCTAGGGCTTGGTTTGAATATAGCAAAAAGGACTCCATGAAAGAAAATTGAGTTGAGGGTGAGGGAATGTTGAATGAGATGCATGTTCATTGTGGAATGATAGGCAATCCTAGGGGTGGGGGAAGAAACAGAGATTCTCAAGTTTGACTCATTGAAACATAAACCATTTAAAAAATGAGAAAAATAAATACAACCAAAGAAATTTATTTTGGTGTTTATTGATCTCAGATTCCCTTTCACCCACTAAATATATCGAGACCACAGGCCTTCATCAGAGTTGAAAGTTAGATCATAGATCATACAGACCAGACATGCAGTCGATGTATTCAAGCCAACTATGCATATGAGAAAACCATTATCCTTTTAATAGAACCTAAAAGACCAAATTGTAGTTTAATAAAGACAAATGTCCCCGTTGCATTAATTGGCAAAGAAGAAACACTGCAAATGTACCTGGTAATCATGATAACCCCCAGAAATTGAAACTACCACAACATTTGAAAGTAGAGGATCAGATGCAAAATATCCACTTCGGGTAATTTGAACCTCATAGCCCTTCCTCCATTCCTGATTTACACGAGTGAAGTACTGACCCAAAGATGGCTGGAGTGCTAGAGGAGGTGATCTGCATAACATGTGAAGACCAGATGAAGCACGAAATTAACAAACCAAAAATGTTCTCAGCATCATGTAAATGTAACTCACTGGTGAGGGCTAGAAAGTGTAAGAACTGTTTCAACGGCTGATTTTCTGAGTCTAGGATGCACGACTGCAGCTCTAGCAACAAACCCACCCATAGAATGGCCAACCAATATCACACTTTTAGGCAAACTTCCAGAGACCGCAGCACCTTCTTTAGCTCGGGCATCAAAAGACTCTTTATATTGATCTAAGATCTGCACGTACAACGAGGTAAATTGATAATCAAGTGGATAAATTTAACAAAAGACTTGTTGGGCAAACCCACACCACGAAACCATTACATTCAAAAATTAGAAATCAACTGAACAAACGAAAATGATTTGCATTATTCTTGCACGAAGAAAGAGATAGGAATGAACAATCTAGATTCAAGTCAATCATTATATTTGAGACTATCTCCACCACTTCTTACATTATTCCAAAAGTTCCATTGTCCCTTTTTTCCAACTAAATTTTCTGGAATGGATGGAGAAGCCCCGAAAAAAGCAAATGTGTCTCATCAATAATGAATGTGCTAATGAGCAATGAGAGAATGATAGAACAATATTCCTTCCGGCCATATCACACATCCATGCACCCACCCTCCCCTTTTACTTAGGTGGAAAAGAGGAAAATAATCTTGAAAATGACGTAGTCTATAAGACAACTAGATTACAAAAGTTAAAGAGCAATACCCTGTGGATGGCGTGTACTACATATTCTGCATGTTCTTCAAGTATCCCTCCATCCATTGCAGAATGTTCACCTTCAAGATCCACTGCAAACCAATCCAGCCTATGCGTATAGTGGTCTGGCAACTGAAGGCCAGCCAACTTAGTGCCTGCCTCACCGTCTACCATACCTATGGAAGGCTCCTGATAAAAAGTGTGCTCGAGAGGGCCTCCTTGATAAGCCCTATCAGATTCTGCTGCCAAGGATCGCACCTGTAATCAGGAAAATTTCCAAAAGAAAAGCATAACTACTATTTACATATTAGAAAAGGTGAAATTTACAACTAATTTCTGACTTTCAATCAAATACACAAGGGAAATATATGGTAAGAGAAATTTACATTATATAAGAAGAAGCAGAAAAGGAAGAAGAAGACCTTGCCTGCTTGTAGCTACCTCCATTTCCTGGAATGAAGAGGACTGGAACTCCATTAAGTTTCTGAAGATGCTCCTTGAAATCAATCTTTTTCCATCCTTCGTGATACAAATACACTCCATATTTCTCTGACGATAAGCCTACCGGTGGAGAAATTGGAATATATGTTGGATACATGTACGTCATAATACAACCATTAGCAATTGGTTTTAGAATTCCGTATGTAGCAGCAAGGCTGATCCATACTGTCGCAACTATAAGAACAGCAATTCTGATTTTCGCTCTAAGGTCTTGCATCGTTGGGTCAGACTATCCAGTCCTCGTTTCTATAAAGCTCCCATAAATATCGGTTTCAAATCCTACACAAAACTCCACAAAATCCATAATCCAACTCGAAATCCACCCTTTCCCGAACACAAAGCTCCCATAAATTCCCATTTCAATTAAAAATCAAGACACCCTACTTCTCTTCTCGACAAAATGCAAAAAGTATTCAACGTCTTCTCTTATTGAGAGGACATGAAAAAACAAAATCAGACGGTTGGATTTAGATCCACTTCATCAAAAACGTGAAGCATTGAGAATGGTAGTACCAGAGTAAATGAACTCTCCATAGTTATTCAATCCGACGGAAAACCGCCACACATAAACATCCATGGAAACAGCAACAGACGCAATTAAAAACAAAATCTAAACCATCAAATGCATTAGACTTCCAACTCTTCGAGACTAAACCACAAAAAAATCTAAAAGATGAACAAAACCAATCTACGAACAGCTCGTTGAGAATTCATATTACACAAGAACGGCATAAGAAATAAAGATCGAGCTAATTTCACATCCAAATCCATCGGCGCACGAATCATTAAAGATAATCAAGATGAACTAAAATAATTAATCGAAAACTTAGGAAATGGATCTGGTGGAAACACCAGGATTACGAACCGCAAAAGCAACGAAGAAGCAAAAAAAGAGTTGAGAGAACGAAAGCTTACCCGATCCGTGAGGCGCAAAGGAAATGGCGGGAGAATGAGAGTGTGAACTAATCAGATCTCTGAATGAATCAGAGCTTCTTTTTTTTTTCCCCCAATTATTCCCCCTTTTCGAAACCCAAAAAGAACAAAAAAGGTTATGAAAATTTTTTAAAGAGGAGTTTATTAGAAAAGGAAATATGGAATAATGGAAAAAAGATTGAGAGGTTTGACCAAATTTTGACTCCTGAACGACCGTTGTGTTTGCAAATGCAGGTAATGAATTGACGTGGCGAGTTTTTACTGGTGGGTGAAACTACATTTGCGGGGATTTTATCATCGCCCTTCGATGCCCCGCCCTTGATTGGGAATTCCATTTTGACGGGGAATTGGATAAGAAAAAATTTAGGCTAGAATTATAAAATTACATCATTGTGTTTGATATAATTTTTTTTAACTTCGATAATTATAGTTTGATACATACCTAAACTAGTATTAGCATCTAACAAACCAAATTATATTCGTATTGACCCTAGTGTTTAAATTTTGAATTATAAAGTTTTAGGTTCAATTCGATAACTATTTTATTTTTAGTTTTTTATTTTTAAAAATTGTACATGTTTTTTCAGTATTTCTTTATAATGGTTTTCGTCTTCCCTACCATGGTTTCTATATTTGTTAACAAAATTTTTGAATTTTTAGCTAAATTTCAAAAACAAAAACAAGTATCTTGAAACTACGTTTTTTTAGTTTTCAAAACTTGAGTTGGTTTTTTAAGACACATCTAAAAAATATATAAGAAATACGGAAAGCAATTGATTGAAGTAGTTATAGACTTAATTTTCAAAAACTAAAAACTAAAAATCAAATGATAATCAAACGAGACTTTAATTATTTATGTTCATTTAGTTTTAGGTTGTGTTTCCATCATTACTACTAAAAATGAAATGTAAGCCCAATTTATTCAATAGAAGTATAGTTCAACAAATATAACACCAGCCGAAAAGAGTTGAACTCAAATGACATATTGAATGTATTAACGACCACAGGGTCAGTAGTTCGAATCTCCCAACCTTTATTATACTAAAAAAAATAATTGTAACACCACTCCTTTCTCTTGAAATTTGAGGTTTGAATCATTGAACATATGTCTTTTTTAAGTCAATACCTATATATAATTTTTATAGAGCTGAAATAATGTGAAATATAATATGGAGTTTTAGTTTAATTCAACAATATCTAAGAATGAAGGTAATCAAACATTTGACCTTTTAGTCGATAGCATTTCTCAATTATTATTGAAATGTGCTTATTTTGACAAAGTATAATAAATTAAGTTTTTATGTTACCTACCTTTTTCATGAGTATTTGGGCATTTAGTCATATAATTTGTAGACCCATGTCAACCAAAATGGTTCAAATTAACGAGTGATTTTTTTTTATATCATTGTGTGAGATACTATAGTACAATAAAAATCAAGAAATGTGATTAAACCTCTTAGAATGTAGTGACTAAGTAAACCGTTATTATTATTGTTATTGCTATTAAGTTCAAAATCAAATAACATAAAAACGAATATATGAACATTCAAGAGGTGTAGTCTAAGCTATGCTCAAATTCACGATTAATGGTCTATTTGGTTGAATAGGATTTTGTACTCCAAATCACTGTTGTCACATGCAAGTTAGTTTGTTATTTTTATTGAGGAATAAAAAAAATAGTTGATTATAAATTATGTGTAAAAAATATTTTCCTAGCCAAATCGATTGAATTTTGTAGGATTTAATAATTCAACATTGCCTAGCTGAATTTTCATTTAATAAATTATAAATATTATTTACATTCATAAATCTGAGATTATTTCAAAATATCAGCATTGTTCATATTGTAGTGAGCTTTCTTGTATTTCAAAATTTTAAAACTCAACATAAAAAATATATATTTATTTCATTAAATTTCAACATTTGCTAACTAGAATTCTGAAAAACGAGTCTGTAAGAAGATAAATAAGTTATTAAGAAACAAATTAATTAATCAAAAGAGGAACCATTAAAATTTTCTCATACCAAACATATATATATATATATATATATATATATATATATATATATATATATATATCAGCACATTTAATTTAATAATATTTTTTTTTAGTTCAATAACATTTAGAAATAAAAGATTCAATTCGAAACCATAACCTATAGGTCATAAGTCTATACTCGATGTCAAATGATATGAACAAAACATAGATCATGTTAACAATCCAAGTACAATATAATACTTACAATACGGTATATGATCTAAGTCCTGGTAATTTCTAAAAAAATTTCATAATCACATAGCGACTAATCTATAATAATCGAACCTTCACTCAAATACCATCAAACATTTGCTACTAACATTCAAAAGAATAAATTATCAAAAAACACCACAATATAGTTGTCATTTTTGTAATTATTAGATGTGTGACTGAATTTTCTTCTTGCTATATCAAACATCCAACAATTATTAGAAGTATAATTTTTTGTGTTAGTCACATTAAATGATTTATCCAAATGAAATCTACCACATTCATTCCATTTCCTTCGAATCAATATCGTTAATATGTACATACTATAATTTACTAAGTCTTACCATCTATACAGATTGTTTTGTATTAGTAGTGTCTTCATTGCTCCTTTTGTTGGTTGTTGTGTTCTTTAGTATCTGTATATTGCAATTAGCAAGTGAATTAAAGGGTTCTTCTAAATTACTCCTAATAATCAAGATCATCTCGTAAACAATAAATCAGACCAAAACTAATGATGTTTCAATATATTAGAGCAAATAAGTGAAAGTATGATAAAATAACAAAAATGGTGAGTTAGGAGAGAAGCCCAAAAGAAAGCTATAGAGTGTTATTACCTTTGTACCCTTGAGTTGGTTAAGAGTAAACTTATTTTTTGTTATAACAAGCTGTGGAGTTTTTTTTTTTATCTCTACTGTTATATTAAGACTTAAGACTAGAAGATCTCATTCTGTATCACCAAGAACTCTATGATGATTCTCTTGAGATATTAATAAAAGAGTAGAGATTTTTCTCCTAACCATTATGATTTGTAGTTAAACATGGTGAAATCTCTCGATGAAAAAAAAGTGGTTTAGAAAATATAGTCCTACACCTACACGTCTAACGAACATCCCAAGGACAACTAACCCATAAATTTGAGGTTTATGACCTAGAAATAATGGTAAGACGCCTTTTGGTATGATAAATTTTAAGTGAAATTAAAGAGTGATTCTTTACGTTAAGAAAAATAGTTTTTTTTTAGTTAACAATATGTCAAAGTATAAATTCAAACCTCTTACATTTTAGTTGAGTTTGGTATGAAATGAGTGAAATATACTCAAATTCTCTTTATTTATTTATATATATTAGTTTAATAATGAAGAGGAAATTTGTAAACAATGAATCTTAACAGTTGAGTTGATATTATATAGTGAATAATGTAAAGGTATAATATATTATAATATAATTTATAATATATTATATTATACATATTTTAATTCAACAAAAGTCAATTAAGTTTATAACATGAAATATTGTATTTATTAAGATTTTTATCTTCGTTTAATATAATTCCACATTTTAAAATTTTAAATTCAAAATCTGGATGCAGTATAAACATAAAAATGTTGTTTTTAGAATTTCGACTATTTGGATCCCATAATCTGAAAACAGTTTTCGAAAACACAACTGCCAAACATATATTCACTGAATTTAGTGAATCCGAAATTATAGAATAGAATTCAAATTCCATACCAAGCAGGCCCTAAAAAATTCACATTTATACATGACATGTTGAACTCAAAAAAGATACAAATAAAGTTTTTCATGTATAGAAGAAAAAAATAACTTAAGAGATAAGTCAACAAAAACATAAATTATGAGTGTATGACTTCGAGCTCAACAAGAACATAGCTCAACTAAAATCTTCCTACTCTCAAATATGGTTGAACTAAAAAAAAACTTAAGAGATGAATACTATTAATATAAAATTTTGAAATAAATATAAGTTGGAGAAATACTTTCCGAGATAAAGAAAAAGAAAAAGAAATCTTATGTAAAGAAAAAGAAATCTTATGTTTATAATTTTTTTTTAAAAAAAAACTCTACTATCTAGTAATTCAAAACATATTTTAGATAGTAAAAACATTTATTACCATTGGTTAAATAGTTAAATTACAAGTTTAGTTCCAAACTTTTAGAGGCTGTTTGGGGCGCAGATTCAGAATCAGAATCTTGGGAATCAAAAACCTGGAGGGTTTGCTCTGAAGGGTTCTGAAGCCTGGGAATAAAAAAACTGTGTTTGAGGTGCAGTGTTTTGAAGCCTAGGAATCAGATAGTTGTGTCTTGGGTGCAGTTTTCTGAACTCTAGGTTTGGTACAGTTTTGTTTCACCTTTTTTTTTTAGCTATTTTGTTCCTTTTAAATTTTTGTAATTGATCTTATGTGAATTGTAGAAGTTAATGTCTAACAAGGATCAATTTTTTGAGTAACTTTTCCATGGAGCTTTCAATTTAGGTAGTTGTTGAGGAATAAAAAAAGAGTTTTAAACCTTTAGAACAATTTTTAGCATTTAGACCTAACTCAACTATTCGGGTTGCAAATATCTTCAACCCAACGAATTGGATTTTTTTAACCCAACGAATTGGGTTGGGTTGATTGGATTTTCAAGTCGTCGTCAGTTTTTTGAACACCCTACGATTTAGTTTACACATATAGATACATCGCCCAAAAGTGTTGCAACTAACATGAAACAAAAGAACATAAAACGCCTTTGTGCGAAATAAAAAAAATTATTTCATTTTTTCTAACTTTTAAAAAATAAATTACAAAATTGAGCCATTTGAGTGTACATAAAAAAAAATACCAAGTTTTTTTTTTAATAAAATTTCACAAAGTTCAAAGGTGCTGAGAGTAGCTTAAACAATTATTTATTAGCCATTTTTTAGTTTTATTTTAACCTTTTAAAAAATTGACTAGATTGTCGAATTGTTGGAGTGGTCGAGTTGATGAGGTGGTGTGATTGTCGGGGTGGTCATTGGATTTTTGGTTGTCGGAGTTGTTGTTGAAAAGGTCGTTGAGGCAGCCATCAGTGGTTGCTAGTCGTCGATGTGGTCGTCAGAGTTGTCGTTGTCTATGGTTGCCGGAGTTGTCACTGAAGTTGTGTTGTCGAAGTGGTGGCTGAAAAATAGTAACGACAAATAAAAGAGCAAATGGGAAACCAAGTGGTCGCAAGAGGTAACCATCAACGATGGTTGAGTCCCTGGTGTGGTCGTTGTAGTTGTAGTTGTCGTTGTCGGGTGGTCGCTGGAGTTGTTACCGAAGTTATTGTCGAAGCGATCACCGATAATGAAAAACGAAAAAAATTGAAGAGCAAATGGAAAATCAAGTGTTTTTCGGAGGCAGTCGTCAGCGGTAGTCGAGTCGGTGGTGTGGTCGTCGGAGTTGTCGTTGTCGATGGTGTCGCGTGGTCGCCGAAGTTGTCACCGAAGTTGTTGCCAAAGTGGTCGCCGGTACGATCGTCAGAGTTGTCGTTGTCGGTGGTTGTTGAGTGGTCGTCGGAGTTGTCACCGGAGTTGTTGCCAAAGTGGTCGCCGGTGCGGTCGTTGGAGTTATCGTTGTCGATGGTCGTCGAGTGGTCGTCAGAGTTTTTACCAGAGTTATCGTTGTCGATGGTCGTCGGAGTTTTTACCGGAGTTGTCGAAGTAGTCGACAAATGGATGAGCAAAACATTGAACAAATTTCATGAGATTACACTATTGTAACCCATGGGGTTGTATTATTGTAACCCATGAGAATGAGTTTCAAAACCAAGGATTTGGAACACCTTGCTCCAAACATGGGTTTGGATTTGGATGTCAAACCCATCCAAATCTAAATCCATGGGCCAAACACACCCTTAGATTTTCATCAAATAGATCTCTAAACTATAAGAAGTTCCTAATAGGTTCACTTTCGATTTTGTGTCTGATAAGTTTTGAACCTAAGACTTGAGGGGGTTGAAAACATACTAACCACTAAGTCAAAAGACTATTTTGTGTTTTAATTTGATTTTTGCTACACATGTTATATACCGTAAAAAAATTGAGAGGAGGCTTGAATCCCTCTGGGCCTTAGCTAAATCCGCCTCTGCCCCTACAAACCTACCGAAACAAATTAATCTATAATTCGACCATGAACACTACTATTTTGGGTTTAAATGATGACAAACACCTCCTCTTGCCCAGCTTGGTGCTTGCCCATCCCATCTAAAAAATATTAGGGACAACGACCCTCCACATATCTCCACATTGGTATGATAATTATCTATTTCGGGCATATGCCCTCATGACTTTACTTTTAGTTTCACTCAAAAAACTTCATACCAATAGAGATAGTGTCCCTCACTTTTCATACCTATGTGAGACTTTGGTCGCACTCCAACAAAAAAAAAACGTCAAAAACTCTCTATGGAACTTAATTGGGAAGGGAAAAAAAATACTGACATGGAACTATTTCGGTGCTTAAAAGCAAATAGAATTCTATTTTATTTTGGAAATTTATCTTTTTTTTAAATAAAACGTCCACATTTTTTGTTTTTGTTTTTTTCAAATACCACCTAATCTATCCTATTGTTTTCTTTTCTCGATATATATAGTTTTCTGTTTGGTTTGGATTTTTTTATATTCTCTCAATAATATTTTTTCTATTTTGAGAGTTTATAACCCGTAGGAAATTAAAACTCAATCCTAAAGGTATAGAGTTCAGCAATTGTGGAAGTAGAGGATATTTTTCACTTTTTGTTTCTATATCTAAATGGACAATATATAGTTGCATTTATAGATATCTTCCTGCACAAATAGTCATAGATAGAAAGTAATAAGGCTCCAATTTTTCATTTTCCACCATCTTCTTTTATTAAATGAAGTTTTGGTATCTGATATAATTTTAGCTTTCCTTCCTTACAAATTTTCCTATAGCCCATCAAATGTACATTTTAAAGAAATTGTTCCATGAATCCTAAGATCTTTCTTATTATTATTAATTTATTTCTATTTTACAAACTTATTTATAGGGAAACAAAACAAGAATTCGAACATAGATACCTTACCATCTCGTTTGAATATCACATTAATTATTGATTTATATTGAAGATTTTTTTTAAACAAAGAAAAATGCTACAATAACTTTTTAAATATTACATGTAATTTAAAAAGAATTCATTCATTAATAAAGAAGGATTCAGTGTAATATTTATTTTCCACAATTAAATAAAATATTATCATCAATTTAAGAATGTTAATTTAATATTAGTTTTCCAATATTAGAAAAAATATATTTTCTATTTGCAAAATCTAAAAATTATAAGTAACTAATCAATCTAATTTAGCTTGAGAATTTAAATTAAAAAGGACAAGAGTGACCATTTCCATTGTGTTGCCAACAAGTGGTCAATGCTCAAGAAGAGCAAACATGATTGTTCCAACAAAAATATAATATATGTGTTTCTTACAAAAATTAGTGAATGATGGTGAGAAGAGTAGTTGTTATCCAAGATGCGAGTACGTACTCACAAACCCAAAAAAATATTGGTAAGACAAATATGAGTTCAATTCATGGGATCACAAACTACTAAAGTAAGATAGGTCATTCCCTCATTCCAAGAAGGCACATGCAATAATCCCATATGTCCTCCATCGGAACAAACAAGAAGCTTCCGGTCTTACGTACATTTGTAAATAAGATGTCCATAAGTATGATTCTGTCACGTTTGGACAACGCTGGTGTCAATTGAGAAAGGATGTCTAAGACCTGTTTGCGTTGATTGTCCTCAAGAGCATAATTTAATACAGGCCATGATGCAATATGCTCCAATTGGGTATTTTGCATGTCCATTGTCGTACGTACCACGTCTAGCATTTCATAGTGGTATGATATATATTTTCTCTTGCTTCCACGAGATGTCGTGGCTGATCTTTGAAGCCCACTAGTCGACGTTTTTGAATTCTCTTTTTTGTTCAAATTGCTTGCATCATTGAAAAATGGGGGTTGTGACACATAAGACTCTTGAGATACATCCATCTTTTCATCTGCCCCGAGTGGCTCGATATCATTCGATGCCATGTCCCCACGGATCTCTGCACCAACCCCTGTCGCACAATCCTTCCAAAGACAAATGTCAACTCATTGAAGTGGAAAAATGGCTTATTCCAGAGTTCCTGCGCTATCAAATGACCCTGCATGCCCATACAAATATACTTTTATGTAATTCAGAGGTCTATCTAATGTTGATGCTATAAATTCGTAATCTTACCCTGATTGAAAAGCCTTAAGAAAATGAATCAAACTTGGTTGAGAAGCTTCCCACCCAACCTCTCAACCCCCCAGGCTCCAATATTCATAACAACTCCTACCAAGCACCTTTTCGACATCTTTTTGGCTAACATACAACATTACAGATCCAAAGAAAAGGAATGTAATGAATACTAACAAGGGTGACAAAGCGAATGTTACAGGTGAGGTGACAAGAAGGTTGTTAGGGTTTCAGATATAAAAAATGGAATATAAATGTCAGTAAACAACGATCGAGATTCGAACGTGGAAGAAAATGACATGTAGGGGTGGAAAAGTGGATAAGGTTACAGATCACCATTGAAAGGGAAGAATAAAAAAACACAACAATCCTTAAAGAACAAAAAGCAAGGAGGATTAGAGAAGATTTTTGGGGTAATCATACGGAAAACATATTCCTATGGAATATTTGCACGAAAGACTCATTTTAACGTGCCTTGATGTCATTTGACAGGTGATGTGAAATTAATAAGCAATGACCCTCTCTATACCATGCATCTCGTCTAAATTACCATGACTGCATCATATTGTTCTCCTTCTAGCTCTCTCGCTCTCTACTTCTCGCTCTAACTCTTCCCTAAGATATTTTTTTCTTCTCGCTCTCTACTTCTCGCTCTAACTCTTCCCTAACATATTTTTTTCTTCTCTTTTTTTTTCTCCAGATGTTTGACCACTTATTTAAGCAAGAACGAGAATGTTTTCGCATATGAGAGTGTGGACAAACAATACCACCTCATACTGCCCTTATAGATAATTTTGTGTGCATTACCACATCAGAATGAGTCAGATTTCATTATTTTCAAATCCAGGTCATCACTCATTAAAAGCGCATGAGTAATGAGCTTGAGCGAGAGCGATTTTCCTTGTCTCTTTCTTTTCTCCAAAATTTTGATCACTCATTACTATTATGAGCTAAAACAAGAACGAGAGAGCTAAAACGAGAATTAGAGAGCTAGAATGAGAACAATATGATGCCCTCAATGTAATTTGGACGAGATGCAA
Source organism: Trichosanthes cucumerina (assembly GCA_036507285.1). Classification (NCBI taxonomy): domain Eukaryota; kingdom Viridiplantae; phylum Streptophyta; class Magnoliopsida; order Cucurbitales; family Cucurbitaceae; genus Trichosanthes; species Trichosanthes cucumerina. Next base: position 101,514,393 of record CM071835.1, read on the forward strand.
AATACGATCATTGGTCATTAATTTCACATCACAGTTCAAATGACATCAAAGCGCGTGAAAATGGGTCTTTCGTACAAATATCCCACGAATTATCTCACCAAAGAGAACAGGTGAAGGGAAGAATGGAATGAAAAACGAACCGTGGAAGATGAACAGAGGAAACATCAGAGAAGATGTGTGAAAGAAGAATAAAGAAGATAAGCAAAATAAGGAATGGGAGAAGACGGAAGAGAGAGGCGAGAGCTTTATGTGAAAATGGAAGGAAAGAGAATGCATAATGATGGACAATGAAAAGTTATGCAGACTTCAACAGTAAACATTGTTGAAGTATGCGTTTATGCCCCTAAATCCTTTTTTTCAACTCAAGTGGGCCAAATAGGGTAAATTATTTATCCACCCAAATCTATATGGTTGAAAAGTCTGTGGGCCAAACATGAGCTTAGAGTTCATGTCCGATTATTTTCTAACCCTAAAAAGTGTAATAGTTCTTTAATTTTAAGTTTTGCATCCCATAATATGCTTGTGGCTTTCAAAGATGTCAAGACATAGTCTTTTCTGCTACAGCGAGTTTAGTAAGATGTGTAGAAGTTATGTCAAGTTGTTCAATCACTTGTACCTTACTACTTTCTTACTTGTTGAGTTAAACTTTCTTCTTCTTTAAATGTCTTGCAAAGACTCTTGTAAGGTATACTTTGAATATCAATACAGAAGGCTCTCGGGTTAACCTTTTTTTCTGCCTCTGTTCGTTCTACAATCCAAACTTGGTATCAGAGCAAAAATGGCTAACACCCAAGAATCCTCGACCTCTCAAGCTCACTCTCCTGTCCTCAAGGCTCTTGGACCTGTTCACATCCCAAAAAACTCAAATGCCTACCAGGTGAGATCGGGAGCCATACCAGTAGGCAACCCTTCCTTCACCAATCTCCTGAATCAAGCCACTTCTATCAAGCTTGACCGATGTAACTTCCTAGTATGGCAAAACATTGCCCTTCCATTACTCAAGAGTTACAAACTAGAAGGACATCTTACCGGTGAGTCTATCTGTCCTGAAATGTCAATCGTCATCCCTCCATCTGAAGACGAACCACAAGGTTTACTTCTACCGAATCCAGAGCACGATATTTGGATGGCAGCTGATCAACTACTTATGGGATGGCTCTATAACTCAATGACCATTGAAGTGGCTTCTCAGGTTACTAGCTGTGGATCAGCACAAGAATTATGGGCTGCCTTGCAAGACTTCTATGGTGTCCAAGCTACCTCTCAAAAGGATTACCTGAAGAGAATGATTCAGCAAACCAGGAAAGGAAGCATGAAGATGGGAGAGTATCTTAACCTGATGAAAAACTACTCAGATAACTTATTTCTTGAAGGCTCACCTGTTGAAACCAAAGATCTCATTTCATATGTAGTGGCTGGATTAGATGAAGAATACACCGAGATAGTGGTTGTGATTCAGAATCAAAACATGACATGGGGACAAGTTCAATCACGCCTTCTCACCTATGAACTTCGTCTAGAACAACTTCAAACCTTCAAGGGAGTCATCTCCATTAATCAGCCCTCAGCCAATATGGCCACCAACAACTCCTTTTCATCGCCTGCAACAAACAGAAACGGATATAGTCAAAATAGCTCTATGAAGCACAACCGAGGGAGAGGAAGAGGAAGGTCCTCTGGGAATTCTAAGCCTATTTGTCAAGTTTGCAACAAGTCTGGTCACACTGCAGCAGTCTGTTATTATCGTTTTGAGAAAAACTTCAACAATACTCATCATGGCTCCCATAATGGTCAACACTCTCAATCCAAACATTTCTCAGGAAACTCTAATGCCTTGCTTGCTACCCCAGAGAGTGTCCGTGACAATGCCTGGTATCTTGATAGTGGAGCGAGCAATCATTTGACATCAGATCTTGCCAATTTGTCTCTCAAATCTGAATACAAAGGTATGGATAAAATTAATGTTGGTAATGGAAATCAATTGCCTATTCATTTTATTGGAAGTTCTCTCATTTATTCTAAAGTTAGAAATTTGCTGCTGAAAGGATTACTCCATGTTCCTCAAATTAGCAAGAACCTAATCAGCATATCTCGTTTAACCTTGGATAATTCAGTGGTTGTTGAATTTTCTGACTCTTTTTGTGCTGTTAAGGACAAGGACACGGGGAAGGTACTTCTGGAAGGGAGTCTTAAGGATGGATTGTATCAGATTCCGGTGTTGGGAGCCTCTACTACTAATCATCATCAAGAAATTGGGAAGGACAAGAAAATAGCTTTCTTTGCTTTTGTCTCTAGTTTATCTAAGAAGGATAAGGATGATCCTATGTTATTGACATCCCCTGCTAGTCATTTTATTTTGTACTGTTCTAAAGATGGCATTTTATTTTGTACTGTTCTAAAGATGGTTGGCATAATAGAGTTGGTCATCGATCTCTTAGAACCTTAAATCAAGTCCTAACTTCTTGTAAACTCAACACTGGTATAAATGAAAAGAATTCGTTTTGTGAGGCCTGTCAATATGGAAAGTCTCATCGTTTACCTTTCTCTGATTCCTCTACTCATGCCACTAAACCTCTTGAATTAATACACTCTGATTTGTGGGGACCGGCTCCAATCACCTCAACTAATGGGCATCGATATTATATTAGTTTTATTGATGACTTCTCGAGGTACACGTGGATTTTTCCTTTAAAAACCAAAAGTGAGGTTGTTGTTATCTTCAAACAATTCAAGGTTCAAGTTGAGAACCTATATGAGACCAAGATTAAAACGCTTAGGTGTGATGAAGGGGGTGAATTTAAACCAATCTTTCAGTTAGCCTCTGAAGTAGGAATCCACATTCAAGCAGCTTGTCCTCATACCTCGCCTCAGAATGGACGAATGGAACGGAAACACCGACATATTGTTGAAACGGGGCTTGCTCTTCTGGCACAGGCTAGTATGCCCCTTACCTATTGGTGGGAAGCTTTTCATACTGCAGTTTACTTAATTAATCGACTTCCCACTGTTGTTCTTCATGGCAAAGTCCCCTTCACTGTCCTACACAACTCCTCTCCTGACTATAACATGTTAAGGGTCTTTGGATCAGCCTGCTATCCATGCTTACGGCCATACCAGCAACACAAGTTCGATTATCACACAACACGGTGTGTTTTTATAGGGTACAACAACAATCACAAGGGTTACCGATGTCTCAGTCCATCTGGTAGGGTGTATGTTTCAAGACATGTTTGCTTCAATGAAACCAACTTCCCCTTTACTGCTAACTTTATACGTCAGTCCACCACCCCTATGCCTACCTGTGACATTTTGTCTTGGCTTCCCTTTTCAGTGCCACTCACCCATCTTCATACTTATACTCCACCTTCCCAACCATCTATTAGTCCTGCCATCTCTCCCTCATCCTCACCTTCCATCAGCTCTACTAGTCCTGCCATATCTCCCTTAACCCCACTGTCTCCATTTGTTGTCTACACCTCCTTTCCATCCCCTTCTACTCCTCTCTGCTCCTCTGCCTCCAGTCCTGTTACTGCAGACAACCAACCTTCTGTCTCCCTTATTGCCCCTCACCCTATGATCACCCGTGCCAAGGCTGTCATTGTCAAACCTAAATACTTTTTTGGCTGTCTCTCCCACGTCACTCCTCCTATTGACTGGTCCCTGGCTGAACCCCGTTTATATCGTGATGTTGCCCATGTCCCTTCGTGGAAGCAGGCCATGGATGATGAGTTTGCTGCTCTTATGCGCAACCACACTTGGGATTTAGTTCCTTCAGCCTCTCATCAACATTTTGTCGGGAATAAATGGGTCTACAAGCTCAAACGCAATGTTGGTGGTGATATCATCCGTTACAAAGCTAGGTTGGTTGCCAAGAGCTTCTCCCAAACTCTTGGCATTGATTTTCATGACACTTATAGCCCTGTTATTAAACCAACCTCTATCCGAATTGTGTTAACCTTAGCAGCCACTTGGAATTGGCCTGTGCGCCAGCTTGATGTCAGCGATGCTTTCTTGAATGGCACCCTTCATGAAATTGTGTTTATGCCTCAACCTGAAGGCTATGTTGATTCTCGATTTCCTCAGCATGTTTGTCGTCTCAAGCGTGCTCTCTATGGCCTCAAGCAAGCCCCACGGGCTTGGTATGATCGATTATGCCACACTCTCCATCAGTGGCAATTTGTGCAGTCCAAATCAGATGCCTCTCTTTTTTTCTTTCGACAAGGTGCTCAACTGCTTATTGTCCTAGTATATGTTGATGATTTTCTTGTCACAGGCTCTCATTCTTCATTAATTAAGGCTCTTATTTGCAAGCTTCATCGTGCGTTTGTCATCAAGGATCTCGACCCTCTTCATTACTTTCTAGGTGTGCAGGTAACTCGTTCTTCCGCTGGCTTTCTTCTTTCCCAAGAAGCCTATATTCGGGAGCTTCTGATGCGGCTCAATATTACTAATCTCAAGGTTGTTCCTACACCAGTCACTACCAATTCTGGTTCCTCTGACATTGCTTTATTCTCGGACCCCCCTTTGTATCGCAGCACCATTGGTTCACTCCATTATGTTCTTCTTACACGCCCCGATCTGGCATTTGCTGTCAACAAGCTCAGTCAACATTCTCAAGCTCCTACTATTGCTCACTAGCAGGCTGTTAAACGCATCTTGCGTTATCTTAAAGGATCATTGCATCTTGGTCTTGCCATCTCTCCTGCCACCTTTTTCACACTTACAAGTTTCTCTGATGCTGACTGGACTGCCTGCCCTCTTGATCGCAAATCCGTGAGTGCTTACTGTGTCTACTTTGGCTCTACTCTCGATTCCTAGTCTTCCAAAAAACAGCACGTTGTTGCTCGTTCCAGCGCCGAGTCTGAATATCGAGCTCTTGCTCTTATTGCCTCCGAACTTCGTTGGATCACCTCTTTGTTTTCTGAGTTGCGCATTCCACTCGAGGGACCCCCTATCACTTGGTGTGACAATATTAGTGTCGCTGCCCTTACTCGTAATCTCGTTGTTCAAGCTCGCACCAAACATATTGAGATTGACATCCATTTTGTTTGTGATCAAGTTCTTCGCCGACAACTTGACATCAGATATGTTCCTTCTATTGATCAAGTTGCTGATTGTCTTACTAAACCTCTCTCCATCACACGTTTTCACTATCTTCGTAACAAACTTGGCTTGGCCTCTTTGCCGCCTCGTTTGCGGGGGGATGTCAAGACATAGTCTTTTCTGCTACAGTGAGTTTAGTAAGATGTGTAGAAGTTATGTCAAGTTGTTCAATCACTTGTACCTTACTACTTATTGCTTGTACTTTCTTACTTGTTGAGTTAAACTTTCTTCTTCTTTAAATGTCTTGCAAAGACTCTTGTAAAGTATACTTTGAATATCAATACAGAAGGCTCTCGGGTTAACCTCTTCTTCTGCCTCTGTTCGTTCTGCAATCCAAACTAAAGAATTGGAATTTTCAATTCTATGTTCAATGAGTAGGGGATAGATGATTGTGATTTAAAATGTCTATCAAGGATTTGAATCTTCAGTTTTATGTTCAATAAATAAGTTCAATAAATAACTGATATTAGACGGCTGTGGTTTAAAATGACAGTATTTGAATTTCTAATTTTATGTTCATTAAGTAGCTGATATATGTGACAACGTTTAAAAATTCACAAATTTATTAGACATTTAAACATAACATAATCTTATTAGACACATAATTGAATATTCAAAAGACTAAATTTAGAATTTAACCTACTAGAAATGAGTAATTATTGATTCGGCCCCTATAATTTTGAGTAAGTTAGAATTTAGTACCTATATGTTTAAATATTAGAATAGTCTCTATAGTTGAATAGACCCCTAATAGATAGTTCCTAAAGTGGTACTATTTACAAGAATTTTATCCAAAATCATTTATGAATTATTAACCTGACGAAATTCTAATTTTTAAAACCATAAAGTCTAAATTTGAACTTTCTCCCAATACCAAATATGAAGTTGATCCATTATTATATAATTGAGAAGGAAAGAAAACGTAGGGCTTGTTTGGTAACTAATCTAGAAACAGAAATTTGAAAACAAGGGATTCAATGAAAACAAAGTTGTATTTCATGTTTTTAGATATGTGTTTGATAACAGATTTATAAATTTGATTCCATTCTAAACAGTTGTTTAAAGTGTGTCCTATAACATATTTATAGATCATGAAATTAGTTGTAGTTATAAAACTAATTATTAGATTGAATATAAATCATTATTAATTAATTTATGAAATGATTTTGTAAATTTTATAGAATTATCATTTTATAATATAATATTATATAATTTATAATATATTATATTATATATATTTTAATTTAACAAAACTAAATTGAGTTCATAACATGAAATATTGTATTTATTAAGATTTTTATCCTTGTTTAATAATAATTTTGCATTTTAGCATAGAATTTGAATACAATGAAAACATAAAAATATTGTTTTCAGAATTTCTATTATTTCGATCCCAAAATCCGAAAACAGTTTTCAAAAACACATCTACCAAACACATATTCACTGAATCTGAAATCAAAAAACAGAATCTAGATTGCATAAGTAATGATCATGTGGTGCTGAAAAGAGAAAGTGGGGTTGGTTGACGTACGTGTCTAAGCATCTGATTCTCATTCTGTAACGTGGACAGCTTCTCTTCAAGCTCCGCATTCCTTTTCTCCAAGTTTGTTGCTCTTTTTTCCAAGTCGCTTAAATACGCCTTTTTCCTCTCCCTTGCTTGCTGTGCTGAAACTCTGTTTCTTAACAATCTTTAACACAGAGAAACAAAGAGAGAGAGATGAAACGTGTCACAAAAATGACATGCAGCACTCCCTCCGCATACGATACGGCTGAAGAAAATGGCAGTTATACGCTACTTTGATTCCCATTCTAACCCTAGAATCCTTACCTCTTCAGCCTTCTGCTTTCTTTGTCAGCCGCGCTTCGTCCTCTGCTCCTTAGGCCATCTGATGCAGGGGCTTTACCGGTCGCTGAAGTGCCGCCGGCTGCGGAGGCAGAGATGTTGCCGCAGATCTCCGGCACTCTGCTTATCTCTTCCTCATCACTGTCTACTCCTATATCTTCGGTAAATAAACAAATCATAACGTAATTCTTCCTCAAACAAACAAAAACAGGATGCGATTCCTGGAAATTTTAAAATTAGGAATTATATACGGTCCTACGTCAACAACATTTCAAAAGCTTGAACCGGGAAGGAAAATCCTAGAGGAGAAACTTCCAAACTGTTACGAATTAAGGTCGGAATAATTAGTTTCATTCTGATACAGAGTCGCTTGCTATTTCGCCGTAGAAATAGGCCAGTAAAACGAACAATGATCAAATAAACCGATTCACAGTCAGGCCAGGTGATTTCATTTCCAAAAGAATAAAACAAACAACTACTGCAGACGACATCCGACAACTCTTCACGTACGGTCTTTCCACTAGAAATCGTAAAGATAACAAAAGGAATTAAAAACGAACCTTCTTTGACATCAAGTTGAAAAGCGGAGCTCGAGGATCTTTCGCTGCTCGAACGCAGGCGACCGGCGACAACCGGACCGGCGGAGGCAGCGGCGGCGGCTCGTTCCTGCATTACGCCGGCGAATATTAAACACTCTGAAATAGATGTACGGGAGAGAAGCGGGACAAAGACGTTACTTAAAAGGAGAGGGAAAACCAAAAAAGAGCGGGCCGCGCTCGGTAACAGTGCCTTTATAGGACAGCAAGTTGCTTTGGGTTGAATCTGGCCGTTGATTTAGTTCTCAATCTGACGGTTAGTAAGTGTTCAACGTGGAGAAAGATGAGCTTTACAAAGTGAGATCAATCAAAGGCTGTAAAAGAGGAAGCGTGGAGTATGTTGGAGCCGTAAGATTAGGTACGATTTTGAGATATGCGGATCCGTATAAGTCAACATTGAAAAATTATGGTTAGAATTCCATTTTACCAAAATTTTAATGGATATGAATTTGAATCGAATTTTAGGGCAAACGTTATTGGATCATGGGCGTAAATACTAAATAACTAGAAACTAAAGTCCATGGACAAAATTTTTACATTAATAAATGTACCCCTACTAAAAGTATTTTTTTTTACCTTAAAAACATATTGATTTTTCACTTAACTAAGAAAGTTGGGTTAATTTTCACCCTAAACTTTGTTTAATCTCACCCAATTGAACCATAAACTTGAATGTGTGGTGCAATTTTTATCTTACATTTAATTTATGCTACATCTTTTTTTTTTAAGTAAAAATCTTTTAAAACTCACTAATACCAACAAAAATTGAGATCAACTAATGCATAAGATCAACATTTCAATCATTCTTACAAGGCAAATTGCCAAACAAAAAATTAAGCTCAATTAATGCATAAGATCAACATTTCAATAATTCTTACAAAATTCATAAATTGTGATAAAAATTAATGTCATATTCAACATGTGTTTTATGTTCATTAAATGCATTTGAAAAAGGTTTGATTGACAATCTTTTGGTCTTTATTGCAACACTTATTTAAGTTTTTTTTTTAGTACATCAACATTTGAGGTGGAAGATTCGAACTCATGACCTCTTGATTATAAGTCTTACTAGATGCCAATTGAGCTATGCTCTTGTTGGCAACACTTATTTAAATTATAAGCAAAGCTTGTAATAACTTTTAGAACTTATGGTGTACTTTGAGGAGATTGCACGATCATAAGGGATCTATATAAACCAATTATCCAAGCATTCTCTTGACTTTTGGAGCTATAATTTACATGTCTATCATATTAAATTGTTTTATGAGACCAATTACATGAAATGCATCATACTATTTTGGAAAAATTATTAGGGGTCATCAATAAAAATGGTCCTACAAATTTATTAATTTAGATAAGTATTTTAAATCTACAAGCATTGTCGTACAAAATATTTTTCCTCTTTTGACATGTTGAGAATCCTTTTGACGACGAACAAACATCCAAAGTTTTTTATTTTTTGAATAATCAAAGTTATCCATTTATTTGATAGAAATTTAAAGAGGTAAATTGTCACATTATTGAGGTATTAACCAAACATTATAATTGCAACCATATAGAGCTCTCCACATCAGTCATTGTTTTAAATAGCCTTTTGGCTTTTCTCGAACTATAGTTCTCATGCTCTCCATGAATTTGTCAAGAAGAGCTAATGTTGTGAACAAAAAGTTGTTATACAAACTAAAATTTCAAAACAACTAAGTTCAATATATGTTTGAAAAAAATTAATTTTTATTGTTTAAAAAGTTTAAATTTAATCCTTTATACTTTAAATAATTTCAATTATACTATTGCCATGGTTGAATGTTAAATCTTTTTTAATGATAAATTCACTTGACACGATACTAATTGTTTCTCTTTTCTTTAAAAAAAAAAAAAAACTACCGATCATTTCAAGCACATTTTGCATAAAAGAACTCTTTTATATATGAAAAATCCATAATTTATTATTATTGTTATGGGTGAATTTTGACCATAAGGACAAATTTGGAATACAGAGGAAACAAAAAAGCAAATACACAAAGAAAGACCGAGACCACGCAAAAGGTAGAAGAAACTGGGCCTTCAAACTGAGCAATAGGTAAAGATTAGGCTTGCCTGTCCAAGGTCGAGGCCAAGGCCGACCACACCAGCCGAGGCCGAGCCCAATTGGGCCGAGGCCGACCACAACCCAACCGAGGCTGAGCCCAATCAGGCCGAGGCCGACCACGACCATGACCCACCCGAGGTCGAGACCGACCTCTCTGTGGGATCGATTCGTCTTCTTCTTCCTCTTCTGGGTCCCAGATCCATATCGGAAGATGACACTCTCATTTTCCTATTTCATGATGGATTAGGGTTAACACCCTAGAAAGACCTATAAATATTCCTCTCATCAAAGGAAAGGTAACTTCTTCTCCACTCTAGAAACCCTTGCTAAACTTATCTAAACACTCTCTGACTTAAGCATCGGAGCTCACCACACCGGTGTTCAGATCTTTCTTCTTTTGCAGGCCACGTTCCTCCCCCTTCAAACAAATTCACAGTGGTTGTCACGTGAAGGTCAGGTGAGTTATCCTATCCGAATTTTGGCAACAACGATTAAGCGCTAAATCTGGGGAAGAAAAGCAAGCTTATTTGAAAGATTCTTGAACACCCTAAATCCATGTCAAGCAAGGCGATGGAGAAAAGAAACTACAATCTGGATGGATTTGATTTTGATTCTAATCATCATCCCCAAAGAACGAAGGAAGTTACTCCCCCTCGACGTCATATTCATGAAGTCCAACAAGAGGAGGAGATTGTTGAACTAAAGAAGAGGATGAATGAAATGGACCGAAACCTGGCTAGGATACTGGAAAAACTCAACAACCAAACTCCTCCAACGGAAAATAGAACAGAGCCACTTGTTCGAGATCCTAAAAAAGGAAAAGGACCAATGCTTGAAGATGTGGGTGAGTCAGAATCTCACACACAGAGACCAAAGGAGAAGCTGATTCTAGGAGGCAATCAGAAAAAGGTGACTCAAAGGGATCAAAGTGCAACCAACCGAATAGCCAAGGCAAGATCTGTAATCCAGACAGTGCACAAAAGTTCCAGAAAAGAACGACCAGGTCACGAGGACGTGACAACAAAGCTACAAGAAGATGAATCGACAAGATCAGACTTACAGAGTTTGATCAATAACAAACGAAAGCGACAGGCCAAAGCCAGAGTCGAAACCCTGCTAGCCGAGGTCGAGGCCATTTTGGTCGAGGCCGAGGACGATGGGGTCGAGGCCAAGGCTGACCAGGTTAAGACCGAGGCCAAGGTCAAGAAGATCGCCCTGAAAAGTCAGACCCGAAGTCCCCCGTGGAAGGCAGATCTGCTGAAAATTAAAAAAGAATTACAGGGAAATATCTTAAAGAATCTCCAAGGAAGTTTTTTGAAGAACCTTGATCATGAAAGGTTAGATCTTGAAACTCTTATTGAACAAGCAGATCCAGCATTCGTAGACTCAATCATGAAAGAAAAGGCTCCCCAAAATTTAAGATCCCAACCATCACACCATATGATGGAAGCTCAGATCCGAAGAGAACATCTAGATACATACAGATCCCCGATGGACCTACAGGAATTTCGAGATGCAATGAAGTGCGTGGCATTCTCCTCTACCCTAACAGGACTTGCTAAAGAATGGTTCGGGAAAATCAAAAGAAGATCGATAGGGTCATTCAAGGAGTTAGCTCGAGCATTCGTGACCCAATTCTTAGGAGGAAGAGACCAACGCAAACCACAAATGCACTTGTTAACTATAAAACAAGAGGCAAGAGAGAGTTTATGTGATTATATCTCCCGATTCAACAATGAAGCGCTACGAGTAGAAGGATTTATCAAGCAACAACGGCCTTGATTGCAATAGTAGCGAGGACTCCGGGACAAAAGGTCGCTCTCGGATCAATAGGTAAGAAGGAACCAACTTCTTATGTTGAATTTATTACTAGGGCACAAAAATATATGAGTGCAGAGGAGCTTTTGAAATCCAAAGAAGCTACAACAAACAAAAGAAGAAGTGGGCGCACTTCTGAGCATGATAGGGCAATAGAAAGACACTATCATAACTCAAAGAAGAGGAAGGTCAAGATTATGACCGAGGTCGACTGACCTGGGTAACCCGAGGTCAAAAGTTCGAGAAGTACACACCAACAGTACTCCCACCTGAGAAAATTCTGATGAAAATTCGCAGTACTAACCTTGTCAAATACCCAGAAAGGATGAAAACCTCATCTAAAAAAAGAGACAGGAATAAGTATTATGTATTCCATCAAGATCATGGACATGCAACTTGAGATTACTTCCAGTTGAAAGATGAAATTGAAACACTGATCCGAGAAGAATATTTGAAGGAATATGTCAGGGGCGATGACTATGAGGAGTCGAGGCCGACCAGAGAAGGTCGAGGCCGACCTGACCTAGAACCTCCAAGGGAAATCAGAACTATCTTTGGAGGACCAGCTGGAGGAGACTACGAAGGCCGACCTGATTTTGGCTGAGGCCGACCAGTTTTTGGCCGAGGCCGACTTGATTTTTCTCAAGTCCTACCTGATGTTGATCACCCTAATTATGAACCCCAACTAGAAATTTTTTGATGACCATTGCACGAAAAGTTAAATGTTTCTTTTTAGTCATATGTCATTTGTTTAGAATAGTTTTATGTTATATGCATTTGCATTGATTACTAGATAGTCAATAAAATACTTTTTTTTTCAAGCAACAATTTTGTTCAAGCATGAATTCGATTCCTCCTCGAACAAAGGGGGCTACATAGGAGATATATCTCACAATCAGCGACAGTTCAAGCAATATTTGTGAAAAGCAACTCATTTGAGAAGATGAAATTCAAGTAATAATAATGATCCAAAATCATGAGAAGATTGGTCGTGGTCGACTAGAGGCCAAGGTCGAGGCCGACCACACCACGTGTTTGGTCAAACTCTCTCGCCCTTTCTCACCCGTTTCAACAAGGGGGTTTCGCAAGGCCGAGACCGAAGCATAGGCCGAGGCCGACCTTAAGAGGCCAAGGCGCGAGGCCGACCACACCACGTGTTCTGGCCCAAACTCTCTCGCCCTTTCGGCTCCGCTTCAACAAGGGGTTCCGTCAAGGTCGAGACCGGAAGCATAGGCCGAGGCCGACCTTAAGAGGCCAAGGTCGAGGCCGACTACACCACGTGTTTGGTCCAAACACTCTCGTCCTTTCTCAGCTCCGTTTCAACAAGGGGGTTACTGTCAAGGCCGAGATCAGGAGCATAGGCCGAGGCCGACCTTAAGAGGCCAAGGCCGAGGCCGACCACACCACGTGTTCGGTCCAAACTCTCTCGTCCTTTCTCAACTCCGTTTCAACAAGGGGGTTACTGTCAAGGCCGAGACTAGAAGCATAGGCCAAGGCCGACCACACCACGTGTTTGGTCCAAACTCTCTCGTCCTTTCTCAGCTCCGTTTCAACAAAGGGGTTATTGTCAAGGCCGAGACCAGGAGCATAGGTCGAGGCCGACCTTAAGAGGCCAAGGCTGAGGTCGACCACCCCACGTGTTCGGTCCAAACTCTCTCGTCCTTTCTCAGCTCCGTTTCAACAAGGGGGTTACTGTCAAGGCCGAGACCAGGAGCATAGGCCGAGGCCCACCACGCCAGCCGAGGCCAAGCCCAATTGGGCTGAGGCCGACCACAACCCAGCCGAGGCTGAGCCCAATTGGGCCGAGGCCGACCACAACCCAGCCGAGGCTGAGCCCAATTGGGCCGAGGCCGACCACGACCACGACCCACCCGAGGTCAAGGCCGACCTCTATGTGGGATCGATTTGTCTTCTTCTTCCTCTTCTGGGTCCCAGATCCATATCAGAAGATGACACTCTCCTTTTCGTGTTTCATGATGGATTAGGGTTGACACCCTAGAAAGACCTATAAATATTCCTCTCATCAAAGGAAAGGTAACTCCTTTTCCACTCTAGAAACCCTTGCTAAACTTATCTAAACACTCTCTGACTTAAGCATCGGAGCCTGTGTGGCAAGCACTACACCGGTGTTCAGATCTTTCTTCTTTTGCAGGCCACGTTCCTCCCCCTTCAAACAAATTCACAGTGGTTGTCACGTGAAGGTCAGGTGAGTTATCCTGTCTGGATTTTGGCAGCAACAATTATTATTATTATTGATATATAAAATTTACTAAAGGAAGAAAAAGATGGCCCAAATCCAAATGAATTGCAAGAAATGTTTCCAATCAAACAAAAGAGTGACGTAACTACATAATTGAAAAGGTTGTGACAATTTACACCAGATGATAACGTGTAGACAATATTGTCCCCAAAAGCAATACTAGAACTCGACGGAACTCCATCAATTAAAAGATTGCAGTTAAAAATTGTCTTTTATACAAAACCAATACTAGAACTCGATGATGGGAGAAATTATTTAAACTCTACTCGAAAACCATTTAATTTCTGGTTATTAATTTTTGAAAATTAAACCGATAAATACAACTTTCGCCTATGATTTTTTTTATTTTGTTATTTACTTTTTACCTATATTTTCAAAAACCAATATGTGTTGGAAACTACCAAAAAAAATCCAAAAAACTTGATTTTGTTTTTTGAGTTTTAGTAAGAGTTCAAATGCTTTCTTAGGAGAAATGAAAACTATTGTATAGAAATTAGAAGAAAACAAGCTTAATTTTTTTTTCTTATAGCATAAGAGTAACGATTTAAATAACTTCTCCTATAACAAAAAAATAAATTATTCGAGGCGAGTATTGCGTTTTGAGTTCAAACTCTTTTTCCTGATTTGTGCTAGGCATCCAATCCAAAGCCAACCTTCCACACACTGCCAATAAAAAAGAATGATATCTATGTGGGAATTCAATGTGCATTCATTCTAATTTTTGTCATCTCGTTGAGTAACAGAAAAGCATAGATGAAGATGCACATTTGAAGTGAGTGCTAAAGCACTAAAGAAAACTAACCGATGAGGCATTTGGTAGATGAAGAAGATCAGATAGATTTACGAGCAGACCGATCATAAGGCAGGCGTTGATCTGGAACCCCGTCTTCAGCTCGCTTGTCTTCAAACCATTTCACTATTCTTTTGCGAGGCAGATTTGTTACTTGGACGATGCTACTAATCATCGCATTCTATATTGGTTGTCAAAAAGGAAAAAAAAAAAGTTAGATACAACTGCATAATAACGCCACTTTATGTGTTCATTCGAGTACAATTCAGTAGATAAGACATGATCTATTAGGCTATTTCCATCTCAAAGGTCAATAATTCGATCTTCACCCCACCCTGCAATTGTTTAACTAAAAAAATAATATGCAACTTGATGTAGATTGCAAAGTTTTCACTATTGCTAAATTCTACTCTCATAATCAATGTTTTTTAAATTTATTTTGGAGCCAAGTAGAGGCTACCAAACAAGCCCTAAGTTTTCTAAAGTGAGCTTTAACGGTAATTGACACGTACTCCTTCCCTTAAGGTCATACGTTCAAATCTCCATATCCAACCTTTGTTGTACACAAACAAACCATGAGTTTAAAGTAGGACACATTCACGAGCACACACAAAAAGGATAAGTTTAATGTGAATGCTATAGTAAAGGAATTCAAGCTAAGGCTAGGTGGGGCTCTTAGTCCCTAGGACCCAACCAGTGTTCATGATCATGATCATGAACTTGTGGAACACTTGGTATTCTCAATAGATGGTCAGGGAGATGCCATCAAGTTGGTGGGAATGGTCCTGGCTTATCATAGTTGTATTTACTTTGAGTTCAACCACCCGTGAGAGGGATTTGAACTTCAGATCTCTTGGTCAAGGAATCAATAGTATATGCATTAACTAGTTGAGACGTACTCCTGTTCTCATAGTTGTATTTACAGCAAATTGATTTAGTTTACTGATTTCATGCATCCACACACACACGTCTAAGAAATAAATGTAAACTCTGATTCTAAGGCATTTAATTCTCAAACATAACAATCTACCATCTTCGGTTATCTTGTTCTTAAATATCTCACTCCATGATATTTGAATCTTTGATATATCGTGTTCGTTCCACAAAACTTTTCAAAGGCAAATTGAGGAGCCCTACTGATAAATCTAACTCAAGATTCAAAATTCTTTTCTTTTTTCACAGAAAACTTGCACAGGAGTCGGATACTCAGAATGTAAAGATTTCATTAACTTTTTCTGATGCACAACTGATGGAGGAAACTATACTTACAGTGGGCCGCTTTGTTCTTCTATACACTCTTTCAAGAGTTTCAATCTGAACCTTCTTCAGTCTCTTTTGAGCAGTCCAGTTCTGTTGCATCACATGAACAGGCACCTTCATCCCTTCTGCCTCTTCTGCCGTTTCTACTACAATGGGTTCTTCATCAGTAGTTTCTGATGTCTTAGTTTCCAGAATCGACGGTCGAGGAGGGTCTGGAAGAGTAGCGCTCAACATCAGAAGACTAGGTGGTGGTTCACGAAGCAAATCAAGTACGATGGCCCTATCGAGACAAAGCTCAGCAGCAAGACTCTTGATCTGCAAAGTAAACAATGCATTGACATTTAGCAAGATGAATGGATGGCGTAAAGCAAGATAATCTTGCAAAGTACTGCAATGACATGTACCAAGACTTTTGATCTGCAATAGCACTTGTTCCAAATGGAATTGATTCAAACAGTTTCTGTGCTTTCCACGATGAATGTTCATTACACAGTTGAATAACAAATTCATTTCTTATTCAATCGCAACGAAAACCAAAGGTGTTCGATATTGCATGAAGAGCTTGAGAAAAACTCACGCTAGTTTTACGGCGGCCTTTCTTCAAAGCCGAGGCTAGTCGTCGAAGTTGCCAGTTCTTAAGCTTTACAGGCATTTCCACTTCTTCGTCATCCTCGAGGTCTTCTTCTTCTTCTTCTTCTTCTTCTTCTTCTTCTTCTTCTTCCTCCTCCTCTTCTTCTTCTTCTCCATCAACATCGATGCCAAGTGCTAACGCTAGCTCGCGCTCTAGTTTGGCGAGGTCCTCATCGATAGATTCATCCTCTTCACCATCATCGTCGTCAAATGAAGGCTCGTCATTTTTGAGGTCTTCTTCCAGTAGACTAAACAACAACTCAATAGCATCCTCCTCCTTATCTCTAGCTCCTCCTTTCGGAAATCTCTGCAAAAAAGAGCAGAGTAACAAATTTTAAAAAGTTTCGTATAAGCTTAATTCCACGCTCATGCCAATGCAACACAAACACTCAAAATATTACCAAAATCAGATTACCAAACGTTCTATAACTCTACCTTCTTTTTCTTCGAAGACGATGAAGACGGACTGACTGATGAATTCTGGTTCCGAGGGCGAGCAAATGTAAGAGACAGAGTGAGACGAACTGGAGGGCGACACAGAAGAATAGAATTGGATGGAAACGGCCGGCGAGAGAAGAAGCTGTCTCTGCCAGAAATCGACGGCGAGTCTCGAAGTGTTTCCGGTGCCCTCACCGACACTGAGAGAATCATCGGTCGCTTTTTCTCGACAGACACTGTTCGACAGATATCAAGACGGCGAGATGATAAACCTTCGGACTCTCTTCAAAACGACGCAGTTTTACTGCAGGCATGCCAGGCCAGACACGGCAGTTCTTCTAATTTTAAGGAGGGTTATATTCGTAAATTGGAAGTAAAGTTTTGAAAATTAGTCCACTATTTCAAAAAAAATTGCAAACATAATGCCAAAAAGTAAACCTAATTTGATGATTTTCCATTCATTTTCATATTAGTAAACTCTTTAATAAAATCGAAAGTATGAATATTTACCTTAGTATGTGTGTTTATACATTATGAATAAATGTATGTATCAAATGAAGAAAATGTCCAATTTAGTATCTAAAAAAAAGATGAAGTAATTTTGAGTCTTTAGCTTTTGTTTGTGTCAATTTATGACAATTTGAATTCTATTGATGTTCTTATGAAAAAATGATGTGCCATGTTGAGGCGACAAATTTTAAATGATGTGTCAAATTTTATATTATTATAAGATCATGGTGAAAGAGTCCATATTAGGAAAGCGAAAGCAATTTAGGATATTGAACACTCTAATTTGATCAATTTTGTAAAATAAAATGCATACTCAAAACTGTAAAAAACAAAGAGTAAAAATATTCAACTTTGAAGATCAAATTCTCCTCACCCGGTGGACGATTTGCAACACGAACACTTCGTGGACCACCTCTAGTGTCTTCCCTACTATCCTCAGACGTTGGAACGGATGGTAGGATCCTAAATAGAGAGAATTTGGAAGAAGAGTGCTCAAAGGTAAAAAAACCGAGAGCTTTTAGAATTTTTGCAAAATTCTATCAAATCTCGTCAAATCTCCTTTAAATAAAGCTTTATTAAGCTTTGAGGAATGTGTCGAGGATGGTTTGAGATGGAGGTGACCAATTTTGGCTAATTATGAGATTGACTCATCTTGAGCAACTTGGCAACATAAATTCAAGATAAAACTTGAATTTCTTCTTCTTTTTCTTTTAATTTTAATTCAAAAATCAATATAAAATTGATTTTAAATTAAAAATCAATTTAATTAAATTAAATAATTAAATTAATTAATTTTTAATTTAATTTAATATCAAATATTAAATTAAATAAAATGTCCAATCCCGATCGATTTTTCGAATATGAATCCCTATTCATGCTATAAATCGATCCAAAATTTAAATCGTATTTAAACATGTCCACATCTTCTTAATCATAGTTTAGTTCATAATTAAGCTATAACACGTTAAATGTATCGCATATAATAAACGCTTTCTCCCAAAACCGAATTTGAACAATTCAAATTCTTTTCTCTCAAATTGTTACAAGGCTTAGTTCGAGCTAGTAAGATGGACTTAATGGACCTACAGATCATGAGTTCCAACGATACGAGATTAACCAACCAAACTCTTTAGCCTAGCTAATCAATATTTGTTAACCACCGGGACACTCCACTAAAGCCCAGTGGTTGCACTCTCCCACTGTAGATATATTTTTGTCCACTCGATATAACTATGATTAGTAAGTCGATCCTTCGCAGGTTATTCGTAATTACAGTTGGGTCAAATAACCGTTTTACCCTTATAATTACTTCTTGTTTCTTAAGTCTCACTGATCCTTTAATAAACAATTGGTTTGTGGTCCAACCAACAAACCAAATTTCTTTCGCCCCAATGAGAGGGTGGGCTCTGAAATGGGAGGCTTATTGAGTCGGCGAACTCCGGTCACTCTTATCCATGCAAATCTAAGGATAATCCCAAATAAACAGGAGTTCATAGCATGCTCATGATTAAGATCGAGTTACCTAGGTCATCGTATGAATATAGTCAGATAAGTCAGTAAACGAAGTTATAAAGTTTAAGTGACTATTTTGCGGTTCAGTCTTATGCAAACTCATTGCATAGGACGCCCCCCACTTGCATGTCTCCACATGAACGATTTAGGATCTCATCGTTTGTACTTTACAAAGTGGGTTGCGTCCATAGTGTCCCCAGGATAAGGTACCCAACCTTATTCTTATACTATAGACTATTCTGGTTATAACTTGAACTTGATCCACTTTTATGTCACACATAAAGTTCAAGTATACATCCTATAGCCAAGGGTTGTTTATTAGATTAAGGTTACAAAATACATAATTCATATTACTCAATAACACCTTTACTGAATATAGAATGTACATTCAGTTTACAAAACTACGAGTTTTATGACATAAAACCTAACACATGAAGCTTTTTTTTCAATTTATTTTTCCTTTTTCCTTCCTCTTCTCTCTTGACTTCTCCTCTTCCCTCGCTATATTATTTGTACTCCTCCGACCACTCTACTCTAATCTCCACCACGATCATCTTCCCTCCTCTTTTGCTCCCTTTTGTTATACCACTTCTCACAAATCCTCATTCTTCCCTCTGTTAACAAATAACACGACGATCTTTTTTCTACAATTTCCAAGCTATATCAAAACACCACCACTCAAGTCAACTTGATCAAACTCAAATTATTGGCTCTGTCTCTGATTTTCGTAACTCAAACCCAATTTTTTTTTTATGAACTACGAAAATTTCTAAACCAGATCTCACCACATTGTAAATCAAATTGTTTCTAAATTTTATGAAAATGCATGACTTTGAAACTTGGCATTCAATCTACTAAAATCTACAAGAATATCCAACTCATCGATAAATTAAACAAAAAAAAAAAGGATGCCACGCTCTTCAATTGTTTTATTTTCTATTTATCCAATCAAACCACTCAACAGAATAAAAAGACAGAATTGCCAAATATCAGAAACCAACCACAAAAGATGGGTACTTCATATATGTGGGCAGAAACAAGTTTTTGAAAATCAAGAAGGGTGGACTGAGTAAGGCACTACATCAACGCGGCGAGAAAATCTTTCTTGTCATTATCGTTTTCAACGGTGGTGTTGGAGCCAAGGAAATAAAAAGAAAATAAAAAATAGGTCACGTTAGAGCAAGAAGAAATAGAGATAGAGGAAGAAGAAAATAAGAGAAGATGAAGGAAAAGTAAAAATAAATCTTTAAAAAAAAGGACATTATGACCTCAACCAAAAAATGTTTTGCATCAATTGAAAACATTACTTTAAAAAATGCATAGAAACATTATGGGTTTATTTAGTATGACTTTTTAAGTGCTTAAAAATATTTTTTAATGCTCGAAAATATTTTTCTAAGCATTTGAAAATCATTCCGACCTGCCCTACTACTGGAAATCATTAAATATCAAAAGCACTTAAAAAATTTCTCACCTAAAAACATGTTTTCTTTTTAATTCAACATGTAGGGTGGAGATTTGAACCTCTAGTCTCTTGGTTGATGATATAGCCTTAACCTGCTGAGCAATTTGACACCTAAAAACAAGACTTTATAAGTTATATCCTACTCATTAGTTAGCAAGATCTTTCCTTTATTTAGTTATCACGACTTTAAAAGCAGTAATCTTTGAGCAAAAAAAAATAAAGGTAAGATAAAAGAGTTCTTTATTTTCTTAAGCACAAAGTTATAAGAAATAATCAAGGGAGATGTTTGGTTATAATTTGACCTCATGTAATAAATAAGCATTTCCTTTATAACTAAGCTGCCTATTCTCAGCCCCAACACAAAATAAATGGCCTTGCAATTCCAATTCTCCCTTCATTCCAGCTGTTTCCCAAACAAATTTAAAAAGCCCCATTGCTCTATCAAGCTGCCTCACCCCATTCCAAACAATTTTCTCCTCATCACAACTCAAAACCCTCCCCATGAACAACAAAAACTTGTCATTTTCAACAGCCTTCAAAAACCCACCACAAAGATCAACTTCAACATCTCTAAAATGCCCAAAAAGATAGTAAAGTAAAAGAGTGAACAAGCACCTGGATGAGTGGCCCAGTGTCTTTGAAAGCTTTTTCTGCACCAGGCTTTCTTGATGCCTTGCTTCCTTGAATCCAATGCTTTTATCAGTCAGCACATCTTTGATCTGGGAAAGCCCCTCTTTCATAACCTCAAGCTTTGTTACATAATGGAGCAAACTCTTTTCGTCTTTCATAGAGTCGATCAGATCGGTGAACATCTCGAGCATGTCTTCCCATCTGGGCGATGCAGATGAATCGACAACGGGTTGCAACGGTGCTGGCCGCATCCATGAAGTGAAGTGAGCATTTGAATTGGTGGCATCATCCAAAAACTTTAGGCAACTTGAAACTATCTGCTGCCCCATTTTGATTCCTTTGTTGGGTGACTGATGAGCCAGTGGATCCAACTCCATTTTTAACTCTTTCAGCATATGATCCAATGCACCAGTCCAAATGTGATGTTGTGTAACCTGTTAAAATAATAGATATAAAAGATTAAATATATACTAATATATCCGTTCAAACTTTTAGGTTTAGTAGTGATTTGTCTGAGCACCAAAATAAATCCTAGCATTTCTTAACCATCTTCTATAGTTCTATATGGTAAGGTATTGTAGATGTGTGAGAGTACTAATAGAGATATCTTGGGAATAGTAATGAGGACATTAGTGGTAATTAGCTAAAGGAAGTTTGGTTATAAATAGAGGGGGTGTGAGAGAATTAGAGCTTGAGAGAGATCTGAAGAGGAGAGAGTCCAAGTACCTCGAAAGACTTAGTTTATCTTGGAGTTCTTTTTACCTTTTATATTGCAATATATTGTGGTTTAGTATTCTTGTTAGGAGCATCCTAACAAGTTGTTTCATGAAATGTTTTTTTAGTTCGAAGAATTCAAACTTCTAATCTATTGATCGAGTATATATACACGTAAATGCGCGTATATGAGCAGTTGGCAGTTGTTCCATGAAACTAATCGAAGTAAGCTAACACCAATTGTTATCAATAGCTCATGTATTTAACTGAACAAATCAAATTAATACTCAAGCTCACATATGAGAATGTTAGGATCCTTGACCTTTTCCTGCCAAACACACAGTAAATAACCCAAACAGCCCTGGAAAACATAGTTCTATTGACTAACTATGCAATAGACGGTGGTTATATCATTCAAAAGAAAGTTCAAGCTACAACCAAGCAAGGAAAAAGTGCAGAAATACAAAGAAAACCCCTAGCTATTAGAGAGAGCTGATTCTCTCCCAAAATGCCCAACTTACTACCAAAAACAGCCTACCTCCCACAAGGAAACATCCCCCTTACAAATACCCTCAACACGAACCACAATGGTCCCTCCCCTTGCCACACATAACTAACTTTCACTCAGTTCCCTTTTTACCCTTTCTAGAGTACGTATTCACAATTGGGGTCTAACAATACCCTCCAGATTTTGAGGCACCTTGTCCTCAAGGTGGAGTCCTGGGAATTGATCGCTCAAAGCCGTAGTCGATTCCCAAGTTGCATCACATTCGGTTCCCCCTTGCCACGTAACCAACCATTGTTCCTCGTTCAAATTTTCATTTCAACACACGCCCAAACGTTCCATTGGTGTGGTTGCCCATTCATACTCAGGAGTAAATAAAGGGGTTGTTGATTGTATCACCTTATTGGGCCCGATCACTTTCTTCAGTTGAGACACATGAAAAACATCATGGATTGCAGCCTTGGTTGGTAATTCAAGCTTGTATGCAACAGGTCCAATCCTTTCCAGCACCTTGTAAGGACCGAAATACTTGGGAGAAAGTTTCTCACACCGTCTTTTGGCCATGGACTTCTGTCTATAAGGACGAAGCTTAAGATAGACCATGTCTCCCACCCTGAACTCCACATCTCTCCTCTTCATATCCACATTCTTTTTCATACGATCTTGGGTCATTCGAAGATGTTCCTTTAGAGCCAAAAGTGCTTTATCACGCTCCAACAACATTTGATCAAGAGAATCGTTAGTGGTTTTCTTCTCACCATAGAACAACAAGGGGGGTGGTTGTCGACCATAGACCACATTAAAGGGAGTAGTGTGGATAGAGATATGGAAAATAGTATTATACCAATACTCTGCCCAATGAAGCCAATGCTCACACTGACTAGGTTTCTCACTACAAAAACAACGAAGATAGTTCTCCAAACACCTTTCTGTCTGGCCATCCGTTTGAGGATGGAAAGAAGTACTTTTGCGCAATTGGGTTTCCTGCATCCGAAAAAGTTCATTCTAAAATCTACTTACAAAAATTTTATCTCTGTCGGACACTATCGACTTTGGAAAACCATGTAGCCTCACTATTTCCCTGATATACACATCTGCTACCTCCTTTGCCGTGAATGGATGATGTAAAGCCATGAAGTGAGCATACTTGCTTAATCGGTCTACTACCACAAAAATTGAGCTCTTACCATGTGATCTAGGTAACCCTTCGATAAAATTCATCGTGAGTTCCTCCCAAATACCATTAGGAGCAGGCAAGGGTTGGAGTAGCCCAGCTGGAGAAACAAAATCGGATTTGTTTCGCTGACAGGTTGAACACCCTTCCACATGCTTCTTCGCATCCGCTTTCATACCCTTCCAATATAGCTCACCAGTTAAGCGTTTGTAGGTTCTCAAAAACCCCAAGTGTCCTCTCATCATCGAGTCATGAAAAGTGGTCAACATGGAGGGAATCAGTGAGGACTTATGAGAGAGAACCATTCGACCTTTGTAACATAATTGATCCTTCTGCAAGGAGAATTTGGGATGCTTCAGAGGATCCTGTGTTATTTCTTCCATCACTTTTACTAGCTCTGGATCTTGTTGTACTTCTTTTTGAATAACTGAATGGTCCAGTAGAGACAGGGTTGATAGTAAGAGTAACTCCCCAGTCAAGGTGGCTCCCTCTTTCTCTGGCATTCTAGATAAAGCCTCAACAGCTTTATTCAAGAGGTCGGGGTGATACCTGATCTCTCAGTCATAGCCAAGCAATCTGGTAAGCCATTTCTGGTACTTTGGTTGGACCTTCGTTTGCTCTAAGAGGTGTTTTAATGCTCGTTGATCTGTAAGGACTGTAAAACGCTGGCCAATCAGATAGTGTCTCCATTTTTTAAATGCGAGTACTATAGCCATTAACTCCCGCTCATACACCGATTTCAGTCTAGACTTGGCTGAAAGTGACTGGCTAAAATAGGCTATGGGTCGTTGCCTTTGAGACAAAACTGCTCTCACCCCCTTGTCGGATGCATTTGTTTCAATAATAAAGGGTAAGGAGAAATTTGGTAGAGCAAGGACGGGAAGTGTTACCATGGCTATTTTTAGTTGTTCAAAAGCTTGGGTTGCTTCCACATTCCATGTGAAGGAGTCTTTTTTCAACAATTGATTCAACGGTCCTACAATCAAACTATAGTTCAATACAAATCTTCTATAATACCCTGTGAGCTCCAGGAACCCCCTCAACTCCCTCACTGATCGTGGTTGTGGCCAATCCAACATCGCTTGCACTTTGCTACGATCTGCCTCTACACCATCTGTAGAAACCCAGTGCCCCAAATATTCCACTCTACTTCGTGCAAAAACACACTTAGCACGGTTAGCAAACAACGAATTCTCCTTAAGAGTGTCAAATACAATAGCTAGATGTTTAAGGTGAGTATCATAATCAGGGCTATACACTAAAATAACATCAAAGAAAACAATTATGAACCTCCTCAAAAAGGGGCAAAATACCTGGTTCATTAATGATTGGAAGGTAGTTGACGCATTGGTTAAGCCAAATGGCATTACTAAAAACTCATAATGGCCTTCGTGAGTCCTGAAAGCCGTCTTGGGTATATCTTGTTCGCACATTCGAATTAGATGATACCCTACTTTAAGATCTAACTTCGAGTATATCTGCGATCCATGTAACTCATCTAACAACTCCTCTATGACTGGGATTAGAAATTTGTCGGGTATGGTTGCTTGATTTAGAGTTTTATAGTCAACACAAAATCTTCATCCTCCATCTTTTTTTTAAAAAAATTAAAAGAACAGGACTTGAAAAAGGGTGGTTGCTTGTTCGAATTATCCCTGCAACCAGCATCTCTCCAATCAAGCGTTCGATTTCTACCTTTTGAGCATGAGCGTACTGATATGGCCTGACGTTCACAGTTTGTTTATCTTCTCTCTGAACAATTCGATGGTCTACCTTTCGTTTAGGAGGTAACCTTTTGGGTAAATGAAAAACCTCATCATACTCCTGCAGTAGTTCACAAACCCCTCGAGTAAGTTCTCCATTGCTCTGTTCGTTTTCACCTTCTGAATCCTCTTCCTCGTCTTCAACAATGATTCCCCTGTATTCAACTAGGAATCCCACATCCCGTTCTGCCCAAGTCTTAGCCATATTTTTCAACGAGATTTCGGTGGTGGTCAGAGAGGGATCACTTTGGATGGTGACCTTCGTGTCGCCATGTCCGACTGTCATTGTGAGTTCATTCCAGTCCACTCCCATATACCCTATTGTTTTTAACCACTGCATTCCCAACACTAAATCAACTCTACCTAGATCGAAAGGGAGAAAATCTTTAATTACCGATATCTCTTTGAGGTGGACGACCACATCTTTGCACACCACCTTCCCTTTTATCGCCTTACCGTTGCCCATGCGAAATGAAGTTGTGTGTAGCCCTGCTATCGATCAGGATGATCACTTCTTTCTCCCCAACTCTCCCTCGAACTCTCATTGTTCCAGGTGTAGAAAATCCCAGAACGAACTTCAAGTCAAGCTTTGCTACCTCGACCACCTCTGATGCTTGGAGCTCAATTTGTTCAGCTTCTTCGACTAAATCCTCTCCGACGCCCTGTACGAGCTCGATTCCCCAAAATTCTCCTACCAGCAAGACCCGTAACTCGCGAACTTCACGGTTCTTACACCTATGGTTGGCCGAATATTTCTCATCGCAACGAAAACAGAGTCCCTTCTCTCGTTTAGCCTGAAACACAGCGTTAGATAACCTCCTTGAAGGTTCCCGACGGTTCATGTCTCTCTTCTCAGGAACCGGTACCGTCTTCGTGAAGTCTGCAGGTTTTGAATTAGATTTGCCGACAGAAATAGGGTTGGGCTTATTACCCATGGAATAACTGGGGCTTAAGTGGTTGCTTCCATGGGTCTGGCCCATTCCGCGTTTTTGAACACGCCCACCACTGGGCCTCCTCCTCTTGGGCCAACTTTAGGGCAAGATCTCTGTCATCGATAAGTTGGGCTTGCCTAACCATGTCATCCAACCCCTTAGGTTCTCGACTAATAACCGTCGCTCTGACAGTTGGTCGTAGACCGTTTAAGGACGTATTTTCCAGCACGTCTTCCGGCAAAAGGTGCAGCATCGACGCTGAGATACCTCAAATTTTTTTCGATACTCAGCTACCGTCCCTTCTTGTTTAATGACCAAAAATCGGGTGCATAGACTAGCTTCTTGCGTGGGGCGATATCGCTCGAAGATTCTCAACTTCAAATCCTTCCAGGAAGAAATCTTAGATCGCGTATTGGTATATCGATACCATTCGATTACTTCGGGATCAAAGCTTACGATGGAAACATTGATTTTCTTTACCCCACTCAGTTGG
Source organism: Trichosanthes cucumerina (assembly GCA_036507285.1). Classification (NCBI taxonomy): domain Eukaryota; kingdom Viridiplantae; phylum Streptophyta; class Magnoliopsida; order Cucurbitales; family Cucurbitaceae; genus Trichosanthes; species Trichosanthes cucumerina. Next base: position 101,540,918 of record CM071835.1, read on the forward strand.
TGAACTTCGAAGTAGGTCTCAACCCTGAACAACTAAGAATCGGGATTAGATCCATCAAATACGGGCATTTCCAGTTTCTTAAACTTACCTCGATCAGACGGAGGCTCCATTTTCGGGTACGACTAGAGATGTCCATTTTCGGGGTACGACTGTTCTCCTGCTTCCACATTTTTTTCCGACCGTGTTCCTGAGCTTTCTCCCACTCGAAAAGCGGCTTGGTTTGGATTTGTAATTGTTGCTGAACTTTCGCGAGGTCCTCCTCCATTTCTCGCAAGCAAAACAACCAACATTTTCTGATTTTCTTTTATCTCCTCCAACTGTTTCCGGTGAATTTCTCTCGACTCTTCCATATTTCGTTGGCTATCTGAGACCCTAACATACAGAATCCCCATGTTTCCTGGAAAGTTCCAGCATCGCTGCTTTGAGATATGTAATCTCCCTTTCGGTCGCTTCAACCCTTTCCTCCATCTGTCGTTGCATCATTCACCTTGTTCTCCCCACGATTTCACGTGCTCTGATACCAAGATGTTAGGATCCTTCACCTTTCCCTGCCAAACACAAAGTAAATAACCCAAACAACCCTGGAAAATACTGTTCTATTGACTAACTCTACAATAGATAGTGGTTATACCATTCAAAAGAAGGTTCAAGCTACAACCAATCAAGGAAAAAGTGCAGAAATACAAAGAAAACCCCCAGCTATTAGAGAGAGTTAGTTCTCTCCTAAAACGCCCAACTTACTACCAAAAACAGCCTACCTCCCACAAGGAAACATTCCCCTTACAAATACCCTCAGCACGAACCACAGTGGTCCCTCCCCCATACAAACATTTCGTTCAAGCTGGGTTACCTCAAACCAGGTTCCGTTGGAGCTAGCAAATTTCAGACACTTTGTTGGGCATACCTATCAACGAAGATGGCACATTTGTTGCACGCCGCCAAAACAAGAAGGATCGAAGAACGCATCCTCGGTGTTAAGTAAAGGATGGGGATTCCGAGAGGTCAACTCACCTCGGAATTTCTAAGTCCTGAACGTCCCTTGATGCAAGCACCACCCATCATGGACCTTGTTGATCAACAATACGACAAGGTGATGGCGTTCGAGGAGTCCGTTCAAACCATAAGCCAAGCGAATCAATGCCTCCTTGCTATTCAAGAGACCGCCCGGATGAGTCTCGATACACTCCAAGGAGATCTCTACAATCTTAGAGATGAGATTCACCAATTGAGGACCACCATGGCCGACCATGCGAGATACCGAGAGGATGGCCAACGAGGAGCCATACCTAACGCACGCCACCAAGTGAACGAACACCCCCCAGCGCGCGCGTCGGGAGCATGCAGGAGTAATGGTGATCGATCTCGAGTCAGAGGGTTCGTGTTTGCATCCCGATTGCAATGAAGACGAGTGCGAACTGTGCGAGATCAGCCACGACGCAGACGATTGTCCAAGAAGAAGCATATGGGGACAGATGGATCCGACGGGACCATCTAACTTCTAAGCCGATTTAGAAGGAGATTATGGACCTTGGGTGTCGCAAGACACGGCTTCAATGCAACTAGCCAACAACTTTTCTTCTTGGAGTAGTAGTAGTAGTTCATTTCAATTTGACCAACGGAGGGCCAAACCGCATGCGTTAAATAAAGGTATCCACTCACTTGTTCGAGTTCTCTTTTTGACTTCTCAGAGGTTATTTTGGGATCTCAACGAGGACATTGGAGATTAAGTGAGGGAGGTTTGTCACACCCCTAAGGGTCGGGCATCCCAATGGCCTAGAGGATGCTCCGGACACCGATCAGAGGGAGGCAAACGTGCAGGTAGGAGTTCGATGGAGAAGGAAGACAACACTTGGCTGGTTCGAATTAAGTGTTGTCCCATACACTCGAAGATGGAAGAAGCCCATGGACACTCAAAGACGTTTGTGTTCCTTTGAGTGCCATGTCCCTTGCTCAATGATGATCCATGCTTGGTAGCAATCCATAGGTGGGCGTGAAAGGACCAGCAATGGTGGGCAGGAGATGTCGTCCACTCAGGAGTGGCGCAACATGACGACGAGTGTCCATCACAACCAGTCGCAACGTCAGCATCAAGGAGCAAGACACCAGGCTCGCAGGAGGCGAGCTAACCATGGACGTGCCCAGGACGCAGTCGCGCGCGCTCCACCTCTCGGTCGTTTTAGCTCCAAGGAAAGTAGCTTCTAAATTTCTTCCCCAAGTACCCACGAAGGGTAACTGTGGTTGTCTCACTCATTAGGAAATGAGTGTCTTCACAGTCCTCTGCACAACTGCTCCTATGCACACGACCCCTTGCTGGATGGCGCCAACTTCTTGGAGTTTCCACCAATTGGCGCGCGGGACAACGACGTTGACGGCATTGTCCATGTGCGCGCGTCTGCGACTCCTTGGCGATCGCTGGTGGTGCTCGTAGGCCGGGTGTGTCGGCCGCGGTCGCACCTCTGCGTCTGCAGTGTGGCGCCATGAATCATCCTCGAACATGGCGGCCTTTGGGGGGAACTCTCGCCCCATCTCTATGATCGCAACGCTCCGTGGCTTCACCAGATCTTAAGCGAGGTTCTTCAGTCCTCAACCAAGCATCAAGTAAATAAGCAACGGAACACAACTCGATCGTACACGTCGCCTGTCCGTGTAATTGCACTGTCCGTGTACTTGCACTCGGTCTTTCCCATGAGTTGGCTTTGACGGGACATTCTCGGATCATTGGTCGCTAACGACCCCTATATCTGAACCTCCAAGACATAGGAAGGGGCGCAATGTCGGCACACTTGTGTCGTCCGACACTGTCCCTTGAAAACCCATTACAAAGGAAGACGCCCAAGACACTTCTCATGTGACACTCGCCCCAGCCATGACACGCTAACGTGCCACGGCGTGACTCACTTAGGCCCTCAAGCCTAGGGTGGTGGAGAGTCGACACCATGGTACCCCCTATAGTATATTATGAGAAATATTAGATTTGCCTTCCTTGCACGTCAAAATGGCGAGGAGTCATACGTCCATACATCGACCCCTCCGACGACACAGTTGACCACAATCTCGCTTGTCCTCATACTAGCCATCAAGCCCACCTATCTTGGTGTGTTGCATAATGCACCGTCCTCCTCGGTCGCATCATGGCACGTCTCATCACTATGAGGTTCACAAACATACGCTCTTCTAGTATGATTGTGACATTCTCCCCCACTTAATCTCTTCATCGTCCTCGATGACATCACTAAGGGGCACAATCCACTTCCATCGCACAATGGATTTTGACATCCTCCCCCACTCAAACACGGCATTGCCCCGATGCCGTCCAACTGCTAACAGACTTGCTTGAAAAATTATGTCTTAGACGGATACGGAAATTTCACCACATCAGCTACCGCTGTCTTGTGTGCTATCCCCTACGGGGCCCTCTCCTCGCCCAACTCCTGGGGCTTTAGCCCGAGACTCGCCAGACAAACCATGGCAGCAAACCTAGGCTTCCTCTCGCCTAGTTACGGGAACCCGTCCAAACTCACTAGGCCACCTTGACCACAACACATGTATGCTCTGAGCGATATACAACTTCAGCAAAGTAGGAAAGCTTCTCACTCCGTTGGCACTCTGCTGGCCAACTCACCGCAACAGGCCACCCCACGTGGCGACTCCACAACTGGCGCTTCTCCTCTCTCACTGGCGTGCTCACTCGCATACGAGCACTTCCACACTGACACTCCTGGCCATATCACCACCACTTGCGCACTCTTGCGCTTCACTCGGGCACAACCGCCCGCACAACCCACTCGTTGGCTTTGCACACGCCAACTGCTTAACTTGCCCCTCTTGGGCCTCGTTTGGAAGTCGCGTCTCGTTTGACAACTCTCTCGAACTGAGCCAACACCAACATTGTCTTCATACATCAAACTGTTGTCCATACTTGTTTGACATACGATTTCTCTTGCTAACGTCAATTCAATTCACTAAACATCGATTTCAGGCAACTCGAACAAACATCACCCAGACTCCATCTCCAAAGTGACTTTCCCGACTCGTCAAGGTCTCGCAACCAATACCACCCAGGCTCTTCCTCGGAAGTGGCAATCGACGACCAACACTTCACCCAGACTCTCTTCCATGAAAGTGTAAGTGTTTAACATTGCCCAGGTCCTTCCTCGAAAGTCAATATCAAAACGATCTCGATTTGCACGATGTCACTCAACTGGTTCACCCCACGAAAGTCACAATAATTGTCAGACCCCATTGAACTCTTGTCCAACTACGCGCACAAATGTTGACTCAGATACCAAGTGTCACGGTCGCACCTCTCGCACCGTGTGGCGCCATGAATCATCCCTCGAACATGGTCAGCCTTAAGGGGAACTCCCGCCCCATCTCTATGATCGCAACGCTCTGTGGTTTCGTCGGACCATAGGCGAGGTTCTTTAGTCCTCAACCAAGCATCAAGTAAATAAGCAGCGGAACACAACTCGGTCGTACACGTCGCCCGTCCGTGTACTTGCACTCGGCCTTTCCCATGAGTTGGCTTTGACGGGACATTCTCAGATCGCTGGCTGCTAACGACCCCTATATCTAAACCTCCAAGCCATGGGAAGGGGCGCAATGTCGCACACACGTGTCGTCGCTCGACGCCCGCCGAAACCCGTTACAAAGGAAAACGCCCAAGACACTTCTCTTGTGACGCTCGCCCCAGCCATGACACGCTAACGTCCCACGGGGTGACTCACTTAGGCCCTCAAGCCCAAAAGTGGTGGAGAGTCGACACCATGATACCCCCTATAGTATATTATGAGAAATATTAGGTCTGTCTCCCTTGCACGTCAAAAGCCCATACATCGACCCCTCTGACGGCATGGTTGGCCCCAATCTCGTTTGTTCTCACATTAGCCATCAAGCCCACCTATCTTGGTGTGTTGGATGATGCACCGTCCTCCTCGGCCACATCATGACACGTCTCATCACTGTGAGGTTCACAAACATACGCTCTTCTAGTATGATTGTGACACTGGCCACTGGGTGTCACGGTCGTATCTCTCCAACCGTGCGGCGCCATAATTTTTTTCCTCAATCATTGCCAACCTTAAGGGAACTCAAGCCTTGTCTCTCTGATCGCAACCTTTTGTGGCTTCGTCGGACCTTAGGCGAGGTTCTTTCCCTCAACCAAGCTTCTCTTGATATGCAGCAGAAGTATACTTGGTCATACACGTCGCCCATACGTGTATTTTCACTTGAACGCGACTCTAACCGACTTGCTTCTACTCTAAGCCAAGTCTCAGGACTCCACCTTGCCTCTACACTAGGCCAAGGTCATTAGAATGCTCTATTGCTTCTCAACACATCATCTTCAAGCTCTTAGACATGTCCGTAAAGGTCTCACATAAATTCAAGACTTCATCGGGACTCATTCGAACCCTTCATAGGGTCAAAACGGCCTAAAACGCTCAACCGGAACTTACCGGGTGATTTCGAGACTTACCGAGACTTACCGGGGCATTATGACGCTTACCGGGAGCAAACATTGCAAACTGGAGCTTTTCGGGCCATTATAACGCTTACCAGGACATAACAAGCAAATATCGAGCCAACCGGAAACTATCGAGTCCCACTGATCAGGGGCGGATTTACCATGGGCTCAGGGGGGCTCGAGCCCCCTCTCAAATTTTTACCTTTAATAATATGTATAGAAAAAGTCAGGTTAAATAACAAAAAAGCCTTTTGGCATAGTGGTTAATGGCTTATAAGCCTCAAGTCACAGGTTCAACCTCTGGTTTGTACAGTTTTAAATAATTTTTTCCAATGTCATATTCAAGCCCCACTCGATACAAATTTTGGATCTGCCACTGCCACTGATGAATAGTGATGCCATCCCGAGCATCGGGAGGTCATCGAATTTAGCTGCTCGCTCGGACATGCTATCGAATCCTTCCAATGACTTAACTTCAAGATCGGGGCCTCTCAGACATCCATCCATCTGAGTCATCTAGGCATGAACCCTTCCGTGTCCATGCCGAGTCATTATCGTATCGCGTGCCGCTACCGGGTCCTATGGTGCAACCTCTAGTCCATGAGAAAGGGCGCAATGTCGGCACACCCGTGCCACCCGATGTCACGGTCGCACCGTGCGGCCCATGAGTCATCCCTTGAACATGGCCAACCTTAAGGGGAACTTCCGCCCCATCTCTATGATCGCAACGCTCTGTGGCTTCGCCGGACCTTAGGCAGGTTCTTCAGTCCTCAACCAAGCATCAAGTAAATAAGCAACGAAATACAACTCGGTCGTACACGTCGCCCGTCCGTGTACATGCACTCGGTCTTTCCCATGAGTTGCCTTTAACGGGACATTCTCGGATCGCTGGCCGCTAACGGCCCCTGTATCTGAACCTCCAAGCCATGGGAAGGGGCACAATGTGGGCACACCTGTGTCGTCCGACACTGTCACTTGAAAACCTGTTACAAAGGAAGACGCTCAAGACACTTCTCTTGTGACGCTCGCCCCAGCCATGACACGCAAACGTGCCACGGGGTGACACATTTAGGCCCCCAAGCCCAGGGGTGGTGGAGAGTCGACACCATAGTACCCGTTATAGTATATTATGAGGATTATTAGGTTTGCCTCCCTTGCACGTCAAAATAGCGAGGAGTCATACGCTCATACATCGACCCCTCCGACGACACGGTTATCTCACTTGTCCTCACATTAGCCATCAAGCCCACCTATCTTGGTGGGTTAGATGATGCACCGTCTTCCTCGGTCGCATCATGGCACGTATCATCACTGTGAGGTTCACAAGCATACGCTCTTCTAGTCTGATTGTGACATTCTCCCCCACTTAATCTCGTCATCGTCCTCGATGACATCACTAAGGGGCACAACCCACTTCCATCGCACAATGGATTGTGACACCCTCCCTCACTCGAAGTTGGCATCGCCCCGATGTCGTCCCACTGCTAACGGACTTGCTTGAAAATTGCGCCTGAGACAGATACGAAAATTTCGCCACAACAACTACTGTTGGTTTGTGTGTTATCTCCTACGGGGCTCTCTCATCGCACAACTCTTGGGGCTTTGGCCCGAAACTTGCCAGACAAACATGGCAGCAAACCTGGGTTTCCTCTCGCCTAGTTACGGGAACACGTCCCAAAACTCACTTGGCCACCTTGGCCACAACATACGTATGCTTTGAGCAACATACAACTTTAGCAAAGTCGGAAAGCTTCTCACTCCGTTGGCACTCCACTGGCTAACTCATTGCACCAGGCCACCCCACGTGGAAACTCCTCAACACAGCGCCTTTGCGCTTCTCTTCCAACCACAACGTGCTCACTCTGCACAAGCACTTCCACACTGGCACTCCTGGCCATATCACCACCACTTGCGCACTCTTGCGCTTCACTCGGGCACCACCGCCCACACAACCCACTCGTTGGCTTTGCACACGCCAACTGCTCACTTGCCCCTCTTGGGCCTCGTTTGGAAGTCGTGTCTCGTTTGACAACTCTCTCGAACTGAGTCAACGCCAACATTGTCCTCATACATCAAACTATTGCCCATACTTGTTTGAAATACGATTTCTCTTGCTAACGTCAATTCAATTCACTAAACATCGATTTCATGCAACTCGAACAAACATCATCCAGACTCCATCTCGAAAGTGATTTTTCCGACTCGTCAAGGTCACGCAACCGATACCACCCAGGCTCTTCCTCGGAAGTGGCTATCGGCGACCAACACTTCACCCAGGCTCTCTTCCATGAAAGTGTAAGTGTTTAACATTGCCCAGATCCTTCCTTGAAAGTCAATGTCAAAACGGTCTCGATTTGCACGATGCCACCCAACTGGTTCACCCCACGAAAGTCACAATAATTGCCACAACGGACCCCATTGAACTCTTGTCCGACTGCGCGCATAAAGGTTGACTCTAATACCAAGTGTCACGGTCGCACCTCTCGCACCGTGCAACGCCATGAATCATCCCTCGAACATGGCCAACCTTAAGGGGAACTCCCGCCCCATCTCTATGATCGCAACGCTCTGTGGCTTTGTCGGACCTTAGGCGAGGTTCTTCAGTCCTCAAGCAAGCATCAAGTAAATAAGCAGCGGAAAACAACTCAGTCGTACACGTCGCCCGTCCGTGTACATGCATTCGGTCTTTCCCATGAGTTGGCTTTAACGGGACATTCTCGGATCGTTGGACGCTAATTGGCCTATATCTGAACCTCCAAGCCATGGGAAGGGGTGTAATGTCGACACACTTGTGTCGTCTGACACTGTCCCTTGAAAACCCGTTACAAAGGAAGACGCCCAAGACACTTCTCTTGTGACGCTCGCCCCAGCCATGACACGCTAACGTGCCACGGGGTGACTCACTTAGGCCCTCAAGCCCAGGAGTGGTGGAGAGTCGACACTATGGTACCCCCTATAGTATATTATGAGGATTATTAGGTCTGACTCCCTTGCACGTCGAAATGATGAGGAGTCATACGCCCATAGATCGACCCCTCCGACGACACGGTTGGCCCCAATCTCACTTGTGCTAACATTAGCCATCAAGCTCACCTATCTTGGTGATGCACCGCCCTCCTCAGTCGCATCATGGCACGTCTCATCACTGTGAGGTTCACAAGCATGATTGTGACACCCGACACTGTCCTTGAAAAACTCATTCCATAGAAATACGCCCCAAGACACTCATCTTGACACGCTCACCCCAGCCATGACACATTTGCATGTGTCATGGGGTAGCTCACTTAGGCCATGAGGCCCAGGGGTGGTGGAGAGCCAACACCATGCCTCACCCCTATAGTAGATTATGAGGATTTTTAGCCTTAACACCCATGCACATCAATTTGGCGAGGAGTCATACGCCAGCGTAGAGCGCTCGCCTGGACTCCAATTGACACAAAATCTGGCGAGATTACATCTTGTCCATATACGCATTTAACTCAAGAGTCGCTCGTCAAAATTCACGGCGGAACCCCGACTTTCGAGGCTATGGCCCGGGGCCCATCTAACCCCTACTAGGCGTGTCACTGACACCACTGACGACATAGTTTCTCGCAACTTTGCTCAATCCTCAACTTGGCATTCAAGCCCACTGTTCTTGGTATGTTGGATGATGCACCGTCCTCTTCGATCGCATCATGGCACTTGTCTTCTCTCGGCCCTCGCATGGCCTGGCGGGCGACACTCGTGTGCCACCCTTGCATCTGTCTGCGCTTGTGGGAGTCACAACCAACTCTCTTCAAGTATGGTTGTGACACTCTCCCCCACTTAAACTAGTCATCGTCCTCGATGACTTACTCGGGGGGTTCAATCCAAATCATCACACAATGGATTGTAACACTCTCCCCCACTTAAACTCAGCATCGTCCCGATGACGATCCGTTCTCGTGCTTGAAACTGACTGACTTGTTGGATATAATCGTGCATCAGATCGAATATGGAAACTGTCAACTACTCATGTCCTGAACCGCCCCAGGGACCTACTGCGCCCAACTCTAAGACTTGGCCCGACAGCCAGAAACACAAGCACGACGATCAACTGCTACCCTGCGGGCTATCCCTCTCTGGGGCCTACCTCGCCCAACTCTAGGACTCGACCCAGGAATCACCAAACAGGACATGTCAATGAGGCATAGGCATTCTCTTCGCCTAGCCCCGGGAAGCACTCCCCCAAGCTCACTTGGCCACTCTGGCCACCACATCACATATTCTCTGAGCGGCACATAACGATGCACCCCTCGGGGTAAGGCTCGCAAACCAACCACGGAATAGACTCATCGTGGCACCAACTCTCACGGTAGCAAAGTCTGAAAGCGCATTGACATAGCCCTTTTCTCTGTTGGCACTCCCCTTCAGCCAACTCTCAACTGGCCAGTGGCCACCCTCATGTGGCAACGCTGCAAAGATGCTTCTCTGATCTTGCTGCAGCTTCTCTCCCTTCTGCTCTTGTCTCCGGTCTGATGCTCCAACATGAGCTAATACCGGTTTCGACAACCCCGTGAAGTCACCCACCCCCCAATGGAATGACTTAAGGGACACACGTGCTCTAATTTACGAGCACTCTCACGGGACAAGCAACCCTTTTTCACAAGCACTTTCCCACTCAACTTGATTGGCTCTACTCAGCCAAAACGTCAACCCATATGTCACACTGACTACCGACTTCTTGTTTGCAACCATTCACATTATTCCTCTGATGGAAGTGGCTCTTTCGAAGGCACCCTACCCGGTACACCTTCTGATCAACTCTCTTTAGCACAATGTAACTCAAGCCCTTGGCAAATAGACTTGGTTCTTGCTCACTGACGGGTTGGACTCACTTCACGGAGTCTGGCTTTGACCCACACACTGTCTCTAATACTGACAGCACAACCACCCTGTTGTTCTCTTGGCACTCTTGACGCACTTGTGAAGTCCTGAACACAATCCTGGGTTTGTTCTGTCTGTCTTGTCCGACTACACACACAAAAGATGGTTTTGATACCAAATGTCACGGTCTTATCTCTCCAACCGTGCGGCGCCATAATTTTTTTGCTCAATCATGGCCAGCCTTAAAGAGAATTCAAGCCCCGTCTCTCTGATCGCAACCTTTTGTGGTTTCGTCGGACCTTAGGCGAGGTTCTTTCCCTCCACCAAGCTTCTCTTGATATGCAGCGGAAGTATACTTGGTCATACACGTCGCCCGTACGTGTATTTTCACTCGAACACGACTCTAGCCGACTTGCCTCTACTCTAGGCCAAGTCTCAAGGCTCCACCTTGCCTCTACACTAAGCCAAGGTCATTAGAATGCTCTGTCGCTTCTCAAGACATCATCTCCAAGCTCTTAGACATGTCTGTAAAGGTCTCACATCGATCTAGGACTTCATCGGGACTCATTCAGATCCTTCATAGGGTCAAAACGGCCTAAAAACGGTTAATCGAAGCTTATCGGGTGATTTCGAGACTTAACGGGACTTACTGAGGCATTATAACGCTTATCGAGAGCAAACATTGCAAACTGAAGCTTTTCGGGCCATTATAACGCTTACCAGAACATAACGGGCAAATATCGAGCCAACCGAAAACTATCAGGTCCCACTGATAAATAGTGATGCCATCCCGAGCATCGGGAGGTCATCGAACTTAGCTGCTCGCTCAGACATACTATTGAATCCTTCCCATGACTTAACTTCATGATCGGGACCTCTCGGACATCCATCCATCCGAGTCATCTAGGCATGAACCCTTCTGCGTCCATGTCGAGTCATAATCGTATCGCGTGTCGCTTCTATGGTACAACCTCTAGTCCATGGGAAAAGGTGTAATGTCGGCAGACCCGTGCCGCCCGACACGGTCCTTGAAAAACTCATTCCATAGGAAGACATCCCAAGACACTCGTCTTGACACGCTCGCCCCAACCATAACACACTTGCATGTGCCATGGGGTAGCTAACTTAGGCCATGAGGCCCAGGGGGGTGGAGAGCCAACACCATGCCTCCCCCCTATAGTAGATTATGAGGATTTTTAGCCTTGACACGCATGCACGTCAATTTGGCGAGGAGTCATACGCCAGCGTAGAGCGCTCGTCTGAACTCCGATTGACACGAAATCTGGCGAGCTTACATCTTGCCCATATACGGACTTAACTCCAAAGCCGCTCGTCAAAACTCACGGCGGAACCCCGACTCGAGGCTATGACCCGGGGCCCCATCTGACCCCTGCTAGTCGTGTCACTGACACCACTAACGACATAGTTTCTCGCAACTTTGCTCGATCCTCAACTTGGCATTCATGCCCACTGTTCTTGGTGTGTTGGATGATGCACCGTCTTCTTCGATCGCATCATGGCACTTGTCTTCTCTCGGCCCTCGCATGGCCTGGTGGGCGACACTCGCGTGCCACCCTTGCATCTGTCTGCACTTGTGGGAGTCATAACCAACTCTCTTCTAGTATGGTTGTGACACTGGGCGGCAGGTGTTGCGCATCTGGGTAGGCTGAGGCGCGCACGCTCCGTGCGTGCGTGAAGGTCCGCCAGCCTAATGTGCACTCCTGCGTCTCCGTTGCATTGGCGCGCGCATGCGTTGGCGTCTCACATGTCGTCCGCTCTCATGCTGGCATTGTTGTGTTGGCGCATGCCCACCATGGCGCACACCCATGGGTTGGTGTCGACGCGCACCAAAGCCCTGCGCACCCTCCGGTTGTGCACAAGCCTAGCGCTCCTCCTACAAGCCTCATGCTTGCTAGTTCCGATAAGCTGGCACACGCTTCGTGCGTTCAATGGGCTTGATGGTGGTCTTTGCCTGGTCGGTTGCCTGTCTCCCATAGGTGACTCCTTCCCTAGGACAACATTCGTGCGCCTTGTTGGATGGGGTTGCCGCACTCGACGAAGAGGCGCGCCTGCCCCCCTTAACGGCCGAGAGGTGGGGCGCGTGCAGCTGCGTCCTGGGCACGTCCATGGTCAGCTCGCCTCCTGCGAGCCTGGTGTCTTGCTCCTTGATGCTGACGTTGCAGCTGGCTGCGACAGACACTCCCCGTCCTGTTGCGTCACTCCTGAGTGGGCGACATCTCCTACCCACCATTGTTGGTCCTTTCACGCCCACCTATGGACTGCTACCAAGCATGGATCATCATTGAGCAAGGGACATGGCACTCAAAGGAACACATGCATCTTTGAGTGTCCATGGGCTTCTTCCATCTTCGAGTGTATGTGACAACACTTAATTCGAATCAGCCAAGTGTTGTTGTCTTTCTCCATCGAACTCCTACCTGCACGTTTGCCTCCCTCCGATCGGTGTCCGGAGCATCCTCTAGGCCATTGGGATGCCCGACCTTTAGGGGTGTGACAAACGTACTTATTCACAATTGGGGTCTAACAATATATATACACACATTTATACAAGACTAAATAGTTCCTAATCTATATGCTTTTAAACTTTTGAGTTTAGCGGTGATGTAAAGACTAACCTGTGGACATATGGTGTGGCGCACCAGTTTCCTTTGTTGGGCAGAGACGTTGAGGAAGTTGCTGACCTTGGTGAGGGAATCAACAACTATTGGCTCTCTTTCACTTGGATTTCTGAAATATGCGTGAGGCCGGCAATTTGTAGAAGTCGATTCAGCCATTTCTGTTACTCTCCTCTGAGCTGATGGAGAACCAACGAAGACTCTTACAAGGGACTTCAAAGTACGCATTCTCTGTTCAATACGCTCATCGATAACGGTTGAATCGTCGTTAACGTTAACAAGTCGTCCATCGATCAAATCGACATTCTTCAGCGAGCAGCTTAATTTCTTTACCTTCGGAAATACCTTCTCGTACCAATCGGCGGGTAACAGCTTTTGATTGGCGAAGGAGTCCTCTTTGCAGTGAAATTGCATCGGATTTGAATACAAAGCCCCACATCTCGTGTTGTTAAGATGAATTACGCGACAGATGAACTGCAACCTCTGAGAATGCTTATATGCCATAATCATGCCTCCAAAATCACTTCATGAAGTTACTCCCTTGAAAAATTCCGAGCAGTAGCTTTGTATATTCTCATTGGTTCAACATCGAACAGCGGAAGTGACTCTGGCATAGGCTGGAACTTCATTGTGGCATTTTGTCGAACAGGTGGAGGGCATACCATTACTGAAATGAAAGCTGAGAATCAAGGTTGTTGAAATCCTTGTCTAACCAGAACGCAATCGAAGATTGGCTTCCCGGAACAAGGTGATTGAGAAGAACAATACCGAAATCAAGCGAAAAGAATCCGATGAAGTTAAATACTCGTAACGTCGATGGGAGCAGCAAACTGCTTTGAATGAATGATGAAGCAAATCAATGAATTTCACTGACCGCTTCTTAAACCGAAGAAAACAATATTTTTAGGTCTGTTTTACATTAAATTAACAATGTAGTGCTAGTGCTTGGGTTTTCTTTAAAAAAAATTAAAGAAAAACAATGTAGTAATTTGTATGTAAATTCAAAAATATGCCAACTCTTAATTAACTCTTAAACTACCAAGTATGTTTAATCCCTAAATTTTGAACCTCTAAAATTATGTCTATTTAATTTTTTCCTCAAGCATTCAAGAATGTAAAATTGCCAGTAATAATTGATCTTCTAAAAACAAGTTAAGAGAATAAATTTTTCTCACCGTACAGAAGAGTGGGATGTCGTATTTGGGTGATACTAAACTCTCAAATTGTCATAAAAAATGAATTGCCCTTTATTTTTATGGAGAGGTACAAATATGAAATACCTGACCATTTATGTTATGCATATGCTTAGATTAACCATATCTTTGTAGAATTTGTTTTTAAAAAAAAAAACATGAGATTGTATCAATCCTTCTACTCATAAGAAAGCCCACATAGATAAAATTTGTTACAAGGAAAACATTGTACCATTTCCATAAAATAAGACAGTTGAACCCAACAATTTCCTCTTCAAGACAAGCTTGGGTTATTCAATTAAATAGGCAACACTAAGAAGTAAACACAACTTAGAGACCATAATTAACTTCAATACCATGGTGAATACACTGAATCAGCATTTGAATATATATCCAAGTCACTATTCATGATCTTATTCATAAGTAGAGTAGCTCTTTCTCTAGCTTTTGTAGATCCTCTCACAGAAAGATCAGCAACAACACCAAAAAACTCTGGCAACCTCAAAGCATCTCTCAAACAACCTTCACTTTCATCGAACAATCGCAAAAGAATCTCAGTTGCACCTTCTTTACTCAACATACACCTCCCTTTCAACACATTAACCATCGAGTTAACGATTCGATCGATTTTTATCAGAGCCCTCAAACCCTCCTCAAATCTAGCCAATAGACCGAGAACAACAAGAGCAGTGCCCGCAAGATCCTCACCGCTTGTACTCTCCACTACACCGATAAGAACTGAGATGGCTCCCGATCGAACAGCCACAGTGCAGTTGCCATGAAACTGGCCTAGCTCAGCTAAAGAACAGAGAAGGTGATGGGCAGCAGGAACACTAGGGACTGTAAGTGCTCTAACCAATAACTGTATGGTCCCTGCTACCCCAAACTTAGCCTTGTTCTTGTCTAGCATTGCAAGGCTGCAAATCAACGAGGAAGACAACTTGATGGTTTCAGGCGAGCCCAAGGATATGAGCGTATTGAGATGGTAGATGGTTTCCATCGATGCAAGAAGCTTTTTCATGTCATTGTTCAGAGACAGATTGAAGAGAATAGACAATGAAAGAGATTGGACGGTAGAGGAAGATGATTTGGAGAGAGCAATAAGAATTGGAATTGATCCATCTACTTGTGCAAGCAAGTTCCTGTACAGGGGACTAACCTGGGTGATGGCAACCAAGTTTTGAAGAGCCTTTTCCTGGATATCGTGAGCGTCAGACCGAGCATCAGCAACACACTGTGTTATATTCTTATGTGCAGTTGTAACACTCATGGACCTCATGGAAGATGCTGAATGGAAAGATGCAACAGACATGATGCTCAAACAATCTTCTAGGAAAAAGCATGGAAAATACAAGCCCTAGAAATTTTGAATGATTTCAATATCTTACTGCAATATAAATTGGAACCCATTTTTCTAACTAATGGCTGGATTTTGGAAATATCATTTCGATAATACCAAAGTATGGGTAAGGAATGTTCTTGAACAGATCCTTTTTTTATTATTATTCTTTAAATCAACACAAGTGGAGACAGAAAATGGTCCAATCATCAAAGAATCAGGCCGGAGATGTAGGGAAATATCACTGCGTTGTATGATCTATCCAAGTGGCTGAAAACAAGCAAGTCTAGTCACACAGCATAGTTGATTGCTCCCCAAACAAAGTAATCTATCATTAAAAAAAAATTGCCCTTCTTGGATCCTGTTTGAGAGAGAGAGAGAGAGAGAGAGAGAGAGAGAGTACACTCAGTTGACTAAACACTATAATAGAATTCTATAAAGCTTTAAGAGCATGTACCTGATATCATCTATAATCATAGAAACCTGAGGTTTAGTTTTAGAATTATAATTTTAACTATTTTTCTGCTGGCAAGAAAAAGGGAAGAAAACTTTTTCCACTCAGAAAAGATTTGATATACAATTCATCTCGAGTTCTCAAATGTGAAGCATCTTCGGTGTTGAAAAAGAATAGAAAAAGAAGAAAGAAAGAGAGACAACAGGTCATAATCAGGATGTCTGACTGGGATGAAAAAGTGGGGCTCAAGGAAACACCCCAAAACAGAACCGCGAGGGAATGAAAG
Organism: Trichosanthes cucumerina; assembly: GCA_036507285.1. Classification (NCBI taxonomy): domain Eukaryota; kingdom Viridiplantae; phylum Streptophyta; class Magnoliopsida; order Cucurbitales; family Cucurbitaceae; genus Trichosanthes; species Trichosanthes cucumerina. The sequence continues at coordinate 101,557,138 of CM071835.1, forward strand.
TAAAAGATGCAATAGGCTAGACGAAATGTCAAAAGAGTCAGAGAGAGAGAACTCACAAAAGGTTGATGAAGAGGAAAGAGTGTGTTCCTTCCTGAGGGATGCCATCTCCATCAACAACCGAGTTCACTTGGGGAATCTGATAAAATTTGCGGGAGAAAAGCACAAGTGTTTAACATACTGAAATTCCGAGACGATGAAGCAAAAATCTCCCTCCTACCGGAAATTCCATTTCGCCAGGAAAACATGGACAGGACACAATGAATTCTTGATTCCACCATAAACTATAACGAAGAAATTCTACTTGCTTCCCAAACTGTTACAAACTTACACACAGGTATAAAACTAATATCTAAAAACCTTACATATAAAAAAAGAATTGAAAATCCGAGCCAAGACTTTATTTTAATATAATGCAAATATAGCTTAAACAATGGAACCAATCGTAATAGAAAGAGGACTAATCGGAAAGGGGACAAAAATCAACCCAGAAATAACCAATACTAATTCCAATCAGGATGATAAAATAAGTTTCACACTTATTATATATCAATAATGACTTGAACAGATGGCAAATGAAACTTTGGTAATGAAATACAAAAGTTGGAAACAAGCAACTGATGGAGAGATGTTCCAATCCATCATCATATGGAAGAACCTGTGTCTTAAACGACATTTACTCCATCCAAAAATAACTATAAAAGCAAAAATAGTTTAAGGAATGGTGCGCTGGTAAAGAGGCAATGCTCCCAATGCCTCACGTTCTGCTCTCTCCTTCTTTACCTGCAAAACATACGCAAAGAAAAAAAATAAAAAGGACCTTAGCTTCATTAGCACTGCTTTCTCCTGTTTAATAAAGACCAATATCAACAAAAAATCAATACTAAATTAAATTGTTTAACTTAGCTATATGAATGAAGTCAGGTACCCTATAGTTCAAAGGGAAAATGCTAAAGAAGCTATATAGCACCAGTCCAGCAAGTCGTCAGATGAAATTAGGTGGATTAAAATAGGTCAACAGCATAGTACAAAGAACCAGTAGGATGTGACACACACAACCCCCAAAATTATTCTAGACTAAGAAATATTCCAAGAAATCAAAGGAATAGTAGTACTCAAAGGATGCAGCAGATCACGTAGAACCTCTCTCTGCTACTACACAGTTAATAAATTTAAGCATATTTCATTCATCTAAACTAAGACATGAATCTTAAATAATCTGGCACATCAAATAGAAGCAATGAGGCAGACAAGTTTGCAGTGGTCGTTAAATAATCAAGGCTCACTCTGCCTCGCTTTCCATCCTGGCTTTCCCTCTATTCTCATCAGTTAATAAAAATTTAAAACTCCAAACTAATAAAACCTAAAATTCTAATCACCAACTAACAATTTTCTTCATTTGTAGGTGAAAGTGAGCAACAATCAGAACAGATTGCAAATTCTTATTCAACCACAAACAAAGTCCTACATAAGTCATGTATTTGCTTCAAAAGAAAACATATTATGGGTTTATACATATTACTCCAAGGTTGATATCCATCTAGATCATGAAATCTAAAATCATGAAAAAAACAACAGAAGACAGAACGAGAAACCTCAAAAGAGGAAATTAGATAACGTTAGAAGTACATTAAAAAACAATTCAACTGCACGTCGCAAACAATTCAACTGTACATTAAGCTAACAGATGGTAAATGATATCATAATCAATAACTCCCAAATACAGTTCATAGGATACATACTCAAGAACCATGACCGACACTACTATATAGAGCAGCTGCGTTATTTCTATTAACAGAGCCGGAAAATTTTTTCACTTTAAATAATAAAACAGGAGATCTGGAATAATGGAAAGACTTACAAGTGCCAGCATTTCCTGGAGATAGCTCCTGAATGGTGTTTGCATGGCCTTCCAAAAGGTTAAAAATATTCAAATTAATGACCATCTAAAAAATGATTAGTTTGCTGTACTTAGTTGGGGGGAAAACAATGAACCCAATATGATTAAGAGCTAATTTCCTGTGACCATATAGAAACTTAACCATCGAGTTCAATAATGGATCCCAACTTTCGAGATTAGCGTTTAACAACTATATTAAGAGCCAAACCATGTATAATTAGGCATAAATACATAAACAAAACTTCGTTATAACACGACCTCCTTCCCCGTTCGTAGTGAAACCATTTCATTGAATAAATCATAGAATTTAGGTGTTCGGTAATGATAAACACCCAACACATTTCTGTTTTCCCGCGAGTCTCTAACTGATCTAAAGGGGAGATAAACATCCATTGTAGAAGAAAACCTGGAGATTCTCAGGAAGGTATTGATGCTTCATGGAAAGGTCCATGGCCCGCTTCAGACGCTGATTACGCGCATCCACAATCTCCCTCGGAAGTCGATTCAAAGCCTCCTTCACATCAATATCGTAGTATGGATCGTATAGATCATCGTATCGAAGACCTAAAAATATTAATACAACCCAAAATCAATCTCCACACAACAACATTCGAAATCAACGCCATAAAAAAGATCAAACACGCAACAACCCATTAGGGTTTCTTTTACCATAATTACGGAGGCGCTGGGTGACCGCTTTCATGTGTTGACGAGCGAACCAGTTCTTCTTTGGGTCAATGAACGACTGCAAAAAAGACGCCATTTCGATCTCTCTCCTTCTTCCTCCTCTCTGATTTTCTCACTGTCCACTTCGGCTTCGCCCCTCCCTCCGGTTTTCTGAAAGAATCGCCTGGTCGAGTTGTAAGATTTTGACGACGGCTCCCAAATTTGAGTTTTACAAATGGGTAGGCCCGTTAAGTATAGGGCCCAATACATGGCCCATCATCTTATTGGCCCCAAATACATAGCCCAACTTCTTGTTGAGCCCAAACACCTTAACTGACGTTAAAGAGTCTGGTAATGAGAATTTATAAAACTGTTAACACTGTGGAATATGTGGAATTTGATGGGGAATATGTTGAAAATTTTGATTTAATGTGATATTTATATACATGTGCATATATCATGTATATGTACTTTATATGTAATGTTTGGTATATACTTACATATATGACTAGGTAATGGTTAAAATTAGATTCACTCGAAACCATGGAAATTTAAGAAGTGGAAGATTATTGGGTAGTTCTAGTAGAAGACCCAAAAAAGGAAACGGAAATGATATTATCTAGATAGATTATGAGGTATGTAATGGAAAAATAGAGAAAGTTTATTTCTCTTATATGTATGTTTATATGTTATGAAATATTTGTGATTGTAGGACGAGAGGACAAACACAAAAACGATTAGATCAGACAATATTAAAATACCAACAAACTCGTCATTCTTCAATCGGTTGTTTAGCGAAATGGATCGTGAAGTACATACTCTACAAACTCAAGTAATACCAACACAATTCCAAAATCCAAATATAGTGTGCTCTCAAATAGTGTCATATGGATATTGTTTCGAGGTATACTTTCAAAAAAATATTGAATTTATTCATTATACATATGTAAGGATCACTAAATGAAGTTAGATATTCATCCATACCATGTGTCATTATGCTAAATAATCATTCAACATATGTATCTGTGTTCGCTTATGCAACCTTCTTAATGAAAGATTGAGATCCTATGCAAACATGTATATCGGATGAGTCAATATGCCCTACATTGCCCAACTTTTCTATGATAGATTGTTGTAACTCAATGACGAATGTCATTCCATCTTGCAACGAAATCTCATATATATATTTGGTAACCAACATAATTAATAAACTTGTTCAAAGATCCAACACATAACATAGGTATAACACAACTACCTATACATTTATATTACACTATATCAGATGTTTATGATATATATGTCAGTATATTAAGTATAGACATTTGTCTATTAACGTAAGTGTAAGTATATACATCTGCATATGTAAAAATGATGTATATTATATATATGTCATATATAACCTAATATGAATTATAAGTCATTGTATATTGTATAAAATATAATGTTTATATATAAAGTACTAAATTAATACATACTATTCTAGTGACGAAAGCACCTACTCGTGTCATGATATAGTAATTGCTGTAAATTTTACGTCTTAATACAGAAACAGATACAGTATATTATCTATCAAATATAAGATAAACGAATTATACAAAAATAAAGGATTAGATAACACATAAATAAACGAATACAACAAGAGAGAACATACTCATTGCAATGAAAGGATGAATGCATAAACAAAGTAGATGTAAATGACGTTTTCTCGTACGATCAGGGCGTGAAAAATGGATGATATGAAAGATAAAAACGAAAATAATTTGAATATGCAGATAATAGAAATAATGTAAAATAATTAAGGATAATAATAGGAAAACCCCACGTTTATGGAAAATATATTCCAACATAATCAAAATATATATGGAAACTAAAATCAAATAACCTAAAATCACGTTAATAGTCAATACAATATTAATATTAAAATAAACAAAAAAAATGATTATAAGATTTTATAGAAGAGAGATAAAGGGCATAATTGACCTAAAATCACTAAAAAGTATATATATGTAATATATGGAATAGAATGTACATATATGTAAATATGTATTTTTTTTTAAGTACATCAATGTAAATATGTATTTTAAATCTATTTATCTGTGTAAAAATTCCTTTAACAAATGACAAGAAATGTTGGGGAAATAAATGACAAATGTAGTTTTTTTGTTCTTTCTTTTTTTTCTTTTTAAAATTTAACCATTACAAGGTGGGGATTAAATTATCAATCTTTTAAAGAAGAATAGGTACTTTATCCACTAAGATATTCTCGAATGGACACTTATTTAGCTTTATGAACAAAAAAAACAAGTAAAAAAAAAACGACATGTATAGAAAAATAGTAATGAAAAGCTTAACGTTTTTTTAGTATAATGGGGTTGGGGGATTCAAACCACATGCCTTGTAGTCATTAACACATTTGATATGTCAATTGAGTTATACTCTTTTTTGCGAATAACTTAATACTATATGTCAAATTTCAAAATACTCTATCATAGTACGAAAATTTGCACATAAATACTTTTTGTTCATGTGCTTTAATATCGTTTGACTTACCTTGTGTCCTGAAACTAATGACATATGACATTTTATGTACTATGCATTTCATCCAAATTATTGCGAGGGCATCGTGCTCTCTAGTTCTTGCTCTACCTTTTTCGCTCTCACTCATGATAGTAACGAGTGGTCAAAATTATGGAGAAAGAAGAGACAAGGATGAGAGTGAGCCTATGAAAGCGAGAGCGAACCTACGAGAGCGAGAGTGAAAGGTTTGTGTGAAAGCAAAACAACATGAGTGAGTGATCATTTACAAAAATTGTATCGTGAGTGAGAGCGACTTACAGGGCAAGAATGGGAGGTTCGTGAGAGCGAGTCAACGTGAGTGAGTGATCATTTGCATAAGTCGTATTGAGAGCGAGGGTGTGTAACTTCATTAGCGGGCAAATGATATATGAAGGTTAGCTTTTAAAAACCTTAAAACCCTAAAAGGTGTATTAAAAAACAAAACCATAAAAACCAAATGTTAATTTTTCAGCTCATTTTTTTGTTTATTTGGGAAAAAAATTTATTTAACAAATAATGTATTGAGTGATTTTCTTCCTACTTTTCTATTTTCTAGTTTATACTTTCTAATTTTTCAAAATTTCCTTTGCTTTATTACAAATTACCAACTTTAAATATATATTATATAAAAAAAATTCTAAATTTTGGGGGGCCATGACCCACTTGTCCTCATTATAGTCCGCCCATGGCACGAGTGATAAACTATATATTTTGTATATATCATATGTGAGTTACTAATATATTGATGATCAACTTCATATAAGTATATTAATAGTATATAAATGATTTACTTTTTGTTAGGTATATTGTTAAACTATCAACAATGTATCATTAATCGTCTTCATATTGAAAAACCTGTGCAAGAAATATATGACTATTTTTTACTTTTCACTATGTCCTCTATCTATTTATATATATATATATATATTTGCAAATTGGATAATCCGGTGCACTTTTTGTATTTGTTTTTTATATTCATGTAAGTGCTCTACTAATCAAGATCTCAAAAGTTTGATTTCTCACCTTCTATGCATCTTCAACTTAAAAAATATTAACAATTTTATCCTGGAGAGACCAGATTGAAAATTTTTACTACAATAAAGGTAAAATTGAACATTTTAAAATTTTGAGGATCAAACACTAAATTGAATATTCAAGAGTTAAGACTAGAATTATTTAGGGTATGTTTGGTATGAAATCTAGATTTTGTTTTATGTTTTTAGATTCACTGAATTCAGTGAATATGCGTTTAACAGATGTGTTTTCGAAAATTGTTTTCAGATTCTATGATCCAAATAGTAGAAATTCTGAAAATAACATTTTTATGTTTTCATTGTATCCAAATTCTGAATTTAAATTTTTAAAATGCAGAATTATATTAAGTAAATATCAAAATCCTAATAAATACAATATTTCATGTTATAAACTTAACTTATTTTCTTAAATTAAAACATGTATAATATAATATAAAAAATATTATAAATTATATAATATAAAATGATAATTCTATAAAATTTATAAAAATCATGTTAATAAAATAATTAATAATGACTTATATTCAATCTAATAATTAGTTTTGCAACTACAACTAGTTTAATGATCTATAAATATGTTATAGAATACATTTTAAAAAACTGTTTATAATAGAATCAAATTTATAAATCTGCTACCAAACACATTTATGAAAATATGAAATAAAACTCTTTTCATTGAATTACTTGTTTTTAAATTTATGTTTTCAGATGGCTTATCAAACATGTCCTAGTCTTGCAACTTAATATATTTTTTTATAATTTAGGGTTGAAAAATTTAAAAAAAAAGGAGTAAAATAAAATAGAATGGGGACTGTGCAGTATAGCAGCATGCATGTTAAATGCAACGTCAAATCGAGAATGGAATGTCACTTCCATAACTTCCCACAAACGCTTCTCTTCAATTTTCAGTTGGTTATAAATTAATTATAATATAATAATAATAATAATTAATTTCAAATGCCAATGGAGTTCTTCCAGTCAAGAACGAGTGGAGATCCGATGCTCAGGGCCCCCCCTTTTCTCTAATTTCATCGCTCCAAATTTAGCTGCAAGCTCTGTTCTCTGATCTCCGATCTGATCCATCGCCATGGAAATGGAATTTCAATTAATTTATTAATGAACCGTGTCATTTCCTACTGAAATCCCTAATTTCTGGCCAGACAGACGCAGAAATTATTATTTGTTGGAATGAACAATTCAGATGGCGGATGATTTTCGAACTGAAAAAACCTGGAATCGAGAGAGTGATTAGGAGTAGTTAGGGTTTCAGGATTGAGGATTTTTATCCACAATGTCGTCGTCGAAGCAGAAGCCGAAGAAGATGGGATTATTAGGGAGATCGATGTGCTGGAGAGAGCAGCAGCAAGAGATCGAGCAATTATCCAGAGACGACGGCAGCCAATACAGTCTCACCGGCGGGATCCTGCCGCCGCTCGGCATCAATGGCCGAAATAATCGCAGAGCCAAACTTCGTCCTCATATAATCTCGCCGTTTGATTACCATTACAGGTTCTAAAATCGCAACCTCATTCTTTCTTCTTCTTCGGATTGCTGCTGTAATTTCATTTTGATGACGATTCGTCTGTGATTTAATCGCAGAGTTTGGGAGACGTTTCTGATATTTCTAGTACTCTACACGGCCTGGGTTTGTCCGTTTGAGTTCGGGTTTCTGGAATCGCCAACCGGAGCTCTTGCTGTAATTGATAATGTTGTTAATGGAATATTCGCCATTGATATAGTTTTGACGTTCTTCCTCGCATATTTGGACAAATCTACGTACCTGCTCGTGGATGAACCTAAGCTGATTGCTCTGCGATATGCCAAAACGTGGTTGATTCTTGACGTTGTGTCCATTATTCCGTCGGAATTGGCTCGCAGTATTCTTCCTCCTCCACTTCAGACTTATGGCTACTTCAATATGCTTCGTCTATGGCGTCTTCGCCGAGTCAGTTCCATGTTCGCCAGGTAAAAGCTTAAAAGAATCCGTACAGATATATCAGAAGTCGTTGTATTTTTAGCTTATAACTTATTTATCGAATTAAAGATTCTAAACTACTACTTTTAATATTTTTAATGAAACGCTGTTTTCTTTTTCTTCATCCTCTTTATGTCAACATCTGTTTTCGATTTAAAAAATATCCATGAATCATGGATTTCTTTCAATTATATCTTATTTTAAAAATTTTTATCGTACCTCTTCAACTTTCTTTCTTTTTAGTACATCACCAATTCAATGTGAGGATTTAAACTCATGACCTCTTAGTCATAAGTCATACTTCATGTTATGCTCTTGTTGCATTTATATTGTTACTTATGTGAACATATTGAACATATACGTTAAAAAAAATGACATGGGTGCTGTCCACCTATTCGCTACAATTTTTTTTTTATTTTTTTTAAGTACACCCAAATACTTTTTTAAAAAAATCAAAACATATGAGGTCTAATCCATAACCATTTGGTTTTGAGTGTTTGAAAATTAAGTTTATAAGTTTCTATCCTACTATGTTTTTATTATCTGTTTTCTAAACATGTTTTTAAGCATAAGTTAGGTTTTGAAAATATATATATATATATATATATATTTAAAAAATTTGACTTATAATTTATCAATTTCTTTAAGAAGTGTGAAATCGATAGTAAAAGAGATTAAGAAAAAACAAACACTTTTAAAAACAGAAAATTAAGGACGAAATCGGATAATGAAGTTTTTAACTATTTTCATCGAATAATAATGAGAAGTTTTTAACTACTTTCATCGAATAATAATGAAAATTCATCCTGAAGGGTTTTTTTTTAAGCCAAATTTCATCATAAAGGTGTCTTTAAAAGATAAAGATGGCAAATATTTACGAAATTCATAAATCTAAACCATGCTTAAATCATCATCTTTGCAAATATCCCCATTTTTTGGACATTTGATGAAAATCTTACTTCTTATTTCTGTTCATTTATATATTCCACACCATCATTGATGTTGCTTTCTTCTTCTTGTCCCCTTCAATAATGGCGGCAGGTTGGAAAAGGACAAGAATTTCAACTATTTCTGGGTTCGGTCCGCAAAGCTTATATTTGTAAGTAAACTGCAATAGATGTTTTGAGCATATTTGAGAGTGATTTTGAAATGGTTAGACGTATTTTTGATAATTCAAAAATCAATTTAATATTTGATTATACACTTTTAAACACTATTTCCATATCTATAAAAATTGATTTCAAAATCATTTCTAGACATGCCCTTTGTTTTTCTGAAAAAAAAAAAAAATGGATGGATTCTCTTTTATCTTATGAAAACTATATATAGGTGTGTCTGTTTTCAGTTCATTTTGCTGGGTGCTGCTTCTATCTAATTGCTTCAAACTATAGAGACCCTAAAAAGACATGGTTGGCCTTATCCACGGACGACATTAAGAATGAGACTCTGTGGCAACATTATGCGACTTCCATTTACTGGTCAATTGTCACACTCACGACCACTGGCTATGGAGATTTGCATCCTGTAAATGAACAAGAAATGACATTTCTCATCTGTTACCTCTTTTTTATTCTGGGGTTGCAAGCTTACTTGATTGGAAATATGACTAACTTGGTCGTCCATGGCACCAGTCGAACCAGGAAATTTGTAAGTCCCAGAGCCTTTTCTTTACACCCTTTTAACTTTCACTGTTCTGTATTTAGCATTGACTTCATGCTAGCTCTCTTAAATGGAAATATATAGTTTATACCAGGGTAAAATTGTAACCTCATATAGAAACATGTTTTAGGCAAACCTTTGAACATAGCTCAACTGGTTAAGGTATATATATGTTGTTGACTAAGAAGTTTGAAGTTCAAATCTCTTCACTCTACATCATATATCGTTGAATAATTATATATGTATATATGTTGTGACTTAGGTAGGTCTGATAAATGGAAATATATAGTTTATACAAGGGTAAAATTGCAACCTCATATGGAAAGATGTTTCTAAATATGTTGTGGTTTTAGGTAAACCTCTGAACATAAGGCATATGTTTTTGACCAAGAGGTATAAGATTCGAATCTTCTCACTCCACATCACATATCGTTGAATTCTATATGTATATGTTGTGACTTAAGATTAGCATTTTTGCATGGAGAAAGGGAAATTGCAATCTTTCCCTATAGGACGACCAAAAGAAGAGGATGATGACAAAGCTTAATTACTTGAGGGCAAGATTGAATCATACATACACTATTATTAAATCTACCTTTTTAATACAAGGACACAAAAGTGATTTTGAAACTTTGAGAAGGTTAAAGGTTGAATTGAAACTTTTATAGGTAAGGAGCAAAGATTGAATTCAGCCTAATGTAATTTGGTAAAATCTATTCAGCCTAATGTAATTTGGTAAAATCTTTCTCCATCAACCATTGAAAGGCAGTATTGTATGTAACCATTTTCTTTGATGTTGAATACTTTTCTTCTTTCAGAGGGACACCATACAAGCTGCCTCAAATTTCGCCCAAAGAAATCAACTACCTGTTCGGCTGCAAGAACAGATGCTTGCTCATCTGTGTTTGAAATTCAGGACTGATTCAGAGGGATTACAACAGCAAGAAACAGTCGATTCCCTTCCAAAAGCCATTAGATCTAGCATCGCTCACCATCTCTTCTATTCACTTGTTGACAGTGCTTATTTGTTTGATGGGGTGTCAACTGACTTGATTTTTCAACTGGTAACTTCTTAACATTAATGCAAGTTCATAACTACATTAAGGAGTTGTTTGAGATATGGATTATAATAACATAGATCATAATAATCTGTGAGATATTTTGCACCCTAAACACAAACTATTATAATCTAGATTAAACAACTTTGCATTTTTAAACAATATTATATAATTTCACAGACAATTATAGCTCACTGAATACCCCAAACAACTCATAAGTTATGAGTTTTTCTTGAGTTCTTAAGTTTGAAACAAAGATGTAGTTTTTTGTTAAGGTTGAAATTCTTGTTGTATAAGGTGGATTTTTGTTCTTGCGCATTATTTAGAAAGTATAGTAGCTTATATTAATTCACTGAATCTGACTTTAAGTGGTTTTAAATTTTGACATTTGAAGGTAACAGAAATGAAGGCCGAGTACTTCCCTCCCAAAGAAGACATCATCTTACAGAATGAAGCACCAACAGAATTCTATATAGTTGTCACTGGCACTGCGGTAAGAGCTAAAACAACCCTTTGATCTCTTATACATCCCAACTTCTCTGTATCTACCAGCATTTTCTAGAGTATGAATGTTTCACATCTTGCATTACACTCACGATCATAAAAACTGTTATGAGTGATGTGAAAAGTCCCATATTGGCTTGGGAAGAAAGAAGCACATGGGATATAAGTGGAGACAATTATTTTTAATGGTATGAAGCCTTTTGGGGAACCAAAAACAAAACTATGGGGGCTTATTTGAGACATGATAAAGATTTCAGTTATCAAGTTAATATCTCTAGCTGTTACCACTAGGAACATGCATATCTATAGTCTTAGACTAAATGAAGTGACAAAGAGGTCTACTATCTATCCTTCTTCCTACAGCTAAAATATTCCATAAAACCAACTGCCAAACGTACAGATTATATCCCTAGCAACAAAAAAACTTGTTTCTTCCATTGGTGTATACTATTTCTTCTTATGTTTACTCCACCTTGCAGGATCTTTTTGTACGAAGAAATGGAGTAGAAGAGGTAATAATGGTGACATAGTTGAACTCTTTTAACATTTTTTCAGTAGCTGGGTTTGATATCATTGGTAACAATGCATACAATGTTGTTATGCAGTTTGTTTTTTGACATGGATTATTTCAGATCATCGGCGAAGCGAGGACAGGAGATGTCATTGGCGAGATAGGTGTGCTTTGTTATCAACCACAATTGTTTACCGTTCGAACCAGCCGTTTGTGTCAATTGTTGCGTATGAATCGCTCTTCATTTTTCAACTTGGTACAAGCAAGCATTGGGGATGGGACAATCATAATGAACAATCTCCTTAAGGTCAGCAACTTTCTGCACTGCATCCATTTCCTCCACTGCATGACTATAGCAAAATATGAAAGCATAATGAAAGCAGGCCAAAGCTGCATCTCTTTGTTACGGTAAGAGAAAATTATGAGACTGATTGGAACTAATCATAAAAGTTACTACTTTGTCGATACGTTTACTCTGAATGCTTATAGAATGTCAATAATTCAAGTTACTCCCTTGAGAAAAAGATCTCGTCTATATTGTGCTTGGTTGCTTGGTCAAGTCCTGAAAGCCATGAGGAACTATATGGTTGCAATCTACCAAAGGAAAAACGAGCAAACGCAAAAGGTTTAGCTTTTGTCACCTGAATTTTTAAACTTTACGCAGCACCTGGAGGAGATAAAAGACCCCATGATGAAGGAAATTCTGCACGAAACAGAAAAAACATTGACTCAAGCTCGAATGGACATGCCTCTCAATTTACACGACGCAGCTGACAATGACGATGACTTATTGTTGCATAAGTTGCTGAAGCGAGGTTCACATCCAAATGAAGTAGAAGACCGTAGCGGGAAGACAGCACTTGTAAACAAATCCTATCTATTCTTTTTGTTTATCTTGACAGCTCACAATCGATTGAAATCGTGCTGTACAGCTTAACTGGCATTTTTCCTTATCAGCATGTTGCAGCAGCTAAAGGGAACGAACACTGCATAGTTCGACTCATTCAGTATGGAGCAGATCCCAACCGAAGAGGTATTCTTTGTAGTAGTGATTGCTGCAGCTTGATCAAATGTTGGGGAAGTTAATTTGTTGTGGGCTCTTCTGTTATGCAGACTTTGAAGGAAACGTTCCCCTATGGCAAGCAATACAAGGGAAGCATGAGTCTATAGTTAAGCTTCTAATGGACAACGGCGCCAATATTTCTTCAGGCGACGTTGCCCATTTTGCGTGCACGGCTGCAGAGCAAAACAGCATAGATATGCTCAAATCCCTCGTCCAATGCGGTGGAGACGTGACGCTGCCAAAAAACAATGGGACCACGGCTCTCCACATGGCAGTATGTGAAGGAAACAGTGAAGTGGTTAAGTTCCTTTTAGAGCAAGGGGCTGACATTGATAAGCCAGATGTTTATGGATGGACTCCTCGAGCATTGGCTGATCATCAAGGCCATGAAGAGATAAAAGAACTATTCTCTGTTAAGCAAGCTGTGAATAAATCATCTGTTGTCCATATTCCACAAAATCCCAAATCAAATTACCCACGGAAGTACCAGAGTGAGTCGAACATGCCACGGTTTTCCCAAGACTCCTGCACGACTCATGTTCGACACACAAAAATTTCTGATATGCATCCTATAAGGAGAAGAAGCAATAATCACCAAAACTCACTAGTAGGGTTCATGACAGCTGCCAATAACGGTGAGGTTTCATTTTGCATACTTAAGCAATTCATTGTCTCAATTTTCTCTATTTCTAGAAAATCTCTAAGCTGTGTACACAGTCTAAAATCACCAATATAGACTTCAATCCGTCTAGCTAAGCAGTGAAAACAAACCTAAAAAGCACACTTAACATATTTGATCTGAATACTTTAAAACGGGTCCAACAAGTAACGCTTGAGATTTTAACACATCATGCATAAGGAGCTCTACTATAAGATTGACCCTCACTTCCTAAAGCTAGATTTTGATATATTAAAAGTGCAACTTAAATTCATACAGGTGAAAGGGATGTTCTACAATCTTCATCACTCGGTTTTGGTTTTAGCAATAACCGGAGTGCGAGAGTGGCTTACCAGGCAAGAATTATTCTCAGTTGCCCTGAAAAGGAGGAGGCAGCTGCAAAGCTTGTACTTTTACCCAAATCCATCAAAGAACTACTTGAAATTGGTTCCCAAAAATTTGGGATTTCTGTAACAAAGATATTAACTCAAGAAGGAGCTGAAGTTGAGGATATAGACCTTATTAGAGACGGAGATCACCTCCTCCTTGTTGGTGATGCTTAGTTGCCGCCATCCCCAGTAGTGGCCAAGTATTGTAGAATTAGACAACCCTCCTGCAGTCAGCTCAGATTTTTGCATTGTAAAAATTTATATTTTGTGATTCTTTTCACCCTCATGTTTTCAGGGGAATTGAAGTCAGTCAAATTAGAAATATTTGATGTTAGTACTCTGCACAATATGGATATATTTTATTCTGTGCGGAGAAATTTTCCATTAGCATTATTTGAAGTTAAATGTGTAAACATGTTAAACAATTGTACATATTCGTATGAAATGTCAATATCTTTTTTCTTTCGGAAGACTCGTCCTTGTCCATAAGTTCCTATGTAATTATAGTATCACCTACTACAAACATTAGGTTAGATTCTTATAATACATAAATGCAGGAAACATAGCCGAGTTATTTCTGCTCGTACTCAACTGCAACATAGCAAGTGACATAGCTCATCCAAACCAAAGAACTAATGAAATAAAGACATCAGCTCTTAAATGACCTGAAACTAGGCACCAGTGACAAACTAAATCTTTTAAAATATATAAATATATATATAGATATATATTAAAAAACGTATTAGAAAAATGCTGGCCTTAAGCTGTATCTCCTCTCAAATCAACACTTGTACCTGCAGGCTGCTGCCCTTGGAACCGGCTCGGTTCCTCGAATAAAGAATCCTCCAATTGCAAGTGGAATTATTTAGTTATTATTTTTTGCTCTTAATATTCATAGTATCACTCTTCATGACTTCTTATAAACGCCAATTCAGTAGCTAAGGCAATGTGATCGCTGCCCCATTTCTGCAAAACAGCCATAAAAAAATACCGCAAGGAATTAAGCTTCAAAAAGTTGACAGACCAATAGGTAACATCTAATTCTTTAAAGAAACTTAAGTAACGATCAGTCTCTTCAAGGCAAGCTCAGGCGTTGCCACAGGGTGGCGTACCTGCAACTTGCCATCCACTGACACTGGTGAAGCTCCAGCTCCACATCTCTCTGACACGTGGATGACAACAGGAGTACAATAAGGATGGGGGATTCGAACTATAAATCTCGTGCTCGCTAACACATTCAATATGTCAATTGAACTATGCTCTCTTTGGTTGTGAATGACGATGGGAGAGGAGAAACTTTTGACGGGAGTATGAAAATTTTCTATACTACTCTCATTAATTAATTGTTGACTATGTCTAACTTAATAATGATGTAGGATTCTTGAAATAACAAAATTGTGTATTATGGGAGAAATATTTCGCCTATGAAAATTTTCGGTGGATCAAACCACCGAAGAACCTATCCCTAGTGGACTTTTTTCCCGTCGTAGCAATTTCTACCAAAAAACAGAACAATGTAAAACCAATTTCCATTGATAATGATGAAAGCATAAAAGACAATGCCAATTGCCATATAAAAACCGTAGGTCAAACCCAAACAAGAGAAGCCTGAAAATAAATTGCAAAAAGAAAACTCAATAGCTGCATTTGCAATGACCTGAGAATGTTCAACGACCACCCATTTCCAAAACCCTCCAATTCTTGAATTTTCAAAACCAACTTGAAGTACATATATCTTACCTTTGTAGGAAACCCAGGAGTTAACTGCTGCATGACTTGTTTCTTTATAGGGGCAAGAACCCTAACCGTCTGGAGACCTTCTGAACGCCTATGCAAATATTAAACAGAACGTGATGATTTAGAAATTATAGTGAAGTTGAAGGACAAATTCAATAAATCAATTTCTAATATAGCCCATGCAAATTCAAACAAAACATCTTTTCCCGGAAAAATCCCTTACATACACATACAGATACAACAAGCACCACTTTAACATGATTCATCAACTTATGAAGTACTTTACCATATATAGTCAACAGTGCCCAGAAAACACCTATTGTAACTAGTCGCCAGGGGTTCCCCATTCAAGTCTCTGGTCCCGGAAAAGTCCTGCAAAGATTCCATACTACAAAATTACGGAAGTGTTTCCAAAGGAAAAAAATTCACATTTAAAAAAATAAAATAAGGATCATCTCAAGTGGTTGTCGACATTTGCATTGGAGGAAAATAAATATATTAATAGAATCTTCTACCTCAGCTTCTGTATATGTGCTTCTAAGCTTTAGGGGGTGCTCAATTAAAGTACAGTCTGCATTGCCAGTTGCAGTTTCTATTTCCATTGGCGTCCATAATGAGCGATCATGAGTAATATTTTCAACTCCAAAAGACTCGGTACTCAATACTGGCAACAAATCATCTTCAACTTCAGTGTGTGGTGCAACCAAGCTTTGATGGCTAACAGATTGATGAATCTCGGATGAAAAGGGATCTTCAACATCATGCAGAGGTGAGAGAAATGTATGATCATCCTCAGTTAAGCTTCCATCTAACGTGGCTACATCCTGCTCATCTGAAGATAAAACCTTTGGTCTCTCATCCACTGCTGAGTCAATTCTGAGCGAAGACAATGATGGGCCACCTTCAATATTCCTAGCAGTGCCGGCCATGGAGTTTTGGCAATCAGGTGTAAGAGGAACGTTCTTTGTGTCCAATAAATCTGTCTGTGAATCAAGTTGTGGATCATCTAAGATAATATTATCGACACTGTTTTTTCTTTCCTTGTCAAAATTGTGATCCATATCAAAACCTTCTGTAAAAGATTTATGGTTTAAACAAGAGGTATCAGCTTTTTCCATCTGTCGTTTCTCAGTTGCATTCAGATGAAGTTCTTCAGGGCCAGTTCCTAAAGGAGAGACTAGTTCGCTGACTTTTTCACTGGTAAACTCATCTTTAGCACATGTGATCAAACTTTCGTTGTTGAGGCTGTCTGTCTTCTCGCAGCAAATCGTTTCCCCAACATTTTTGTGGTCAAACAAAGCACCATGCTGACTTTCCTTTTGCCCTCCAGAATGTAGAGTAATACCCTTCATTCCAAGTTGGAGATCGTTGCAAGAATTATCAGATGCATCAAAGACACTGTAAGAACTATCAGGGAGCAAAGAGTGGTTCACTGGTGGAAGACTCTCATTTTCCATGCGGCTATGTGGACAATCTTGCCTCTGCATGTCAGATAGAGAACTATCTGGCTTCCTTCCGATATCTCTAGATTCAGACCTCCGTTGGAGAGGAAATGAACCATTGACAGTCTGAAGCCTGCACATTTGACAAGCTTTTAGTTTGTGCATAATACCAGCTATATTTATGAAGGTTGCATTGCAGAATATCAGCCAGTGCAAAAATTACCGAGGATTACGAGAGAGTGATGAAGGTTGATGAATCTCAGCAGAAGATTGTCCCGATACCTTGTCTCTATCCAATCCAGACAAATCTAACTGTAATAGAGTGTAATACATTGATTATGGGATTTTTGCCAGACGTCTTGACTATCAACATAGAGACAGCCCTTTAAAAAGTTTTACCTTCTGTTCCGTAATGAAGTTATATAATGCACTCTGCAATTAAAAATTAAAAAAAAAAAAAATCAAAAAACAAACAAACAAACTATTATTACCATAATCATATTAAAGAGAACTAAAATTAAAGATATCAAGGGGCCAAACTGCGTTACACATTTACTTCAAGGTACTACTATGAATGCTTGCTAAAGAGAACATAGCTCTAGTAACATATTGAATGTATTAACGACCACGAGGACTGTGGTTCAAATCCCCTCAACCCTTATTGTATTAAAAAAAAAAATACTATGAATGCTTGACAGGATAACCTTTGGTGTACAGTTAAAATCCCCGCAGAGAACGATCGGAGCATTGTTCCAGATTTTTGAAATAGTGTGAGCCTTCTCCAAGAGAACTCTGACCTGTTTAAAAATGTCATAAAAGCTGCGCTTACAAAAGCAATCATGAAAACGTCTTCACTGGAGCTTTAGAACTCCGTTATGAGCAAAACTTTTACAGCATAATGCTGACTTGCAGAATCAAGGACCAATAGACCAGCAACAGAACTGATCTATCTACTCTAACTGCTGAAGGGAAGAGAGAACCTGAGAAGCTAGATTAGAAAATACCTGGCCAAGCTTGATTTCTCCTCTTTTAGGGTTGTAGAGGACATGTATATTACATATTACAACTTTATTGAGATTTGATGTGCTGCAAAGATATAATGCAAAACTTTTTAGAAATTAAAAATGTATAGAGCATAGAGTTCATAGACATAAACTGAAAGCACACGTCAACAATGAAATGATTAAACAAAAAGAATAGAAGCTGTAAACTTATAGTTCCAGGTTATGGATGCAGAATTGCAGAGTTCCTTGCAATTATCTGATTTTATTTTGATTAAGTCAAAATACATTCCCATCACAAGAGAATGCCGAACAGCAAAATGAAGCATATCCCCAGAACCCCCCAGAAAAATAATGTGCCATAAAAAGAAAGACAAACCGTTCACTGGAACTTGATTAGTACCAGGAACAGTAGAAGGGAAGAAAAAAAGAACAAGTATCAAGGCAGCTCTAAATTTAATTTAAAGGAAAAATCACGATGAAAGATCAAATGTCTAATTAACCTAAAGACTAATTAACTTAATTACCATTATTCATGAAACTTCCTCAAGACTAATTAACTTAAGACAGCAAAGAGAGCTTAATAGCAAAAGATAACTCCTAAATTACCTAATCGGTGAAGTAACTGAATTGTCAGCATTATCCTGGCTCCTCTGCTGTTCAACACAAAATACTACTAAGCAACAAATTATTAAACGTAAGTGATAACTAATAACAAATGGTCAAGGAATTTAAAATAAAATAGATACAAACACAGATTCATAGCTGGGTAGGCATCGGTCCATGTTTATGATAGGATGGACATGTGCTTGGGAATATATTTAGTACAAACATACACATACTAGATCACACAACACAATCAAATTTTTTACACTAGATGAAGCTAGCAGAATATGATGTACACCTCAAGAACACATATCTGGGCAACATTGTCCCGAAGTCCAAGCTTATTGAACTCGATATACTCCTCATGCAGAAGCTTGAACCTATGAATAAAATTATAATATCAAATTTCAAAACACTTCAACAAAACAAACTCCGCAGATAGTGATATATATCTATATATCTATATATATCTATATATGTATGTATATATATCTATATATCTATGTATGTATGTATGTATTTTTTTTATGTATTTTTTTTTATATAGTATGTATGTATGTATAAAGTGTTTCAAGATGAAATATCAACAGAATCCTAAACATGACAAAGTTTGCCTCCATCAGCTGCAGCTAATGACAGCTACAAAATTTCCGGCACACATTTCACAAAGCAGTACAAAGAATATTAACAACTTGACTGTCAGTTTGAAACACCCAGTGCATGCATATCTCCACAAACCATGAATTGAAGCCCTCTAACTACATGACATTGATTAACTCAAATTAATGAAGTTGGAGGTTGCATCGTATGTAATCAAAATAAGGGTTCTATACAATACAAGTAATCTACACTTCTGCATCTCAACAGTATGATATTAAAATGCTTTCTCATTACTGCCTCAATAACCTGTCCCCCAGATTTTGAAACTAAATAAGCTAAATACTGCATACAACAAAAGGTTGATAAATAAGTATTAATGAATCTCAATACCTTGACACCCGCCAAAAGACTGCACAGCCATCAACTGGAATTCCAGTACGCATCTACACCTTAATCAATATATAATCAGACTTTTCAACTCAACAAGAACCTTACAACTATTTCGATCAAGAAATCAGGCAAGAGCCAAATTTTGTGAGAAGTCAACCTTTCTACTGTGATCATCATTCCAC
Source organism: Trichosanthes cucumerina (assembly GCA_036507285.1). Classification (NCBI taxonomy): domain Eukaryota; kingdom Viridiplantae; phylum Streptophyta; class Magnoliopsida; order Cucurbitales; family Cucurbitaceae; genus Trichosanthes; species Trichosanthes cucumerina. The sequence goes on from CM071835.1 coordinate 101,577,066, forward strand.
GGTATTAAAATTTAAGTTTCAACTTGCACTTATGTTGCAAATTAAAAGATTTATTACACACAAGTAGAACTACTTCTCCAGCTAAAAAGAATTTTAAAAAATAAAATGGGGTGGGGACCTGTTTTATTCTCTATGACGTATTTGTTACAATTAATAATTAGTAGGGATAAAGATATATTATCCATTACCACGATACTTTGAGCTCTTAACTGAACTACAATGGGGAGCAACTACGTTTATTCATAATTGACTGCTTGTAAATCACAAAAAGATGGCAATTCAAAGGTAAGTCAAAATTGTGGAGCCAATATTTTTCTGGAAATGAATCCCATGACCAAAATACAAAAACGAAAATCCTACTATAAGCTAACAACTATATGCACCAAGACAAAAACACAAAGTTAGACCTTTACAATCTCATCTCTTGGTGTAACATCCAAGTGCAGAAAATTTCTGTTGTTTGAAGTAGATAATACACAACCAAATCAATATGGGTTTAATTGGCAACAATATATTGAAATCAAGAAATGATTTGAACATGTTCCACATGATCTCCAGTCTAAAACCTCTAGCACATTCCAAGCGTACCTTCCAAATTCCACTGAACCCACGAACTTTCAGTGCTTCCTCTAAGTCATGGAATCTATCAACCTCCTGGGGAAAAAATTTTGCATACAGCATGGCCATACATGAGTCAATTAAAGGTAAAATGGCATTGAAATAAAAATGGTAATGAAAAATTCCTCGTCAAACACCAATGCACAATTACATGCACATCATGACACTATATAAAGAACTGAATGCACGTTTAACATACTTGGACTTATAGACAAAAAAAAAAATCAGAAATGCCAATAGATTGAAAGCTAACAAAATAAAGAAAGTAGATCAAATCATATAACCCAAAATCGTAACAGGTATACACAAAAGATTGAAACGTCCAAGATCAGTTTTTTACTCTGTTCCAACATTTTAATAAAATGAATGGAGAGTCTATCGAGGCTTCAAAATTTAGAATTACCAACTCATGACAACTTTGAAATTTCAATTTCTTCTAAGGATCTTTCAAGCCACATGCTAAAGTATCATCAGGATGCAATGAAAAGCGTGAGGCATAAATCCCTTGTTGGAGTTTTTGGACAATCGCATACCAAACAAGTGAAAAAATCCTCCTTTATATTGTGCTCTGAGGTCCTGACACTCTGCCACTAAAGATTTCCAGAACCATTAATCAGTTCACTAATAAGTTTGAGCTTTCTCTTCCTGGTACACAAGTTCTTTTTTATTACTACATCAAATTGTTGAAACGCTAATGTAAAGTATACAGACAGCAAAATGATATCCTTACAATCCATGTCAAACCACTAACTGCAAATAAAGAAATCTTAACGTCGTTTTCATTTTCAATATTGAATGTGTTCTTTATCATGTAGAATTTAACCTATCTTTTCCTTTTTTTCAAGCAATAAAAATTTAATTTTGATACTTCAAATGAATTAAGACAAAATTAGTGTCCTAAAGAATGTTTCCAGCCACAAAACTTGTAAACATGGTACCTGGCATATTTTAAACCATAACTACATGTCAAATGAAGACATAATATGCCTCTACCATTACCTGAAAGCACATTATGTCAGTAGACCATAATCCAAGCTCAAATAATATATTGTTTTTCCTCCACTCCCAATCCAACATGTAACTAGGAATATGATGGTAGAGCTTTTGCTTGTGGTCCATGGCAAGGTAATCAGCTAAGATGTTGTATGAAAGAATTGTAAACCGCTCTGTACAACACCAAAACAAAAACAAGTAAATAATCATAGCAGAATAATTTGGTTCTTCCTCATCTGGTCAATGATTCTTTTGCATGGCCATGCATTCTAGGGCAAAGCAAACATTCTGTGGGCTAATGGTTGGAGCAGCTTTTCGAAGATATGGCTTAAAAGAATAGTATTATATCAGTGGCTGAGTGAGTTTTTGGTGGTCTGGTATATCACTAGTTTTCTAGCCTTCTAGTAAAGCGTCGGAGATAAGGCCATTTCTTTTTTTCTACTTTTCTTCCTTCCCCATCCTTAATCAATGCTAGTCAGGGAGTGTATCATAATTTCTTTGGCAAGGTCAGGAGGAGGCCTTATCATCATCTCACCCTCTTCTCTCTGCATTTTTTTTTCTAATTCTAATAAAAAGAAAGAATATAATATCTGAAATCTTTTTTTTTTTAATAACTGGGTGCCAGAGCTTTGCTCCTCTATACCCGGGGATCTAAAATCATTTGAGTAATTTGCAAGGTAAATCTCTCAAATTATTTGATGCATGCATGAGAGACGTCAATAAAATCATCAATATCATAAAAATCAAAATTCGTAGTAAAAAAAATAAAAACAAAAATAAAAATCAAATTTTGAGAAATAAATTATCTATCTATAGATAAAATGAGAGGCAACTCCTTACAATTGGAATTTGTAACTAAAAAGTTGTCTAAACCGTCCATTGTGCATGGTTCAGAAGATGCAGCCGAAAACTTACAGTGAACGACACATTCATTGCCCTGTTCTCAAACATGGAAACGACCACTTTAAGTATTTAAATCAAGCGAACAAGAGTCCAATTCTATGCTGCGCTTCACACATCAGACCTATCAAACTTAATTCCATTCTGTTCGATTAAGCCAACGGATTCTCTCACAGTGATTAAAATAAAAATCCGATATTCTACCCTTTAACCGTTGAGTGAACTACTGGTGGATAAGTCTTCAGTACACTGCCTGTCTTAGTCTACCTTTCCCTACGGTAACTACTGAGCTCCAGTAAAAAACTTACTGAAATTTTTTACAACGAAAACAAAGCGTCAAATGCCTTTTACGTACTCAACAGAATGAAGGAAGGCAAAGTACCGCAAGTAGATGGAGGTGGTGTCCTTGCATAATCCCAATGGCGATAATCTAACGGCTTCGGAGGCCGAGGTCGAAATTGCTGCGGCGTACGAACACCTTGATTTTGATGAAACGGCGGTGGCTGCTGATTGTAAGAATGAGGGTAAGGTCCCCGATACTGGTGCCTCTGAGTGGGAGGTGGAGCCTGTCGGAATTGATGATTTCCACCAAAAGACGGAGGTCTAGGGTTTTGAGGTGCAGTATACGATCCCGCATTGTTCACAAAGCCTCCTCTCTCTCCTTGCCGGAACCCTAGGTTGGCCTCCCGAACAGACTGGAAATGAGAATCACCGGTGACGAATTGACCTCTACCCCCAGAGTATGGCCGGTCCGACGATAATCCTCGGCCGCGTCCGTACCGGCCACCTCGGTACTGCTAACCGGAAAAACTAAAGTTAGTTACCCACGGAACAGAATAAATCATTCCAAAATGACATGAACGTAGGAAAGATGTAACATACGGGCGGTCGAGAAGACATGGAAGCGGATGTATCGGCGGCAGCGACAGCGGAAGCGGTGGCGACGGCGGCGGACAGTTGATGGAGAGGAGGAGAAGGAGTACCGGCGCGCCTCATTGAATGGCGGGAGAGAATGTGAAGACTCAACGACGATTCTTTCACTTTAAGCATTTCCTTGGATCAAAAGGTGCATGGCAAAGGCAAACATTAGAAATCACAGCCAATCAAGTTTGCGGATTATATATATGATCTAAATGGACGGTGGAGATTTGATCGTGGTGAGTCTTGTGGAACTGTAAATTACGACTCTGTCGCTTTTTCAGCCGTTTGATCTAAACGTATCAATGAGCGTTGTGATGGGTTGGATCAAAATTCACGCATCTCTCATTAACAAAATTTGGAGTAAATTACGATTGTAGCCTTGCAATTTGGGGATATTTGTACGGAAGACCCATTTTTATTATCATTAATGTTAAATGACCTGGCGCTCAAAAATAATGAAAACTGACCTATTCTAACGTGACAACACGCGCAAAATTACGCTGAAGGGTAGCTTCTCGCCTCGCAGGAACGCGCACGCCACGACTTCTCGAATGAACGCGCACGCCTTACTCGTAGGAACGCTCACGGTTACTCGTAGGAACGCTCATGCTTACTCGTAGGAATGCTCCCGCTTACTCGTAGGAACGCTCATCCTTACTCGAAACGGTGACTCGCTCATGCATACATCTGATGAACGCTCATGCATGCTTACTACTCGTAGGAACCCTCACGCTTAAAACTCGCTCTCGCTTTGGAAATAATGAAAGCAGAGGATGCAAATATCTAAACAACCATAATATATTCATTCATTCACATGTCACAAAAAAAAGTACATTAAGAAAAAAATAAAAACACATTATAAGGAAGAGGAAGGGAAAGGAAGAAGTCAGATCTCCTAACTCGACTCACTGGAGAGAGTCGACACGCACCGAGGGGGCCGACCATCGGCCTCTTCTTGGGCGCTCTTCAGCAGGAATGTTAACGGAACATCTGGAAGAAGCGCGTCGGTTGGGGGGGAGGATGTCGAATCAAGAACCGTGGCGTCGGTTGCCTCATGGGGTCTCGGAGGACTCTCGGATGACTCTCTCGAGGACTCATCTGATTCCTCCCGGAGGAGTCATCCGAGGACTTGCTCTGGTGGTCGCCCGAGATAGTTGAAAAAACTATCCTCCGATGATTGTGGTGTGGAGGCGTAAAACGGCTTTTCTACCTCTTCATTGTCGTAAATCGTTTTTGTCTCGAATGCATACTCGGTTGTGTTTGAATTCATTTTGAAGGGAAGAATATGAAAGAAATGGTGAAGAAGATGAATAGAGGTTAATTGTCGTTTAGGATGAAATTTGTATAAGCCACACCCTATATTAATACTAAAAAACTCAACGGTCGAACTTAAAGACGTCTGATCACTAATTAATGCACCTATTTGTTTCTTCAATTAGAAATTACTTCACTGTTTTTGTAATCATGAAAATACTCGATCGGCGTGAGTGTATCCACGCCAGCGAGTAACCGAGTACGAGAGCGAGTTATCGAGAGCGAGAGCGAGCAATCAAGAGCAATTCAACGGGAGCAAGAACGCGGGAGAATATAACGGTAGCAAGAAAGCGAGAGTCTATCTACGAGAGCGATCCGACGAGAGCGAGTCTGCGAGAGCGAGCAATCAAAAGCACTTCGGGAGCAATAACGCGAGAGCATATAAACGATTGCAAGAAAGCGAGAGCCTATCTACGAGAGCGATCCAACGAGAGTGATCCTGCGTGAGCGAGCCAACGTTTTTTTTTTCATTTCATATAAAAAGGGGTTTTCATTTCTACATCTCACTAACAAGTTCTTACTCTCTCTCTAAGTTCTCGACACTATCACTCTCTCTAGTCTCTTCAGTTCCCAGGCGTTCGGTCGCACTCCGTTCCACCGCCGCTTGTCGTCGACAGTCCACCGGGGTTTTACGTCGACCTTCTACCGCTGTTAGCCGTCGATATTCCACCGTCGGCGAGTTTCATCGTATTTTTTTAATATTCGTGAATCGTGATATTGATTGTTACGATCGAGCGGTCGAAAAGTGGTGCATGTACTATATCATCTAGTTTTATTTGGAAATCGACGATAGGTTGCTAGGGTTTAAGTTATATCTGTCTAGTTTGGGGTTGTTACGTTACTGAACGCAAGGACGGAGATGACGAGAGTACGTGAGCGATTGGGCGTGTGCGAGTGAACGGGAGCGAGTTGACGGGCGCGATTGATCGATTTCATTTTGTATATACTGACTGTATTACACACTGTTTTTAATATATCAGTGTTCGTGCATTTTGTTAAAATGATGTTCAACTATTATGCACAGGTTTAGAATGGCAATCGCTCAAGAAGATAGCACGTAAAGAGGCTGGTTTCGTGTCAAGCATCTAGTTTAGCACACATCACCAGTGCTAACAAAGTATTGAAACAGAAGCTGACATCTACACAGCTTGGACTATTCAGGCGGACAGTATTCGGTTCGTTCGTTGATGTGGACCTCGTATTCAATAGTCCACTAGTCCATCACATTCTTCTGAGGGAGGTGAGTGGAGGGGATGGAGGCGAAGGCAATGAATCGATGTTGTTCTCTATCAATGGAACAATAGCCAAGTTTGGTAAGGATGAGTTCATTCTAATGACAGGATTGTGGCAATCCCCACAGTCACGTGAACGGCCCGAACCGTCAGTTGCTCTTCGGGAGAAGTATTTCGATGGTATGGGGACGGACATCCATGTAAATGCTTTTGAGTCTGCCTACAAGACGATAAAATTTGACACCGACGAAGATGCGGTGAAGGTGTCGCTTATATATTACTGTGAGGCAGTAATGATGGGGAAGAACAAGTCGAAAATCGTCGTCGACAGTTCTTTGTTTGGAGACGTGGAGGACCTCGAATACTTCAACAGTATTGATTGGGGTTCTAGAATATGGGAAAGGACCATACGTGGGTTGAAGGCCGCCTTGCAGGGGAAGCTCGAAACGTATAAAATGAAGTCGAAGACTAACAAACGTTATACTTTTAAGTATAACCTTCCTGGATTCCCTCATGCTTTTCAGGTAATACATGTTGTAAAATGTACTTATTATCATATTCTAGTACTGCTACGAAGCTAATGAATATCTAATAGGTGTGGGCATACGAGACCCTACTACCAGTGGCAGATCGGATAGCTACTCGCGCGTCGACGACGCGCAGCGGTGCCACGTATTCGTAGATGGTCGCGGCACACACTGCATTACGTACAAGGCCTTGGAACGAGATGTCTTCGCGTCAAAAAAGGTTTATAACCTCAATTCATTGCCGGCATGGACAGTCGCTTCTTCAACTCTTTCTTATTTACAAACAACTGACCAACCCCGACATCTTCATTACAGTTATTAACAGATGAAGATTGTCCAATCAGAGTTAAGGTTGAGGTTGGAATTGGATTTGGAGTTGGAGTTGAAGTTGGAGTTGGAGTTGTAGTTGGATTTATAGATGGAGTTGGATTGGATGTTGGATTTGGATTTGGATTTGGATTTGGAGTTGGTGTGGGACAAAGAATTGGAGTATGAGTAGGGGTATGAGTGGGAATGGGAGTGGGAGTAGGAGTTGGAGTTGGCGTTGGAGTTAGAGTTGGATTGGGTGAATGATTTGGATTTCCATTTGGAGTTGGAGTTGGAGTTAGTGTTGGATTTGGAGTGGGATTTGGAATCGACCATGCTTCACAATTATCCATCTCATATTGTCCAAAAACATCGTGACCATGTTCTGACTCCCAAGGGTTCACATCATCGTTCACTAATGATACTCCCATCTCGTTGGGTGATATATCCACCTCTACTCGTGGTATATTGAGTGTGTCAACATCTAATGATTGGTGAACCACGTGACTCGTATGGGGGCGACCTCATTCGGATGTACATTACCATCATTTCATTTCTTCGTCGATATAAATAGTTGCATCCGGATACATTTTCCAAGTAGAAGAAACTCAAGGTCGGTCGGTCCTTATGTACATTGGAGGTGCTTCCTCGAACAACGACATCTTCACCCTTATTATAATGTCCACCATAAATCCGGCTAGTTCTCGTAACATCATATATAAGGTTTTTCAACTCAAATAACCTAATGGTGTCGGACACAACAACAACCCGGTTAGGCAACCTCCAATGTAACAATTTTGAATTTCATCCCAACATCCACCATATCTTATGAATAGAGATTTCTTCTCCATCCCGCAATAAAACAAGTTGAAATAGACGGTAATTCGATTGTCAACGACATTAATAAACGACAAGAATGAACCTAGATATACTGGAAATTGGGTGTCACTATAGCTCTCGGTAAACGCTCACGTCGTCCCGCTCCCGTCGTCTCGCTCACGCACTTTTACTATTTGTTACTACTTCTCGCTTCACGCTCTCGCTATCACGTTCAGTAACCCCCATAATAACCTCCGCACGTTACTAACAATGTCACCACTCAATGCTTCAAGCTTCAAACACTTTCATTTACTGTTTTTTACAATTAAATTCTTCGAAAACAACGGTGTGATCCTATGGATGTTTTTCATACCGATCAAACGTATAAGGGAATAAAGTATGCACCCATTAACATTGTAACGTACCTCTTACGAACGAGAGACTGCACCAATTTAGGGTTTTACGAGAAGGCTTCGACGAAGAAGAATGAAAGAAGAGTATAGAACAAGTATCTTAAGCTTAATGGGGACAATAATAGTAATTATCGAACACACAATGGAGTTTTGTACGTATTATATTATTTTACAATTTTATTATCATCATTCATTTGTCAGAGTATTCGGCTAATAAATTGGCATGTCATTTCATACAAAGATCTTATCGTACAACGTGTATTTCTCGGCGTTTCGAAGGTAGTGGCGTGAGCGAATAACGTGAACGCATCTTGTATGTATGCATGAGCGAGTCACCGCTTTCGAGTAAGGATGGCGTTCCTCACGAGTAAGCGGGGCGTTACTACGAGTAAGCATGGCGTTCCTACGGGCGTTCCTCACGAGTAACCGTGAGCGTTCCTACGAGTAAAGGCGTGCGCCTTCGAGAAGGCGTGGCGTGGCGTGCGCGTTCATTTTCGTGAAAGCGCGCGCGGCGTTCTCGCGAGGGCGAAGCTACCTTCGGCGTAATTTTGCGCGTGTTGCCACGTCAGAATAGGTCAGTTTTCATTATTTTCGAGCGCCAGGTCATTCAACATTAATGATAATAAAAAGGGGTCTTCCGTACAAATATCCCTGCAATTTGAGTTTAATTATATTTCAAAATTGTTATTATAAATATAATTCTCTCGTAAAAATGTATTACATAAATCCTATCCCTTTTTTAATGATTACCATTTTTATATAACACGTAGGACGTTGGAAGATTTTTGTTTTTTTTCCTGGTTTAACTTCAACACGAGCCTAACTTACTTGTATTTTCTATCAATAAATCAGACCCCGTTTGATAACCATTTTGTTTTTTGTTTTTTGTTTTTGAAAGTTAAACTTATTTTCACATAATTTCTTTACAATGGATATCATCTTCTTTAAGTAAGTATTTGAACTCTTAGTCAAATTCTAAAAATAAAATCAAGTTTTTAAAAACTATTTTTTTTTAGTTCTCAAAAGTTAGCTTGGTTTTTTAAAACATAGGTACAAAATAGATAACAAGACATATAAACTCATTGGTAGAAGTAGTATTTTTAGATTTAACTTTCAAAAACTAAAAACCAAAAACAAAATAGTTATCAAACGAGCCTCAAAATTTAAATTTTCCACTCTATATATTGTTTCAACTAAAAAAAAGTTCAATAATAATGTTGATGAGAAAGCTTTTTTAAAATTTAATTAATCAACTATATAATTTATTTGTATCTTTACTATATTATTTATATATATTTCCTATCAATCAAGGATAGAAATATGATATTATCTCAATTGCAAAGTTGGTCAGTAACATACCAATTCCTTCAAAATGCAAGTGTCATTCTAATGTTAAATGTATAAAGTGTTTTTGAGTAGTAAATTTATGAAAATGTGCCATGATGAAATATTGTCAATGTTGATGATATTACTAATTTTAATGTAGCTCGATTACTTGTGATTTTTTTTTTCTTTGCCAGTTTAAATAGAAATAAACTAAACAAGATACATGTTAAAGAAAATGAGTTAAGACACTGCTTCTTTTAAAATATGAAGTTAAATTTTAATGATATACTTTTAAAGATGTTTTTTAAGATGTCATGATCAAGTTTATGATGGATAAAGAGTTTTATCATACCATCGTTAAAAAAAAATGATACCATATAATATAACACGCATAAATATAAATATATTCTAAAGGTTATTTCAAAACTTTCATTTTCTAAATAACGCAATTTAAACACTATTTTCAGAGGCAAAAAACCCACCAAACATATAATTTTTTTTAATTAATATTACGAATTTTCAAACTTATTATAAAAATATTATATTTTTCAAAACTATTTATAATAATATCGTAGTTTTAACAAATTTTGTTTTTGACACAGTGCTTAGCATGTTCAACTTGAACAGCTATTTCAAACTTACTGGTTCGTAAATGAAATGCATTTTTTCTTTCTTTCTTTACTTTGTCTCTTCTCTTTCTTTATTTATGACCAAGAGGTCATGAATCTCATCCCCAAATGTTGTAGTTCTAAAAAAACAGTCTTTAGAATATATTTAACGAAAAAAAATCAAAAAATAAATTAAACATGGACAAGAGAAGACTAAAATGGTAATTTAACTAAAAAAAAACACAAAACAAAAAACAAATCGACGCCTTCACCTCCAAAACGCCAATCACTCATCAACCATCGATTTCATCAGAGACGAAGGAGAAGAAGGAACGGAAGGGAAACAATCTTCTCCGGTGGAAGAGGATGTCATGTTGTTCGTCCTTATCAGCGGCTCCTTCATCCATGTCTTTGATTTCCAAGCGCAAATTCACGAGTTCTGTCAATAAACCGGTGATCGTTTCCATGAATTCTCGCTTCAGAGCTTCTGCAGAAGTTCCCGATTTTCTTCCTGCTGATTGGTACGCATACAAACCTCTAGAATTCTGTTTTTCCCTAATTCATTTCCAGTTTAACAGTTTTCGCATAGTATTATCGAATAGCAGAGTTTGATCTCGAGAGGAATAGGAAAAAGAATTTGTTCATGTTCGACTGTGAATTGACGTATCTGAGATTTTCAATTCACTTCGTGTTCTCATCGAGAAAGACGTCGTGATTGCGTTTATTTTCTTATGAACTTGAATTACCGAGTCAAGCAATGGAATGTTTGGTTTCCTTCAGGTTTCCTCTCTTTGGCTAATGGGGAAAATTCCTTATTTCTGTCCTGTTCACAGATGATAAAGTTTCTAGGAAAGAATATTTGCTTAGAAATCAAAATCATCATCCATTAGATCATCGTCCATTATTAGCTGATGATTTTTCTGGTGCTGGAATTCATATTCATGCTTTATTTTCTCCTTTCTTCCTCACAGCCAAACAGTTTCATAAAAACTGTGTGTCAGTTTGAATTTTAGTATGCAACTCAGATTGTGTTTGGTGAATTAAGTGTTTGAATATACTATTTCGTGTTACAAACTCGTTTCATTGTTAAATTAAAACATGTACTGATGTACATGTATTTTAAGTCAAATAATAAGTTAAATTATAAGTTTAGTCCAAATTTATGTCTATTTAGTTTCTAAATTTTTTTTTTTAAAAAAGTGTCTAATAGGTATCCTTAACTTTTAGATTTATTTCTATTTTGTACCTAAATTTTTAAATAACAAGTCCTTAAACTTTTAATTTTGTGTATAATAAATCTGTAAATTTTTAATTTTGTGTCTAATAAATCATTAACTTATTCGATATTTTTTAAAATTCAATAACTTACTACACAAAAAATTGAAAGTTTAAGGTTTTATTAGACGTAAAATTCAATTTTAATCAATAGATCGATTATTTTTTGAAAAAAAATAAATATATCAGAGACTTATTAGATACGAAATTGAAAGTTCAGAAACTTATTAGATACTTTTTAAAATTTAGGGATCAAATAGATTCAAACTTGAAAGTTTAAGAACTAAACTTGGAATTTACCCATAACAATTATACAAAATTTGTTAAATATGCTACTTGACACATATTCATGTTCGAATGGTTTTCAAATTTCTATTTTCAGATCCTCCTAAATATTTTCTTCTCTTTGGTAGGCATGAAGCATACAAGAAGAATCCTCTAGGTCCAAGTTTACATGTAACTGTTCACCCATGCAAGTTAGTATTAGATGTTGTAATTGTCTCTCTGTTAATATCTTTATCTTGAAACTTTCTATATAGTTCACTGCAGAAGAAGCTATTCAACACCAGCTAGATGCACTGAGATACAATGATCGACCCCATCCAGATTATGGAATTGAGGTCATGTACCAGGTAGTGTGCATTGTAAAAGGGCTTCATTTTTTCATATTGATTGTTTGTGTAACGACACGGTGGCCTGTAAATTAAACATCTCTCGATAAATGACAGTTTGCTGGGTTCGATCCTCTACGAAGGTCAACGTATTTCGGTCCTTTCTTTGATTTGGGACAGGTATCACTCGAAACTTCAACAATTTATATGAGCAATATCGTATCTACTCATTCTTTTCTTGATTTGCTGCATTTTTTGACGTGCAGTTTGAAAGATTTAGACGAGTGTTCCACCATTCGACATATCGTGTATTGCTTGGTCATAAAGAGAGAAAGATCTTGAGCAGTTTGTTTGTAGAGGAGGTAAAGCAGGCTTTATATTGAACTTGATTGATTCCTATGCCTAGCAGCCAACCATTATCGGATGTGCTTAAGTTCAGCTCTATGCACTTTTTCAGTACTTTCTTTGCCAGTGAATTTATCCACTGTGAAATAATATCTTGTGGATTTACAAACTCTGAAACAGAACCGATTCAAGCAGCGGGTATGGATACGAGGTTGTCGCCCCAAGGAAGAAGAAATATTTCAATTCACCATGGTTCAGGTTAGTTTGTCATTTCGATTGGCTGTGATCGCTAATAGTCTGCACAGAATGCTTATTTCATTAAACTTTATGATAAAGGAGTTTATATTATCAATAGATTGATAATTATTCCCTCATAAAAGAACATCTTTGGAGAATTAACATTTGAACTTGAGACTGTCTTCCATTCCCCAACTGATCATGCTTCAGTGATGAAGTGCGTTTCGTTTAGTTGTCGTCGTATGATAATTGAAACTTCCTTAAAAAACGATGGGATGGGCCATGAACATAGTGCAGGGTTGGGACTCTCCTATATGTATATGTATTTATATGTATATAGTATTATAGATTTATACTCGGGCTTTCTTTTTGAACTCATGGTTGAAACAAAACGCTCGCATTTTCACAAATAAGCAAATTTTCACAAATAAGCAATGTGACATCTATTAGTTTATTGAATCCATATCTCTTTTGCTATTTCATGAAGCAAATGCTCTCCTCTTTTGTAATTATAGTTTATCTACGCTCGTTTATTACTAGAGGTGTTTTTTGTAATTATTTTTCGATAGGATCTTCTCCTGTACTCATTTCGTCAAATCAATGAAATGGCTCCCGTTTTCTTAAAAAAAAAACTATTGTAGTACTATTGCATTATATATATGACCATTGTTGAAAAGAGCCATAGGGCAAGTACATGGTAGATAGTGTTGTTTAAGTTGAAAGTAATTATTAAATAATAAATATACAGCCTTCAATAATTTCTGAAACTTGGGTGTTTATTGGCAGAGGGTTGGCGGCTCGTGGGATGGGTATTGGCTTACAGAAAGTTTACTCAACGATGGAGATGCATTTAGTGGAGGCTTAGCTTACTAATGAAAAGATGCTCTGCTCAAATTGGATGCCTGGTTAGAAAACTTAGCATTATGTTGTTCAATTTGTATATTTGAAATCTGTGTTATATTTATTGTGAACCCTTGTAAGATTATAACGTAGCATTTGTATATATTATTTACATGGTTTCTACCTTTGGCAATCTCTCTCCCTCCCTATGGTTAGTATGTTCATGTGTGGAGTTGGGTTGGTCTGGTTTTTTTAAAAATATTCCCTGACGCAGTTATGTTAATGACCAAATATTTGAACAAATCCATCAATAGGAATATTTATCAGGTTAGGATGTTCATGTGCCAAGTTGGCTTGGTCAGATTTTTTAAATACTACCCAACACAGTTATGTTAATGAACGAATATTAGAACAAATCCATCAATAGAAATATTTAACCGAAGGTTAAATTACAAATTTTCCAAACTATTACACGTTTGTATTTATTTGGTTTCTAAACTTTAAAAATGTGAACTTTCAATTTTGTGTCTATTAAGTCTCTAAACTTTAAAAATGTTTAATAGGTCTCAAGCTTTTAATTTCGTGTCTGATAGGTTCCCAACATATTTGAAAGTTTTTGAAGTTAAATTAAAATTGAAAGTTTAATTCCATGTCAAGTAAGATCAAATAGGTCAATGTTATTTTGCATCCTCAAATACACCAACACACACAGTAACATTCTTCTGTAAAGGAATTAGGGCTTCTTTTAGTGGAGCCTTCACAAAGTATATTTGACATTATTCCAGCAGTTCAAATTTCCACTGCCTTACATATAAAAAACATGAATGTCAATGCCATATCACATGCAACCTAGAGACCAAAAATTGACACCCCACTTCTCAAGTTCTAACATGGTTTATCACAGCCAAATTTTTTCATATACAATCAATTGGGAATCAAAACATGACAGTAACTCTCCAGAAAGTGAACCACAAATCCTCAAAGGTAAGAAGCAATTACCAAATTAAACTGCCTTTGCAGGCCATGTAGCTTGAGCAGACATGATTATTCCTACAATTACACCAAATAACCCGAGTGCGCTTCCAAAGATCTCGATCACAAGAATCTTTACAAAAAGGGATGAGTTTTGGGCATCAGACAATGCACAACTGCTTCCAATAATCCCTACACATAGCCTTTAACAGCAAAAGGTACCTCCCAATTAAAAAATTTCAGTTCTATGGGTTTTTCATGGGTTAAATTATAAAAAATACCGTTGAAACTTTGCCTATTGTTTCAAAAATACCCCCTATTCTTTCAAAAGTTGCAATATTACTCCTAACCTTTCATAAATGTTTCAAAAGTCGACATATCTAAATGTCATTCTTTCAAACTTAATTTAGATAGCATCTTAGTCACCCCCAAATCATTTCAAGTCATCGGCACGTTGATTTTTCATCCAACATTCAAAAGGATTTCTCCTCTGAGGATAGTTTCGAAGCATTTATGAAAGGTCAAGAGTAGTATCGCCACTTTTAAAAGAACAAGATTGTTTTTCAAACTAGAAACAAAGTTTAGAGGTATTTTTATAACTTAGCGCTTTTTCATTCTACTAAAGAAAAAGATTTAAGATGAAGGATCAAACCCGCAAACCAGGTTGGCAAAGCCCACAATAATCCCAGAGGCAAAAATTGAATATCCTGCTCTTAGAGACTCAGGAGCATAGATTTTAGATGCTGGAACACTCTCCAGTTTTGTTTGTAGGATGATGGCCACAATGACACCATATATGGCCACGGCTTCACAGAAAATCACACTGAAACAAAACAACGAATCATTCATAATGACAGTCCAAACTTCAAATTAATTACCAGATACTCGTTAACCAAATTTTAATACTAATACTATAGATGCTGAAGAAATTTAATATACTGCACAAATTGAAAAGTAGCCGTTCATCCATTGTTGATCACTGGCAAAGCACCGTTTGAATCAACCAGACGATATATCATAACATCCCCAACAATGGAAAAGAAATTAGAGATTCAAAAGCATAAGAGGTCTGAATTCTATCCAAATTATACAGCCAAGACAGAATAATCTCCTGATACTTCTATGATCAATCCGTCACCACGAAGCAATTGAAAACTCACCCTAATTTCAGTTCGATCTCCCTTGACCAAGCCAAAAAACAACTCTATGAAGATTGAAGAGCAATACTAAGCAACTAATGTATACTCCAACTCCACAGACCACAGACATGCAAGTAAATGTCAAATCGAGTAAAGAAGAATCGAAACAGGACTTTTTACCTAATTAGATTCTTCGAGGTAATACGCGGAGCTTTGATTGCAGCACCGATCAAACTGCTTCCGGTTATGTAAATCCCCCTGAGATAACAACAATCCGCAATCAGAGAAAGAAAGCGCCGAACCGATGAAAGACAGAGCTCTGATCGGAGTTCAACGGAGAGTAACCCTAACATGGAAAAGAAAATCGAAAAACGAGTTTGAAGAAGGATCAAATGGAATACCAGGCGGCTCCGAGGACGGAGACGCCGATGGCTATGGCAATGCCGACGGCGGAGAAGGTGTAGGGAGAGATTCTGACGAGCGCGTGGGACCAAGAGCGTAGATCTTCCGCCATGTTCGAGCCGGACATTGCTGATTGTTGAGTTCTGGTGAATGTGGGAAGGGAATTGTGTGGATTCGTCTTTGCCTTTGCTTTGTGATTCTTGCTGTTTGATTCCAGTGCTACGAGACGACGACGTGATTCGTTGGCCTTAGATGCGGGTCTTTCAAACCCGACCCGGAACCTTTTTTCTCTTTAGTTTTATTAATTCTTATTTTGGGGGTTCTTTAAAAAAAAAAAAACTTATTCTGGGAAAAGCAATCAAATTCCATTGTACCAATTTGGATCTTAAACTTTCAATTTCATGAAATATTATAATTTTTATAGTCGGTTCAAATTATGTTGATTCATCTACTGAAAAAACAAAGCAACGTAAAATTTTTCATAAACTCATTGATTTCAATAAAATAAAGTTTTGCATAAAAATTAAGTTGACTAATTCACAAACTAACGGTTACATAACTTTGCCAAAATTCATAAATTTATTTATTTTAAAAAAAAACCTCTAATGTCAATTTTCTATGTAACTTAATTTGATATCATACATTTGTTTCATAATTCATTTAACGCATAAGAGAAAACTTCTTTTAACGATATTTGGAGCGAGAACTTGTTAGAGGGTTGAAAATGCAACATTTTTTAAAGTTTGAAGTTAAGACTGCAACACGTACTTACGTTTGAAGTACAATTTGGTTAAAATCGATACAAGTTTGTGGGTCAAAATTGATTTTTTTTTCTATTAATTTTTAAGGATAAAAACAAAACATGGAACTTTGTCATGTTTAAAATCTACCCTAATTCCTAATTCTTTAAAGAAATATTATAATATTACTTTTGATATTTCATAAACGTTTCAAAACCACCATACTTTCCATCCAACATTATAACGATTCTCTACTCTAATGATACTTTTGAAATGTTTTATGTCAAGAAAAAATATTGCAACTTTTGAAAAAATATGGACATTTTTTTAAACATATGACAAAGTTCGAGAGTATTTTTTATAATTTAACTTTTTATAAAGAAAATTACAAAAAAAAACAACTCATAACTGTAAAAGTTGTTACAATCACATATTTGAATTTTCGATAAGATCAATAACAACTAGGAGTTGCAGAGTGTCATACTACCTCGAATTATCATTACAACACCACCTTCTTTTAGACAATATGTAAGGTTAGGGATTCGAGTCTCACCTCATGGTCGAGGGTACATATTTTATGTCGGATTATGGATTCGACTTCTGGTTGAGAGTACATATTTTATGTTAGTTGGTTATATTTAAAGTTGTATTCAATGACACTCAAACTTTTAATATAGCCAATCATCTTTTCAATTTGTATTATTTTCCAATTAAGCTCTTGATTTTTTTTGAAAAAGCACAAACCCCACTTGAACTATTAATAAGGGTTACAATCTAACTATTAATTTATGGATTTGTTACAATTTAACCCAACTTTTTAGCAATATTACATCATGTTTGGATAACTATTTGGTTTTTTTTTTCAAAATTAAAACTATAAATACTACTTCCACCTAAAAGAATTTGAATATGTGTCCTCTTGATCGATGATACAGGTAAATTAACCGTTGAGTTAAGCTTGTTTTGGCAGTTTAAAGTATATTTTGGTACGTGAATTTTTATTTGTTTATAATATTTTTTTATCCAAATATTTAATTTTTGTTTCTAATTTTAAACAAAAACAATTATCATAGTTATTTTTTAGGGACAATTGGGCCTATAGCAAAATGACCCTAAAATTTTTCTCATATAGCAAAAATTAAAAAACTCTATGTAAAATTACTAAAAAGCCCACCCACCACTCACGTTCTTTTTCAAATTTCAACATTTCTTCTTTACTCTTTCAACTTCGTCTTCTCCCACTTCTTCGCCATTTTCTAGATACCGAGCTTTCAAACTTCTTCCCTATTTTTCAACTTATTCGCACTCGACATTGTGCTTTCGAACCATTTTTTTGTTTTCGTTTCTTCAATTCTTGATTTCTTTATTTTTTTTCTTTCGATTCATTTATCAACGTATATTTCTTCGTTCTTTGACTTATTGAATGACCATTTTGGTTCTGCTTTGGTCTATTTTTTGCGCTAACCTATCATTATATCATTGTGGACTATCACAGTGGCACGACGGTCATCGATGGCAGTAAACTGAAGCACAGAGCCGTCTTTATTAAACCGAACTCGTTCCACCTTCCCCTTCTTCACCGCATTCAAGAATTCACTGTGTCGCCATTGGCTTCATTCAGGAAGGTCCGAAACCGATTGAGATTGAGGTTTCGGAGCAGTAAGAAGAAGATTATGAGAAAAAGGCGATGAAGTTGAAGTACTGGGACTCACTGCTTGAGCTTCAATTACCGAAGGCGGCGGCGGAGGGCTAGCATCATCCACCGCTAGAGCTTGGGAGCAATCGAAGATAAGATTTTTTATGAGGACATTTTTAATATATGATAGTAATCAAAGTCTATCACTAATAGATACCGATCACCACACACACTCAATTAGGATATCAAAGTTTATCACTGATAGAAATCGATTACCACATGCTAGTGATTAAAGTCTATTACTGATAGATACCGATCACCACAGACAATCAATTAAGATATCAAAGTCTATCACTGATAGAAACCGATCACCACATGCTAGTGATCAAAGTCTATCGCTGATAGATACCGATCACCACATACAATCAATTAGGAACCTATCAAACTCAGTACACGCGCGACGTCAGGGGTATATTTGGGACTATACAATTATTTTAAACATTTTTGTCATATCTGTAATTCTTTTAAAATGTTGCTATATATGCAAATAATAGACACACCCTTACTACCCATTACAAATTCTCTATTTTTTATTATTTACTAGCAGTAAGGATGTATTTTGAAAACCGATGCTTGCTTAATTGGGTAACTATTGATTCTTTATTTTAAAATTAAAATTTTAAAAACTAATCATGTATAGTTTATAGATGTTTAATCGTTTACTTTTTTTTCTTTTAATGAGATTATAGCCATCTACTCATTAGTAAAATATACAAAGAAATAAAAAGTATATATATTAAAACATACAAATAAATTATTAAAAAAAATCAACCTGCTAAGTTTTTTTAAAATGATAAAAAAAATGAATGGCAAAAATGATAAAATGGTAGTTGTCAGTCTTAAAAAAAAATCAAATTTAAAAAATTGGAACATATTATAAACATGTGTATGATAAATGCCCATCCACATGCCATGTGGCAAATTATACTTAGACATAGTGTCCTCCATGTGTCCATTTCTTACCAATGTTTAGTGTCCAATTGTTCCACATCCTTCTTGCCATTTAGCCTATAGACTTACGGTGGTTTATGAAAGACACACCATTGGTAATAATAAACCAATTCTCTTCCTCCACTTTCTCATTTTCTATTCATCTTCTTCAATTTTTACCATAAATTTCCACTATCTCTTTATTTTATATATATATATATATATATATATATATATATATATATATATATATATATATTCTAATTTCCAAGCATTATTATTATTATTATTATTATTATTATTATTATTATTATTATTATTATTATTATTATTATTATTATATTATATTATATTATATTATATTATATTGTTATTTAAATATTGGTAAAATTATACCCGATTTTCATCCTATTTTCACAACACGTTATCAGCACGAAGCTCTGCCGATTTTTCCACTGAAGGTAGGTCCTCCGGGTAAGCCATGTTTTTTTTAATAATAAAGTGTTATTTTAAGTGTTTGATTGATTTCCTAATATAAATGCAATTTCTTTTTATATAGTATTACTATGGCAAATCTTGCAAAATTAGAATTTGCGGCCTTGGATATTAATGGAAATAACTACTTGTCATGGGTCATTGATGCTGAGATCCATTTAGACTCCATGAATCTTGGAGAAACAATTAAAGAAGGAAATGATGCATCAAATCAAGAAAAAGCGAAAGCCATGATCTTCCTTCGCCATCATCTTCACGAGGGATTGAAAATGGAGTATCTTACAATAAAAGATCCCTACATTCAATGGCAAGGTTTGAAAGAAAGGTACGATCATCAAAAAACAGTTATTCTTCCAAAAGCTCGTTATGATTGGATGTACCTGAGGTTGCAGGATTTCAAATCAGTAAGTGAATATAATTTCGCACTCTTCAGAATTAGTTCAAAGCTAAAATTATGCGGAGAAAAAATTACTGATGTTGATATGTTAAAGAAGACATTTTCCACTTTTCATGTCTCGAATATGCTCCTGCAGCAGCAATATCGAGAGAAAGACTTTAAAAAAATATTCAAAACTAATTTCATGTCTTCTCGTGGCTGAACAAAATAACGAGCTATTAATGAAAAATCATGAATCTCGACCAACTGGAGCAACACCATTCCCTGAAGTGAATGCTGTGAATTTCAATAATCGTGGTCGAGGTCGTGGTCATGGTCGAGGTCGGGACCGCGATAGAGGAAGAAATACCTATTTTCGTGGTGGGCATTATAATTTTAAGAAACCCACACGAACTGATGATCATAAAGGAAAAGCTCCACAAGATAAAAGTTCAAAAGGTGATGAACATAAATGTTTAGGTGCGGAATGGTGAGCGGGCTTCGGTCACGCACACGTCGTGACGTCAAAACACCTTGTTGATCTCTATCAAGCTTCCCTGAAGGAAAAACGAAAAGGGAAGAATGTGGAGGTGAATTTTGCCATTCAAGAAGATGATGTGTTTGATCACTCCAATATGATGCATATTGATGTGGCTGATTATTTTGAATCTCCTAGAGAGAAAATTGATGCAATCAAACAAGTAGAGGATGTTTTGTATGAAGATATATAATTAAGTACTGCTTGTATTATAATATGTTTTTCCTTGTTTTCGTATATATATTTAGGACTTTTTGTGATCGCTTTTCTTTTCTTATCAATGAAGAAATATGGACAATTTCAATATGTTGAGTAACCCGAAAATGAGCAATGAGGATTTATGTCTAGCAGACTGCGCAACTACGCACACGATACTCATAAACATAAAATATTTTTCTAAATTGACAATGCTGGAAGTAAAAATCAATACTATATCAGGTTCTGCAGACCTGATTAAAGGTTTTGGAAAAGCAAGTTTTATCTTGCCTAGAGGAACAAAATTTTCAATTAATAATGCTTTGTTCTCTAGCAAATCAAAGAGAAATCTATTGATTTTAAATATATACGTAATAATGGTTATCATGTTGAAACTGATCGTAAAAATAATATAGAGTATCTCTATATCACATCTATTGTTTCACATGAAAAACGTATATTGGAAACACTGCCAGTTTTTTCTTCTGGATTATATTATACTCATATACGAGTAATCGAAAGTTATGCAACAATGAACCAGAAGTTCATGAATCCAGAAATATTCAGTGTTTGGCATGATCGACTAGGTCATCCAGGATCGATAATGATGAGGAAAATTATTGAGAATTCACATGGACATCCTTTAAAGAACCAGAAGATTCTTCAATCCAATGAGTTGTCATGTGATGCTTGCTCTCAAGGGAAATTAAATATTAGACCATCACCAGCTAAAGTGGGCATTGAATCACCTGCATTTTTAGAGCGAATTCAAAGTGATATTTGTGGACCTATTAACCTACCAAGTGGTCCATTTAGATATTTTATGGTATTAATTGACGCATCCAGCAGATGGTCACATGTATGCTTATTATCAAGTCTAAATCTTGCATTTGCAAGATTACTTGCTCAAATAATTAAGTTAAGAGCACAATTTCCTGATTATACAATTAAGACAATTCGACTTGATAATGTTGGTGAATTTACAACCCAAACTTTTAATAATTATTGTATGTCAATTGGGATAAGTGTTGAACATCCTGTAGCTCATGTTCATACACAAAATGGTCTAGCGAGAATCATTTATAAAACGTGCGCAATTAATTGCAAGACCATTGCTTATGAGAGCTAAACTTCCTACATCGGTGCGGGGTCATGCTATTATGCACATTTGCATCATTATTACGTATTAGGCCAGTAGCCTATAATAAATATTCCCCCATGCAATTAGCTTATGACCAACAACCAAATGTATCCCATCTGAGAATTTTTGGATGTCTAGTATATGTTCCAATTGCTCCACCACAACGTACTAAGATGGGTCCTCAAAGGAGGTTAGGAATATATGTTGGATATGATTCCCCCATCAATTATTAAATATCTTGAACCCCTGACGGGTGATGTATTTACTGCACGATTTGCTGATTGTCATTTTAATGAGACAAATTTTCCAACATTAGGGGGAGGAATTAAGAAGTTGAAAAAAGAAATTATTTAGAATGCATCATTATTATCTCATTTAGATCCACGAAGAGATCAATGTGAACTTGAAGTTCAAAAGATAATTCATTTGCAAAATATAACAAATCAATTACCAGATGCATTCACAGATGCTAAAAGGGTGACTAAATCATATATACCTGCAGCAAATGCTCCATCAAAAATTGATATCCCAAAAGAAGAAGTTGTCAATAATGAGTCTGGAGCACGCCAGAAGCGTGGTAGACCTATGGGTTCCAAAGATAAAAATCCTCGGAAAAGAAAAGTAGTTGAGAATCAAAATGATTCAATGGAAGGTATGGATGTTCCAGAAGAAATCCAGAATACAACTACTCAAAAGAGTATTGATGAAAATCAAACGCTCGAGGATAATAATGAAATTTCTATAAATTATGTTACAACAGGAAAGATATGGAACCGAAATGATATTATTGTTGACAACATTTTTACTTATAATGTTGCTCACGATATTATTCATGAAAGTGACGATTTTGATCCAAAATCTATCGATGAATGTAAACGTAGAAAGGATTGGCCAAACTGGAAATAAGCAATCCAAGCAGAGTTGAACTCACTTTCAAAACGTGAGGTTTTTGGACCAGTAGTCCTAACACCAGAAGGTGTTAAACCTGTGGGATACAAATGGGTATTTGTAAGGAAAAGAAATGAAAAGAATGAAGTCACAAGATATAAAGCGAGACTTGTTCCACAAAGATTCTCGCAAAGGCGTGGTTTAGATTATGAGGAGACATATTCTCCTGTGGTGGATGCAATAACGTTAAGATATTTGATTGGCCTGACTGTATATGAAAAACTTGATATGCATCTAATGGATGTAGTCACGGCGTATTTATATGGATCTACGGATAATGACATTTATATGAAAATCCGGAAGGATTTAAAATACGAGAAACATATGAATCAAGTTCTAAAGGAATTGTATTCGATAAAGTTCTGAGAGATCATTATATGGATTAAAACAATTAGGACGAATGTGGTATAATCGCTTTGAGTGAATATACATTGAAAGAAGGATATCAAAATAATCCAATATGTCCGTGTGTTTTTATAAAGAAATCTCAGTCAGAATTTGTTATTATAACTGTATATGTTGATGACTTAAATATAATTGGAACTCCTGAAGAATTATCCAAGGCGATAGAATATCTTAAGAAAGAATTCGAAATGAAAGATCTTGGAAAAACAAAATTTTGCCTTGGTTTGCAAATTGAACATTTAGCAGATGAGATATTTATTCATCAATCAACTTATACAGAAAAAATCTTAAAAAGATTCTATATGGATAAAGCACATCCATTGAACATTCCAATGGAGGTTCGTTCACTGGATGTAAAGAAAGATATGTTTCGACCTCGAGATGACAATGACGAACTACTTGGTCCAGAAGTACCATATCTTAGTGCAATCGGAGCACTTATGTATTTGACTAATAACACAAGACCAGATATTGCATTTTCAGTAAATTTATTAGCTAGATATAGTTCATGTCCTACAAAAAGACATTGGAACGGAGTTAAGCATGTACTCCGATATCTTCGAGGGACGATTGATATGGGTTTATTTTATTCTAACAAATCCAGTTTTGATCTAGTTGGTTATGCAGATTCTGGTTATCTATCTGATCCACACAAAACTAGATCTCGGACAGGTTATCTATTTACATGTGGAGAAACTGTTATATCATGGCAATCAGTGAAACAGACCATCACGGCCACTTCTTCGAATCATGCTGAAATCCTCGCAATTCACGAGGCAAGTCGAGAATGTGTATGGCTAAGATCGATGACACAACACATTCGTGAGACATGTGGATGACCTTCTAGTAAACATCCTCCAACAATATTATACGAAGACAACACAGCATGTATAGCTCAAATCAAAGGAGGATATATCAAAGGAGATAGAACGAAGCATATCTCTCCGAAGCTTTTCTACACTCATGACCTTGAAGAAAATGACGAGATCTCAGTACAACAGATTTGTTCGAAGGATAACTTGGCGGACATATTTACAAAAGCATTACCAACTACAACATTTGAGAAATTGGTTCACAGTATTAGGATGCGAAGACTCAGAGATCTCAAGTGATGTCGTCATGAGGGGGAGTAAATGTATTATATAAAATATGTACTCTTTTTCCTTCACTAGGGTTTTTATCCCATAGGATTTTTCC
This sequence comes from Trichosanthes cucumerina, assembly GCA_036507285.1. Lineage (NCBI taxonomy): Eukaryota > Viridiplantae > Streptophyta > Magnoliopsida > Cucurbitales > Cucurbitaceae > Trichosanthes > Trichosanthes cucumerina. The sequence goes on from CM071835.1 coordinate 101,601,525, forward strand.
CTAGTAAGGTTTTAACGAGGCATATATTATATAAATGGGCATTTAAACATGTGTATGATAAATGCCCATCCACATGCCATTATATCACCCATGCCATGTGGCAAATTATACTTAGACATAGTGTCCTCCATGTGTCCATTTCTCACCAATGTTTAGTGTCCAATTGTTCCACATCCTTCTTGCCATTTAGCCTATAAATAGTGGCTTATAGTGGTTTATGAAAGACACACCATTGGTATAATAAACCAATTCTCTTCCTCCACTTTCTAATTTTCTATTCATCTTCTTCAATTTTTGCCATAATTTTTCACTATCTCTTTATTTATATATATATATATTCTAATTTCCAAGCATTATTATTATCATTATCATTATCATTATCATTATTATTATCATTATTATTATATTATATTATATTAGTATTTAAATATTAGTAAAATTATACCCGATTTTCATCCTATTTTCACAAAACAAAATATTGAAAAATTTATGAACGAAAAATAAACAACTTTGGAAGTTGAACCAAGGTATAACTTGAGCTGTACCAAAAAAAAAAAAATAACGTTTCTTACGGAGGGGGAGTTATAAAAACCATCACAATTTATTGATATTGTTGAAATTACAAACGTTGAATCTAATTTTTGTCAACGTCTTCTTTAATTTATGAAGAGTAAGTAGAAATATTGGTTATTTATATATTTAGTATGAATTTTTTACTTAATTGTTCTATTTGGTTAATATTGACTTTATTGACCAAAGCTTTCATAGCTCAGTTGGTTAGAGCACCCGTTTAGTAAGCGGGAGGTCTTGAGTTTAACTCTCAATGAAAGCAATTTCTTTAAACCCTTTTTAACTTCAAGAAATTAGTTAGTTAAATGTATCATCAATTATTTATACTTTTGGCTTTTTTTTTGTTGTGCCCTACATTGTTACACCATCCATTTATCCATGTACTGTTGGTTTGGTTCATTATGGTTCCATACTTTCAAAATGTGTATTTTGACCCTTGTATCTTTAAAAAGTGACAAATTTAAGCAAAAAATAATATAGTTCAACTGACATATTGAATGTATTAGCGACCACGAGCTCAGTGGTTTGAATCCTCCAACCTCCCATTGTACTAAAAAAAAGTGACAAATTTAATCTCTATTTATAAAATGTAAGCGTAAATTTTATACCCAATGAAATCTTATTTAATAATAAATTTATGACTACATTTCAAGAAATTAATAAGCAAAATGTATATTTTTACACTTCAATATAAGTTTTTTCTTTTTTGATTGAATTGTTATCAAAACCAATCTTCTCCTAAAGAAACAATATGGAAAACTATTTATAGCCTCCAAACAAATTCTAAAATTACCCATGGTTAATTGAAGAGTTGTAATTCTCTTGCCCATCAATACTATAATCACCACTATCTAAATTGTAACTTAAAACATTAAATAAAATCTTTAAAAGTGAAAATTATAGAAAAACTCACCTTAATCTGAGAATTGATGTCTAATTAGCCAACCCCACTGTTTGTAACATCCCCAAAGTAATTGAAGTTGTACTTGAGTAATTTGAAGTCCTAGTTCGTCTCATTCTTAAGAAAGCATGAGTTGCACTTGAGTTCATTAAATACAACTCCATTTTGTCGTCATCTTGGACAACATATAAGGTACAATCCCGACATTCATCTTGAAGTCCTCGTGGCATGATTAAGACACATTGGTTTGTATCACATGCTAAAATTATAATTGAAAATTGAGAACAAAATAAAAATGATGAGACCAAATTGGTCACTTTTTAAAAGTATAGAGACCAAAATAAATATTTTGAGAGTACAATGACCAAAATTAACAAAAGCAAAAAGTACAAGAATTAAAATTGACGTTTTAAAAGTAGAGGGACTAGACTGTACTAAAACTAAAATACAAGAACATAAATAGTATTTAAACTATTTAAAAAATGATAATTTAAAAAACACCATATTTTCTCTCTCTCTTTTTATCTTTTCTTCTAAAACATTCCAAGCTTTCATAGCTCAGTTGGTTAGGGCACCCGTTTAGTAAGCGGGAGGTCTTGCGTTCAACTCTCAATAAAAGCAATTTTAGGACGATTGGAAGACAATTATCCTAATCGTTGGACTATGAAGTGCCCACTTTCTTCCAGGTTTGTTTATGAATTTTGATTAATAAAAAATTGACTTGGGTTTGCCGAGAGTTGAACTCATGTCTATGCCTAACCCTTAGACTACAAACACCAGGTGCTCATTTTACAAAGACATAAGTTTAAAATTTTATAGTTATTTTAGAGATAAACAGTTAAACATATTTAAGAAATATAGTTGTACTTTCTTTGAGGCTTGTTTATGAATTTTGATTTTTTTTAAAAAAAAAGAGACTTGCGTTTGTTGTGAGTCAAACCCGAGTCTCGTTGGACTACAAACCAAGTGCCCATTTCACAAAAAACGTGAGTTTTAAATTTGATAGTTATTTTAAAGATATGAATAAGTTAAACATGTTTAAGAAATATAGTTGTACTTTCTTGGAGACTTGTTTATGAATTTTGATTAATAAAAAAAATAGACTTGCATTTGTCGGGAGTCGAACCCAATCTATTACTTGGAATGCAATTATCCTAACCGTTGGACTATAATTGCCAAGTGCCAATTACACAAAAAACATAAACTTTAAATTTTATAGTTATTTTAAAGATATGAATCTTAAAGTTAAAGATGTTTAAGAAATATAGTTGTACTTTCTTCCAGGTTTGTTTATGAATTTTTATTAATTAAAAAAAAAAGAGACATGCATTTGTCGGGAGTCGAACCCGGGTCTATTGTTTGGAAGGCAATTATCATAACTGTTGGACTACAAACGCCAAGTGCCCATTAAACAAAAAACATAGCTTTAAATTTTTGTATTAATTAAAAAAAAAAGGAGACTTGCGTTTGCCTGGAGTCAAACCCAGGTCTATTACATGGAAGACAATTATCCTAACCGTTGGACTACAAACGCCAAGTGCCATTAAACAAAAAACATAATCTTTAAATTTTATAGTTATTTTAAAGATATGAATCTTAAAGTTAAAATGTTTAAGAAATATAGTTGTACTTTCTTCCAGGTTTGTTTATGAATTTTTATTAATTTAAAAAAAAGATACATGCGTTTGCCGGGAGTCGAACCCGGGTCTATTGCTTGGAAGGCAATTATCCTAACCGTTGGACTACAAACGCCAAGTGCCCATTGCACAAAAAACATAGTCTTTAAATTTTATAGTTATTTTAAAGATATGAATCTTAAAGTTAAACATGTTTAAGAAATATAGTTGTACTTTCTTAAGGTTTGTTTATGGATTTTTATTAATTAAAAAAAAAAGACTTGCTTTTGTCAGGTGTCAAACCCAAGACTATTACTTGGAAGACAATTATCCTAACCATTGAACTACAAACACCAAGTGCCATTACACTAAAATATAAATTTTAAATTTTATAGTTATTTTAAAGATATGAATCTTAAAGTTAAACATGTTTAAGAAATATAGTTGTACTTTCTTCAAATGTCAAGCGTTTGTAGTCCAATAGTTAGGATAATTGGCAAACACATTACTTTCTATCCACATATTTTTATATCAAAGTCTCAAAGTTGACAACTTCCATTCTTTATTTTTCTTACACATATTTAAACACATAAATATGCTATTTGGATAGCCATAAAGATGTCTACGATTTCCGTAAGGAATTATTTCATTTCGTTTTTTTTTTTTTAAATTTTGATTAAACGAATCCCCGGGAAAATTAAAATATTTTGATAGGCGCTTTAGGAAAAAAAAAATACAAATTTTTCTATGAGTGAGTTAAATGTCATGAGTTACTAATTATCGAGGGAGTCTAAACATTTTCTTAGAAAATCGCACACACAAAACTTAAATTTTATGTGTCGAATAACATTTGAGTAGCTCGTCTATAACTAAACGATTATATAATGTTGAATCAATTTTTTATGAAACAATTTTTTTCATAGTTATTTTTCTAACGAGCTTTAAACAAATGATATAGTTGATAAATTTTAAACTATTAGATAAAAGTGAGAATTCTAAAGAATTAAAATATTAAGATTATAAGCCATAATCATAACTCATCAGACTACAAAGCATCTACTTGGTCGAGAGGTTTGAATTCTTTTAGTACTATTTAATCCATCTACACTTAGCTTGATGGAAAAAGAATCGATTAAGCCTTGCAATATTTTAACTAACTAAAAAAACAGGATTATTGTAAATATCACCCTAATTATCAATTTATTAGATGACTATGAAAATAAATAAAATGTAGTTGATCTTTCTAAACAGCTAGTATTTGTAGTCCAACGGTTAGGATAATTCCCTTTTAAGCAATAGACTTGGGTTTGACTCCCGCCAAACTCATATTTTTCATATGTTTTGAAATGAAAAAAAGAGAGAAAAATTCCACGAGTAAAATCTGCCGCCGCACGCTGTGGGCCTAATCCACGTGTCCAATTCTCCACAGGCAGTCACTGTAACCAAAGTGACGGTCACTGTAACTCTAACATCTCTCTAATCACTCTCTAGCTATATAAGAATCACCCCCGCCCAGTCTTCTCTGTTTCTGATTATTTCTTCGAGAAAGAAAGGAAACCGAGAAATGGCCTTGAGAATCAACTGTTTATCTCCAGTACTTCTCCTTCCTCGAGTTCCAGATTCAAATTCCTTTGATTCTACAAAACCCGCTCGATTGTCTGTGTAAGTCTCAATCAACTTGAATTCATGTCGAACGATTTCGCAAGCAAAGACGGATCGATCTGTGTTGACTGTTTTTTCAACTTTTCTCCTCGATCAATCGATTTCGATTTCTTGTTTTACCGCAGGAAGGAAGATGAAGGATCGTGGAGAATCCGAAGCCGATGCGCTTTAGGTTTAGCGAGCTTGATTCTCGCAATCGGATTCCGCGACGTCTTTTTCGTCGGTGAATCTCAGGCTCTCGAATCGCGGCCGCCGCAACTTGTCGATTCGAGGCCGCGTGTGAAGATCTCGAGATGGAGCGAGAAAAGAAAATGCGCTCCATGGCGAGCCAATTCGCTGGAGATCATCGTGCCTGAGAATCTTCCAAGGCCGTCGCAGCGCCGGAAGTGGGAGGCAATTGCATTTACGGATGTGGAGAACGCTCCGGCAATTAATCAAGTAATTTCTTCTAAATTTGGCTCCAAGTACTGTTTCTCTTTATAAATATCTATCGATTCGTGTAGTGTAAACTGTAAATTGTAAATTGTAGATACTTTGTTTGTAAATTGGAAGTCGTTTTTGTCAATGGCTTCAATGGGGATCCGCTGAGCGCCAATGATCAACGTGAATAATTTTCGGTAATAGGCAAAATTGAACAAAAGATTTGAAATATAAGGCAGTACAGATTGGCATTATTCAAGAGACGTTGTTGTAGTACATGCAGTACAACCAGCGAGTATATTATTAGAAAACTTGGGCGATCTTTCACGTTGCTAGTTTGTTCTTGCAAGACGTCCAGGCTTAGGCAGCCCAATCATGTTTGGGCCGCTGCTCTGAATTACGATACCCAATGAAAATGTTTTTTTTAAGGCTCATTTCGATAAACATTTTGTTTTTAGTTTCTGGTTTTAAAAATTAAATCTACAAATACGATTTCTATCCATGATTTTTAGATTTTCTTATCTACTTTATATCAATGTTTTCAAGAACTAAACTAAGTTTTGATTTTTTTTTTTTTTTTTAAAAGTAGTCTTTTTGAAACTTGGCTAGAAATTTAAATGATGCCTCAAGAAATATGGATATCATTGTAGATAATATGAAGAGAAATTGTGAAAAAACAAGTATAATTTTCAAAAACAAAAAACTAAAGCCCCGTTTGATATCATTTGATTTTGCTTCTACCCATGGGTTTATATATTTTATTATAGACTTTGTATCTATGTTTTAAAAAACTAGGCTAAGTTTTGAAAACTAAAAAAAAATAGTTTTCAAAAACTTAATTTTTTTAGAATTTGGCTAAGAATTAAAATGCTTATGTAAGCTTATTGTAGAGAAATTGAAAAAAAAAATAAGCTTAATTTTTAAAAATAAAAAATAAAATAATTATCAAATGGGACTTAAATGATTATCAAACGAGACCTAAGCAAGTTACATCTCACGTCTGCTAGTGCTTGAAATAAGTGCTTATAGCAAAATAACTCTTTGGTTATAAGTATTTTAGTCCAATAGTGTTTAGTGAGCGGAGTTGAAACCAAACATTATAATAATTTGAGTGATCCACTAACATAAAACGGGATTTAAATGAAAATGTTTTTTTATCATAACTAAAATACAACGCTCCCTCGTTTAAGAATATATCCACACGTGAATACTTTTTTTTGGCAATCATTTTGTTGTAAAAATAGGATGAAAACTGGGTATAATTTTACCAATATTTAAATACTAATATAATAATAATAATATAATATTATAATAATAATAATAATAATAATAATAATAATAATAGGAAATAGGAATTTAATATTAATATGTATAAAATATTAATAATGATAATAATGTAAGTGCTTGGAAATTAGAATATATATATAAAATATAAATATGAGATAGTGGACTTTGTTGGAAAGATAAAATAACAATATATATTAGAGAAAGTGGGAGAGAATGAATTGAATTGGAGAGGAAATTTCACCAATGGATGTGTCTTACAAAGACCATTACAACAACTATTTATAGGCAATTTGGCAAGGGTGAGTTGGTACAATTGGACACCAAGCATTGGTAAGAGATGGACACATGGAGGACACTATGGCTATGGAGACTTTGTCATTTGGCATGAGTATTGAAGGGCACATTGCATGAGCATCTATTATGTGTAATATTTACAATATTCCCCCTTAGATGCTCATTTATATAAAATATGCCTCGTTAAAACCTTACTAAGGGAAAACCCTATGGGATAAAAACCCTAGTGAAGGAAAAAGAGTACATATTTTATACATTTACTCCCGACATCACTTGAGATCTCTCGAGTCTCTTGCATCCCAACATCGTGAACCAATTTCTCAAATGTTGTAGTTGGTAATGCTTTTGTAAATATGTCCGCCAAGTTATCATTCGAACAAATCTGTTGCACTGAGATCTCGCCATTTTCTTCAAGGTCATGAGTGTATAAAAGTTTCGGAGAGATATGCTTCGTTCTATCTCCTTTGATATATCCTCCTTTGATTTGAGCTATACATGTTGTGTTGTCTTCGTATAATATTGTTGGAGGATGTTTACTAGAAGACCATCCACATGTCTCACGAATGTGTTGTGTCATCGATCTTAGCCATACACATTCTCGACTTGCCTCGTGAATTGCGAGATTTCAAAGATGATTGAAGAAGTGGCCGTGATGGTCTGCATTTCACCGATCGCCATGATATAGCAGTTCCTCCACATGTAAATAGATAACCCATCGAGATCTAGCTTTGTGTGGATCGGATAGATAACAGAATCTGCATAACCAACTAGATCAAAAGCTGGATTTGTTAGAATAAAATAAACTCATATCAATCGTCCCTCAAGAGATATGAGAGTACATGCTTAACTCCGTTCCAATGTCTTTTGTAGGACATGAACTATATCTAGCTAATAAATTTACTGAAAATGCAATATCTGGTCTTGTGTTAATAGCCAAATACATAAGTGCTCCGATTGCACTAAGATATGGTACTTCTGGACCAAGTAGTTCTTCATTGTCATCTCGAGGTCGAAATATATCTTTCTTTACATCCAGTGAACGAAGCTCCATTGGAATGTTCAATGGATGTGCTTTATCCATATAGAATCTTTTTAAGATTTTCTCTGTATAAGTTGATTGATGAACAAATCTCCCATCTGCTAAATGTTCAATTTGCAAGCCAAGGCAAAATTTTGTTTTTCCAAGATCTTTCATCTCGAATTCTTTCTTAAGATATTCTATTGCCTTGGATAACTCTTCAGGAGTTTCAATTATATTTAAGTCATTAACATATACAGTTATAATAGCAAATCCTGACTAGATTTCTTTATAAAAACACACGGACATATTTGATTATTTTGATATCCTTCTTTCAATGAGATATTCACTCAAAGCGATTATACCACATTCGCCCTAATTGTTTTAATCCATATAATGATCTCTCATAACTTTATCGAATACAATTCCGAGAACTTGATTCATATGTTTTCGGTATTTTAAATCCTTAGGGATTTTCATATAAATGTCATTATCCAGAGATCCATATAAATACGTCGTGACTACATCCATTAGATGCATATCAAGTTTTTCATATCTGACAAAGCCAATCAAATATCTTAACGTTATTGCATCCACCACAGGAGAATATGTCTCCTCATAATCTAAACCATGCCTTTGCGAGAATCTTTGTGCAACAAATCTCGCTTTATATCTTGTGACTTCATTCTTTTCATTTCTTTTCCTTACAAATACTCATCTGTATCCCACAGGTTTAACACCTTCTGGTGTTAGGACTACTGGTCCAAAAACCTCACGTTTTGAAAGTGAGTTCAACTCTGCTTGGATTGCTTCTTTTCAGTTTGGCCAATCCTTTCTACGTTTACATTCATCGATAGATTTTGGATCAAAATCGTCACTTTCATGAATAATATCGTGAGCAACATTATAAGCAAAAATGTTGTCAACAATAATATCATTTCGGTTCCATCTTTTTCCTGTTATAACATAGTTTATAGAAATTTCATTATTATCCTCGAGCGTTTGATTTTCATCAATACTCTTTTGAGTAGTTGTATTCTGGATTTCTTCTAGAACATCCATACCTTTCATTGAATCATTTTGATTCTCAACTATTTTTCTTTTCCGAGATTTTTATCTTTGGAACCCATAGGTCTACTACCACGCTTACGGCGTGCTCTCGCACTCATTATTGACAACTTGTTCCTTTGGGATATCAATTTTGATGGAGCATTTCTTTCTTTGGTATATATGATTTAGTCACCCTTTTAGCATCTGTGAATGCATCTGGTAATTGATTTGTTATATTTTGCAAATGAATTATCTTTTGAACTTCAAGTTCACATTGATCTCTTCGAGGATCTAAATGAGATAATAATGATGCATTCCACATAATTTCTTTTTCCAACTTCTTAATTCCTCCCCCTAATGTTGGAAAATTTGTCTCATTAAAATGACAATTAGCAAATCGTGCAGTAAATACATCACTCGTCAGGGGTTCAAGATATTTAATAATTGATGGGGAATCATATCCAACATATATTCCTAACCTCCTTTGAGGACCCATCTTAGTACGTTGTGGTGGAGCAATTGGAACATATACTGGACATCCAAAAATTCTCAGATGGGATACATTTGGTTGTTGGTCATAAGCTAATTGCATGGGGGAATATTTATTATAGGCTACTGGCCTAATACGTAATAATGATGCAGCGTGCAAAATAACATGACCCCAGACCGATGTAGGAAGTTTAGCTCTCATAAGCTTGTCTTGCAATTAATTGCAGACGTTTTATAAATGATTCTGCTAGACCATTTTGTGTATGAACATGAGCTACAGGATGTTCAACACTTATCCCAATTGACATACAATAATTATTAAAAGTTTGGGTTGTAAATTCACCAACATTATCAAGTCGAATTGTCTTAATTGTATAATCAGGAAATTGTGCTCTTAACTTAATTATTTGAGCAAGTAATCTTGCAAATGCAAGATTTAGACTTGATAATAAGCATACATGTGACCATCTGCTTTGGATCGTCAATTAATACCATAAAATATCTAAATGGGCCACTTGGTAGGTTAATAGGTCCACAAATATCACTTTGAATTCGCTTCTAAAATGCAGTGATTCAATGCCCACTTTAATTTGGTGATGGTCTAATATTTAATTTCCGCGAGAGCAAGCATCACATGACAACTCATTGGATTGAAGAATCTTCGGTTCTTTAAAGGATGTCCATGTGAATTCTCAATAATTTTCCTCATCATTATCGATCTGGATGACCTAGTCGATCATGCCAAACTTTCGAATATTTACGGATTCATGAACTTCGGTTCATTGTTGCATAACTTTCGATTACTCGTATATGAGTATAATATAATCCGTAAGAAAAAGCGGCAAGTGTTTCAATATCGTTTTCATGTGAAACAATAGATGTGATATAGAGATACTCTATATTATTTTTACGATCGATTTCAACATGATAACCATTATTACGTATATATTTAAAATCAATAGATTTCTCTTTGATTTGCTAGAGAACAAAGCATTATTAATTGAAAATTTTGTTCCTCTACAGGCAAGATAAAACTTGCTTTTCCAAAACCTTTAATCAGTCTGTAACCCGATATAGTATTGATTTTTACTTCGGCATTGTCAATTTAGAAAAATATTTTATGTTTATGAGTATCGTAATGCGTAGTTGCGTGATCGCTGAACATAAATCCTCATTGCTCATTTTGGGTTACTCAACATATTGAAATTGTCCATATTTCTTCATTGATAAGAAAAGAAAAGCGATCACAAAAAGTCCTAAATATATATACGAAAACAAGGAAAAACATATTATAATACAAGCAGTACTTAATTATATATCTTCATACAAAACATCCTCTACTTGTTTGATTGCATCAATTTTCTCTCTAGGAGATTCAAAATAATCAGCCACATCAATATGCATCATATTGGAGTGATCAAACACATCATCTTCTTGAATGGCAAAATTCACCTCCACATTCTTCCCTTTTCGTTTTTCCTTCAGGGAAGCTTGATAGAGATCAACAAGGTGTTTTGACGTACGACAGGTACGTGACCAGTGCCCAGTCATTCCGCACCGGAAACATTTATGTTCATCACCTTTTGAACTTTTATCTTGTGGAGCTTTTCCTTTATGATCATCAGTTCGTGTGGGTTTCTTAAAATTATAATGCCCACCACGAAAATAGGTATTTCTTCCTCTATCGCGGTCCCGACCTCGACCATGACCACGACCACTCCGACCACGATTATTGAAATTCACACGGCATTCACTTGTGGAATGGTGTTGCTCGATTGGTCGAGATTCATGATTTTTCATTAATAGCTCGTTATTTTGTTCAGCCACGAGAAGACATGAAATTAGTTTTGAATATTTTTTTAAAGTCTTTCTCTCGATATTGCTGCTGCAAGAGCATATTCGAGACATGAAAAGTGGAAAATGTCTTCTTTAACATATCAACATCAGTAATTTTTTCTCCGCATAATTTTAGCTTTGAACTAATTCTGAAGAGTGCGAAATTATATTCACTTACTGATTTGAAATCCTGCAACCTCAGGTACATCCAATCATAACGAGCTTTTGGAAGAATAACTGTTTTTTGATGATCGTACCTTTCTTTCAAACCTTGCCATTGAATGTAGGGATCTTTAATGCTAAGATACTCTATTTTCAATCCCTCGTGAAGATGATGGCGAAGGAAGATCATGACTTTCGCTTTTTCTTGATTTGATGCATCATTTCCCTCTTTAATTGTTTCTTCAAGATTCATAGAGTCTAAATGGATCTCAGCATCAAGGACCCATGACAAGTAGTTATTTCCATTAATATCTAAGGACGCAAATTCTAATTTTGCAAGATTTGCCATAGTAATATTATATAAAAAGAAATTGTATTTACATTAGGAAATCAATCAAACATGCAAAATAACACTTTATTATTAAAAAAAACATGGCTTACCCGGAGGACCTACCTTCAGTGGAAAAATCGACAGAGCTTCATGCTGATAACGTGTTGTAAAAATAGGATGAAATTCGGGTATAATTTTACCAATATTTAAATACTAATATAATAATAATAATAATAATAATAATAATAATAATATAATAGGAAATAGGAAATAGGAATTTAATATTAATATGTATAAAATATTAATAATGATAATAATGTAAGTGCTTGGAAATTAGAATATATATATAAAATATAAATATGAGATAGTGGACTTTGTTGAAAAGATAAAATAACAATATATATTAGAGAAAGTGGGGGAGAATGAATTGAATTGGAGAGGAAATTTCACCAATGGATGTGTCTTACAAAGACCATTACAACAACTAGTAAGAGATGGACACATGGAGGACACTATGACTCACATGGAGGACACTATGACTATGGAGACTTTGCCATTTGGCATGAGTATTGAAGGGCACATTGCATGGGCATCTATTATGTGTAATATTTACAATACATTTTAATTTATTTCAAAACTATTTTGAAAAACACTTTTGCACACATCAGGGGAGTATTCTTTGAGTAGTTGAAACTACTTTCATGTTGTTAGACTATTCTTAACACATTACTTTTCATATTTCACTCAATTATTCAACATCATTGTTTTCTATTGTCTAACAAAATGTGACTACAAATATCAACAATTGACATCTACTTATTCTCTTAAGATCGAAAGTCCAAATCTCTTCATTCCATATTCTTTTTACTAAAAAAATGTTGGGTAGAAAGAACCTTTTCTAACTAAACAAATACGTATAATAAGAGAAATGCACACATATAAGCATGTGTTGAGTGCGATGATTATATTTATCCTACCCATTTTGTAGTATTTTATGCTATCGTAGGTAGTATATCAAGTAGATAAACTCCCTTGACGATTTGGATTGCATGTATTAATTTAGGTTTCTCTAGCTTAATGTTAAGTACTAGTTAATGGGATGAGAATTAGGTAGGAGCAGTGTTGGGGATGCATTCTTTCTCTATCTCTATTAAACAAAGAGCTCGTTTTTCTTATCTTAAACCTTTAGAGCCTATTTGGAATGGTGAGTGAGTTATAATAACAATGATTATAATAGTCTATTGGTTATAATAGAACGTAGAGTTGTATAACTTGTGTTTAGTATGTAGATTTATTTAGTTTGAATTATAATAGTTTGTGTTTTGAGTGCAAAATATTTCATAAGCTATTATAACACATATTATAATATGCATTTCAAACGTGCCCCTTCAAGATGTTTGTAACGTGAGTTATAATAGTTTATTGAATGCTCTACACTTCAAATACAAATTATTATAACTCAGACTAAATAACTTTTCATCATAAATACATATTACATAACTTCACAAACTATTATAACTCACTCATCGCTCCAAACCACCCTTCATTTATTTTACACGAATACTTCTTCGGGGTGGAGAAAGGTAGAGACTGACTCATTTGCATGCACACACCTAACCATCTTGCGTTATCTTATCATGTTATACATGTACATATACAACCAATATTTTTTTTCCTCTTTGAATATTTCACTTTATAAACCCATACATCACAAGCATGAGTTAATTAAAGGTCATTAAATCAAAATCAAAATTAGAATCCACGAATAGGTAGTTTAATTAATAAAACAAGAAATGCCTCAAAATAACTTCCATTTTTATAAGTACTGTAATAGTATGATTCAAAACACTTGTACTTAATTATTTCTCTCATTTAATTATAAATCCCAATTGTCATTTTCATTCCGAAAAGCCTATTAAATTGATAAGACTCAAAATTGGACCATAGAAAATACAATTACAAAAATGTCATTACCAAGAAAAATGTTAAATTACAAATATAATCTCTATAATTAAAAAAAAAGGTTAGAATTAGTCATTATAGTTGGATAAAACTTCATAAATAGTTCCTATAAAGTTTTAATCAAACTATCAAGACAAAATTCTAACTTTTAAGATCATAAAGATTAAATTTTAGCTTTCACCGAACCATAGGGACCAAATTTATAATCTAACCTAGAAAGGAAAAAGAATTTATGAAGAATATTTTTGATAAATATTAACTTGGATAATTCATTTAAATTACCATATTGATAACTCAAAGTTACCATGTATCCATGTGGCATGAAAGGGTAAAAGTACCATTTTAACCTTAACATCAAAATGACCAAAATACCTTGAAAGATAAGATTCTATCCATGATATGACATTGTATCTTATTAGGGGGCAAGAAAAGTAAGCCTTGTTTTCTCCCACTCTTCAGAATGGATAATATGTTAAATTTTAAAGCAAGCTTTGAAGCAACCAACTTCTTTTTTGCATCAAACAAATATAAGAGAAGCCCATCCCCTTAAGCAAGCAATTGACTGTTATATATGCTTAAAAAGAAAATAATGACAATGCTGATGAAACTGGACTTAACAACAATATTTTCTACTATAAATCTTTTTACCCCTTCAGTTTTGGCTACTGACCTCTTGCTGCATGATGTGAACATCACCTGCACAACCAGAATGGTGGTTGCCCCATTGCCAATTGCTGTGAACAAAAGACACGAGAATGGCACGGGCGGGATGGGGATGGGAAGAAAGCCATCGTCGCCTTAAGAGAGCAATTGACTGTTATTTGCAGATACAAGAAACTGACGACGAAAATGGTGATGAAATTGGAATAGCAATCCTACAACTCAACTCTCTTTTTACCGTTCAGCATTGGGTTCTACTGCGTGAACAGGTTCTCGAGTCTCTTTCGCTAGAACGCTGCGTGGACGATCACCTACAGCTACAGCCAGAATGTTGGTTTGTCAATTATTATGCATAGAAGGGATTAAAATGAACGTAAAGGAAAGATTACAGCAGAATTGCTAATAATATTACAGAATGGCATCATCATTCTTGGAAACAAATTCTAACAAAATAAGATCGTACTCTGAATCTTGAAAATCTGATAGCTGCAAAAACCCGAGACCACCAGTACCAATATATTTGGTTGTTAATCATACTTCATTAGTTAATCCAAACTTCTTTTAAGTTAGAATCACCTGTTTGCGGGATAAGAGTATCACCAACTCTTCGACCGGTGGATATCACACCATGATATAACTTCCCATGATACTCTTTAGATGATTCCTGGTCACTAGATATCCCAGTTACATTTAATTTAGGTGCTAAGGTTGTTGACCAAGAGCCCCCATTTGATCCAGCTAAGGCCATTATAATATCAGCCTGAAAATTATCAAGCAGCAACCACCAAGATTAATGGGTAATTAACAACAAAACAGAATTTCAATTTGAATGAAGTCCAAAATTATAGCTAAAACATCTTCATTTAGGAGATCAAACATGCATATATGGTTCTTCCTTCTAAAGCTTGGTCGGGTGCTCAAGATATGAACTCCCAAACGAAGTATTTTCTCCAACAAAGATATCAAACAAAACTTATACATGCTTCTTGGCTTGTAATTAAATGGTACGTTACTGATGTAGTTGCCATTTTATCGTAGCTAAGTCTCGATGAAGTATGTCGGATGGTATAATAAATATGTTATTAACCCAGATGGTTTCAAATGATGCATTTGCCATATAGGAAAGATACCTTGTTTGGAGGGACATCATCAAAAACATGAGCTTGACCACCATAGAAAATAGTCATCTGTCTGTTGTTAGAATCAAGTCCCTGCTGACTGTCACAATAGATTTAAACACGCAACACTCCTAATTTATCGTAGAACAATAGAAAATGAAAACTGTTCAGAATGATGTGCTAACTGGAATTTACCTTGGAGGATTAGAAGATTTGTATTCTAAAGCTTCAGTCTTGGATTTCTGCTTGTCACAACTCAGCAACATTTGAGATGAATGTCTCCCATCATGTCCAGCATTAATGCTGCCTAAAAGTCCAGGGCTTTTCATCCCAGTTCTAGATCCTTCATCAGCAGCAGACTGAGAAACACTGGAAGGAGCAACATTAAATTCTCTGGAAGAGTTAGAACCTACTCGATGATGTACACGAGGCACGAACCGACTCCTGAGTGGAGAATTTTGTGCAGAGCTCGTGTTCAACGGAATAGGCCTCTCCCATTTGGTAATACTGGGATTAAATCTAATGCCAAGAGAATGTTGTGTGAGGGAAGAAGAAGAAGCAATTCTTGGAGGCTGCATGCTGTGAACTGCCTCGTTATCGTTGTATCTTGGTCGATCTCCGCCAGGTCCAGTTTGTAGTATCTGATACGAGTTAAAAGAAAATCAGATCAAATGATTCATTAAAATCTTTTCACTTCCATGGAATGTGATTAAAGAAAACTAAAAGCTGTCAAAACCTTCACTGTATGTGACCTCTCAAGAGAGTCAGAAGCCACATGAGGAATTTGGTTTCTATATGACCCCATGAAGGCAGAATCTGGATTACTGCGTTTAATCCCTGCTATCCGATTACTATTTTCAGGTCCAGATATTTCATTCCTTGGACTGTAGAATGGAACCCCTTCAAGATAATCTCCAACCTGGTTTTCTACCAAAAATGAAGAAAGAACCGTGTAAATTTCACAACCAATAAGAATTCAACACTCAAATCAGACAGCTGAAACTTGAAAATAAAGGAAACAGCCACAAAAAGGATACAAGATCAAATAATATTAACAAGTTGAGTTCAAACTTCAAAGATAAAATCAAAATCAAGCTTCCAAGTTACTGGGTTCAGTTCAAGGAGAAATATACAAGCTGAATGAGATTTCTGGCATGAGTAGGGAGAAATTAACAATGAGAGAAGGAAGATTCTAGAAAAAACTAATTGTAGTTTCTATTTCAGAATAGCACACAGTGTTTAAAAACTGAGGGAAAAGAGAGTAGGGCTAGTCAAATGGAAAAGAGGCCTTTCAGAAAGCTTCAAACCAATGCTGACCTCAAAGAAACCAATCCATTACACTTTACAGTGACATAAAGAGCAAAAGGAAAGAGAGTTGCAGACAGAAATTCTACGTTGCAGGAAGAAAAATTGAATACAACTACGGAAGTCAACTTTATACCGAAAAGACAAGTTCACACATGAAAATCAATATTCTATAATCAAAAGCTGCACACTCAAAAGAACTTAACAAAAAATGAGCAAATACGCTCAATGAGGACCGGAAAACCATCGAGAAGACGATAATGATCGGAATATTCATCGAAGCAAAATGAAAACGGAAAAGATACAAAGTTTTTCAGGCCAAAAGGAGATGTAATTCAACAAAATCGTTCAAATAAAAAACAATTCACACTAAATGACCTAGAACAAAGCAAATTGAAGACGATGAATTGTTAACAAACAGACCAGAAGCAAGATCGGAGACAGCGGAGAGGAGTCCACGGCCGCCGCTAGAAGAAGCCAAGGCCGACGGCGGCGACGAGGCCTCCGATAGGCTAACATCTGGCGTCTTGGCGGCCAAGAGTACGGAAGCATCTTTGGTCCTAATGCCAAGAAAATCATGGAAGATCGCACTACCTAACTGTTGAACCTGGCTCGTACTCTTCTTCTCGCCATTGCTGAAGTAGCCAGCATTGGAATGGGCGCCTTGACGAGCCATTAGAGACAGAACCACAAGCATTGCCCCTTTACGAAAGCATCCATTTCACTCTGCATAAAGAGCAAGAGTGTAGAGAAAAACAAAGGACAAGAAACGCGATTTTTGAAAAGAAACATACAGAAAAAAGGCAAAAAGAATCAGAAGAGAGAGAAAAAAACTGAGAGAATCGGGCTCTTTTCTCGAGATAAAGCATCTAGAGAAATTTCCCGACGCCGGCGCCGGTGCTGGATTCGGTTACTTCAGTTCATCCGATTTGATTAAATAATGGGAAAATTCAGTGAGTTTGTTGGTTTGTGGCCGTCAATTTTGATGCGCACGAACGAAAATTGAACAGGCGTCGAGCTCATCAAAATCAAAATCAAAATCAAAAATCACATCGAGCAAGGAATTGGTTCAGAGAAATATCAATGATGATAAATTTGAAGGATGAGGGCAGCTTCTCCACTTGGAAAGAAAATCGAACTCAATCAAAAGTTGGGTTTTTAGTTGCAAATTTTTGTGTTAAATTTGGATTGGTTGTATTTAAAATAAAGTTGTACTTAGTTGCGTGGTGGAACCCATTTTTAAACTACAAAAAAAAAAATAATAAAAAATTTAAAAAATAAATCGGGTGCAACCCACAGTGCACCAAGTATTTTTCTTTAAAATATAAACAAGTCGACAAACCACTTTTTACTCGTAGTCGTAGGCTTGTAGCTTTATCTATTTTATGTTAAATTGTCAAAATACCACTAAATTATGAATATTCTTTTGATTATATCTCAAATTATATATATTTTTTTTAATTCTCAAACTTTGAAAATTGTTTCAAAACAACTCTTAAATATTTTTTTTTGTCAAATTTATGGACAAGAAATAATGTATTTGCATATGTATTGTTATAAACATAATATGCAAATACGTCATTTTTAGTCTATAAAAATTTTTCATGGGTTAATTTGAAACAAACTTTAAAGTTCAAAAATTTAATTAAACTTTTCAAAGTTTGGGTATAATTGAAACCAATTTCATAGGTCATAGGTATTTTTGATAATTTAACATTTATTTTACTATTACTATTTTTTTAAAGTTCGACAATTATAGATGTAGAGTTAAAAATATTGATTTTAGATATAATTGTTGTCTTATCATTTGAACTATACTTGGATTGACTACTTCTTACTTCGCTACTTTAGATAGAGTTGCGTACATCCATACTTTATTACATTAGAGAATTAAAATATTTGAACGATATTTCTATATACCATTGATATATATGTAATTAAACATTGATATTAATAATCAACCGTTATATCTAATATTATCTACTTAAGTATAGCTTAGGCATATATCCTCAACTGATGGGTTAAAGGTTCAAATCTTTTCCTGCTACATGTTGAACTAAAAAAAATTATCTCAAATATTTTGTCATAACAAAATATCATCGATTAGTCACAAGTATAAATATAAATTTTAATAGCGATATTTATAACTTATTTAAGAGGCGAGAATAATTAAATTTTGAAACCATTTTTATAAATTTGTTGGTTTACAGGAATATCTATAACACTTTATTGATAAATCTATATTCGTAAAATTGAGATATTGAGGTTGATATTTTAGTCCTCCGTTACAAACTTACACTTCAATCTCTCTTATTTTTATTTGCATTTATTTTATTTTTATAGCAAGAGAGTATTTGGATTTGGACCTCATGAGAAGATATTTTCCATGGATATTTATGTTCAAGTCAGAATTCCTTTTTATTTGTTGTTATCAAATTTGTACATAGTAGTTAATAAATTCGTTAATTAAAAAATAAATAAATAGATATTTTTCACGGATATTTATGCTCGAGTCACTACAACTTTCTTTTTTGTTTGGAAAAAATAAATAAATTCGGTAATTAAAAAAAAGTTAAATACTAAAGCCTCATGGGCAACATTTACAGAGATTCATCTCTGATCACAAATATCTAACCATTTAACCTATGATACTTCACATTTGTTTATTATTTAAAGGGTGATTTTAATTTTTCGTTTTTTCAACTTGAAGAATTTTCTATTATAATTCTTTAATTTTCGAAAAAGCTATTTTATTTTTGTCCCTAACTTTTTAAAATACATATTTCAACCTATAAACAAAAAAAAGAAATAACATTTTGATCTATACAATTATTTTTCGTTCAATGTACTGATGTCATATTAGTTGGTTGAGGCAATGTATAATAATAATAATAATAAGGATCAAAATGACACATTTATGAAAATTCAAGAAAGGGAGACAAATATCATATTTATAAAACAAATTAAGAAACAAAATAGATATTTTGAAAATTCAACTAAAAATAGAATACACCATCAACAACATAACTCAACTAACATCAAGTAAAACTTATGATGGTTCAAATCCCCTATCTCCAAATATTATTGTACTAAAAAAACTAAAAATAGAATATAACACAAGTATGAGATCTCGACCCGTAGGAATATTTTATGCATATAGTTAAAGTGACATTTTTTTCTTTTTTTTTAATTCAACAATTTGTAGGGTGAGAAATTCAAACTTCTAACCCCTAACTAGTTAAGTTATACTCAAGTTGGTAAAAATTATTGGGATAATAGTAATGATTTTATATCAAAACATGCTAATAAATTGTTTTAAATTATTTTATCTTTTTTCCCTCTCTGGTATTCATCCAAACCATACAATCTACTTGTTACAAAGTCAAAGGTCTGATAACAACCTGATCAAGTAAATAATAAAAACGAATTAATATACTTAAATAGTATACAAAATTGAGATTATTGAAATGATAGTGTTGATCCTATATCAAAACAAATAAATTGTTTTAAATTATTTTTATTTCTCTTTTTCGATGTTCATTCAAACTATCCAATCCACTTGTTACAAAGTCAAAAGTAAATGGGTTGATAATAACTCAATCAACTAGATTATAAATAGTTAAAATGAATTAATATCTAGCAAACTAAACTTATAATCGTTCAACATGAAAAAGTTAGAAGACACATTTACTTCCAAGAAACCGTAGGTTTGAATTCCAACTCCACAAGTGTGATGTCATATTTAAAACAATACGAGGAAACCATGACTTAACTACAACTAGACCCATAACACCACAAAGGTTCAATATGATAAAGTTAAGGAAATCTCTACTTGTTCTAAGAAGTCATAGGTTCGAATTTTCACTTTGTAGGTGCAGTGTAACAGTTAAAATAGTATGATAAAAACAATAATAAATCTAATAAAAATACAACAAACTAAACTTATAACAACACAAAGGTTCAATGAGATAAAGTTAAAGGGCACCTCTACTTCTGCTCAGAAGTCATAGATTCATTTTTTTATATATATATAAGAAACCAAGCTTTCATTGAGAAACAATGAAAGAATACAAGGGCATACAAAAAGTCATAGGTTCAAATTTTCACTTCATAGGTGTGGTGTAGTAGTTAAAATAATATGATAAAAACAACTATAAATATAATAAAAAAGCAACGCATGCCTCAACTAAAGATTGCTAAAGCTAATAGTTAATTGCACAACCAAAACTAGAATTAAAACCCTTTTAAAAGGTAGGAAAATCGTGATTTCGCCCCCCAATGAAATGGGTTGCTGTGTGTGATGCTTGAGCGGCAGGTGGATAAAGAACTTAAAAAGGTAATCTTACGAGGAGGTTGAGTGGATTCCACTAGCTCGCCGTCCCTGCAGATACGTTCTCGCCCGCACCTGTCTTTCTAATCTTAAACCAATGGCAGCGGCAGGCAAATTGACAAAGCTCCCCGTGACATTGTTAATGGACAATGATGCAATTCAACTGAGTTTGGTTGCAAAAGCACTTCCAAACATTTGTGCCTTTCATCATCATTCTGTTGAAAAACCTCGCTTTTCAGCAACCACCCACATATGTCATGTGCTTGAATTCAACACTCCCATCCTTGTTTTTGCTCTCATCAAGTGGTTTTTGATCCCTAGTGGGAAAAAAAAACACTCTTCAGATATGAGAGGATATAGAGATTGAGCAAAATGAAATGGGAAAATCAGAGCTGGGGTTTTGGATTACATTGTTGTTGTTGAAGTGCTAAAGTCGATCGGGAACCTTGTACTTTCCTTCCTTCGACAACTCGCTGTTGTCTTTCGAAGAGGCCTAATAATTATAATTTGGAAGAAGAGATTAAATCAAATGCATTAACGTTTTGTGAGTTCTGTTCTATATCCAAACATATAAAAACAGTCCTAAGTCTAACTGAATTTTTGCGAGCTGTTCGTTGAATATACGCTGAATTCGCACAAAGTGTGTTTATCCCATCACCAGATAGCTGCACATGCCAGTGAAATTGATTCATTTGCTAGAGTTTCTCCAAAGATTCCTATGGAGAAGTTATGTAGTGCAAATCATCTTGTGCTTAGCTAATGAGCAGTTATCTACCAGCAACAGCAAAATTTAAGTAGATGGATTTGGATTCAAACAGTCGAAGGGTTGGCTTTCTTCTTGATATCATCTATCAACCTATTTGCATTGAATACAGCATTTTCAGATGGACTTCTGCGTTTAACAAGCTCTCTAGGGTCTTTACAGACCTTCAGCATTTCAGACATTGCCTCAGCTTTACGCATAATAGATGTTCTTCTAGCGCGGATGGAATCAAGAGTTTGACTATATGTATCAGGTAACTTCTCTGAATGAGAAACCAAAGACATCATTTCTTGTAGCTTAGATGCCATTTTTGTCAACCCACGTTTCGAGAATTCATCATGCAATCTGCAGAAAGTTAGATATTGAGGAACAATTCCTCGACAAATCATGTGCTCGAATTCTGCAAAAGCTTCTTCAAATTTATGCATCTTGCACAGCAAATGAATTAACATGGTGCTTGTAGCCAAGTCCATGTCAAACCCCCTAGCCTTCATTTCATTGCAAACTTGAACTGCAAGGTTTAATCTCTCCTCTTCACATAACATCTTCAGCAACAGGTGATATGTAAGTTTGTCGGGCGTATATCCTGATTCAATCATTTTATTGTAAAGGTTCATACCCTCCTCAATTTTACCATACTTTGAGAAGAATCTGAAGAAGTAGTTATAGGTAGTCGGGGTCGGAATGAATCCTCTACTTATCATCGACTTGAGGATCTTGCTAGCCCCTGAAAGATCTCCTGCCTTGCAATAACCCTTGATAAGAGAATTGTATGTGGAGATCGTAGGGCCTTGCTCCAAAACCATGAACCTCTCCATCATTCCCAGTGCCTCCTTAAACCTCCCAGCTTCCCCAAGTGCATCGACTATTGGGTTATATATGATTGCATTTGGCTCAATACCTTCTCCCCTCATCTCATCCACCAACGCAATGGCTATTTCGACTCGACGCATTCGACAGTAGCCTTCTACAAGGGTGCCATATGTGACAACAGTGGGTGATATTCTGTTCTTCTTCATCTCAAACCAGAGCCTCTCAGCATGTTTGAGCTTTCTTGATCGAAACCATCCATTTAGAAGTATATTATATGCTCGAATTGATGGTTCAAAATTCGAATTCAATCCCCTTTTCCTATTGAAGTACTCAGAAGCTACCCTGACATGGCCTTCTTTGCAGAGGGAATCCAGTAAAATCTCGAACAACCTCTCGGAGTCAGTCCCTGAAATTGTTTCTAGGTTGCAAGCAAATTCAAAAGTTCGAATTGCGGGTTGAAGCATGCCTGTAGAAAACACCACAGACATAGCCCAAACAATTATTTATAGCTTGAAGAATCTCTCCGCTTGATTGAACACAAAAACCTATCCAACACTCGGTATTGAATTTCAATCAAGTGACATGCGAACGAGCGACAGTAGAAGAGGTGGAATCGAGATGAATATGAGCCTCAAATGGAATGGCAGATGGAGGTGATTTCCAAATTTGAATATGCATATTCTCGAACGGTTTAGAAAATGGAAAATCAATCAATTCCATGCATAAAAACAGGCATTGCTATGCCATTAGAAACATACCTGCTCGAGCGTACCGCCTGATCAATATCACGAAGACATCGACGGAAACCAAAGAGGATTCTCCATCTCCATGAAGACGACGAATAACCAGAGACCAAGCAGAATCGAACTCCCTCGATTTTGACAGCACGTTGATCACGCAGTTGAACAATGCCGCAGAGGGACGAAATCCAGGTTTCTTTGCAGCCCAGAGAAACAGCGAGTGTAAAAAATTGGGGGATGAGTCGAAATGATCAAACACAGCTTCCAACAGACTCGAACTGGGCACAATTCCAGTCCGGTCCAAAGCATCCTCGAGTGCTGCACCGGGTCTAACACCGCGATCGGAAAGGATGCCATAAATGGTAGAGAAGTCATTCAGGGCATAACTTGCTTCGGATTTCAAAGCAATGGCAGAGTTAGGGTTTGAAATCACGGCAGAATTTGATTGCAACGAACTGCTGGACTGGTCGGGCAGTGAAGGCCACTTTAAGAGGGGCTTTCCCGGCGTGGATAGCCATGAATGAGCAGACGAAGAGGAGAATTGCAGATCAGAAACTCGAAAACTAGAACGACGATTGTGTTCGATGCCGTTGAGGATCCCGTATACCAAAAGGCGAGGATTCTGAATGCGCATTAGGGTTTAAGGTTTGATACAGAGAAAATAGATGACTACGCCAATACGGCGACGATCCTCCGATGAACTATTCCGGTGGCGGCGCAAAGAAATTACGGTCTTGCGTCTCTAAAATGCATCTTCGGGAAATTTTTATGTAAATTTTACAAGGGTTAAATTCATTTTCACTCCCAATCCGAGCACAACGGAGTAGATTGTTGAACTCATAATAAAATAAATAATCATTTTCACTCTTAAACTTACGGGTTGTCCTGAGGTAACAAAAAAAAAATGCAGCAGTTATTTAAGTTTGAGGTAGAAATTTCAAACTATCAAAATAATAATAAAAATAAATATTTCCAACCTTTATTCAAATTTAAAGTCTAATTTAATGAAATTAAGATTTTTGGATGAATTGATATTAGATGTAAAATTGAATTTTATGTTTAATGATATTCTAAACTTTGTCGTGTATAGTAAGATTCTAAATTTTAAAAATTGTCAAATAGATCAATGACGTATTTAACAACGTTTAGGAACTGTTTGGGGGTTATAATAACTTGTGAAATGTAATCTATACTGAATATCTTTGCACCATAAAACACATATTATATAACTTTATGGACAACGATGTATTATTCTAACTCACCTAACGCATCAAACAATCTCTCTTGACAATCTCTTTTAGCGTACCAAACAATCTCTTGGGATGAGACTAAATAGAATATAGATATCAAAATTTAGAGACTAAAATTATAATTTAACTTTTTTTAGTTCGACAGGTAGATGTTTTGAGAATTTGAACCTTTGATATTTTATATTTATTCTTGCCTTAAATTACAAGTTTTTAGCCCCACGAAAAGTTTATAATTAACGTATTTTAGTTTTAGTTTTTTTTTAACCTATGTATTTTAGTTACACACTCTCATGTGGCATTCAACTAGCTGCTTTTATTCATTTGTATAAACAACCCATAAATAATATGATGTTAGGGTGCGTTTGGCGCGCAGAGTAGAGTTAGTTAAATTGAGTTGAGTTGTGCGGAGTTGAGTTGAGTTGAGTGCAGAAAATCTGTGTTTGGGGTGCAGAGTTGAGTTTAATTAGTTGAGTTGTGCATAGGTATTTTGGTGCAGTTTTTTTTTAAGATCAAATAATCAATTTTTATCTTACTATCGTTTTAAGATCAAATAATCAGTTTTTATCTTCCCATCATTGATGATACATTCATTTATGACAAAAGAATTAATGACATGCCATCAAATCTTATCTCTCATGCCCCCCAAAAATTAAAGTATACAAAAAATATTATCACTCACAAAATATATCTAACGAAATAAACATGAACTGTTTGTGGAGTATGTGTTCAACCAGTCCTACCAAGTATATGCAAGTAGTATCTCTTATTGGATTTTGGTGGGACTTGGAAGAAACAACTCGTCTTTTGCATGTCTGCGACTAAAGAGATCATCATTGGTCAACCCTTCTATTGCATACGGTTGGCCTACAACATTTTTACGTCTAGCGGATTGCATTTCATATTTTTCTTTTCTTAATCACTCCTTTATAACCTTTTTTTTCGTTTCAGCAACGGAACTTACGGATAATTCAACTTAAACCCCCTATTTTTTTGTAACCCCGTAAAATCAAATGATTTAATTGTACTTGATTTAAATTTGAATTTTTTGATAATCAGATAAGAATTATGAATATAGAGATTTTTTAGAAAAGGTGTTTCAAAGTTTAAAAAGGATTATGATTTATGTTATAAAAAAAAGAAATCAAAAAAGGATTAAGATTTCTTTTTTTAAAAAGGAGGATTAGGATTTCATTTCCTAAAAAATAGGATTTTTTTTGTTCTAAACAGATTAGGACTTTTTGCTATCTATTTAAACTAGAGTAATTGCAACTTAAATGATGCAGTTCAAAACTTTCTCTTCTTCTCTTTCTCTTCGGACCAGCGCGGGAGGTCGTCGGACCACCGCTGGAAGTCGTTGGACCACCGTCGGAGGTCGAAAGGGAATCCAAGTTTAGGAAAATTGGTGGTGAATTAATTTTGTGGGGAGATGTAAGGTGAGAAAATTGGGGGAGATATTTAGGGAGTGGGGAGTTGAGAACTCAACCCAACTCAATGGCCCAAACAATAAATTGGGTTTTTTAAACCAACTCAACTCAACTCATACCATCCATCCAAACACACCCATAGTTATTTAAATGAACAACATGTTCGATATGATCACAGTTCAACAAATAAAACATCTTTATTTTTTTTTTCTCAGAAATCGTATAATCCAATATTCTAAAAAAACAATGTTACGAGCAAACGTATTTAATTGTACATCTCCAATTTTAATGTTAGTTCTACTAGTCGTATTTACCACATAACAATAAAGTTGAATCTTGATTGTAATTTATGAGCTTTGATAGATTTATTAAACGGTCAAAATTATGCATCAACCTGTGTTTAATTATGTGCAAAATTTGACTTTCTTTGAAATTAGTGAGTTAATGAAGATTTTCATGTTTTTTTGGTTAAAATTAGAGAATGACTTTAGTGTGGATAAAATTGTAATACTTGTCTAACTTTAAGCTTTAATTATAGTCAAAGTGCGAGCATAACTTAAATGACATAAAATACGTAACGTCGATCTAGAGTTCATAAGTTTTGAATCCTTCCCCTCCCATTTATTGTGTTAACCTAAAAGAAAAAAAAAATTAAATTTGATAAAATTAAAATATTATAATAAAAATTGATAAAATATTGAATGAGAGAGTGAAAAAAAGGTTTTTCGTCGGGTATTGACATTAGGAAAAAAAAGTTAAATTTGATAAAATTAAAATATTCTAACACCAACCTTAGTTTTCAAAATCAATGAGAGAGTGAAAACAAGGTTTAAAATATTGATAAAATATTGATATTGATAGAAATGTCAATATGTCTATAGAAATTTAATACCATAGAGTAAAAGACAAATATTAAAAATTCTTATAAAATCAATAATGAGTCGGACATGCCCCATTATTTTCTCTCCCTCTTACGTACGTAAGTCATCCTTCAAAGAATTTATTTTGGTCCCATCGAACTTGATTTTGTCAGATGATATAATTTAATTCAATCACGAGCGTATTGGACCTATTTTTTTCCTTCGAGTTGAATATTATTGTCATTGTAAATACTCATTTAATATTTCCTCTCCTTTTATTGAAAAACGACGATAGAACGAATTGTTTCATTTCGCAATCACGGGAATTTATTTATTTATATTTATTTTTTATCATCTTTTATCTGTCACTTTAAATATCGTCCATAAAAATAAACACATTCATGATCATCTCATTGAATTTCTTTCATTGTTTCTTTTAAGGGTTCAGAATAAGAGGTGGGAATTTAAGCTTTCTTTAAAAATACAATAAAGGTGGAGGTGCAGGAGGAACATCATAAGTGTTTTGTATTAAATGATTTGGTCTAAAATTTTAAGATATATTTGAAATGTATGTTATAATAGCATGTGTTGTAATAGTGTGTGAATAATATTGTACTTAATGATACAAAATATTATAATTCATATTAAATAACTTTGCATCATAAATATAAATTATATAATTTCACATACTGTTATAGCTCATTTAGTGCTCCAAACAACTCCGTAAAGGTTGTTGAAGACATGAGTTCTAATAGTATGTGAAATACTTTATACTCTAAAGTTTTGAGGTATAATTCTACTAATCATATTAATTTGATGAATGATTCAACTTGTTATTTGATTGTCAATTTCAGCATTATTTAGTTCAACAACGTTTGTAATAGGGATGTGTAGGTAGAAATGTAGAATTAAACCTCTAATCTCTTAGTCGATACTAAAATATATGCCAACGTTGAGCTAAGCTCATTTCGGTAATTGCCAACATTAGCATGACTCGTTGAATAAGACATCATGTACAATTTTAAAGATCGTCGATGGTTTGATCATTCGCCCACGACTGTGCAACGAAAAAATTGTACTTTGGTGGTAGGTTGTTGCACGTTTTTTTTTTTAAGTTGCACTCGTAGATGACCTAAAACGTGGGCTTGGCTATGAAAGTGAATTTCACACCAAACCAATCCCGTGCTTGAATGGACCCTAAAAAGTTCTATCTAGTTTTATGATTTATATTTTTACTAGTTTAGGATATGTTTGATGCCAACCTCACATTTGTTATTGCTAAAATCAATTTTCTTTCTAATATTAATGTTTGACAAATGTTGAAATTGATTTTGGAAAAGTAAAAAATCATTTACAATTGATTTTCTAATAATTAGTTGACTGGTGATTTTTTGTGGGGTGATTGATCGGGAATCACAAGTTTTTTTAGTTTCTCTCTTCTCTCTCATCTCCATAGTATGTGTTTAGTTGGGTGATTCAACAATGTGGTTTTTATTTTTAATTTTTTGTAACATTTATGGCAAGTTGTTGCCATTTTTTTTTTACTATTTTTTATATATATATTGTCAAAAAAGTAAAAAATTATCACCCTCATTAGATTTGTCAAAGTCTACTTTTGATGCAACAACTTTTTTTTTCTCATGATTATTTGTTTCTGTTTCTGCAAGTAAAAGGAATATATGAATTTGTATATGATTATTTTGTTAACAAAAATGTCATTTTATATAATTGATAATAATAATACTACTATTTTTTTACAACATATGGGATAAGGGATTCAAACATCTGAGCTCTTGGTCGATAATATATATTTTATGCTAGTTGAGTTATGTTTATGTTGACAACTACTAACTCTTTAGACAATAGTGACATTGAAAAATTCAACCATTTAATAGAAATTGAATGTACAATGGTCATTTATTATGGTTATTCTAGATCAAGTGAAATACATGTCTTTCGATTTTTATTTTGATATTTATGATGTGTTTTTACTTAACATATTAGTCATGCATTAACAATAAAATAAATGAAAATTAATAATAAAAAAATAAATATTTATCATAATTATTTTGTTAAATATTTTATTAAATATAAAATATCATATTTAGGTAATTTGGTAATTCTAAAATCACTTTTAAAACCAAACGTAATAATTAAAATTCACTTTTAAATATAGAAAAATCAATTCTGAAAGTTTGAAACCAAACATCAATGCAATGGTATGGAAATCAATTATAAATTAATCAATTATGCTATAATTGTTATTTCTAACATCATTCCCAAACATTCACTTAATCTACTAAAAACTACATGACAATGAAAAGAACTGAAGTGGTAGCTAGGATTGAATATGGGTTAGGTTAGCTTGAACGATTTTTTTATTTTTATTTGAGGATTGGTTATTTGAATGACCATTATTGCAACCCAATCCTATATTTGTTACTTTGGTTGGGTTATTTATTTTATATAATTTTACTAATTATTTAAAATAATTTTTACTTAAACTAATAACTAAAATCACATAAAATTCAAAAGTTCATAACATTTTAATATTCTCTATAGTTATAGGTGAAAAACATTTCACAAATAATTTATTTATAAATATGTATGTATATATATATAAACACGAATGGTATATAATTACAGGTAGGTTCAGGTCAACCTAGGGGTGTACACGGGTTGGGTTGAAGGGTTTTTTGGAACCAACCCGAATTTTCGGGTTGGTCGGGTTGACAACCCAAATTACCCGATTAAGGGTTGCAACCCAACCCAACCCAACCCTATATTTTGGGTTGGGTTGGGTTGGGTTGTCGGGTTGATTTTTTTTTTTAAATAATTTTTTAATGATTTAAAATAACTTTTTTTGAATTTATAACTAAAATCACATAAAATTCAATTATCAAACTTCAAAATTCATAACATTTTAATATTTGTTAGAATCCTAGAAGAAAAATATTAAAATTGACAAATAATTCATTTATAAATCTATATAAAAATTAAAAAAAAAACATAAATTTTGGGTTGGGTCAACCCGAGCCTAAGAGGGTCAACCGAGAACCGACCCGAAAATTCAGTTCTCTAAAATTCTAACCCAACCAAAATCGAAAAAAAACTTAACCCAACCCAACTCTTATAGTTTGGGTTGGGTAGTCCGAGTTGCTCGGGCTACCGGATTATTTGTACACCTTTAGCTTAAAAATGTCAACCCAATAACCGATCCAAATTTTTTGTTATCCAAAATTATAACTCAATCTAAATGGAAAAATGTTTATAATACCGTCCAATCCTCACGATTTGAGTTAGATAATCCAAATGGTTTGGGTCACCAACTTATTTATACACGACCACGTAGGAAGTGTACGCTTTCATGTTGTTTTTAAACATCTAAACCATCGATAATTTTTTTGGTGAAATTATTTAAACACGTAGGAAGTGTATTCTTGTCAAATAATATATGTTTTATTTATTTTCTTATTTTAATATATATATATATATATACATTTGTGTATATTATTTCAGTACTTCAAAACATTTAAACCATGTTAATGTGTGATATTTGAACTTTTCAATTTTTACTAAAATTTATTGTGCTTATATTTTAGTCGGGGTCTCTTTAAACCAATTATTAGAAAGTAAACCTGACATCTAATTTATTTATTTTTTGTTTTTCTCATTTGATGTAATATAATTATTATACATATTATAGGTGAATGAGTTCTAATTTGCCCAACTACTATAATAAAATATATATTGCATAATCTAAGTTTCAAAATATTCGTTATACTAAACATAGTTCAACTAGTTAAATTTATATTATCGATCAAAATGTCAAATGTTTAAACCATCATTCTTACATGTATTGTTGAACTAAGAAAAATAGTGTAGATTTGTGATTTATTGACCAATATTGATGATCCACACCAAATATAAAAAATGTTAAATTACAAATTCGATGGTTTAGTTTGGATAACGTTTAAATTTAGTACCTATAATTTTAAAAGTTGGAATTTTAGCTATACGATTTGATAAAATTTCAAGGACTATATAACTTTTCTAACGGTAGAAATCAAATTTATAATTTAATTTATAAAAACACAAAATCTAAATAGATATAACTTAAAAGCAAAATGAAATAAATATATTTTGATTGTACAAGTTAAATAATAAATTTGGTCATTATCATTCTAAATGTTTCAATTTAGTCATCATATATGATTTACACTAAAATTCAATTTGGTCGAAGGTGCAATTATAGTAATTACCATAATTCATGGATAGTTTGCATAATTTGCCCTAAGAGTATTAATCTAATCCACACAATTTGACCAATAATCACAAATGGTTTTATCAATCTGAAAATCTCACTATATATATATATATATATATATATATATATATATATATATATATATATATATTTAATAATTATAGTTAACTAAATAAAAACACAACAATTCATCAATCCCATCAATAAAAAACTCGTCACACATCATGCAACATAAGAGTTGAGCAAAAAAAGACAAAAAATCGATCAGACCGATCAAAACCGACCTCAGTCGATCGGTTTATTGAAGGTGTCGAACGAAGTCAGTTGGTCGGTTTGGAGAAAAAACTACAAACCGACCAAACCGAACGAATTGACTAACAAATATATATATAATACTACTACTATTAATAATAATAGAAAACGGTAAAAATAATAAAAAAGGGTAAACATTTTTAAATATATTTTTAATTAAATAATCAAAACAGTAAATAATTTAAAAATAATAAATAAATATATAAACCGACCGGTCGATCTGTTTAAGGCCAAACAATATATATATATATTTTTTTTAAAATCGACCGAACCAATTCTGTTCGGGATCGAAAACCGATCCCGACCGATCGATGATCACCTTTAATGCAACACCAACAAAGACACCCATAATTCAATTAAATTAAAATATTAACTATAAAAATCAAATTGAAATCTTTAAAACGACAAAACCGAAGGTATGCTCAAATCATATCATTTAAATTCATAATTCGTCTCTTGAGATCCGAGGTTCAAATCTCCTATCTCCTTACCATAAATTTGTTGTACCATAAAAAAAATCATAATCTAAATTAAGGGTGTACATAAGCCGGGTTGGGTTGGGTTGACGGAGATTTTTGGACCAACATTCCTTCAACCCAACCATCCTATTCATGAGAGTAACCCAACCCAACCCAATATTTTCGGGTTGGGCTGGGTTGGGTCACCGAGTTAATTTTTTAATTATTTAATTTTTTTTCTTTAATTAATAACTAAAATCACATAAAATTCAAATATCAAACTTCAAAATCCATAACATCTTAACATTTTGTTAGAAGTTTAGAAGAAAACATAAGAAATTGACAAATAATTCATTTATAAGTATATATTTAATTAAAATAAAAATTTAAAAATATAAATTTTGAGTTGAGTTGGGTTGGGTCGACCCGAGCCTAAAAGGTCCAATCCGAGAACCGACCCGAAATATTCGGTTTATCTGGGTTGTCCGAGTTGGTCGAATTACCGGATTAGTTGTACACCCATAATCTAAATTATGTTTAATAATCAATTTAATCTTTAAATTTTAACATTGTGCTTGTATTCTAAAAAAATTCATACCATAAATTTCATCCCTAACAAAAACATTTTAAAAAAAGGTAAATTATAAACGCAAACAATTTTTTTGAAAACATAATTTCTTTTAGTTTTAAAATTTGGCTTCATTTTTTAACAAATATAAGAAGAAATTTAGGTAGAAACTCTACTTATAAGCTTAATTTTTAAAAATGAAAAACAAGAAATTGAAGTTTGATAACCATTTTATTTTTGAATTGTATTTGTTTCTAATCACCCTCTACAAAAAAAAAAAAAAAAATCATATTTCTTAATAAATCACTCCAAATTTTAAAAACAAAAATTTTAAAACTATATATATTTTTTAGTTTTTAAATCCCGAGTTAGGTTTTGAAATACACATAAAAAGTAGATAAAAAAAATTTATTAGTGAAAATAGTACAGTTAACTTTTCAAAAACTAAAAATTTAAAGATAATAATTTTCATTTCTATTAACAGGGTGGGAAAAGAACTGCATCGGCAGTCTGGCAACTGGCAAGCAACATTCTCGAAGTCAAGGAGACGAAAAATAAAATTGCATGAGGATATATTTAAATACATAATTTTTATAATATAAACTTATTGCATTTATTATTTAAATATATTTTTTTAAATGGAAGTTCAAACTGTACCTTCATCCCGCTCACGCTCCATTGACGCTCCCTATTTTTCTCTCTCTCATTTCTCACTCTCTCTCTGTCCAAAGCTCAACTTCTCCCGCTCATTCTCTGTATTTCTGCTGAGAGCTCTGCAGACCGCCATTGGAGACCGTGGAG
Source organism: Trichosanthes cucumerina (assembly GCA_036507285.1). Lineage (NCBI taxonomy): Eukaryota > Viridiplantae > Streptophyta > Magnoliopsida > Cucurbitales > Cucurbitaceae > Trichosanthes > Trichosanthes cucumerina. Next base: position 101,634,792 of record CM071835.1, read on the forward strand.
CTCTCGTCAGAGCCGTAAGCACAACATTTGCATTGTTATATTTTGATTATCGATTTATCTGATCTCTTGCGCTCATTAACGAGTATTTATTTTTTGCGTTCGAAAGTTTGTTTGGTTGTTTTAGCGGTTTCGAATATCTGATGAATGATGATTGTTGTAGACGTTTCGATTTACTTGTTTTGGTGCATGACGTGGATCTTCAACGCCGATTTCCGTTTTATTTAAGTCTATTCAGAAAACTAGCTTGCGCTTGATGCTTTGGCCTTTGTCTTGCCGTTCAAATTTTGTGGATTTTAAAGCGCACTGCATGATTTCTTGTTGTTGCATCCATGTTCTTCGTTTTGGAGGCGGAAATTTGATTTATTAAGTTCTTGGAAGCGTGCGTGATTTCTTCTTCCCTGTTTCATGGGCGGCGATATCGAGAGGGTTTGTATTGGGTGGATGGAAGGAGAGGAGAAATAGGGAGTTTTGTACGGTTACAGGATGAGAATAAACACACTAGGTTTGCACCTCGGGCTTTTGTGTTGTCTATTGTTTACTGTAGTTGTAATCTATGTCCGTAAGTTTCTTTGAAAATGTAACAGGAACTCCATACTATTTTTCGTTACCCTTCACTTCGACTGTAACAGCTTTACCACTGAATTATGGGTCGAGTGTTATAGTAGTTCTGCACGTTTTTCAGATTTTTCGCGATAAGTTTTAGAGGTGAAAAGGGTCTTACGCTATGGCTTTTCCATAAAGTTTTCAATCAAGCATTACATGTTATTTCATTTTCTGACATAGCCGCATATCATGCTTGCTTTTTCTGGATTTTCATCTGTACCTCTACTTTTCATTATTTTCAGCTTAGCGTCAGTTCTTACCCAATTATTTTGTGTTGGTAATGCAGCTTCAATGAAAATGATTTATGATCTACTGTAATCAACCGCCGGTCTCCAAGGCAGTAAAAAATGAGTAGGGAAAACGCTACTTTTCAAGTTGAAGAATGCTCTGGCAGAATCACGAGGGCACGGGCAAAAGAGCTAAGCGAATCAGGAGGCATTCTGTGCTCCTCAAAATCTTCTGGAGTTCAGAAGCCTATTCTACGAGCTAACTCTAAAAGAATGGCACCTGATGATATTAAGATTTGTTCAATTTCTTCCAATGGCCTTCCTAATAAAAGAAGAGCAGTGCTCAAGGACGTGACTAACATTTCCACCACAGGTTCTGATAAGAACTGCGGCAATGCTTCTAATACCCAGGTGAACTTGAATCTTAGATTTTTGTTTTGTCGTTCCTTTGAGAAATGTTGATGTGACTCATGCTGGAATTGGTGATATAGGCAATTCTTTAACTGCTATTGACCACGGTTTGACAGGGGGCCAAACCAACTAGAAGAGTTTCTGCAAAAGCTAAGGCAAATGTGTCTTTAAGTGTTCCTGTAGAAATTCTAGGAGCTGAAGAAGATGCAAACACAAGACTAGCTGAGGATTTATCTAAAATAAGGGTGGTAGAATCACGAGAGGTCTCCTTACGAGAAAATTTAGACGAAAAAGAGAGAACAATGCAAACTATGTGTCAGACCAGCAGAGAATGTGGAGTTTCGGATATGATTCTCTCTGTATCTTCAGAAGAATCTATCCCTCAGCCAAATGGTATACAACATTTCTCTAAAATTAATTTTGTATAAAGATGTCTTTATTGGTGAACCGAACCATCAAGTGACCATATCTGAATGCATTCCATATGTAGGTCTGCATAATCCTGTTGTTGGAGCATGTTAGCTTGCTTATCTATGTTCCATGAATACAAAAACATGTTATATGCTTCGGCAAATTACCATGGTACCCTGAATCAGAGAAGTACTCCGTGCAGTATTTCAATAATCTGACCATTAATCAATCTAATTGTACAAACTCAATGGTAGTGAAGAATTTCCAGGCCACTGCCCTTCAAATATTATATAATCCTCATACTGGGGAATAACACAACTCCTGAACTAAAGAAGCATGCATGCTATAGAATTTTCTTCTAATGACATTTTGTCATGTGTTGATAATTTTAACGATTCACTCCTCAAGATTTTGACCAAATGAAAGGTTACTCATACCCCACCAGGCATATTAGTGTGGAATAGTATTAAAGAAATTTGTATTATACTAACATTCCTTCTATGTTTTTATGGAAATATGTTGGACTGTGAAAGGTTTATGACCTGAAAAGGAGCTTGGAATGAATTTATGAGCCAGATGTACTTTTGGCTGATTTCTTATATTCTGTTTCTAACTGCTTATAATTTCTAATAGAGTAGGCGCAACCTGGTAAAAGGCTATGTTATTTCAGTGACTTTGTAATTGTTGTCTTTGTGCACTATGGTTTGAACTTTGAAGAACAAACAGTTCGTTTTAAACTGTTTATTCTTTATTCTTTCTTCTCTTGGAAAAAAATCTAACCTACAATTTGATGTCATTCCTTAGTATAAGTGGTTTGCTGCAAGAATTGCAGTGGAAGTAGGATAATTTTCATTTTTTACTGTCCAAGTCAAACTGTATCTAAAATGTCTGTGGAGAACAACTAATTGGCTTGCTGGAAGCCTGGAATGTTTTAGTTTTGTAGGAAAATTGAACATAAAAAATTGGTTGGAAACATGACCTTCATGTAGTAAACTGTCGATTAGTCATTCTACTAATAGGAGTCCCAAATAATGATCATGGTTATTGGAAAATTTTTAAAAGAGCCGCATATTAACGTAGTATATAAGCATTGGTCTTGAATTGTCAAGGAGTGACAGTGATACCATTGTAAAAATTTGCAGAAAAATTTATGGCACCTGAACAATCGGCAGCATCAAATGATAGAGGCATTATAGACATTGATTCAAACTCCAAATGTCTTCAATCATGCAGCATATATGCTCCAGACATATATGACAGGATACGTGTGACGGAGGTTTGTGTTAAGGACCCTGTTCACTATTTGCCATAGTTACATTAATCAAGTTAATACAGATGCCGTATTCATCTTAGGCCATGGGCCATAATTAAACATGTTATACAGTCGTACATTATTTAAAATATAGACTAGAAGATGCCCTGCCTTTTATTGTCTCTTTCACTTTAAAGTGGATTTTCTAGACTATGAAGGGAAATATGATACTTCTGAAATTATTAGGACTCTGCTGAATTTGTTCTTCGAAACAAATACTTAAGATGTTTGCAGTTTACATAAAAATGGTTGACTGACGCTTTTAGCTCTTAAACAACACCAATACTTTTTTTCAACTCTTTTCAGCTTGATCAAAGGGCATCAACCGACTATATGGAACAGTTGCAGAATGATATCACTGCAAACATGCGAGGAATACTGGTTGATTGGCTTGTAGAGGTTCGTTTCATCACCCTTTGACCAAATTAATATGTTATATTGATGGACTTGCTTAAAGACACCAAGTTGACAATAATCCTTTTAAATGGGATAATAGAAAGCTTTAAATGCATTTTTTAGTTAATTATTTTAATTTAATGTTGTTCACTATTAGTTTTTTACCATTACATGGCATATTAGACTATAATTTGTGCTGTTGTTCAAAACATTATATTTCCTTCTTGTGTCCTGAGGTGGTTTTATCTTAAATACCAATTTTCTGGGAATAGTTTGACCATATTCTTAACTATAATTCAGAAGAAACAAACTATGCACATGCTCCATAAATTTATTTTGAGTGTTGATCATCGCAAATGATTGCAGAAACATTTTACTTCTTGAGATTTTGTTCGGAAATAGAAAGTTTATATTGACACCAAGTCACGTTGTAAAGTTATAATTTTTCATGGTTATATGAATTGAAAATTTTATATTCTAGTTAAGCTAAAATATTTTGTCATGTTAATTTTGTTGGTGATCAATTGTTTTTTTTTCCTCCAGATTTCTGAAGAATATAAGCTGGTTCCAGATACACTCTATCTCACTGTGAACGTTATTGATCGGTTTCTCTCTCAAAATTATATTGAAAAAAAGCGTCTACAACTTCTCGGTGTTGCAAGCATGCTAATTGCATCGTAAGTTTTGACCAGAGTTCGAGTGCTAATTGATAGTTCAAATTATCTATTGTTTGTGAGGGAGGGAGTCAAAAACTGTATGCCTTTACACATTTGGGACTTATAGAAATGAACACATGTAGATGCATTGTTATATAAACCATTATTTATAAATATAGCATAAATAATATGGATTAGTACTTTCATGGATTAATATATTTTCCCTAAATGCTTAGATTATTTCATTGAATTAAAATTGAAGGCATCAAAATTTGACAATATATTTCTGATGTTGTAAACTATAAAAAAAAAACATTATAAAATATCATTTTTACCATGGTACTTAATTGAGCTAGTTTGTTTGAACTTTTAACTTTTAAGTTCAAGTGTTAACTTTCATCCAATTGTACTTGAATTTAAGTAGAATAAAGATTAAAACATTACATTATGATCTCTGATTGTTTTAATCTGAATACGTTGTTCATATTAAAACACTCTGTCCATGCTTCCTATTTCCTAATGATGACGACTGTATTTCATAGTACCAGAGACAATACCGAGTCATTTATACAATGTACATATATTATACTCTAAACATAGTTTCCTTTTACTTGAAGAAAATATGAGGAGATTTGTGCACCGCGAGTGGAAGATTTCTGCTTCATTACAGATAATACTTACACAAAAGGAGAGGTACACATTTAGCTGCTTGGTTAGTTTATATGTTGGTCTTATTCTGATGAGTCATCAACATTCTCGCTAGTTCTCATTATCCATTAGACTGTTCTCTTGCCTTAGGGTTGCTGTTTGTTTCACTGCATTGCAAGAGGCAAAAGCATAAACCAACTTTGTACTTTGCCATTTTTAATAATTTGAGCAACCTAGTCAGATGGATCACGTCCTCCTGTAAACTTGTGACAATTCTTGACTCATGATGTTAAGGGAAAAATTATACGGGAAGAATCTTTAAGATACATTTGTTGTACGCAAGATCAAACAAGTGAAAGATGTCTGTTCTAGCATGAGAAAACCACTTAGCATAGAATAAGGATTTAGTATAAGATGGTGATTGAGTTGTACAAGTGAATGATTCTAGTTGTTGAAAAACTCAAGGCTTTGAAGTTTCATATCATGTTTAAAAAATGGAAAAATCTTGGGCTTGAAAGTTGTTCATATGGAAAACAAGAGTGTATGGTGGAGTTGGAGAGTCAATTTGAATACGAGGAAGTATTCATATTTCTAGAAACAAAGATGAACGTTACTTTTGTGTCAATATGAAACTTGAGGAGACATTACCTAATTTTTAAAATATGTGTCACATACTCTGATTTTTCATCCTGGTTTCTATCAGATAGAAAACAATGTTCATGTTTCAGCCTAAGTAAATCTGTACCACCATCTTCTATCATGTTTGTTCCAACAACTTATATGATTTCATATATGGGAACTCAAGATCAAAGCAGTTTTTGGCTTTGGAATATGATAGGGTACTGCCTTAAATTAGAGTCCAATCCCTTGGCTTCCAAAGAAGTTTTTCAATTGCATATCTTCATGAATGAAAACGATTTGAAATGCCTCTTTTTTCAATTATCAGATGATGGTGTTGTTCTCATAGTCTGTGCTGCCTTCCCTTCATATTGAGAAATCAAAATCATTGTTGAATCCTGAGCTTTAACATATAATGAGATACAATTGTCATCTTTTTATCACTTATATGTGATTCCATTGGACACAAAACTAGTCAAATTCGTGTAGTTTGATTCATAACACTCAAAGCTATCGAATGTTCACGATTGGAGTTTTGTTATCAGGTAGTAGAAATGGAGCGTAAAGTTTTGAACTTACTGCACTTTCGGCTATCTGTTCCCACTACAAAGACATTTCTACGGTATTATATTGTCACGTTTCTTCGATTCTGTAGATTGACACATTGACATCTAAAGTGACTTAGATATTTAAAATTTACAGGAGATTCATACAATCAGCTCATGCTTCTTACAAGGTACTTTACATTTTATCATTTTTTTTTTATATTTTATAGACAGAAAACATATAATAACAAGAACTAATGGTGGCATTTTAACTATTTTGCAATCAGGTTCCTTGCATTGAACTTGAGATTTTGGCCAATTATTTAGCTGAGTTGACTCTTGTTGAATACAGCTTCCTAAAGTTCCTTCCTTCTCTGATAGCCGCATCAGCCGTATTTCTTGCGAAATGGACACTTGACCAATCGGATCATCCGTGGGTCTGTGCTTCACTCCTAGGACATCTACTCTCTCTTTCTCTATATTTTTTTTTCTCTCTCTAATTGATAAAGAAAAATGTTGTCTCAGATTTCGTTGTGCATTTCTTACAGAATCCAACTCTAGAGCATTATACAAGTTACAACGCTTCTGAACTGAAAATTGCAGTGCTTGCCCTCCAAGACTTGCAACTTAACACCAGTGGTTCCTCGTTAAATGCCATACGTGAGAAGTATAAACAACCGAAGGTAAGAGAACTAGAATACAAAAAAAAAAGTCTCTCTCTAGTTGTTTTACTGAAACCGTTGGATCATACTCTGGCTGTTGGCATGGTGTTTCTGCATAACTGGTTTAGAAAATTGTTTTAATAAGCCATCTTCAAAAAGTTGATCAGCTTATTTTAGAATGTGTAGTTGAAAGGTTAGATTGATAATTTTGTCCATAATTCTTGAGCCATTTAGGTTCTAAGCTCTTATAAGTTTCAATTATATAATTTGAAATAGAGATGGTTTTTTTATGATGGAGGTGCTTTTGGGTTCGTCCTTTCGCGATAAGGGCAAAGTCTTGTGGCACACGCTTTTTTGCCAAGTTGTGGGTTATTTTGGCTCGAATGAATTATAGGATTTTTAGAGAGGTTGAGAGATCTTGTGACGAGGTTTGGCAGGTTGTGAGGTTTCATGCATTTTTTGTGGGCGTTGGATACTAGTCCTTTTTGTAATTATGATCTTGGTTTGATTTTGTTGGAGTGTAGTCCGTTTTCTGTAGTTTGTTTTCAGACTCTCCTTTTGTTGGGCATGTTTTTTGTATGTCCTCGTTTCTCTTTCATTTTTTCTTAATGAAAGCTCGTTTTCTTACCCAAAAAAAAAATTATATAATTTGAAATTTTGATTAGTCTTCTATTTAGCTCGCTTACATGTTTATGATCATTAGAATATATCCATTGATTGAGAATGTCACATTAACATTTCATTAATAATGTTAATGTCACATACTGAATAGACACAATCCAAAATTTAATATTTTAGAGGTATGATTGGAACATTTTATAATTGATGCAGTGTTCAAGGTTTAGTACTAAATTTATAAATCTAATCTCTACTTAAAATCGTTTTCTTTAACTGATGTTATCTTGTTCTAAAGTATGGTCAACCCATCTATGAGTACAAACTAAGAAAAAACCAGTGTTAAATAATTTCCTGCTTTTGGATTTTCAAATGTTTTGGTTTTCTCACGACGTTATTTGAACATGATCTGTTCTATTGGTTGTATTACTTTGTCTTTGAGTTCTAAACATTTCAGTTATCTCATTGATACGCATTTTTATTGCAGTTTAAATGCGTAGCGAAATTAACATCCACTCGATCGGTTCTATCACTATTCTGAAGAACAAGAATGATCCCATTCTTGCCAAAACTACAGGAGGATGTCTTATGTTTTCAATTGATCTGTCATTCTCCTTCTAACCTCCCCCAACTGTGATGGAGCTAAAAGAACAGCCCATCCATTTTGAACTGCACTTCCTCTCCACTCTCTGGTACTGGTACTTCCAGTCATCTCTCTCTGTGTAATCTTATGTTTATGAGGTTTTGACTTGTACATTAATATTCCCTTAGCTGAAAATACTTTATTTATAAATCCTCCAAGCTAATTTGGAGGTTTTGTAGGTGACTTTTATCTTTCCTTCTCTTTGCCTTAGTTGTAGCATGGGGTTGCTTTTAGCATTATTTTTGTACCAAAAACTTTAACTTAGAGCCTAAATGAATAACACATTCGAGGATTCGAACTTTTGATCTCTTGATCGAGGTATATACCTTAATTAGTTGAGCTATGTTCAGTGATAAATTTGTATAATTTAGTTAGGATGTTGAACCTTTAGTTTGTACATAATTTATTTATCTCAAGTCTAAGATTTGCCAATTTCTTATTTTACATAAATTTAGACTTATGCCGTTATCTTCTATGCATATATATTATATATACCAACCCTTTCAAAACGTCAACCTATGAATAAAATCCAAACTCCCAGTCATTTGTTTTGTAATATAGGTTAAATTTGGTCCTTATAGTTTTGAAAAAGTTAGGAACTAGTTTCTATAGTTTAAATGTTAGAATTAGTCTTGTGGCTTGATAAAATTCTCATAAATAGTCTCTATGATAGAAACTATTTATGAGATTTTATTAGGCCATAAAGACGATAAGGACTAAATTCTAACTTTCTCTCAATCATAGAGACTACATTTGTAATTTAACCTATAATATAATGGAAAAAATTTAGGTGCAACCTGGGTTGCACAAAATTTTTTATTTAAAAAATCAAAACTTTCTTTTTCTGGTGTTGGGTGAGCTGCACAAGATTTCGGTGTAGGTGCTTTTTTTTAGTACAATTGGGATCGAGGAGTTGAACCACAAACCTCGTGGTCGGTAACACATTCGTTATGCCAGTTGAGCTATGCTCTCTTTGGCGGGTGTAGGTGCTTTAATTTATAATATATTAAAAAGTGAGGATGTTGGAAAAATTTATTTGGACACTTTTGTCATTTCTTTAATTTACCAATTTACAAAATATGTCATTATTGGATAATTATAAATATTAAATTAATTAATAAATGATTAATTATCAATTTATAAGGTTGAAATGAAAAATACCACCTAAATATTTTTTTCCTTTTATAATTCATACTATAATTTTAAAAGCTTAGAAATTCAAAAAGTTTTGTAACTTTTCATAATCTACTATTATAAATAATGAGTTTATTCACCACTTTTTCACCAACCTTGGAGTATAATTCTTGTTTTCTTCTTCTTCTTTTGTGTGTTATTTCCATCTACTCTCAAGTTCTCTTCAATCGCTAAAACTCTTCCATCTTGAAAACATCCAAATATGATATGAAGATGTTGGTGGTACATTAAATTGCAAGTGATGCATGTATCGAGTCTTCTCGGATCCTAGACTTGCAACTTTGCAACTCCACTTAGATGAAGTTGAATAATAGTCTTTGTTTAACAATATTGTTATGATTTTATTTTTTTTATCAAAGTAGCCATATCTATTTTAGTGATATAGGTAAATTCTTGCATTTTTTGTGTATTGTTATTTTATTTAAAATATTTGTTTAGAAATTAAATATATATTGATGAATTAAAGTTTATATTACTTTTGTTTAAGAAAAAAACATGGAGTCTTACGTCTCACAAAAAATTTAAATACATTATAAATAGTAAATTAATTCCCTTATTCATTATTAATAATAAATATTTTTTCGTTCGTCAATAATAAATTATATCAAAAAATTATAATCTATATCTAAAATATATTAAAAAAGTGAATAACTTAAACAAAAACTTTTTTTGAAAATTTTATTCATTCTATTTGCTAATTTACAAAATATGTGATTAACAATTAATTATAATTAAATAAATCAATAATTAAAGTTTAAAGTATGGAAGGTAAAAGGTTGTTTCTACAACTTCAAATATTGACTACTTTAATTACAATAATTCATAAATATAATTTTAAAAGTGGTAGAATTCGAATAGTTTAGTACTGTCTTTGAGTGCAATGCAAAAAATGTAAATTTGAAAACAAGGGATTCAATGAAAACAGAGTTGTATTTCATGTTTTGGATATGTGTTTGGTAGCAGATTTAGAAATTTGATTTCATTCTAAGCAGTTGTTTAAACTCATGCTCTATAACATATTTATAGATCATGAAATTAGTTGTAGATGCAAAACTAATTATTATATTGAATATAAGTCATTATTAATTAATTTAGGAAATGATTTTGCAAATTTTATAGAATTATCTTTTATAATATAATATTCTATAATTTATAATATATTATATTCTACATATTTTAATTTAACAAAAGTAAATTGAATTCATAACATGAAATATTGTATTTATTATTTTTATCTTTGTTTAATATAATTCTGCATTTTAAAATTTTAAATTCAGAATCTGGATACAATGAAAACATAAAAATGTTGTTTTGAATTTCTACTATTTGGATCCAGAATCCAAAACAGTTTAAAACACATCATCGCTAAAACACATATTCACCGAATTGGTGAATCAGAACTAAAACATAAAATAGGATCCGGATTGCATACCAAACAGGCCCTTAGTAACTCTCACCTTTTACTACTCTATATGAGTTTCATTCGCATTTCTTTACCACCACTTAGAATTTTATTATTTCTTAATTTTTTTTTAACTTATTGCTCTCAAAGCCTTTTCAATCTTAAATTCAGCAATAATAATAAATCTAATAAAATAATAATTGTAACAAATGCATTCTTTTTAATCTTAATAGTTTTTTAGAAAGCCTTTAATAATGCATTCTAGATTGCAACTTTTTAGAGCATATTATATTACAAATTACAATTTTATTTTAAATATTAAATTCACATTTTTTTTAATTAGAAAGATTATGTAATTTTATTAACATTGTAAGAGTTTTTATTATATTGAATCATTTAAAACAAATAAAATAAAAATAACCTTACTTAAAATTAATTTATTACTTTTGCAATTTTTAATATGGGTAGTTAAAAATAAATGATTACAAATTTAATTTTTACTATTTATTACCTTGTAATTTACCAACATTGGTAATTATTAGCAAATAGTTACAAATTTAGTTTTTAAAATCAATCATGAGTGAAATAAAAATAATTACCTATTTATATTTTAACTTGTGAAATATATAAATTTAGCAAAAATATAATTATTTGTACACGAAACAATCTCTACAGTTATGTCTTAGAGAACTACAACTATATCATGTAAAAATACTAAATAGCACGACAATACATGTGTTGGTTATCAAGGTTGATAAGAAAAAATCAAAAGAAATGTGTAATGTCAATTTCCAACATGCACGAGTTCTTGCACTAACAAAAAAAAAATGACATGAGAAGTTGTTTTTGTTATTTAGTTCAGCTTCAAATTCATTATTTTCAACAATGTAAATTATTTAACATTCGTCGTAGTCAATTGAAGCATCGCCAATTCAATGTCAGTTTAAGTGTACAATTAGACTTCAACCATGATTTTACTACTTTTTTTAGTTTTCTCTAATTTTTTCGAACTTTATTTTTAATTTCTTCTTAAAAGAATTTTTCGTTGTTATTTATTAATATATTATACTTTACATTTTTTTAAAAAATTTTAACTAAAATTTAATTATAAAAATATAGTTGGTTATTTTTCAAATTCAAATCAAATCTTTGACTGAGTAATCAAATTAATTTTAATTAAATTAATAAATGGTATAGTAACATAGTCAAATTAAATTTAATATCATGATAATTGATAACATTTTGGTCGAATCATTTAGACATTAAATTGTTTCAACGTTAAATTATACACACGTTCAAAAAACTACGTACACATGTGCATTTGCATGTGGTAATACACGAGTATAAGAAAATGAAATAACTTTTTTTCTCTACATAAAATAGGTATTATTTCAAAGTTAATACTTTTTTAGAGTCTTTCCTATTCTTTATTTATTTTTTAAACTTTTGTTTTTTGAAATGTTTTTTTAAACTTTCTTTTAAGTATGATATTAAGAACATACAAATAATAAGTGGGACATTGTCTTTGGTCAACACAAGCCAAAAATTGACATTGTATTTTGTCAATTCAATCCAAGATTTGAATTCAGATTCAGCTATCTCACAATCTTTTGTGACTTGACGAATCGTATATGGCAATTTGAGTTGCTTCCAAGATTAAATTAATTTGGCAATGATTCTATTTGAAAATATTATATTTATTTAATTTGTTAAAATTGTTTCTATTTATTTATTTATAATGTTATTTTTGGATTGTAATTTCAATTTGCTATCTTGTTAGGTTCTGTATTATTTGCGGTTCGTATTCTAGAAGAAGTTTATTGAAAATTGCAGCTAAACCTAAAAAATTAAAACAAATAATTAACGAAAAAATATTAAGAAAAAGAAGGAAAAAGTAGCCTTAACAAATCGTTTGTGGTTTTTAAAAATATATCCAAGATTTAAAAAAAATAAAAATAAAATAATAATTAGTAAGAAATTAACCAAAAATATTAGTATGAGTACAATTCAAAAACAAAAAGAAAAAAGATATCACAATTTTTCCTTAACTTAGGAAGGTTAAATTTTACTTTTAAAGTTTGAATTTCGTCCAATTGCAATTGAAACTTAGCAACACTTCAAAATATAAATAAATATATATATATATATATATATTTTTTTTCTTTAAAAATAGTCATTAAGGACCAGTTTGAAACACATATTCGAATCACGTGTATTATAATATTCTACACTTCAAATACAAACTATTATAACTCCAAATCGTACTACTATATATTTTAAATATTATTACGATTATAATAACCTGCAGATTATTATAATTTATGTTATTATAATCTACTCAATATTTCAAACACTTCCTAAAATTTAAGTAACTGTTTGTAACTGTTTGGGGCGCTGAGTGAATTATAATAACATAGGTTAGTATATTATGTGATTATAAATGTTTGATGTATAAAGTATTACAGAGGTTATAATAATACATATTATAATAGTCTGTGCCCAATCATAAGAGGGTATTATCGTCGAACGATTAAAATCACATTATCCTAGTGGCCAGTGGGGTCAATCTGCAAAAATCAAACCTGACACGTAATCTACGGCACGTGTGAATCCCATTTAAGATAACCGCTTTCGATGTGGGTGACACGTGGCCACGAAGGTGATGAACCGCACCGCACAAATAAATTGAAATTTTCACTCACTGTCACGAATTGAATTTTCCTAGGGTTTGTTTTTCAAAGCCCGACCCTTTTCTTCATCTAAAGCTTCGAGCTCTCCAGACCTCTCTCTTTCTCTCTTCTTTCTCTCAATTCCATTCCTCTCTCAACTCTGCTCAGCTTGTATCGCCATCGCCGTCACTTTTCTCTCTGTAAATTTGGATCTGGTGGTGACCTTCTCTTACTGGCACTGCGTTCGTCGCGCCGTTACGGGCTTCAGCGGTTCGTGAATCCTGCTGTATCGGATGATTTGTGTATGTATGTTCGCTTCTTCCTTTTTTGTATAGTTTTTATGGATTTGGATGATGGGGAGGGACTCGGTTAGGGTTTTAGGTTTTTGAATGATTGTTGGTATGCTTTTGGGTGGTGGTTTTTGGATTATTTTGGTTTTGTTGTGATGATTTGGAATTCTTGATGTTTTCTGATCTTGTATCCTGTACCTGCTTTTTTTTCTTTGAACTTGAAGTGAATTAGTTCTTTGTTCTTTGGCTGATTTTACTTGAGGGTTTTTTTTTGAAATCGAGTTTTTCGGATTTTTTTGATGCGATTGTGGTGAAAGATAATTTTTTGTTCGAAGAACATACGTGGGATTTATGGGAGGTTGAATTAATCTTTACAAATGATTATTGGTGTATTATTGGTTTTTTTATTGTTTAATTCTATTGTGATGGTTGTGAAATTCTTGATGCTTGTTTGTTTTGCGCCTTGTTGCTATCTTTTTGTGCTTGAGTGAACTTGTTCTTTTTTTGTTGTCTCATTTTTCTCAAAGGTCTTTTGTGAAAAAACAAATTGATGAGATTGATAGTGAAGGATACTTTTTTGTGCGAAGCACATGGGCGGGAATTATGTGAGGTTGAATTGATCTATTCATTTTGAATCTGTAAGGTATATTAATTTCCTAGAAATTCGGGCTCGTATTTGCTCGGTGGTGTGGGAACCCGTTCGGTCTTGTTACATAGGTTTTTGAAAGTAAAATAAGAGTACATACCTAATATTTACACTTCACAGTTTACTGTAGTGACAAAAAAGTTTTCTGTTGCCTAATTGATCCAACATGTAAACTTAGGGAAATTAGGATATTAATGGATGGAGGACAAATCTTCTTCTCGAATATGGAAGATCTATATGATTTCTTTTATTCTTATAGGGTCTATCAACATGACTTGATCTTCCTATTCCGTATAAATCTTATCTGTTGCTTATTAGGCAACAGTAGGCTCTGAGTTTGCATTGAGTGTATACCTTACTGTGATGCCTTGAGGCAATACTGTCAGTCTCACCTCGAGGCATGTGCCCCAAATGCGTTTTGGAATGTGGAGGTTGATGAATTGTACTCACTGACATCTTGGTTTTAGTCATTTTTTGCTACTCTTCTGTTTGTACCCCCTGTGCTCAACAATCTTGGTGCAACTGTTTTAAATGGAGTTCAACTGTTGGTTTTGGGAATTAGCAGTATGCAGTTAACTCTGATATAGTTCTGCAGTTCTTGATATTATTTTGGTTCTGAAGATGTATTCTTTTTCTAAATACAGATACTAAAGTTTTTTCTCAAGGATGATAAAGCGCAGCATATGGATGCTATTTGATGTTTGCATAACTGGCGAAAATTTATTATTTGTTATGATACTGTTGTAGTGTGGTTAACAATCTTGTTTCTGAAGAATATTCAATACCAGGAATGCAAAGTAGTCAATTGGACCCTATAACAAACAAAATGGAATCGTCATTATCAGAAACTCAAAGAAGGGTTGTAGTTTCTTCCAATGATCCTTCATTGCATCAATATTTAGTACCTAACAGGCAAATGGAACTAATGGAGTCAATTTCTGGTGGCTCTCTAACTCAAAGTGGAATAGTATCACGCATGCAAACAGGACAGGTTGATGTTAAAGCTGGAAATTTTGGACATCAACAATTTCAAATACCTGACAATAAATTTGGAGGGACTGGAACCATGCTGAGAACTGCAGAAGGGATGCTGTCACTTCCTGTGAAGCGCAAGGCATCAATTGAGTCTTTAAACTCTCTCTCACAGCAGCCTTCGTTGCATAATAAGCGAGTTGCACCCATGGAACATCGACCGTGGTTGCAACAAGCATCTGGAATAGCCAAAAGACATCCTTTACAAATACCAAACAATGGCCCAGCTCCCACATCGATGCATTCCCCTGCAGGAACTAAGAGAAAGGTACAGCAAATGGAGTCACATCCAACTAAAGTTGGACATCAACGTTCCAGTGCTTCCAAAGGCCAGGGTGCTCCGCTTACTCCAACTTCCAAAATACAAAATGAGCCAACTGGATCTGTGCGATCGAAGATGAGGGAATCCTTGACTGCTGCATTGGCCTTGGTATCGCAGCCGCAAGACAAATCATCTATTGATGAAAAAAGTCCTCTAACTGAGGCTGAAAAGTCGGGAACTCCAAAGCCGGACAATTCTTTATCGTCTGGTGCAGCTATTATTGGTCATGTGTCTGATGACTCGAAGAAAATCTTTTCTGAAAAATTAGATTCTGTTGGTCTTGATGATAATGTAGGAAAGATGTTAGATAAGAGTTCGTTATCTGTAAATATTAGTGATTTAGAGACATTGAGATGTGGTGGACGAGTCTTTCAACCGAATAATGTTCTGTCTTATGAAGATATTTCTTTTGGGGATAACTTTTTCATCAAAGATGATCTTTTGCAAGAAAATGGTCTCTCTTGGGTACTGGAGGCTGATCTAGGGATAGCTGGCAAAAAGGAAACCAGAACTGATGAACTTCAGAAGATGGATGTTGGTGTAGAAATTCAAAGCCAAGGAGCAAAACCAGTTCAGACTCCTGAGTCTCTGGCATTTACGATCGAAGAAGAGTTATTTAAATTATTTAGTGGTGTTAATAAAAAGTATAAGGAGAAAGGAAGGTCCCTTTTGTTCAACCTGAAAGACAGAAATAATCCTGAACTGAGAGAAAGGGTTATGAGTGGGGAAATTACCCCAGAAAGATTATGTTCCATGACTGCCGAGGAACTTGCATCGAAGGAGCTTTCTGAGTGGAGAATGGCCAAGGCTGAAGAATTTGCACAAATGGTAGTTTTACCCGACTCTGAAGTTGATATCAGACGTTTGGTTAGGAAGACGCATAAAGGTGAGTTTCAAGTAGAAGTTGAAGAATACGATAATGCTTCCACAGATGTTTCATCTGGGGCTTCTACGTTTTCTCAGAGGCAACGTAATAAGAATGAGACTGATGGTGGGTCTCCTGATGATCCTGAACCAATTAAGGATGAACGGAATATTTCTGGCCAGAAAAATGGTGCATCTGACAAAGATGATTACACCTTTACAATTGCATCAAATGAAGGGCCTGATTTAATGCAAGGGCTTATGGTTGATGACGGACTGAAAGATACAGAGTCACTGCCTCCAATCGTCTCCCTAGATGAGTTCATGGAGTCCCTTGATACAGAGCCGCCGTTTGATATTTTATCTGAAGATGCTGGTAAATTGTCTCCTATTTTGGAGAAGGGTGAACCGGAGCCTGGTTCTCGGTTGAAGGCTGCTGCTCATACCATGAAAGGTGCCACGGATGTCAGTATAGACAAAAATAAGAACACTGAGGAGTCTTATACGAAAGCAGACATTGGCCCGTCTTCTATCGGTCGCGTGGATTCAAAATCTAGTGATATTAAAGCTGATGTGGATTTTAATGGAAACCAAGATGGGTTAAGAGCATCGGACAGGAATGACAGTGCAAAATCTAGTGATAGTAATGCGAAATCTGGGACAGAATCTTTGGCCAGCACATTTAGGTTAGAATATTTATGGGATGGCGTCCTCCAGTATAATATTTCGACAATGACTCCAGTCGTTGGTACCTACATAAGGTGTGCATTTTCTCTCATTAAGTCAGTGGATTTTTCTTCTTTTGTAATTGCATTCAAGATAATTATATATTTTAGTTGGATATTTCTCTTTCATGATTTTACTTGAACTTTATTGAGCTTATTTTTTCCTTGCATTAATCAATCTCCAGCAATTACATGTATCCGTATGGTTTCCACATTTCTGCATTTTGGGCCTTCGCATGTCACCATTAATGTTTAAGGGACAACTTTTGATTTAGTGGAAAAATTGCCAAGTTTGGTTTAGATGTATTTTTGTCTTGAATGTTAGACATTAGTTGTATTGTATGCTCATCATGAGTTTTCTGTAACTGGGAGGATCTGGTGTGTTGATGTTGTTGGTTTCCATGATTGAAGCCCATTCATTGTGTGTTGAAATTTCACTTCACAAGGTCTGTAACATGGGGTTAAAAATGACTCCTGCAGACAATATCTCTCTCTCTCTGGGTTACGTGATCGAGAAGGGATTTGTTTTTACTGTGTAATCTAAAAGTTGTCCGCCTTTGTGGATTTCTGGGTTGGTTATAGTGTTCTTGATGATTTTTTATTTTAATTGGTTTGCTTCTTTGCAGTGGTGAAAGAACATCAGCGAAAGATTGGCCTGGCATTCTTGAGATCAAAGGAAGAGTTAGATTGGATGCGTTTGAGAAGTTCCTTCAAGAGCTTCCATTATCTCGGAGTCGAGCCGTTATGGTATCTTTAGTTTACTTTTGTTGTACAAACGTCTCTGATCAATTTCCCCCCTTGAAATCCACTCCCCAGGACAAAAAAGAACAAAAACAAGAGATGAAAGAGCAAAGAATCGTAAAACTTTTCTTCAATGTTTTTCATTCAAACCTTTTCGCAACTGTGCTTGGTTGGATAGTAGGATCAGAATCTTTGCTCTCGCAACGGATATTTTGGGCAACCATTCACGTCTTTGATTGTGAAGAAAATACAAATTCATTCGTTTTTACCCCAATTTCAATTGGTTCTCATTTTCGTGCGCTGATAATCTTACATGAACATTTGAAAAGCTATGCGTTGTTGATCATTATTCCGTTCAAATCATATGGGAAGTTGCGTTGCAAAATAATTGCCCTGTTTATATTATGTGCATATGTTTTTTTCAGAAAAATGTCAAATCGCATAAATGAGCTCAACAATCTTTGGACTGTATTTTTTTCAATTGTTCTTTGAATGTGTCAGTGAATCAAAAAATATTAGGCCGATCAAGACAGTTGCAATTCCAATACACACTAAAATTGAGTCATCCACAGCTGGCGACAGCGTTCTGTTTGCCATTTCATTCAACTCTGTGTTCGAACTTTTCTTTTAAAACTAAAAGATTTCAGGAGGCGTAAAACAGTTGGGTCTTATAATAACATATTACTATCAGTCGTCTTCTTGTTTCTGGGTTTTGTTGAAGATGTTAATTTCCATATTCTCTTGCAGGTTCTTCATTTGGATTTGAAGGCGGGTCACCCTGAAAGCGACCGAGCAAATCTTCGAGAGGTAATAGACTATTAATCTCTTTTGAAGTTTTTCTTGTAGACTTCAAATGTTCCACTGTTGTTTTTAGAATTTAGAATTGAAAATTTTGAATCTTGCAGGTGGCCGAGTCGTATGTTGCAGACGAGCGGGTTGGTATAGCGGAGCCTGGTTCCGGGGTGGAATTTTATTTTTGCCCTCCACACGGAAGAATTCTTGAAATGGTTGGCAGGATCCTTCTAAAGGAAAATAATGAAGCACTTAATGCAATTGAAAATGGCCTAATAGTCGTTGTTGTATGGAGAAAAACTCAATTAACGTCAATGTCACCAAACTCAACGTCACACCACAAACGCGGTTCAAAAAAGCAACATTTTAGTTCTAGAAGACAGCAGGAGACAACATCAAACATGAAACCTAATAATGTTTCCCCTAAACAGACTACGCCTCAAGGCTATTTTCCAGTCGCCACTGCTCATCCTCCGCCTGACGAGGATGATGCCGATGGCGACGACGATGTCCCTCCTGGCTTTGGCCCTTCAACTGCCCGGGATGACGACGATCTTCCTGAATTTAACTTCTCTGGTTCTGCAAACCCTCCTGGGTTTCCTTCCGAGAACAACCCCTCTACTCCTCGAGGGCTGCCTAGCCTGCCCTCGTTTCAGCCCGTTGCTCAAACTGGGTCTCGCCCAGTTGAGCAAATGCTGGAGCTTGTGCACAAATATGGTCAAAATGCAAGCAAAAACGCACCCAGCCAGTTGCGGCAAGAAAGGGGCTTCAGTTCAGTACCCATCCAGCCATGGAATGACGATGATGACGACATACCAGAGTGGCAACCACAAGCAGCAACCTCACAGCATCAAATGCCTCTGCCCTCGCACTTGCAGCAGCCTGTGCGCGGGTTCCAGCAGCCGACGCTGAGGCCTCATTACATGGTGAACCAACCTCAGCAACCCATTGGGCCCCCTCCTCCCTTAAATGTGAATCAACAAGGGACGTGGTGGGTTCCTCAGCAAGGGCACAACCGCCCCAACAATTTACGTCCTCCTAGCACTTTAGGTGGTAGTCATAGTAATAATAGTGGTCAGTTTTATGGGGCATTTGGGCGATCAGCTCCTTCAAATCCTTCAAATAATAGAGGGTTTTGAATTTTTCTTTCGTTTTGTAAAGTTAAATTCTTTGTTACTTCTCTTTCTCATCTTTCTCTCTACCTCTTTTTTCACATTTTCCCCTTTAGCTTTTTTCTTAATTGTTTCTGTTGTATTTTTCCAAATTTTCACTTTTCCCCCATCTTTTTGTAACTGTTCTACATGGATTCTGTAAAAGCTTAGGGTCGATCCCAAAGCATTTCATTTCACCTTTTTAGGTTATTGAAGCAAAAAACATGGATATCGAGTCACTGGGGTTCATATTTTTATTTATTTAATTCTAAGTTTCTTTATGACTTGTCTGTCGTTATAGACACTTCATGTTGGGCTGGCCATATTGGGCATTAAATAATTTAGAATTGAAATCCGTAATAGGATTGGAAAATGTCGGTTCTTTCTTGTAATTTTTGAAAGAAAAATGCCTTCTTTTAATTTTTTTGCATTTGTAATTTGATGATGTATAGATTTTTTTTTTCATATTAAGAAGCATCTTTTTTCGCCAATAGGAAAATTATTAGACAAAAGATACAAAACTAGTTGGAAAACGGATGGTTACAGCTTACAAATGAAAGAACAATTATGGGTAAGTTACAAGAGTCGACATCTAAATTTATGAGGGCATATGATTTTCTTAACCCTACTGTTTCAGCAATCCATTGCCATAGTTTTCACCTTTGGCAGATTAAATATCACCAGTGCCATATCTTCTTCATCATTAACCTCCCAAGGCACGTTTGAGTCCTGCTCGTTGCTCGGGGGTTAATCTTGTTGGGAATTTTACCTCGAATTTAATCTTCAAATCGCCCCGGCTACCTGGCTCTCTTACAATAGGCATTCCCTCTCTGGCGATCACGAGCTCGTAGCCTGGGCTAACAATGTCTATTATGGGTATTGATAGGTTACGACCATCGAGCGACGTTACATTTACGGTGGTTCCACCCAAGGCCTCTGCTAGGGTCACCCTATGGTTCATAATGATATCATTTCCATCTCTTTTGAAAACATCATGGGGCTTCTCATCAATAACAAATACCAAATCTGCAGGCAGTTGGTTTGGTTGTTCATTTCCTTTATCTGGAAAGGTGATTTTTGTTCCCTTCTTCCAACCTGGTTTCACATCGATCGTCAATATCTCCGTCTCGGGAACTTGTCGTCTGTAACGCGTTCATATATAAAGATGGAACATTATTCATTAGAGAAGAAACAAATGAGAAAATATAAAAATGTCAGAAGGTTGATACTCCAATTCTAGGATCCTATAAAAGGTCATACTGACAATTGAAAATCCTTTTTAACCCCAAACCAAAATTTTCATCCCCTAAAAATGTCAGCAGAGTGCACCCACAAGTCTTATAATAGATTTTTTCCTGGTTTATATGTTTTAAGGATCATAGCGCCGATCTGACAATTTGATTCAATGACATTATTGTTCAAAACCATAACATTACTGTTAAAATCAAATCAACCAGAACATTTATCACATCCTCTCAGACAAAAGAAAATGCTATGATTGTTTTCGTAACAGTGTACAACACATCTCAATCACAGAAAATTCTTTAGTTATTACAACCTTTTTACGATTAATTTCAATTGGAAGACTCTTCTTTTGTAGCTCCTTTTCAGGGGTTTCTTCTTCCCTCGGCCCTAGCTCATTTTTTACTTCTATTTTGTTTATAATACTATAGTTTCTCATATATAAAAAAGAAGAAAAAAGAAAGGAAAAAGAAAATGCTGACTGCAGTTCCCCTTTACTTTAAGCGAAAGTTAAAGGAATCAGGAAGCTAAAGAGCAAGAAAGTGAAAACAAATGAAAATTGCGTACCCATTTGCATCAACTACAGTTCTTGAAATCTTCATTTTCCTTGTTGATCCTGAGTACAGTTCCTCAAGAGTGCAGGGCAATTTGCTTTCAACTGGTGGGGGTTTCTTTGGCGTTACATTTTCACTATATGTTCTGAAAATGTTTTCACTTCCACCAAATCCTCCAAAAACTCCTCCCTCTGTTTGGTACCTCATAGACTTCCCTGGTCCTGATGAACCAAACCCAAAGGGGCTGCTCCCAAAAAATTCTGCAAAAATATCCTCTGCATTCCTCGGATTAAACCCGCTCGACCCACCGCTGCCTCCATTTCCAAATGGGAAGCTTCCACTGCCTGGTGGTGGCATATCTTTCAACCCTTCTTCACCATATTGATCATAAATTGCCTTTTTCTGAGGGTCACTCAACACCTGTATTACAAAACTTATCAGATCATATAAATAGTTTGGATATTAGTCTCTCTGGTCATTGGTAGAGAGATGAATCAGAAACAAATAGTTATCTGCAGAAGTCTAATTTCAATACCAAGACAGATCACTATAAAACCACAAAATATCATAAGTTCTGATTTGGAGCATTGGAGAGATTGACAATGGAACAGAGGCAACTCTAATCAAAGCCATTTGTAACCCATGTTGGGTTCTTTCTTCCTTCTTCAACAAACATGTATATACTTGAGAAAATCATTCAAAAAACTCACCCAAGGCCCCCACCACCAAGCTTTGAAATATCCAACCTCCAGGGCACAGGCAAAATTAGGCTTCTAAATTTCCAATTATGTTTGTTGGCAATCTAAGCAAAATACTGGAGACTCTTTCCACAAGGAAATGAACATAGACTTTCTTCCTAATTCATTTTCATTCTCACAGCCCCAATCATAAGAAACACAGAAAAAAAATTGTAAAATCAACCTTTTCCCTAAAGAGTAATATAGACTGAAGAAGAAGAAGATGATTTAAACCACTTTTAGGAATCTAATAAACAAGAGAAACAAAATCTTGCCTCATAGGCCTCGGAGATCTGCTTGAATTTGGTTTCAGCTTCTTTCTTGTTGTTGGGGTTTTTATCAGGGTGCCATTTCATGGCCAATCTTCTATACGCCTTCTTGAGATCGTCGTCATTGGCGTTCCTGTTCACCTTCAATATGTTGTAATAATCTACTCCCATTCTTGATCGATTCCAGAAACAACACAAAGATCAGATCCAATCGCTCAAAATCCCTAGAACCAGGTCTCTTTCAACAAGACCCAGATCAAATGTTGAACTTCTCTACGATCTTCAATTCGTCCCTCTTTCTGCTCACAAACTTTGGATAAAATTGCAAAAGAAATACACAACTTTGGATAAATTCTTTGATCGGTTGATTGAAAATCCGAAAGTCAACTTCTGAATCGATGATTTCGTTTCAATAAAATTGGACTGAGGAACTTTGATTTCGGAAAAAAGAAAAAAAAAAGTATATGATTCAGAATTCGTACACAATTGAGAAACAAATAACTCGTGTTCGATATTGTGATGCACGTAGCTGGAGATTTATTTCGATACCGCGTTTGCAGAGAATGTTAGGATTTTATAATAACCGAAACTCGCGGTGAATTTTCAAATTCTCGTTTTGCTTATTATTTTTCTTTTTAATAATCCTTTTTCTCAATAGGTTTAGGAACTCAGTTATCCCTTCTGAACAATATGTCGCTAATCTTACCAAACTGTAATAAAAGAAAGTTATACAATAGTTTATTTTGTTCAATTACCCGTTTTTTATTAACTAACTTTTTCCAAATTGATGAAAAATTGATAAACTACACCATTGTAATTAATAGTGGCAATGCCAAAAACTATATAAAATCATATATTTGAAGTTTGAAGAGGTAATTATATTTAACAACTAAATAGACTCAATAACGAGAAAGTGACTTAATTTGTAGTTTAAACTATTGATTATATCCGTTTAATGGACAACACACACTTCTAACTATCTCAAAAGTTATAGATTATAGATTATTGGTATTTCTTATTTAATTATTTATTGCGCGTAAAAAGAAAAATGAACTAAAACGACCCATCAATAATTCATCAAGATATTTTCAATATTCACAAATTATCGTCCAATAATTGACAACGCCTTCTAATAATTTCTGATCGATTGGAATAACAATTACATGCTTTTGAAACCTTATTTCATGGAAAAAACAATCGTTTTGTTTGGATAGATCAGTGCATTTTCATGATATAAAAAAGTTTAAGCGAACAAACCACAATAGAAAACAAAAAGAAGAAAAGTGGTCCAATCTCAAAATACAACTCTATGAATCAAAATAGTTCAGAAATCAAGCTGTTTATGTGAAGTATGTATGTACCCCTACAACACAAAAGAAGTGAAGAAGGGAATATCGGTAAGCAAAGCTCGCTATATTTCGATCTTTTTGATCGGTCAAAACGACGACGACGACGACATCGACCATTGCAGATGAGTTCATGTAAGTACAAGGTACTGGGAACTATACAATCCTATAACAAGATAACCCCTTATCCCAAAGAAGGATGTTTACTTATATGGGGCATCCCATAGAAAAAGTAATCAAAGGAAAACCCAGATGGGAAAGAAAAGTTCACTTTTCTCAAAACCAACAGACACTCCTAGAATCTGGATGAGGTACTTGCGCCATTGGCTACATTCTTCAGTTTGAAAGATGGTTGACCAACAGCTGCAAGCCCGGATTCCGAGATATCGCCGATGTCCAAAGTGTCTGGGAGACTTTCAGGGGCATACTCAAAATCAGGTGGATGTTTGTTCTAAATATCAAATTAAACCAACAAAAGAGTTAGTTAACCATGATTGCAATTCACAACATGTACAAGATAATTATATATGCCATAAATAATGCAAAGCACAAGCATTTATAAAGTAGGCCAGATAATAATTTAATTTTCTCTTACCTATAAATAATGCAATCACAAGCATAAACAATGTTCGTCAACCAAGTTTTGATCAGTAGTAACTAAAGTAGAAACTCGAGTGAAACAACAGTTTAAGATAAAAGCATAAAAAATGAACGAGGGCCGAAAGAGAGAACCTCAAGCTGGCTCAGCATGTCTATGGCAGCATCCAAGTCACCTTTATTTGCCAAATAGACATCAGTAAGGGACTGCTCAGATAGTCCAGGGAAACTGGCCTGAAGAAATTCCAGATCCATGTTAATTTCTCTATCAAGCATCTCCATTTCAGTCAACTCACTACTGTGTTGTGGAACTGATCCATGAAAAGGGTGATTCTTCACAGCGGAAGCAACTGCAACAGGTGCCTTTTCACCATGACGCATATTTAAACGAGGGGAAATGTTGTCATACTGAGGATTATGCATATAATGTTCATGATAACCCGGAAAGTTCGCCCCAATGCTATCCTTAGAAGAGTTTTCTGCTATAAAAGTTTTGTTAGCCCCTCTCTTGGAGAGTGGAATGTAGGATGTTGCATATGGATTCAAAGATGATCCGAGTGGCTTCATTGCAACCGATACGGAAATGATTCCTATCTTGCCCTGTCGTTCCTGCAGAACAATTTAACCCCAAAAAGAACAAAAAAACAAGAACCAAGGAAGAATGAAGAAGTAAGAACATAACTCATCGTATGAAATGCAACATCAAGTCAGGCATGGCCTTCAAGTTCTGGAAGCATTTAAAATTAAATTGCTGCAGCATAAATAATTCAAAGGAGCAAAAGATATTCAGATCAAGAAAATTCAAGAGAGCTGAATCACATAATCGCTCACAATTTCAAATTTTTAGCAATTCCAAGCATAAGTCGCATGATCAGAAAGATAATATTAACTAAATCTATCTTTCTTCACCAGAAGTTGACTATCTAACTTTATCTGAAAGCAAATCTTGATAGGAGTTCACATAAAATCCAAGAAAAGCAAAGATCAAATCCTATACAGCGAACACCTTCAAAACCAAGATTTAAAGGAGAAAATCCAGACATCCAAAGCTTACATTTACTATGTATTTCATTCCATCACTTCACAATCGCAGAAAGCAAATCCTGATTACCACATACATTAGAGTACCACAAACCATTACTTCTAAACCTAACATTTCATCAACTGAGAATATTAAACCACCGCAAATTAGTTGGATAACAGAACATAAATATAACAACACCAGTTTCAACGCCACAAAACTCCATCTATTTCACTTCTCAGTCCAAAAATACATGCAAAAAACAGTAATATCCTAAGAAAAACTTGAGAATTCAACACCTATCACGACGATCGGACTTCCAAACAAGAAACTCACCCTCGGAGACAAAATCTCGATCTTGAAGGCCGAATTTCAACAGTAAGGAAAGAACTCACGAAACCCTAATAGCGTCACGATTGAACTGAACAGAGAAATGAGGCAATGATCAGGAAGTTGGGGTTCATAAATAAGGAATTGAGATTGAAAAGTATCGAAGAAGATCCTCATGGTTGTGTTGTGTATAAGCAGACTATATAAGACTTTTTACCTGAACTTTTGATGATTATTTGAGGGGTCTGTTTGGACACAAGGACTAGATACTCCGCGGTTGGGATGGCACCGTTAACACGGTTTTAAAAGGGACAGAAAATTTAACCGCCGGTTACGGAGGTTAGCCGCCGTTTGAAAACGGGTTGACCCGATACTATCCGTACTGAAATGTTTTTATTCGAGTTTATATATTTTGTTAAAATATCAGGTCATGTATGCAGTATGAGGTTTTTCTATTTTAATCAGAGGCTTATTCTATTTAGCCCGTAGTTTTAAAGGTCTAAATTTAATTTTTATATTACTAAATTATAAAAAAGTATTGTCCACTTCAAGATTGTACTTAGAGACATCAAGAGTTTTGAGAGCTCGAACTTAAGAGCTCTAAATCTGTATGACTAAAATACCTCAAGTCCTTACCAACAATACTGCCCTTTTGAGCAATTTTAGATTTATATATATATATATAATTTAACCCTTTATATTTTCAATAAATTAGTTCAAGTTATTAGTTTATAGTTAACTTTGGCAAAAAAATCAGCTTTTATCCGAGAGATTTGAAAAACATATCTAATTCATTTTACCAAACGAAAATTATTACTATTTTTTCTTTTAGGTGAATAAAAATTAATTTCAAACTAATAAGGAGAAATAATTTGAAGATTTAATAAAATACAAGAATAAATTTAATAAATATTAACTAAAATAGAATAAGTCTAAGTGAGCCACTAAAACAATGCTTTAATCTAATTTTTTCTTTCTTTAATTTCAAGTAAACACATATATATTTGTTGATAACTAAAACAAAAAAGTCCTAGTGGCACGGTTGATACTTGATATTTTTGTCGCTATTTTTATAAACTGAAAATCCAACATCTCCAAAATGACAGATAAAGTAAAAGATGTTAAAAAATTAGAATAGTTAAAAATATGACGAATTTGCATATATATTACCCATAATTAAATTTTGTAATTCCGTAAAAAAATAAAAATTTGCAATTTATTTAAAAAATTGGAAATTTTTATTTAATTCAGATAATTCATATGTTTTTTGATTCCTACAATTTTGTTAAGAATATTCGCCTAAGCCTTCTACATTTGCAACATCTCCATAAAATTGTGGTCTCAAATTTTTTTGACATTGGAATATATCCCTTGGAGACCTTTCTATTACAAAACCATTTAGCAAATTGACAATAAGCTCATTACAAAGAAAATTAGAAAATTAAAAAAGAATTGAATATTGATTATGGTCCATCTCCCTGTCATTTTTTTAGTTAAATGATATGCGAGTGAATATTCGAATATCTCAATTTTTTTATTAAAAAAGATACACGTCTTAATTAATTGAATTATGATCAAGTGGACATTTTATTATCATTTTTCTTAAATATCGTACATTTACACCAAAAACATTCATGTTATCCTTACATTCCCATACAATTATAAAAATGGAAGAGATAGATCCTAACATTTTGAAAAGACAAAAAAGTGAGAGTTGTTTAAACATTTTATAGAGTTTTTGGATTTCAACAATCATATTATATCATATAAACTTGTCAATCAAAATATAACTCAATTGGTTAAGACATATAAACTTGATGAAGAGATATGAGATTCGAATCTCTCACCCCACATGTTTGACTACAGAAATCATATCGTATAATGAGTTTATTTCATGCACACATAAAAATAAAAAGAAAAAAAGAAAAAAAAAAAGAAAAAAAGGAAAAAAAATTGCTAATGCTATTTTTAATAAATACTTTCTTCTCAATCCATAAAACCAAAACCAACAAAAAAGGGAAATTTTGCAAGAAATACTAGGGCATTGCCAGTTTATAGAACCTTTGTTTGGAAACTTCTATCACACCTAGAAAGACCAATTTCAAAGGGGCTAATTAAGAACAAGTATATGACAAATACAACCTTCATGAAAATTAGATAAAAGGCCTTTGGTGAGATGAAAGGACATGATTATCCAGTCATCTCAGCCATTTTCCATTTTCCATTTCTCATACATGTTTTCATAATACGAGGATAAATAAGTAATTTCACATCTATTGGATCATCAGCAAAATTTCCTTTCACTATTCTTCATGACTAGGTTAAAAAAAAAAATTCCTTTCACTATTCTTCCCACTTACCTCATCTACAAAAGGAACAAATTCTCAACATTCAAAAAAAGAGATTTACAAAAAGGATCATATCATCTACACGAGGGCTATTTTGACAATATTCCATGTATTACTCTGCATTTGAAGCTTGACTAAAAACCATCTAATAAAATTATATGCTGCAAATTTTCAGTCATGAGCAGATCTTCTCATGTAGGAATTGAATATGCTTCTTTCTTCATTTTTGTAATGAATCAATTTTACAAATTTACAATTTCTGAAGACTTTCTTCTTTTTTTTCCTTTTCTTTTTCTTTTTTGCAAAATAATGGTTACCTTATTCTGGTGTGAAGAAATAAATTAATCCAGTGATGAAGCAGAGTATTCGACAAGCACGAGCGTTCGTTGAGCTGGAGCAGCTGGAGCTGATTGAAAGACCATACGCAAGCGGCTCGTAAGCTTGTACGTGAACGTCCATTGCATGGCCATCTCCGATTCCTTCATTTGGCGAACAATGGAGGCCTAGAAGAGGGTAAAGCAATGAAGAAGATAACAATAAAACAAAATCTGAAACTTCTATATTTGCATTTCCTCATTCAGCCATATATACAGATGTTCTCTATCTTACAACCTACTCCACAAAATGTTCTTAAAATTATAGCCAAAGTTCTGAAACTAAAAGTAGTAGTTTTCAATATATCTATACATATTTAAAAATTTGAAACTTCACTAATATCTCAAAAGTGGGTTAAAATACCATTTTGGACCCTGTATTTGGGGTTTCATTCTATTTTAATCCACATACTTTCAATAAATCTTAAAATTAATCTCTCTACTATTAGTTTGAATTTAATTTTTTTTCAAAATTCGTTTAATAAAAACAATAATATAGAAGGAAGACTAATAGAGATTTTTTTTTAAAGAAAAGTTAACAATAAACTAAACATAGGAACCAATTTTAAGTTTTATCAAAAGTACATGGACTAAAATTGAACATTTGAAAGTACAAGGACTAAAATGGAATGAACCCAAAGTACATGGACCAAAATGGCATTTTAACTTTTTAAAAGAGTGACAGAAATTGTTAATAAACAAGATTCATTTTTTAAAAACAGAACTCAAAATGATTGTTACTAAATGAAATGAGGCCTTAGAAATAGAGAAGACTAGTCTTCAGGCAGTGCAAAAACAGTAACACAATAATAAATAGATGCAAAGAGAACCTGAATGCGCTTTCCAAGCTGGACTTCAACCACAGTGCCAAATGAGATATTACTAGTGAGCGATTTGAGAGGATCAGTGGTTGGAAAGGAGAGTAAACTTGGGATTTGAGGAGCATACACTAATCTCCACCTAGCCTGACCAAATTCACCTTTTCCTTCTATTCTAGGCATTAGTTTCTCAAGCGTGGCAGTTGCAAGCTTCTTCAATGCTAATTGGCCATCGCTCTCCAATATTGATTCTGCCAATTGGTTCTCGAATGCCCGAGCAGCCTGAGCCAACGGTATTAGGATGTCAGAATAAACTGCCTAAAAACAACAATGTGATCCTAGCAAGTAATGATTAAATGATCTTTCCTAAAAGTTGAGCAGTCAATAATAGAAAGAGACCACCATCAGAGAACTTGTGAAAACTGACAACATGAAGAGAAGCCTAGATATTATACAATTCAAATTATCTGAAGATTGAGAGAAAGATTTGCTCCGGACACTAGGAAGTAAAACTTAAGGAACAACTTAAATCTCCTTGTCTCTCTTTCTGGTCGATTCCTCTCATATGTTGTCTTTTTGGTTTACTTTTGAATGAATGGTCTTTTATTTCCAATTACTAATTACAACAATGCTTTCCAAGAAGTACCGATCATGTACAATTATGAACATCTTTCGAACCTAAATTCAGGCCATATTATTTTCTGATGCAAGCAAAACTATGAATTTCCACCATTCATCCTAATATTGTTCGAACATTTAACAAACAATGCTTGTCATTCTAACAATTACCTCGGAGGGTGACAGAGCATCTTGTTCCACAGAACGGGTTGACGTCACCACCAACTTATCTTGCCATTTGCTTGCCCGACTTTGTATTCTAATCTGCCACTCGGAACCAACTAAAGCTAAATCTAGCATAGGATCTAGCCCATTCTCAGGTTCAAAAGTTGCTATATTTAGATGCTCCCGTTTCAGTCTAACCTGCATTGTTCAGTAATATCAGCTTCGATTGTTTTGAAAACGAACCAGTATAGGAAAGATTTTATGACAAAGACTAACCTGGGTTGCAAGAAGATTTACGTCACCATTATCGAAAGTTAAAGTTCCTTTTGGTCGAATTCGTTTAGCATGAGCAAACCCATTAAGCTCAAGCTCTCCACTAACAGCAAAATTGAGAATCAAAGGATAAAGAATTCTTAATTCTGGTCCAAGAACAAGCTTCAAATCACTAAGGCACACATCGACACTAGGTTTGATGTTTAAATTTCTGAACTCCTTTTCAGTGTCAGCTGATTTATCTGATAAAGAGCGAAATAAACATTACAAATCAAAAAGACAGAAAGACATTATAGTTCTTTTTTATTTTCACTAATTATATTCACAAATTTGTATACGTAGTTTTTGTAAATTGTCATATAAAGTCATGAAATTAACAGATCAAACAATTTAAAATTTCTACAGAGAGAGAATTTATATTAAAATAGAACTTCATTCTACATTCACTAATGTTGGCTGAATTATTTAAATTCTTAATTTGAAAGCTTGACCAAAGGACTCAAAATCAATATGCTAATATAACTCTTTTTTATACTAACACTTTTTTTAGAATATCATTACAATTGGGATTCGAATTGGTCCAAGCTCCTTTTGCCATACAAAGTAGATTCGAATTGGTCCAAGTTGCTTATTTTTTTAAAAAAGGACTACAAATGTATCTTTTAAAAAACTTCAAAGCAATGCACGTTCTCCAGATAAAATTGTTTATGAAAAGTAAACAACCTTAGCAGTGGAATCATAAAACCTGTTAAATCACCAATTAGAGTTTCATGTTCCAAATACCACTCAACTCTACAAAGAAATTATCAATAAGCAATAACATACAGTAACAACTGTAATAAGAATTAGTAGAGGGTTATGGAAATATCAGCACAATGAATTTGGACACTTAAAGCCATATTCTTATAAAGAACCGAAAGGTAAAGAAAATATCAAAGAATGGATCATCAAATCATGATAGATGTCTATTTTATCTTTGAAGATAGACAAAAGAATGACAATTGGAAATAAAAAAATAAACTAAAATAAACTAAAATAATGGTCTTCAAAAGAGACGGGAGACACGCTTGAATGAAAATTTTTATATTCAAGTCAGACAGTCCACTAACACAAGTCTCAAAGCAAAAGAAACAGAATATGAGCAATCGATTAGCAAAAAACTAATCCACATTCGCAGTTATCCCTAATTCTGATACAAGGGTGTCAGAGCAAGAAAACCATGATTGCTAATGAAATGCATACATAAAGAGAAGGTAGAGAGATGGAAAATACAAATATCACCTCGAGGTGCATTGAATCTAGTTTTCAACGCTGTAGATTCTGAACTGAAAAATGGTGAAGCATATTTAGAAGCAACTACTTGGTTAGAACTGCCGGCAGGAAGACTAAACTGGTCTGATACCACTTTATTAAATGAAGCAGCTCCACTACCCTTATCATGTGGTAGATATGCTTCTCCACGACTCAATTGAATATTTCCAGAGATGTTAGGTTGCAATATTGACCCAGTAATTTGCATTTGAGAGTCAACTTGGCCACTGCAATTTTAAAGATATAGATAAAGATTTTAGTTTAATGGAGCAACAAGAGAAGAGAAAAAATAATAACTGAAGAATTTTTTTTTCTTTTCCTCATTAAGATGAATGGAAGTACAAAAGAAATTCCCAAAGGAAAAAAGCCTATGCATAGGAGGCTGCAAAGCATAAAGTAACCCACACATGCGCGCACACACACGAGACTCAGAAAAGATTTAGTAAAGAACACTTGAAGAGAATATTGAAGTGTGCTATACTCCAAACCCCCTCCCAAGACTCAAAATCTACAAAAATTATCCTACATCTTTCAAGCTAGATACTCCAAATAATCGCAAAACAAAGGCATGTCCACCAAAGCATCTGGCCACTGTTACGAAAAGGAAGATCAATGAGCCCTTCCTGCATCATGTCTTAGCAATCTTCGTCAGGAGCTAAACTTACGCTGAACATTTCAAAAAATCTGTACCAAATTTTCATAGTAAAACAAAACCTCCATGACACCTAATCCAGGCCAAATCTCCCAATGCCTTTTTCTATAACATGCACCACCAGGGCCCCAAAACTATAGAGAAAAGTCTTTGGAAAAATGAAGAGAACCTAAAATTCTTTGAAATATGAACCTTCTAAAGAGAGAGCCAAATAAAGGGGAATTAGAAGAGGTGGGATGGATCAACAAACAAGCAAGAAGAGAATTACCAGAAAGAGTTCCTGAAGGCTCGAGAGAACATATTAGGAAATATTATTCTTAAATCACCAATTAACTCAAAAGCTTAAACTGATAAGTAGAGGTAAATTTAATTATATCAATATAGTCTAAAACACTCCCCTAGGCTTGGAAATTTGATAAAAAGTCAAACAAGTGAAATCAATATTAATTGGGGAGGAAATTGAGGTTCAAATTCAGGACCTCCTTGGACCACCTACTCTGATACCATCTTAAATCACCAATTAACCCAAAAGCTTAAGTTGATAGGTAGGGATAAATTTAATTATATCAATATAGTCTAACAATTATAGTTATGAAAGCCAAACTCTATGTAACAACATAAGAAGAATGGATAAATCTTGAGATTCATGCCGCATAGCAAGTCTTCTAAAATTAAACAGGACATTTTTATAAGAAACGACAGAGATTTCAACTGCACAATACAACTGCACATTCAACGTCAAATAACAAGAAAATGAGGAATGATTATAAAATTATTTGTCATGCAAGCCAAAGAGAGGCCACAAAGAAAAAGTTAAGCCACATTGTATGAATCAAATCCCAAACATCAAGAAAAAACAGATGTATAAATTCAATACAGAGCTTCCACAACCTTTTTATACATCAAAGTACTTAAAAGCCATAAATTAGATCGGGAACCTGAAAATATTCTTCGCGCGTACTTCCAGAACTTCACATTTTAAATCAATCTTGTCCCCTAGGGATGCTTCACTGGATCTAAGAGGCAGATTCCCTTTCACAATCAACTTTCCTCTTCTGCTTACACGACCTTCCAAGGAATTGATGCACAGCCTATTTGATCTTACATGGACTGTGCCACCGAAGTTTATGAGTGGTTTAGGGAGCACAGGCGAAGATATTGAAGCCCTGTGGAAAGATGCAGATCCATCGAGTACTGGTTCCTCAATGGTGCCTCTTACCTATTTGTTTAGAGCATATGCAGTTGAAACACAGTCTGAAAGAAATAACATTATATAAACTGACGAAATTTGGAGTGTGCTCACCTGAAGTAAGATGTCAGCATTTCCATGAAGCCAGTTGACATGAGGAGACAAAGCTGTTAGTAACAGCATGCCTCCATCTTTAATATCTGCATCAACCCTAACTTCTCCTACATCCAAAAGATTCCAGTTTAATCCTTTAAGGCCTTCTGCTAATTGAATATTCCAACCTTCTTCATTTCTCTCTCTAGAAATTTTTCTGTCATTGAACTTATCCCTAACCTTTTCCTTCCCCCAAGCATGGATCAAAGTTGCCCTACTTGTATCTGTTTCCAGTTCTTCCACCTCTGCCGTGCTATTTTGGACAAACATCACAGGAATGCTTCCTTGAACATGTACGTGACCATTTTGGATGATTGGTTCAAATTTTGCATTGAACAAAAAACGGCTGCTTGAGGTAAGGGAAGCAACAACTTCAGCTCGACCAAGATCAATGCCACCAATGGCACCATCAAGGAGCCTTACTTGCACATCACATTCTGGTTTTGCAAGATTGCCTCTGAGATCTCCCTCCATGTGCAGTATACCTCTAATTGGAGCTACAAGTTGCCTCAATGAATGAACAAGATCTTTTGCTGAAGATTCAATTACCTGAACCACAGTAGGAACTAGACTGACAGGAAAATTTAGAACAGCAAAGTGAAGGTTAGTTATAGGGCCAAACAAAGTTCCATCTGCATGAATTGTGGCATTATCCTTCTGGATAAAAATTTTCTCCAGCCGCAAACCATCGTTATTACTGTATGCACCAACAGCCAAAACACGCTGTGTTTTGTAGGTTCCCCATTCCCAGTCCTCCCCATGAAAGTCAAACTCTGCCTGAGAAAAACACCAAGGAATGACAGTCATTCTTAGAAGCCATAGTTCAACATAAATAATTGTTGGCAGCAATGATATGAACTACTATTGTGAATCTAAAAGAAGGCATGCAGTTTCCACAATAACCCAATAAAATTTTGAACTTTGACACCTCAGATGGTATACAGCTGCTTATTTAGGAAACTAGGATAAGGTTCAGATAGTAACATACTTCAAGTTCATAAATGTAACTTTTAACCAGAACGTTTAAAGCCACATAATTCAATGAACCACTGCTAATAATTGAACACAAAAAGGAAAAGGAAATATTTCTTCAACTTTTTATGGCCTAAAAATTATAATTCAAGATCTACCATCGTATCCCCATTGCCTCCACCACTCGCATCAAGAGAGCCACGCCAGCAGCCTCTGAGTTCAGATAAACCTGGAAGAGACAAATCTTCAAGGATAATTTCATCTGATAGAATAAACTGCCTCCGTATCACCTGAAGAAGTAAGATGAAGACAAAACATGATGAAGTTTTGAAGTATATCCTCGGTGCAGCAAGATCATTGGTCAATTAAAGAAACAAAGGCATTTCTGTGAAGGTACAGACTACGGTGTGATAAATGCAAGTCAGAAATCGTAAAATATTGCAGCTTGCGATCATTCTGTCAAAAAGTACCTCGATCAGATCTTGAACACTTTCAGTGTATAATCCAACAGCCTGCAAACTTTGAATAAAAAGATCCTGCATTTGATTGCAAAATTAGAAATTTGTCAAGTAACAATAACGCATTTCACATACAAAATACCACAAATTAAAACCTCCATTATTTTATATTTTCTTGCAAGGTAAACGTTAACTCTATCAACTTTATTTTTCATTGGTCTATATAGTATGATGGTAAAGAAATCCATAAGAGCCTTGAGATCACTCTTCGCTTCAATTTAACTTTTTTTCTTAGTATAGAACAAACATTTTATTAATAACCACAAAAAATAAAAGAGTTCCACTAAAGGGGATAAGATCAAACACAGAAGGATGTGTTCATAGGCAAGGTTTTATTCACTGCTCGTTAGTGATATTTGGTCAAGGTTCTTAAACCCTCTTTGTGTGTGTGTGTGTGGGAGAGAGAGAGAGGAGGAGGAGGAGGGGGGATGAAGCCTTAATTCAGCTAATTGATCGAGGCCCTTCTCATGGGCAAGCAAAAATCCTCTGGTCTAATACGACTATGGCTTCTTTTGGAAGATTTGGTTCGAGAGGAATCAGAGAGTCTTCAAAGAGAATATGGCTAGAACCGACGAGTTATGAGACTCTATTAGGCTCTTTGCATCCCTTTGGTGTGCTCTCTCTTATCTTTTTCATAATTATGATCTTGTATAGAGTATGACCAATTGGGGCTCTTTTTTGTCTTCCCCTTTTTTGTACGACTTTCCCTCATTAATATAATCTTTTTGTCTCTTATTTTCGAAAAAAGAAGGATGTGTCCATAGAGGTTAGAAAGATATCCTCAAATTGTAACTAGTAAAGAAGGGTATAAATATAAAAGTTTCTTTGAAGAGCATACCACCTATAAATAGAGACAATAACAAAATCCAATTAAAAAAATATTTATCTACCTGTCCGAAGATCCTAATATTTCTGTCCAGCTATTAAACCTGAGCAAGACCATGGACCACATTCCTTCTTAAGACCTTCCTTTTATGCCCAAGAGGATTGCCAAAAAATCATTGACTAGAAACTCCACATAATCCGAACTCTATAGTAGGACAGGCCAAATAGATGAGAAAAGAAATCTCATAACTTCAAATAAATTACAACTACGAGGTGCTAAGGTCTCCACCCCCCCCCCACACACACACACACACACACATCATTATGTATAATGCACCAATTAAGAAATAGTACAGATAAAGATTTCTTTGTACTTCAACAGAATAAACCTACCATGGCGTTGGAAGCCAAAGAAATAAAAACCTTCCACAAATGGTATGGACATTCCATCAAAATGCTAGAAACCAATTTGACAAAAAAAAATTGACATTACTTTACCCCAAATTTGGAACCTTGCAAGTTCAGACCAAAAAAATAACAAAAAGAAAAAATGAATAAATAAAAGACATGCTTGAAGGTTGAGCTATGGTTGAAGCTTTAAGCAGATATAAGTTTCTTGGCCACATTTTAGAAGATAATAACAAGAGCCAAGAGAAATCAATCTTGTTGCAGTAAAGAGGAGATAACCTTGGATCTCGAGTGAACTGAAGGATCTGTACTTCGAGAAAGAAGTCGAGCCAGTGGAAGCATCTCAGCAACTTCAGCCCTAGGAACTTCCAGTCTCATCCTCCATCTTCCCATGGAAGATATAACACTGCTCAGATGCGAAGCCATTGCCTTTTTCAAAAATCCACTACTTTCCTTACCAGTAACATTTCGATCACGGCTTCCAGGAAGCACGTATTCACCTTGAAGCTCATAACGACTGTTGCTTTGCTCTAAAATAGTTTTCTCGATGGTGATCTAAACATGCATATAGGTGAGGCACATCACTAGATATTTAATAACAGATACAAAGTATAAAAGCTCAAATGCATGAATAAAATAATGAAGAGATTGAAACACCTAAGAAAGAAAGGGCCCAAAATGTCATTTTTGCTTATGGACATATGATTATCACGCAATTAGGGTTGTTTGGTTCAAATTTTACATAGAATTAGGATGCTTGGAAACCAAATAACTAGGCATAAGATGTCTGGGAATAAGTGATATATGTCTTAGCTTTTGCATGATATACGTTTGTGTGATAACTTTAGAATTTCTATAACCGGAGCATATTAATCATACTAAATCAATTTAACTCTTTAAAATTAATCTTTCAATTTTATTTGTCTTTATTAATTACTTATTCATATTAACTTAATATAATTTTATCAATTTGATTTAAATTGAGTGTTAAAATAAAGTTGTTCAGCTCGATTCCCACCACCAAGAACTTTGAGTAGGAGGTTCTTCAACCTTCTCGATTAATTTTTTTAAAGAAAAAAACAGACAAACCATCCCACTTCCTCACCCACATTCTCCTCTTTCCCTTGTATGGATCTTGGGCCATTAAAATTGGGTTGAAAGATAATAGGAGTATAGTGAGATAATAAGGCAGAACTTCAATGTTGTCCAGAACTTCAATGTGGTTGACGCATAAATCCTTTGAACCACTCCTCAAGCAATGGTGGATGAGCAACCATATTAACGGGTGGCCGGGGCATGGATTTATTCAGAAATTGAAGAGGTTCAAAAAAACAGTTCAAAATTGGAATGCGGACACTTTCGGCTGCACAAAAACCAGACTGGTTGACCTTACAAATGAGCTCCATAGAATTGATGCATTGGAAGAGACAAACCCACTTAGACTTCCCCAGTTACAGAGAAGAATGGAGATAAAAAGTGAGCTTTTGGAAATCTCTACCAGAGAAGAAATTGCATGGAGACAGAAATGCAAAATGAAATGGTCAATGGAAGGAGATGAAAACAGTTCTTTTTTTCACAGAATCACTTCTGCCAGAAGGAGGAAAAATACCATTATTGAATTATTGTCTAGAAGGGGCGAGAGTTTGGTCATAGATAAACACATAGAGGATGAATTCATTGATTTCTACATCAAATTATACACTAAAAACCATGATCCTAGCTTTCTCCCCCAAATTGACTCTTGGAATCCCATCCCCATGGATAAGGCAAAACAGCTCGAGGTTCCCTTTACCGAAGAAGAGATACAAAAAGCTATAAATGAGCTAGGCACGAACAAGTCACCAGGACCTGATGGTTTCACTGTTGAATTCTTTAAAAAATATTGGAACATCCTCAAAGAAGACATCAAGAGAGTGTTCCAAGATTTTTTTGAGACGGGCATAATCAATGCAAACGTCAATGAAACTTACATTTGCCTAATCCCAAAGAAGTTAGATGCTAAAACAGTGGGAGACTATCGGCCCATTAGCTTAACCACCTGCCTCTACAAAGTGATTGCTAGAGTTTTGTCGGAACGCCTCAAATCAGTCCTCCAACAAACCATATCCGACTTCCAATTTGCTTTTGTCGCAGAGAGACAGATTATTGATGCATCCCTTATAGCAAATGAGCTTGTGGAGGAATATGTGAAGAAGAAAAAACAGGGGGTTGTGATTAAGCTTGATATTGAAAAGGCATTCGATATGGTTGATTGGGGCTTTCTAGATTCTATTCTCACCGCGAAAGGTTTTGGGGATAAATGGAGAAAATGGATTTTTGGTTGTATCTCATCAACAAATTTCTCCATTATCATCAATGGAAAGCCGAGAGGAAAGTTCAAAGCCACGAGGGGGCTCAGGCAAGGAGATCCACCGTCCCCTTTCTTATTCATTCTAATCATGGATTGTTTTAGTAGAATGTTGACTTTGAAAGCAGATAGGGGTCACATTGAAGGGATGGCGGTGGGCAAGGAAAAGCTTGCCATCAATCATCTCCTTTTTGCAGACGATGCCATTCTATTCTCTCCACCAAACAAAGATAGTATGGTGTCTTTATATGATACTATAAAGGCTTTTGAAACAGCATCGGGTCTGAAAATCAACCCCCACAAAACAGAGCTCATCGGCATCCATTTGAGTGATACAGTGGTGAATGATCTTGCCCAAGTCTTCAGCTGTAAAGTGGCTAAATGACTCGTATGCTATCTGGGATTGCCTCTCCACGGTAAGCCTCACAAAAAATCCTTTTGGGACCCCATCATTGAAAAGATTGAAAGACGATTAAAGGGATGGAAATCTACACACATATCAAAGGGAGGAAGACTCACCCTCATACAAGCCACCCTATCCAATCTTCCCACATACTACCTCTCATTATACAAAATCTCTACAGCCGCTGCACTTCACATTGAAAAACTCTACAGGAAGTTTCTTTGGAATGGGGGCAAAGAATCGGCTGGTTTCCACCCAATTAATTGGCAAACGGTTTGTAAACCACAGGAAAAAGGAGGCCTTGGATTGCTAAACATCAAGGTAAAAAACAGAAGCCTTTTAGCAAAATGGATTTCAAGATTTCACCTTGAAAAATCTGCTCTTTGGAGGCTGGTTTTAACATCTAAATATGGCTCAAACCACTTCAATCTTCGTCCTGAAACAAAAGGATTGAAGTATCATCATGGGCCATGGAAACATCTAGTGGGGGAACAGGGGCTCATATATTCTTGGTAATGGAAAACAAACCTCTTTTTGGTTTGACCGATGGTGTACAAATGCCCCTCTACAGAACAATTATCCCCTTCTTTTTGCTCTATCACAGAGGAAGGATGTTGTTGTTAGTGAATTGTACAACTCTCATGAACACACTTGGAATCTTGGGATGAGAAGGAATTTGAATGAGGCCGAGATTGACGAATGGGCTAGTCTTTCATCTATTCTTCCTAATCAAATCAATGACACAACCCTAGACACTTGGAAGTGGAGGTTAGACAGCAAGGGATCTTTTACTATTAAATCCCTTACTCAATGCATGGCATCAACGGAACATTGTCCACATCAGCTGCTGTACAACAACATTTGGAAGGGTCCCATCCCTAAAAAAGTCCGTTTTTTCCTTTGGGAAGTCAGCCATGAAGGTATAAACACAGCAGATACACTTTTAAGAAAAGCCCCATGGATTGTCTCAGCCCCTAGCAGATGCGCTCTATGTAAAAGTGCGGGTGAATCCATGGCTCACATATTCACAACATGCCCTTTCACATCCAATATTTGGGCAAGAATTTTAAACGCCTCAAAGCTGCAGTTCGCCTTCCCAAATTCTATGCTTTCGGTCCTTGAACAATTATTAGTGAGACATCCATTCACCCAAAAGAAAGCTTGTTTATGGGACAACATGGTTAAAGCCGTCCTTTGGTCCACATGGCTCGAACGGAATAATAGACTCTTCAACAATATTGAGAAAGACTCTCACACAATCCTTGAACATATCATCTATCTTGCTCTCTATTGGTGTAAATTTATCCCTTTTTTGGTGACTATAGTCTCACTTCCCTTATTAGCAATTGGGAAAATCTTTTGTAATTGGGTCCCCTCTTAATATTGGACCCCTTACCCTTTTTGTACATTTCATACAATCAATGAAATGCTTATAAGTTTCTCATAAAAAAAAAAAAAGTGTTGTCCAGCAACGACGTCAACATCTTTTATATGTCGCCCCAACTTGGTGGGGGTAAAAATGACTCCACAGTGAGGTATGGATAATTTTTAACTCCGTGGCAATAAAATATCAGCTTTATTTTCCACATATAACAGAGAAAAATTTGAAGTCGATTGGAGATAACAGGAGCAGGTTATGCTTATTAATAACAAAAATTAATGGAATAGTAAAGACAAGAAAATATATGCTTAGGACTTACCACATCTCCACTCCATCTAGCAGCTATATCTAAAGCTTCACCCAGCACGCCACTGAATTTTGGTCCAAGTACTGACAAAACCCCATGACCTCTTCTTTTCTGAAGATTAAGTTCAATTTCTGCCTGAAAAACAGGTCGTTGTTGAGTACAAGCTTCAAATATAAACTGTAACTGATTGTCAACAAATATTAAATGGAAGAAGAGGAAAAAGATGAAAATACATCAGAAAGAGTGGGAAAATGATCAACTTTCATTCAAGACAAGTTTTAAAACTTCAATAAAATAAGATCACCAGAAACACGTTGAATTAGCTAATATCAATCATAAACTTTATAAATTCTTCATCATCTTTACAGAAGTAGTACAGAATCATCAGCAAATTTATACGTGAGATGATGTTTGATCAATCCATTTAAAACATGACCAACCCATACAAGGAGAAAGAAGAAAGAGGGTCTCTTTGTCACAAACCTCTTGTTGCCTTTATCCGCCGCCTTGATCAATCCATTTAAAACCTCACCAACCCATACAAAGAGAAAGAAGAAAGAGGGTATCTTTGTCACAAACCTCTTGTTGCCTCTATCCACCCCCTTGATCTACCATTGATAAAATTATATACACAAGAATGCGCTGATGTAGAACTAAGGAAAATTCAGAATTGTATTCAATCAAAGATATCAATATAACCTAGAAGCCAACTATTTAAAGGCCACAAACCGGCCAACAAATCAAAACTAACCCAAGGGTTGCTAACTAAATTGATCAATTCGGTCAAAGGGGACAAACAAGGGGAAACTTGGGTGAACTAAAGAAACTAAAGAGTACAAGAATGCAAGATCTAGCCAGAATTAAAGAAAATCAAGAAACTCAAAGAAAATATCTTTTTTTTTTAATTAAAAAAAAAAAAAAAAACTCCCTACATTATGCACTCTTGGCAAAATTGTATCGAGAACAAGATTGAGTGTCTTACCCTTTGTATTGCTCCCCTAAGTGAAGCCAGCTCCAAGTCATCAAGTGGCAAATGACGTAGCTATAACCAACAGACATAAAGAATAAGGAGATCATAATCAGCTTACCATTTTCTTAGGGTATCAACTGTGTGCGGTGTGATAAGCTTGTCACACAAAGTACAAAAGATCCATTCTTTGAAAGATCAAAACAATATGTATACCTCCAAATGTGCAGATCGAAATGGTTGGTAACATACATTGGCTCTTAATTGCCCCCTTTGGAGGTTAAAAGAGAACAACTTCGACTTTCTAGAATTATCGGAGCTAGGCTTCAATGACCCCACAATTTCTACTAAAAGACTTTCATCTGGCCGACCTGTTGCATCCAACTGCGAGAAGATAGAGCACAGAGATAAGGAATCACTGATAAATAGATATAATAAGAGCAAGATTGGATGGCACTTCTTTGAATTTATATAATAAATTGACAAATATCTGAACTCAAAAAATCTATACAAGGTCAAGACATTTTAGAGGTCATCAAATAATATCACTCTAATCACTAATGAACATATGAAGGCAAACAGGAACTATTGACAAGTTGATGGAAGTGACCAACAATGGAGTGAAGTTTTATTTGGCTAAATTTTATTGTTCATCATGATGTTGACTAACTCTTTTTGCAACTATCCCCCTTCGTAATTAACATAAATTGAAGTGTATTTTACACGGCGTCTTTTGTGTATAACTTTTCACTAAATAAACTTAAAGTTCGGTTTCCTTACATTAAATATTCAAAAACTCCTCTAATTTTGGCTCCAACTGGGGAAAAAAAAAACTTGTAAGAAAAAGAACTGGAGGAGTATTCAAGCTCTGGGATATTTTACATGCTGCTAAACCTAATTAGATGTCACATCTAAACAGAAACACAAGCCAATTGAAGATAAAACATTAACCAAAGAGATTGTATTTGAAAACTTAAGGAGATATCTTATGCAGGGAAATATATGCAAAGAAAAACAAATAAAATCGTATGTCAATTTCAAAATTAAAACTATTTTTTCTAGAAGTGAGTACTTTAGATCGAACCTTGATCGACTCACGAGTCATGCTCAATAGCCCAGCAAGCTTAGGTGCCAGAATCAACTGATTCAGTTTAAGACCAGAAATTGAGACCTCACCAGCGAGACTATTTATATTCTCATCATCAATTGTCTGCACCTGCTGCTTACTCTTCTCAATACTAAAATCTTGACTAGAGCTACCAGTCGAAGGTCTCAAAACTTTTCCCACAAACTTAATCCTTCCAGTTGCTTTTAGATGTGTAGGCCTTGGAAATTCAAAAATATATGAGACTAAGCTCAAAAACTCAAAACCGCGCATGTGTAAATCCAACTCCACTCCATCAATAGTACATGACGGAGTCCTCTTTGCATCAAACACTCCTTCATCTAGCACATTCTCATCAGAATATGATGTTTGCATTTTTGAATACAGCTCAAAAGCAACAGAGGAAGAATTAACAATAACATAATCATGGGAAATATTGATATCTCCTCGAGCATCCCTGAATGATCCCTCAGCAAGTGGTGCAGTCCAGTTAATGTTAAACCTCCTGCAGAAAGGAAGAGAGGGAAAGATATATAACCAGCCCAAAGAATGATGAAATTCCAGGAGATTTTAGAAAACACAATCGTGAAATAATGCTGAAAGATCCAAAGAGGAAGACAGACAGTTTTCAATTAACAATTGAAAAGAAAAGCACACGGTATTACGGTCTCAAGAGGGATCCGGAAACTTTGGTTTCCCCATTTAAAAGCCCCAATTTGAGTGGCATCAGGTCTAAATAGCCAGGCATATATCGATGCATGATTTTATCAAATGACACATTTCCTGAAAAATTTAGATCCATTGCTGTATTATCCAGCTCACCCTGAAAAGAAATAAATTTGACTTCAGAATAGGACATTAATAAACTTCCAGCTAAAGAGAAAAAATAACAAAACTTTAAGAGCTAAAAATACGGATATAAAAAATAATTCCTCAAATCTATGTTTGTAGAAGTACCCGACAGTCCTATTTACTTTTCAGTGAACCTACCACAAAATTTAAAATGATAACTATAATAAATGACTACATCTCTTTAGGGCATAACAGTGATGTTCGAGAATTCTT
This sequence comes from Trichosanthes cucumerina, assembly GCA_036507285.1. Lineage (NCBI taxonomy): Eukaryota > Viridiplantae > Streptophyta > Magnoliopsida > Cucurbitales > Cucurbitaceae > Trichosanthes > Trichosanthes cucumerina. The sequence continues at coordinate 101,678,662 of CM071835.1, forward strand.
ATATACTAGGGATTTTTCTAGAATCTTCATGTGATAAAGAGAGTTACAATCTGCGATTATAGGGCACAGTGTCATTAATGTGAAAGTTGCCATCAAGGCTGGTTACTTTGGTCACAATATAGACACTGAGACATTTAACTATCTTGTCGAGACAATCCATGGTGCAGCTCTTTTTGGGACTCTACTGTGGATAAGCTCAAAGCTAAGATGGCCAAATGAAGGAATACACCTATCTCCAAAGGTGGAAGGATTACTTTGACACAATCTGTCCTTTGGAGTATATCTCTATTTCACTCTCCCCTTTCAAAATCGGTCAAAACCTTGATGAAAACCGTAAAGGGATTTTATATGGGAAGGTGTTGGCTCTGAACAAAGAAGCCACCTTGTGAGCTGAAAATGGGCAACTCTTCCTCCATCCCGCAACGGCCTTGGAATAGGGATCTTTAAGATTCAGAAACAACGCTTTACTTGTCAAGTGGCTATGGAAATTTATTTGAGGAAAAAGTCCTTTGGAGGGAGGTCAGCAGCAAATACGGGTTTCAAGTTAATGGCTGACCAAGATCCCAAAAGGCAGTAAGGTTGCTGCCCTTGGCCCCAGCGACTTTTGCATATCATTTCTAATTTTTCAACTGCAAAATGGGAAAAGTTCTAGTTTTGGGAGGATGAGCGGTTAGGCTCTCACCATTCTCATAGAAATACAATGGAAAGTAAAAGATGGGAACGAAAGAAATGGAACAAATACAAATTTATAGTTTTCTGATAATGACAATGACTGCTTGCATCCAGGAAAGAAGGACAACAAAATTAAAAGAGTTCAGTCTTGAGAAGAAAAAAACTGTTTATAGCCTGTTGTGCACCTCTGGGCATATCCATGCATTCCCTGCCCCTCGAATTTCACCACCATCCACAAGGTTGGCTCTGATTCCATATAAGTCAGCAACCTACTCAAATACAATTTTTAATGATCATTAACCATGTATGCAAAAACACAATAAAAATTGTTGATGCTTTTAACCAGAAAAACTATTAATTAGCTGATAGCTATTTTAAAAACATACACAGTTGTCAATGTTGAAAGTGAAATTTGCTGAGACATAGGAAAATGGAATACGGTCAACTGCTGCTATTGCACCAGCTTCTTTACTTTTTATTATTGCTTCAGAAGCACAGGATGCAGGAAGATCCAAAATTGAATGATTCATCTTCCTGGAAACCATTCCACTTCCTACAAAGATGGGAGAATCCAATGGGCCTTGACAGTTGAACACAGCAGTTACCGAACCAGCTAGCTGTGATAAATATTATGAGAAGAATCAACAAGGAAGTCTGAAATGTTTCTTTAAAAGATTATTCTCTTATTTCTATTTTATTCTTATCATATGTGTGTGTGTGCCTTTAAAGGAAGAGAATAGCATGATAACAGAGGAGGGTCATGATAAGAAAGACTTCCCTCTTAACCCATTTGATTTTCCAGGAGAAAGAGGTAGAAGAGAAATTCTACGAGTAAACTTACAGGGAACAAGAAAGGTCGCATCTTGAAAGTTTTCATCAGGGCATTTACTTCAACACAAGGAACCTGGAAAGAATATAATAAATACAATGTTACAAGTCGAAAGCACTATGAATAAACTCAAGAATACTAGTATACTACACGGTAAGAACTGGGGAACTACTACATGTAATCTTCAAAGGGATATATTACAGTAATTCTATGATGCAAGATTCTTGGGAACAAAGGCAAACAGGGGTGATATGTATAAATCATCTTTGTAGTAAGTATCTGCAGCTTGACATATGCATGAATGTGAATATGCAATGTACTGGATATCATAAACACTTCCACATCTCCAAACCCCAGGTAGAAGCATCATTCCAAGTGTTGTATTGTCAATCCGCAATCATTTTTGAAGAATTTTCAATTTTAATCAAATATGACACATGATTTACTAGCCTTTGAATTACCAACTTCTAATATCAAATGTGATCCCTAGATATGGATACACAATTATAGAAAGAAAACTCAGAGAACAAGTTATCCGGCCTACACCAAGCTGATAGGTATCCTCTATTTACTTATGATTTCTCTAGAGAGAGAATTACGACGACCAATTTGAGAGGGTCATTGGGCTCTTCACTAAACGACTGTATGAAAAAGCAAAAGCTCCCTATACAAAAACATTCAAAAAACACTTGGATAAAATAACCACATAAGAAAAGGTACTGCTGCTTCTCCTCGTTACTTGTGGCTAAATTTCCCTTTTGCCCTTCCTTGAGTAGACTTTCACAATTTAAGGTCTAACACAAGGTACAATGTGGATTACAAGAAAACTCTCCAACTTCTCCAACTACTGGCATGATTGAAACCGTAGGAAGGCCAAATAAAAATCTGCTCCCAAATCTCCTAAGTACCTTACGATTGATATTTAGGTTCTGATAAGGTAGTTGGCCCGAAGGCAATACAAAATCCCCAGCCTTGCTTAGAGAGCTGGGAGCTCTCTACCCTCTCTATTTGCCCTAGCAAATAGTTACAACATACCAGACTACTTGCAAAAGAAACAAAAAGTTGCATATAAGCAAAATACAGTGGTCCCTCCCCACTCGCGAGCACTCACACCCACGTACACTGACTCTCTCAAACCGTTAATCGAGAACATTTCCCTTTTTGCCCCTCCTCTCATAAACTGCTATGATGGGTGGCCTAACAGTATTCCAATACCACACTTATCTTCAAGAATCCTTATATACGTCCCCTTTAAGGTCTCCTAAAAGGGAAGTTCTTGAACTTGCTCTACAGAACCACACCTCAACCAAACCAATAACAATAACTCATCCACAATTCAGCAAAACAAACATGAGGCTAAGAGAATCCAACCAAAATTCCGGGAGGTACAAGAAAAAATGTAAATAAGAAGATAATCAAGTTGTTCTCTGAGTTCTACATAGACACAACCCAAACAGATAAGGTCAAGATTAGGAAATCTGATTGGTATTATATTTTTTTTTGAAAAGATAACAATAATTTCATTGATGTAATGAAAAGAGTCTAATGCTCAAATTACAAAAATGAGACTAACGCTCAAAGTACAATAGCGAAACAAAAACCAAAGAACTTGAGAATCAAAACTACCATGAGCTATTACATAGACAAAAAATTCTGCCAAATAAGACTGAGATTCGAACAAGAGAAACCATCAAAAATTCAAGAGAACCCCTCATTCATCACTTCCTCAACCGAAAAACTAGGTTTAGCCCACAAAAACTAACATACCACCTGAACTTCCAAAGACAACCACAAGCACCCAACCAAACACCCTTGAAATTCAAAGAGTCTTAGACCAACTAACAAACCAATCCAACCAACTTGACTAATAAAAAATTATTCCTCACTCTGGAATAATAATGATGCGACCCATAGAATAATGAATTCCAAAAGGAAAAATAGTTCCATGAGCTATTTCTTACCAAAATGGAAAATCCCCTTTCATCTGTACCTTACCTTCAACCCACAATATTAGCAAACCTCCTTACTTCCCATATGCCTCAACATGAGCCCACCCAATAACCTTGAGATTGACCCTTTTCTCACCACCACCCAGGCCACATGTGAACCAAGAAAAAATCTTCATACTAAAACCACCGAGACTCACTTCACAGGGATCTCCTTCAATTGTAGGCCGCTTGCACGGAGCAAAGACTCAAAACGACTCAACTCGGGTGGGCAACCGCCATTGCCCACAACCATCTCGCCTTTAGAGAGTTGACTCTCCTCCACTTAACAGAGATGGAGAACATCCCTTTAAGCACCTCCAGCACTCTGATGTTGGCGTTGTCCCAAAGGATCAGCAGTCCTCCCAACCTTCCATTTGCCTCCACCAACTCCCAGCTGATCTCTTTGGAACTCCATAATGATTTTGCAAACTTTCCATCCACCGTATCTACCTTGGTCTCTTGTATCATAACAATATCCGGATTGACCTTGCAAACAAAGTTCTTCAAGCTCAAGCGCTTAGAGGGGTCCCCCAAACCCCTGGTGTTCCACGAAACAATCCTCATTTGGGCTGGGAAGAGGAGCCGACACCGTCAACCCCCCTGAACTGTAGGCCACACGCCCTGATCAACGAACTAAACTCAGCTAAGGCGGAACCACTGGCCCTCTCTTCCTCCGGAGGCGGCGGATCGCCTACGGGAGAGAAAAGTAGCTCGACACTTGCCGGTGGGGACCCTAATCGAGCGCCGCAACGCACACCGCCCTGCGATCTTGACTTCTCCACACCTTCCGGATCGCTTAAACTAACCTCTCGAGTCTCGCTCAAAGAGCCCTCGACCACAGGCACTCTGGGAAAGACCGCCTTCTGTGGAGGATGTTGAAATTAATTTCGAGAAGCAGAACTGCCTAGACCCACAACTGACCACACTCGAACGCCTGCTCCCACCCCCAGCCTGTTCTTGGAGCCCGCACGCCCCTGTTTCCTCCTACCCTCCATAAGTGGCAACCCCTCGGAGTCTTCCCAAAAATCTTTGCTGACTAGGAAAGGCTGCCGCCCCATCTTCGATTGGCCTTTCCTATCCTGCCTCCTGGTATAGTATTTAGCACAGAATCTGTCTCTTACTTCTTTTACCGATAAAGGGATGGGGGGAGACCTAGAGGCGTCTCTTGAGATGCTCCCCACCTTAGGCCCTTCATTAATCCTTCGTGAGCTCACTGCCCCGGGATCCACACAAACCAATAATTCCTCTTGGGAGTTGACACGGCCAAAGGCTGCGGAGGAGGCAACTCCTCGGGACACACACCTCTGCTCCTTCCTCTGCGCATTCACTGCAGCGCCCCCACTCTTACCCCAACCACCCCAATTAATGCCCCCGCCGCCCCCCCGCAGAGCCCTCGCCTCCTGGCGACCGGGGACTCATACGCCTCGACCGGTCGCCGGCCGATCAGATCTTGTGGAGTAGCCGAGACCGCCGAACTTTCCAGTAACGATTCACCTTCCCCTGCATCGCCCGTCACTGAAGAACCAGACTCATCCCTCAAAACTTCCTGGATTCGGGCCAAATCAATCGGATTGTCGAACTCCTTCAGGAAGATAGGGCCATGTGCAAATGTCGGAGGATCTCTGAGCTCAACCTCCTCAAACGAAAGCCAAAAAGGTTCCAACTTGGGGTAGCCCACTTCAATGGCTGCCGGCATGAACCCACAAATGTTCCTTTTCACTTTGATCCTTGCTGCCCCCAAATTTGTGAGATTTATGGTTTCAGCGCCACCTCCTCCAACCTCCAAAGTGAGCCCCAATGGCCTCAAACACCCCCCGGACCGAATCGCACCGGCAGATTTAACACTGACAACCACCCCCCATACCCCCTGATGCACTCCGTCCTCCCATGCCTTTCTAAGGACCAATCTTCCACTTCACATACTGTGTCTTCTACCTTCAACCATCTCCCTTTCTCCATGGACCTCGGGGCCTCAACCCCCGCATTCACCCTCATCAACGCTTTGTCCGCCGACAGGATTTACGACACCTTACCTTGAAGTGGCTCTCCACCACCTCCTTGACTTCTAGCCACGAGGTATGTGCAAACAAAGAGAAACAACCATAACAATCGCCGAAATCCACCTTCACCACCTCCTTTCTTTTTGACCCGAGCTAAGCAGAGACCCTTCCTACTACTCTGCATTCCTAGACCCCAAAGTGGCGTTCGCCCAACTCCTTGCTCGCTCCCTCCTTCTTCCGGAGAGTCCATTCCTTGTTACTTACCTCAAGACAAACTTCCAAAGATACCCCAAACGCTTCCAACCATTCCCATAATCCCCTCGGGACTGGAGGCACGCTCTTCCCCTGGGAACTGGACCACACACCGCACCACCTCCCGAGGCGACCGCGCAATCCAAAAAGGCCCAAAGTGCCATTTTCATCCCTAAACTTTTCCACTCACCGCGCGGTGGTGACTTACTTTCCGGTGCCTTGAAGGATCCGGACAAACCAGCCTAGATGCACGCGAAGATAAGTGGAATCTGGACTCCCAGAGAATCATTTTTACCAACCAAGACTCCCCTCCTTCCGAAGAGAAAGCCTCCCGCCAATCCTGCAGCTCCCCCCCAACCCCCTCCGGAATGCGCTCCCCCACCTTTTCATTAAGATTATATTTTGATTGGTATTATATATACACACATACATGCATATATAGTGAAATGAAACTCTCTGAGAAGACGTTCAAAGGAAAACACCCTAAAAAGGTTAGAGTAATGGTCAATAAAGTTGTGTTATGGTGTTGAAAGTTGCCTATTCCCAAACGACCCATTAGCTTAGGAAGTAGTGTCGTTTTCCAGTTCACATTATGTACTCTCCCATCACCTCGAGAGCCTTCCCAAAAAAAATCTCTAGTGATCTTGTCTAAAATCAGCACCACTTTAGAAGGAATTTTAAATAAAGATATATAGTAAATTGGCATACTATATAGAGAAGCCTGAATTAAGGTATGTCTACCACCTTTCGAAATGAAAACATATTTCCAATTATGTAATCTTTGCTTTATCCGCTCAATAACAGGCTGCCAAGAAGATAAAACTTTGGATTCCCTCCCAAAGGCAAACCAAGATAAGTATTGGGTCAATTGTTTGCAACCAAAAAAAGCCAACATCCAAACCATCTCCAAAGCATCAATGTGAATTCCCAGAAGTTGACTCTTGTTCAAGTTAATCCTCAAACTAGAAGCACATTCAAAAATTTTAACCACTTGATAAAGATGAATCAAAGCATCCCAATCAGCAATAGAGAAAAGCATCCCGATCAGCAATAGAGAAAAAAAGAGTATCATCAGCAAATTGTAAATGATTTATGGACAAGGATTGTGAACCAACAGGATGAGTGGATATACAACCCAAACTTTCACTGTGAGCCAATAGGCGACTTAAGCAATGAGATACGAGAATAAAGAGGAAGAGTGAAAGAAGATCACCTCGTCTAATACCACGACCGTATAATTTTCCTTCAAGGTCTACCATTAATAATGATAGAGTAGTTAGCACTACTAACACATCCACGAATCCATTTTCTCGAAAAGTCTCAATCAACAGTATCGAATGCTTTTTCAATATCCAGTTTTAGAACTACGCCTTTCTTCTTCTTATTGTTCCACTCATCAATAATTTCATTAGTCATTAGCGAGGCATCAAGAATCTGTCTATTTGCAACAAAGGCTAATTGGTTTTCTGCAATGGTAAAGGATAAGACCTATTTCAACCTATTAGATAATACTTTGGCAACAATCTTATACATGGAATGAGACTGATAGGCAGAAATTCAGAAACTGATTTTGAGGCAAGCTTCTTCGGGATTAGGAAAAATATAGGTTTCATTCATCGAAGCATTAATAATTCATAATGTTCATTCACCATATGCAAAATATCATACCTAAGGATTCCCCAAAAAAGAAATTTGAAGAACTCAGCAGTAAAACCATCAAGACCTGGTGATTTTCTATTTGTCTTCGGCTATAATCAAAGTGAAAAAGAATCTTTGTGGATTCATTTCGGCTTCGATGGAGGTGCAAGCTCCCTCTTTGGGATGTTTTTTATTAAAATTTGGGGATATTGAGGCTTTAGAACTGCCAATCAAGGTGACTGACCAATCCCTTTTCTTTAAAGACTTTTCGAATTCAGTGGATTTAAAGCGAGTTCATCAAGTTATGACAGATGAAGGGGTTTGTGAAGAAGGTGATGGGTCCCTGGTCTCTTCATGGGCTACCTTTGATTTAGAGGATACTAGGGGGTAGGTGGAAGGGATGCTGATTTTTTGGTGAAAGAAGCGGTGGCCGATAGTTCTTTGGTTCCTTTTTCCGATCAGAAAGGGGCTAAGGTGGGTGAAGATAGGTTATGGGGGAAGGTTTATGCAAGAAATTATGGGAAGCGGAGTGTCACGGTCGTACCTCTCGGACCGTGCGGCGCCATGAATCATCCCTCGAACATGGTCAGCCTTAAGGGGAACTCCTGCCCCATCTCTATGATCGCAACGCTTTGTGGCTTCGTCGGGCCTTAGGCGAGGTTCTTCAGTCCTCAACCAAGCATCAAGTAAATAAGCAGCGGAATATAACTCGATCGTACACGTCGCCTGTCCGTGTACTTGCACTTGTCTTTCCCATGAGTTGGCTTTGACAGGACATTCTCGGATCGCTGGCCGCTAACGACCCCTATATCTGAACCTCCAAGCCATGGGAAGGGGCGCAATGTCGGCACACATGTGCCGTCCGACACTGTCCCTTGAAAACCCGTTACAAAGGAAACGCCCAAGACACTTTCTTGTGTAACGCTCGCCCATGACACCATGACACGCGAAGCGTGCTACGGGGTGACTCACTTAGGCCCACAAGCCTGGGGGTGGTGGAGAGTCGACACCATGGTACCCCTATAGTATATTATGTGAAATATTGGGTCTTCCTCCTTGCACGTCATTTTGGCGAGGAGTCATACGCCCATACATCGACCCTCCGACGACACGGTTGGCCCGATCTCACATGCCTTCGAGCCCACCTATCTTGGTGTGTTAGATGATGCAAATCCTCCTCGATCGCATCATGGCACGACTTGTCACCGTGTGAGGTTCACAAACATACGTTCTTCTAGTATGATTGTGACATTCTCCCCACTTAATCTCGCCATCGTCCTCGATGACTTACTCGGGGGTTCAATCCAAATCATCGCACAATGGATTGTAACACCCTCCCCCACTCGAACTCGGCATCGTCTCGATGCCTTCACAATGCTAACGGACTTGCTTGAAAATTGCGCCTCGGACGGATACGAAATTTCACATCAACTCATCGCTAGTTTGTGGGCTATCCCCACGCGCCCTCACATCATCGCTCGACTCACGGGGCTTTGGCGAGACTCGTGCAGACAAACCACGACAAAGCAAACCTAGGCTTTCGCTCGCCTAGTTACGGGAACCCGTCCCAACACACTCGGCCACCTTGGCCACAACACACGTATGCTCTGAGCGACATACAACTTCAGCAAAGTCGGAAAGCTTCTCACTCCGTTGGCACTCTGTTTGGCAACTCACCGCGACGAGCCACACCTCGTGGCAACTCCACAACACACAGCGCCTCGGGCGCTTCTTACATTCCACAACGTGCTCACTCCGCACGAGCACTTCAATGTTGGCACTCCTGGCCAAACTCACAACACGCGCACTCTTGCGCTTCACTCGGGCACCACCGCCCACACAATCCACTCGTTGGCTTGCACATGCCAACGGCTTCACTTGCCCCTCTTGGGCCTCGTTTGGAAGCCGCGTCTTGTTTGACAACTCTCTCGAACTGAACCAATGCCAACATTGTCCTCATACATCAAGTTGTTGCCCATACTTGCTTGATACACGATTTCTCTTGCTAACGCCAATTCAATTCAACTAAACATCGATTTCGGGCAACTCGAACAAACATCACCCAGGCCATCTCGAAAGTGATTTTCCCGACTCGGCCCCAGTCTCGCAAACCGATCCACCCGGGGCTTCCTCGAAAGTGGCTATCGGCGACAACAACACTTCACCGGGCTCTCTTCCATGAAAGTGTAAGTGCTTAAACATTTGCCTGTGTCGTTCCTCGAAAGTCAATGTTAAAGCGATCTCGATTTGCACGATGCTACCCAACTGGTTCATTCCACGAAAGTCACAATAATTGCCACAACGGATTTATTCGACTCTTGTCCATCACGCGCGCACAAAGGTTGGCTCGATACCAAGTGTCACGGTGTCGTACCTCTCGGACCGTGCGGCGCCATGAATCATCCCTCGAACATGGGCACCTTGGCGGGAACTCCTCCCCCATCTCTATGATCGCAACGCTTTGTGGCTTCGGGCCTTAGGCGAGGTTCTTCGATCTTCAACCAAGCATCAAGTAAATAAGCGGCGGAATATAACTTTCGGTGCATTACACGTCGCTCTGTCCGTGTACTTGCACTTGTCTTTCCCATGAGTTGGCTTTGACGGGACATTCTCGGATCGCCGCCGCTAACGCACCCTATATCGAACCTCCAAGCCATGGGAAGGGCGCAATGTCGCACACACTGCGCCGTCCGACATCGTCCCCTTGAAAACCCGTTACAAAGGAAACGCCCAAGACACTTCTCTCTTGTGACGCTCGCTTCAATGCCATGACACGCGAACGTGTCACGAGGTGACTCACTTAGGCCCACAAGCCCGGGGTGGTGGAGAGTCGACACCATGGTACCCCTATAGTATATTATGTGAAATATTGGGTCTTCCTCCCTTACACGTCATTTTGGCGAGGAGTCATACGCCCATACATCGACCCCTCCGACGACACGGTTGGCCCCAGTCTCACATGCCTTCGATCCCACCTATCTTGGTGTGTTAGATGATGCACTGTCCTCCTCGATCGCATCATGGCACGACTTGTCACTGTGAGGTTCACAAACATACGCTCTTCTAGTATGATTGTGACACGGGGCACGGTAGTCCATGCTTCCCAAACTGAGGAACTTTTTCCTGATTTTCTCGAGCAGGAAGTGGCTGTTTGCCCTGTGGTGCAGGGGTCAAGCAAGTTGTTGATAGGGGTTGGCCCTTTGGTTAATTTTTCAATTGAGGAGTGCTCTTTAGGCTCCAGAGAGGTGTCTTTTACAAAAGTTATTTTTCAGGGGATGGATAAAGGGCTTGAAGAGGGTAATCTTTGCTCGTCGTTGGAGGGGTTGAACTCAAAAGGAGGGTCGGTTCTAAGCTTGAGAAGTGTTGATCTCAGTTCGGGCAGAATGCTAGGGGGAAAGAATTGGGTGATTGATTCCCTTGTTATTAATCTAGAAAGTTTGTTTGATTCTCCTGAGGTGCAGCGGGGAGTGGATGAGGCTATGAGGGAGGTTTGTCCAAGTATTCCTACGGAGTTGGATAGGTTTGCTTCGCTTATTAAGGCAAGCGGTCTGCAATTCAAGGCAGTGGCAGTCGTGGGGAGCTCTTCTCATCTAATTTGATTTTAGTTTCCTCTATTAGGAGGGGGCTGGGAGAAGGTAACGATAGGGTTTTTTCTTGGATGCTTAAAGCTTGGACGTGTTTTTTGGCCGCAAATTAAAATTAGGCGTTCGGTTTGGAGTTCAGAGGATGTGAGTTGGTTTCTGGTGAAGGCTTTTGTGGAGGTTGTTTGGTTGGTTTCTGGTATGTAAAAGTTTTTGTGGGATGAGCGGTCTTTGCTTGCTGGTTTTGTGATGGGCTTTGGTGCGTGAAGGGCAATTTTAAGCTTTTATACGGGTTGCCCTTGTTGAGTGAGTCTAGAAGCTTGAAATGGTTTTTATCAGGTTTCTGCCATTGTCGAGTGTTGTTAGTTCAAGTTCCTTGTTTGATAGATTTTTTGTTGGAACGGAGGGGTGAACTGTCTTCAAAGCTCTAGGGGAAGCATGTTTTTCTGTGGGTTTCATTGTTTGAGGCTTCGAGTTGTTTCATGCCTTTCTTTTGAATTTTGTCTTTTTGGGATTTTGTCTCTGTTGGTCTCTTTTGGGGGTTTGTGAGTTGGGTTTTGATCTCTTGTAAGCGGTTTTATATTGTTGTTTATGTTTCGCTATGTATCTGAGACTTTGTCTCTTTTTTCATTATTTCAATGAAATTCTGTTGTCACCTTTCAAAAAAAAAAAAAAAAAACAGTCTGGAACACCTCATTCTCTGTAAAAGTACCCTCAAGACTTGATGCTTGTTCAAGATTGGTAGGACTCCAGTTTAATGCGTTATACACATGAAACAGACTCCTCCTTATGGAGGCAGCTAATTGCTGATAAATATTATGCCTCTATTTCTTTCTCATGTTGGTTGGTCCCAACCCCTCAGAATGACTTCTCATAAATCACCTTGTAAATCCATTAGCAATATTCAAGAGATAATTGCTTCTGGAGCTTAGCGTCGACTAGGAAATGTGTCTACTACATTCTTTTGGATAGATTCTTGGTTGAGTTGTAGTCCAAGTGCTTCAGCATTTCCTCGTCTTTATAGGTTGTCTACGAATCAATTTTGCTTGGTGTCTGAAGTTTGGAATGGTCCTAATTTGGCTTGAATTTACACCTCCGGCGTAATTTGAATGATCATGAAATCACTAAATGGGCTCACCTTTCTCATTTTTTGACTCCGATCAAACTTCTGATATCACTGAATGGGCTCACCTTTCTCATCTTTTGACTCCGATCAAACTTCTTCATTCATCAGATTCATAGTATTGGCCTCTTAAACCTTCAGGGTCTTTTTCTGCTAGGCCCCTTACAGAGAACATGGTGGGTTTTGTTGATCCTGGCTTGAAAAGCCTTTATTTTGTGCTTCGGAAAGATAGCTATCCAAAAAAGATTAAAATCTTCTTTGGGAGCTTAGTTTGGGAGCAGTCAATACGGTTGCTTTATGTGTAGAAGGAAGTTGGCATCTATTTGTTCACTGTACTTATGCTTATCGTTTTTGGTGCCACGTTTTGACAGCTTTTAGGTGGTCTTTGCCTTTTACAAACAAAATTTCTTACTCTCTCTGTGGTTCTTGGTGGGTCACCCTTTCACAGGAACAAAGAAGATTTTATGGCTTGCTTTTGTTTTTGCTTTTCTGCAGAATCTTTGGTTAGAGAGAAATAGTCGCAATTTTAGGGATTCTTCTTCTCCTTTTGATCGTTTTATAGAGAATGTTTTTTCTATAGCTTTCACTCGGTGTAAGCACTTATAAACTTTCAGTCATTATAGCTTATCTTACTTAGTTTCCAATTGGGCATTTTTTATGTAATTCACCAATAGGTGCTTAGAGTTTTATCTCCTTATTTCATTGATCAATGAAATTGTTTTCCCGGGTAATGGTTGAACTGGCTGCCTAGGACTCAAAACAGAAGAAAGACTGCAACTTAGGTGTCCTTCAATGACTTTGTTCTCCTCTCAAGGTTCTCTTTTCGTGGAAGAAAGTGAGGACTTCGTATTCGAATAATCTAGCACTATTAATTAAAAGGTACTCCATAGAAACAGTAAAATACATCTAAACAGCAAGGAATATACATTTTATGAGATGTATTACAAGGCAGAACACTTGTCTACCGTTTCCCCAAATACAGACATACCTGACACATCAAATGAAACTCTCCTTCCTCTGGATGAATGCCAAAGTCACCAGATGCCTCTAATGGAGCACTGCCAAACCAACCACTTGCATTCTGTACAAATATTCTCTGACCACGGAAACATAAACTTGCCGCTATTTCCTGCATAAGTGCATGAATTATCATGATATTGTAGTTCTAAATCAGCATTGGAGGATAGCGAAAGGTACAATGAGCCGAATGTTCCATCCAAGCACTACATAGTATTTTAATAGATTATTAAAAACGTCTACATTGAAAGCAGTGCTTCATGCTTCAACTGTAAATAAAGAATGAATTTTGGAAAGTAGACAGCAGTATTCAACACGCACAAAAGCAAAATACAATAATACTGTACCGTATTCGAGTAATAAGCATTTCAACTTGATGAAAGAGCATTGCCAATACTATAATACGTTTCAGTAAACAAAACTCAGGACTATTGTTATATTTTATAAGAAACTGGTTTGTGAATTTAGAAAGAAAAAAAAATGTACAAACAACCTCAACCTCAGAGTTACAAAGAAGAAATTTTCAACTAGTCAGAAAAATTATGAGGGAGTAAAAAAAGTGTTCGGGCCTAAAAGAGCCCAAACAGACATGGAAATACTACTTCTTCCAGCCGCTGATCCCTTGTCATACATCATATGACTCCCTCTTCCCCCATGGGAACCAAGGTTGTGTATTGGCTTTTATTCAAGTTGATATTTGAAGCCAATACAACTTGAAGAAAAGCCAATGCACAATCTTCTCCCATGTCAATGATGTCATACACCAATTTAGAAACATCATTGATCCATATGCAGCTTGCCCAGAAACATCCAACAGGTTTCACTTATTCAAAAAAAGAGCAAATTCACATGCTCATCATTTTAAGCATCTCAATGTGTGCATCAAAGCACCATACACTTACAAAGTAACAGGTGTTTTCTAATATGAATTTAGACAAGCTAAAATGTAAAGGTAAATTACTGCTCAACTAGAATTGTGCATTCATTAGTCAAGGCACCACCACTCCTCAGTGAATAAATTTGTGAAGAATGAGCGAAAACAAGTTCAACAAGTCTACAGATGCTCGTCATTCTAATCCATGGGTATCCGCCACATAAATTGTGTGAATAGTAACTCAGTAATGGATGAAAATGTGTGCCTATTTAAGTATCCTACAACCTCAAGGACTAGTCGCTGGGAAAAAATTCAGATATGGAGGTAATTAAACAAGTGGCTCATATGTTGAATGCAGGAAACTTATTCCGATTTATCAGAAATGGAGATATCGTACTTAGGATGAAGTTTGAGGTTTGTTCTCTGAAGCAATACCCTCACTCACACTTGCTGTCAGAACATGACACCCATTCTTTAATGTTATAAAATATTGGAATGAAAAGTATCCATTTAGCATCAAAAGAACGGGAACGGTCATCTCATGGCCAGCATATTCCCCTATAAACCATAAAAAGCAGTAATCTTGCAATGGACTTTAATTTCTATTAGCAAAGCAGAGAATTTGTCCATTTGAAACGGAGGGGATCGTATTACACTGACAATGTCGGACTTACGGTAAAGCTTGATGGAGCATCAAAGATCTTAAAGGCCAAACCGGTCACATCAAGTTGCCCTTGAAAATTAGGAAATGTATCTCCTCTTGACATGCACAAGTGAACCTGAAAACAGATTCACAAAATAAAAGTAATTGATAGCAGTCAACATAAAATAATATGCATTTTTACAGTATCAATTTTTGTTAAAATATTGATTTAAAATTTCCATGCTAGTAAATGATCTGCAGGTTAACGGCATTCTCCTTCTAAACTATTTTTAGATTTTTCTTTTCTAGATATTTGTATGATTTGGGATTTTTTTTTTTTTTTCTTATTAGTTTTGTTGTTCTTTCTCTTCTTTCCCATTTTGGGCTTGTATTTTTAGCATTAGTTTCTTTTTATTACTTCAATAAAAATCTTGTTTCTTGTTAAAAAATAAAAATCATTGTTAGGTTAACATATACCGTCTAGTCACAACTTTGAAGTGTAAAAGGTCAATGTGCAGGATGAGAAGTTAGAGAAGCACCTCACCAGTGGCTCTTCCTTTGGACCACGTGATTGGAATATCTAAAATTCTCTCAAAAAGCTGTATAAAGATGAAATGGGGAACCCATGATGAGTAAACACTTCAGATAATGTAGATGGAGACTTCTAGACCTCAACAGTTAAATATAGATAATTATTGCTTGTGTAACATACCGGAACAAATAGGTTGGTAATTTTCAGATTCGAATGCCATTGCTGCTCAAAGATGTCAACAAAAACATCCGCAGATAACCAGCCACCATCTCCAGAGACAAAATCTGATCTCCATGTCTTACAATTACCACTCAAATGAACATGCACATTGCCATAATGATTTTGAAATTTCACATGCCCATTAACATTCTCCATCTCTCTGGTCACATGTATTTAAAATTGTAAATACTTTGTCCACGTAGAGTTTGCATTCATTTAACATAATTGAGTGCATCAATTAAACCACGTTGATTTTGATTCCCAGCACAAAGCATCCTACTAATGTGTTCTAAAAGCTCGCTGCCAACTATTCACTTAATATAAATGGTTTCAGTCAGTTCATTACCAAACTACTAGAAAATTTAAAAATTAACCTAGCTAAAAGAAAAGGCATCTTCATCGTGCATTTTTTCCTAATAATCAGCATACAAAACCATTTATTAGCATTCCTAATGCCGACATTGGTGGTGTCTCAATTCATCTATAACTTTTTGATCCAATATACAATTCCCGCATAATTATTCAACTCATGTTGATAGTCAGGGTCGAAGTTTAACTAGAAAAATATAGTTGTGGCCTTTTTGTTCTTTCTCCGGTAGTAAAGATTGAAATAAATAATTAATTAATTAAAAAATAAAAATCACCTTTCGGATAAACTACTTTTGAGAGAGACACAATAAGGAGACTCTACCTTGGTTCTCTGTCACCATATGCAAGTAACATAAGTGTTCCGCCTTTGAAATGAACAGAATCAATCGTTACTGGAAGCATTGTCTCAGTACCTTCATTCTTCAATACATCTCCACCATCAACAATACCTCTAGCGTGTTGAACCAAGCCAAATTTCAGCTTTTGAAGGATCATGCTTAGATGGTACAACAGCTTCTTCCCCACGTCTTTAGGAAAATAAGATAAAGCTGATTTTGGGTTTAGAGCCCAGAAGGAAATTAGCCCAGTTGTTCCAAGATGATGTTCATGAATTGTTGAAGTTGGTGCTTGAGATGTATGACACATTTGATCAGATATTCCATCAGGAATATGATCAGATCCTACAACATCGTTATTTTTCACATTGGACTCGTTACTGCTGGAAGTAACTGAAAAGGATCTTCTGTCCTTATTGCCCAAACCTGTAACTGTAGAAATCTGATCATCTATCTGGTTTGGAATATCAATATCCCCTTCTTTTTTAAGAGAATGCAATTTGGCATCTAAACTTTGTTTCCCATACTGGACATCAGTATTCATGATGGAGGAGTCAGCATCAGTTTCGTTCACACTTTTGACCAAGTATGCATCAAGGTTCACATAATTGAAACTCCTGTGCAATTGTGAAGGCTCACCAAACTTCCCCTCGGATGCACCCTTGAAATAACCCTGAGCTGCCAGTGTACTGCGCCTAAGAATTCTCTTTTTGGCAGTGAAATTATTTACATACACATCATCTCCACTTGCCTTCCTCTTTGATTGGCCTTTTATTGGCACTTTTATTACTTTAGACAAGAATTTAAGCCTTGTATCAGGGCTTTTTACATCAAAATACTTCTCTGTATTTGCATGCTTTATTTTATAGTCCACATCTGTATCCATGCAGCGATGTTCCCTCAAATGAACATTCTCATCCGTGAAAAAAAAAGTTCTAGAGCTTTCAACATCTACCGTAGGGCCTACATCCTCCTTCGAAGCACTACTATCATATAAACCTGAACTCCTGTCGGAAACAACAAAGCCCATCTCAGCTGCTTCCCTAGCCGCATCATCCCTATCTTTGGACCAGCGAGCAGCTGCATCTTCCCTGGCAATTCTCCTGATTTTTGTACGATAGTCAATACCTTCTTCAGAAGACGAATGCCTCTCCAAGGTCCCTTCAGATGGAAAGGGTAGCCCCAGCCAAGTATAATCCCTCTTCTGCACAACTAGCACACTTGGATGAGACAATACCACGTCGATTATTACCCTCCCTCTCCTCAAACTGGTGAAAGGTAAAACACGAAGTTTCAGGGTGGGAACTTCACCGCAAGAGAATTCTTCACCATCTGGACCAACTGAACATGACTCTAGTGTGATGCTCAAGGGTGAAATACTTCTAACCTTTCCAAAATCAAGATCACGCTGAATACAGTCACTGACTGCTTTGCAAACAGAAGGAAGAAGCGTAGCTTCAACAAAACCCTTGGCTTTTGTCTGCCCATACCAAACCAATAAGCATATACCAGATACAACAGCAACAAACGTAGAACATCTAATCAAAAACAACCCCTCGTTCCACACAGGACGCAACAAACTTGATAAAGCTCTTGTTTGAACAAAAGGTTCATTGGCACATTTCATCAAAGACTCATGTCTTGGCCTAAGCTTTATACCCAATGACTTTAAATGCTGCCCACAAAAACGCGACAATCTATCTACTCGAGCATTCCAATCATTTTGCTTTGCACATATGTACTTCTTAGCATCCCGTTTCGACAATCGGCCTCGACGCAAATAAATAAATTTTCCATTGTTTACACAATGCAATGAGCTATGGAGTGGGGTCCCAAAAAAAGAAGAATCAAGTTTCACATTCATTATCCTCCTCGTCTCGCTCAAACCAAGAACGATTCATCTGTGGGGGACCAAGAAGCAGGTCTCAGTCCCCTGACAACTCAAACTGTCAGCAAGAACTCAGGCATAGAATATAATCGATCATCGACCAATTTCAACATGAACCGGCTACTTACGTTTCATCAAACAAACTAAAGCCCCAAATCATCAATTAGCAACGAGAACAATTAGACCCAACCTGAGAATCAGAAAACCATGGTAGCTGGAAATCCTATGCTTCACATTAGACAAATAACAACCTCTCAATTACTCCCAACACAACACTTCCCAGAACCCAATCCAAAAAGAAAAAGTAAGCAAATCAATTAGCTCGAAACTCTAACACTTCCCACTCGGACATATGTGCTTAACTGCATGGCTTAGAAACAAAAAACGCATGGGAATTGAGATGAGATAGAACCTGTGGCGATTGAACAGAGCATTTCTGAGAAAGTTGGAGAAGAAATGAATCAAGGCGGAAGAATTGAAACTTATTGGGTAAGCGTCAGCTCATTCAGCAGCGCTTTTTGTCTTTGCGTATAGAGGGAGAGAGATTACGTCACTTTGAGCCGCGAGGTTCTCTTATGTTCACCTCACAGACCGCGAACGAATCCAATTTTGGAGCGCGGGTGGGTGTATATAGAAGCTTCAAGCATTTTTTAGCCGATAAGTTTTTTTTTTTTTTTCTCAAAGCAATTGAAGGGGAAAAATTAAATGTTAGCTTTAAATTTCGGGGAAACCTGCTTTAAAAAATAATTCGGAAAAAATAATAATAATAATAATAACATGTCTGGATAAATTATATTTCGGGGATAACAAAATGTGCATGTGTTTGTATATGGAATATACAAAAAATGTTTGGGAATTAAAAAAAAAAAAAACGCTTTTTGGAATCGGGTACCCTAAAAAAATCCGGATTGCTTGATAAAATTTTAAAAAATATCAAATAATCAAACTAAATTAATTCAATCTTCAACTAATAAAAAAATAAGCACCTTCAACAAATTTAAGAATATGTATAAAATTTTTAAAAATATGTAGAATTTTTTTTTAAATGTGCGTAAACAAATAATTAGACAATAAAAATTTAAAAGATAATAACGCCAAAATTTTTTATAGTGATTCAAAAATCTCACCCCACACTCCAAACGTCTTGTTGAGTATTTTACTACGATGGTCCTGTGAGAATCAAAGCCAATTCACCACTCTTTTATGGGTTCAATAGTCAATTCCTAAACAATCCTTTTGCAAGTTTTGGATCCAACTTATACATATATTTTTAAACGGGTTCAATATCAAACAACTACGATGTTTTTTAACGAGTTCAAGATCAAACTACTACAAATCTTTTTTCAGACTCATGGTTAAACCACTCACTCAATCCCAAAGGTGCACCCACACCCTATGATAAACTCTCAATTGAAAAATATAAAAATGAAATTTCTACAAAAATAAAAACTCTCACGATAGTAGATACACAAGTTTGATGCACTCAAAATTATATAATCCCCGCAACAAATAATCTCTCGCAAAAATATTATAATAAAATGAAGTTTTGAATAATGGCTAACGAGAGAGCATTTCAATAGGTTTGGACGAGGAGAGATAGTTGAAAAGTGAAGGAAAAAATATTTAAATAAGCTCCAAGATTAGGGTAAGTATAGGTCATTGCAACTAGGTTAAATAGACCAATATTCAAGGAAATTTGAGAGGAAGGCGGTAAGATAATTTTTAAAATGGTTGTGACGGTCTTTAGAATGGTCCCGCATTGATATATATATATATATATGTTATTCACTCATATCGTTGCAAAATAACTATTTTTATCAATTTTCTTTTTTGGCCATAAGTTTCTCATTTAATGTATGATTTGAGCAACTTTAAAATGCATTGAAATCGTCTTTTCGAACTCTACATTATTGACACTTTAAACATCAAAATCATTAGTAATTTAAAGATTTGTTATCATCAAAACATATAACAATATGATTGAAGCTCCAAAATCTAGCACGATTATATTGAACCAAACATAGGCAGGCAATCTTATTTTTTCATATTTATAGTAAATACACAAATACAAAAGTTAATCGTGATATGCATGTACCATCTTTTAAGGGGGAACAAAAAAACTAATAGATAGGTCAAACAACTTAGCGAATGAAACCACACAAATCTTCTATCCACTCAAAGTCTTTATCAAAGAACTTTGCTAGGTAGAATATGACGACAACATCCTCCCTTCCACGTCATTAAATCCAACTAGTTGACATTAAATATTGCATTGAATTTGGACTTCAAAATTGACAAATAGTGCAAATAGTAAGTACTAAGGGCAGATTTCTAAATTATATTACACAATCAAATAGAATAATGTGTGCTAACCTGAGTATAACTCAATTAATTAAGTATGTATGGTAGAGTAAAACGTTGGAGGTTCAAATCTCTACCTCTATAAATAAAAAATTATCACTTTTAAATTCCAACAAAATGATAAGAACAATAAATTGATTGTTCAATCTTCCCCCGTCTCGACTCTCTAATGTGTTATGCTCCTTCACATACTATGTTTGTAATTTGACATTTATGTCAAACAAAACATAAAATTCCATTTAATACTCTAACAAATGCAAAAGCCTAATAAAGATACTCGACCATAATGCACATAAATACACACCTTCCATCGGAGTAATGATTCAAGAAAGCTACCACATGTAAAATGTGGCAAAGAGAACTTGGAAGCAACTAATGCAAAGGGAATAAGCCAATATGATAGCTACCCATTAAAAAAAAATTGCTGTACCGTTATATTATATGCTAGTTAAAACGTTGTTAGAGAACTAATGGAATCATAAAATATATAAAAGATATAAGTAACCAACTAACGCCCCAACTAATGGATCGAAAGAAATGTGAAAACTCGCAAAATTTCTACACCGGAAAAGATGAATCATTAAAATCAATAGCAACAACCATTACATTTTAATTTCATTTTTCAGTGCAAAGTCATGGACTTTTAATTGATAATATATATTTTGGCTAACTATAATTAACTTGATAATAACAATAAAATTTTCATAATCCAACCATTTTCTTTATGCACATCCTGAGTGAATTTGAGACAATATTAACTAAAGAACTAGGTTTTGTAAGTCTTAAAAAATGCTGCATTTTTTACTATAATTATTAAACTAAATTATGAACCGAAAAGCATTATTATTTCTAAATGACAACATTTATAGTTGAATTATTTTCGCTCAAGCATCTCTCTTCACCCAATACGGTACACTCCATAAAATTTATAAATCAACAAAGAATATTTTTCAAACACCATTTTCTATCTTCAAATTTTTTTTTTCTGGCATTTAAAAATAAGATAAGCAGCCCATGATTTTAAATCCCTAGCTGTCTTCACTGTTGGTGGATGTTACCTAAAATATTACATTATAGCCGTCTTCTAGCCTCAACAATACAACACTACACTTAATCATTTGAACATTATAAAAGTAGTTGACTTTATAAAAACAACATAATTTATCACCTCTGTGACATTAAATAATCAACAATTAGACAAAATTCAATCATCTCAGTTCCAAATAATTCTGCGCTTCCATCACTTTCCAATTGTGGATAATTCTAGACTAGGCACCTAAGAATAAGATCATAGCATATTCAGAACCTTAAAACAAATTTCAGATGGCAACCCAAACAATAATATATATTTGATCTGTCTTATTTATTTATTCTCAAGATGGCAGAGCAAACGTGAACCCATCACAATCTCGACTGGATACTGCATATTTTCTAATGCCAGTGCCACCCAACCCAACCCCATTCTATGCTCACTGAAAGAAATTGTAGTTCTGAAATCTACAGGATCATAAGATAGACTTATGACTACAACTACAAGCTGAACCTACACAGTGAAGATTTTAAAGAGTAAACCTGCAAAAACACATTTGGAGACAAAAGATCAACCACAAGGGATCCAGAAAAAGAAAAGGTGAAAATTCCCCGAATCCATTTTAATACAACTAATGCCACTGTCCACAAAACCAGATTTGAGAGCCCAGAGAGATTATTCTGCATTGCTTGTACAAACAATGAGAAACATATGTCCAGTTATAGACGCAAAGAAAAAACAAGGGCACTTTTTACCGCACAGGCTGTTGGTTGTAATGATTCTTATCTTTCTTTTTTGCGGCTGCGAGTCTTGCACTCCTTGCAGCAGCCTCAACAGCAGCAGCTTTGGCAGCAGAGTCCATCTCTTTGCTAGATTTCTTCTTCTTCATGGATGTCACCTTCTTAAGTCGCTCCTTCACATCAACGGCTGATGCATCTTCCTCTGCATCACCGTTGCCAGCAGGTTCATCTGGCCCGGTGTTAACATCAGAATTGTTTCGCTGATCCTGATCTTTAACCTCCTTCTTTTCCTTCTTTTTCTTCTTCTTGGCACTTTTGGACTCTGAAGGGGCATTTTCCTTCTTTTCCCCATCTCCATTGGATTCTCCCTCTCTCTTTTCTTGCACATCTAAAAATGCCAAATAAGACAAAGAAACAAAAACCTTCGTCAGACAGTCTACAACCTCCTTTGTTGGTAAAGAACCCACATCATAAATTATATATTTTTGCTTGTATTGATACATTCAATCCATATAAAGTACAGTGGTATGAATAATTAATAAAGAAGCAGCACAAACACAACCATCTATCTAACACATTGAATATGAAGGGTATTCACAATTCCAAACACAAATCCCTCATCACAATAGGTACAAAAAATTCAGCAGTTAGCTGTCAATGGTAGACAAACAAGGTGTTAACAACACCACAATTTGGTCGAGATATTTGTAGGGTTCCATACCATAGCCATATCTGCTCACAGTTACAGATCATGAACAAAGACGCCATTCTTGTTGCCATTTGAAACAACCCCACTAGAATGTGGTCATTGGAAAGAAAAATAGGAGGGAAGCAAAAAGAGCGGTATAAGGTTTGAAACAACAAAAATTATATTACCACGAGACTCATCTTGACTGTTGCTGTCTTTCTGGCTTACTCCAAAATCAGCCAGAAGGGCATCAAGTTCAGCAAGTTCTTTCTTCTTCCTTTCCTTCTTGGAAAGCTGCCTCTCAGCCTCCTTTGGTGCCACAGAGGCATCAGGAGCCTTCTTCACAGCTGGCTCCGGATGCACAGGAACCTCTGGTTCATGCTCATGCTCATGATCTTGATCATGTTCATGCTCATCTTCAAGATCATAATCAACTTCATCAAGTATGTCATCATCACTCTCACTCTCCTGCAACCCGATAGCCATACTTTAGAAAGATTTCCACAGCAATAAATAGAAAATATTTATGTGACATACCTACCCTAAGCACATTTCTCACACATTTTATTCAACAAGATAGAATGTTATGACACTGCAATCCCAGTCCTTTGCATCTATGAATACTGATATGTAGGTTCAACAAACATAAATGTTGCTATCAAATAATGTCAAGCACTAAAAAGCACAAACGTCATGCCAATATTCGTCACGACAACATAATCTACCTAAAATATCATTCGCAATCAAAAAATTAATTTAACTACCATATCAGAGGGAATCAATTTCAGCATACACAGAAACATCAGAGGAACTGCAATGGATACTTAAGTAGTGGAAATTAAGCTCTTTCCTTCCACACTATCGCTGTCTGCATATGTTATGACGCGGCTCTTCACCAAACATAGTAACTAGTTGCTGGTCAGCTAAAAAAAAGTGTCTAAGTATACTCCCCTCAGGTCATTCTCATGACCAATTATTTATATATTCAGAAGAAGTCTTAATTTAGCTATCTTCCTCGTATAAACTAACCCACAAACGAAAGGTTAACACACATGTGAATAAGCTAACAAAATTCTACACATGGGTAAGAAAATTGATCAGCATGATAAGCGAGATTGAAGCAATTGCCCACCTCTACAATGCTCGGCCTCTCCTTGCTTTCATGAGCCTCCGAGGAGCCCCACACAGCTTGAGGCGGAGCAGTCGTGGCATAGTAATCGTCATCATCTTCATCGTCGACATCAGCCCATGATTTCGAAGTCAATGGAGCTGGTGCCCAAAAAACCTGAGGTTCAGGTTCCTTAGGCTGGGCCGACTGAGACTTAGACGCCCCTTTATTCTTGCGTTCCTTGTCAGACTTCTTCTTCTTCCTGAGAGTCTCAAGGGCTGCAAAAACATTAGTGTTGTTGATAACCAAAGAACCCTCGTCCCTCCTGCTTCCTCCACCGACCATTTTCAGAAAAGACAGATCAACCAAAGCGACGCAAAAATAATGGAATCGTAGAAACGGAGGTCAGATTTCTAAAATTCCTCGAACTTCAGGAATTTAACCAAGAATTTTATTGGCGAAACCAAATCTCCGAGCAGCGAAATTGAATCAGACAACGCCCAATTAGGTCCGACAAAGATTAATAGAAAAATATAAAACAATAAATTGCCAACAAAATTCTCCACAACAACGAAAAATAAACCGATGCAAATTTCTTGATTGACAGATCAAAGATTTGCGACAGATTTGAAGGTAGGCCAACAGAAAATTAGGGTTTCGGACTCTGCACAAGTTGAAATGAAAGATAACAAAGAAAACTACTAGACGAAGGGGAATTGAAGATTTGTTCAGTTCTCTGATAAAAATGGAAGAAAAATCGGTGGATTATGCGTTAAACGAAGAGAGGAAGAGATAGTGTAGGGCAAAACGGAGGAGACGATAACATAATGAGAGAGAGGAAGAAGAAAGAGGAGACTTTATAGGGGTGCATTTTCGAAAAAAGGGCCTGAATTTTGTTAAATTTGCAGTTAGGGCAAATTTTGATTTTTATTTAATTTTTTAATTCTTTTTGATAAAATTTTGATTTTTCTTGATATTGCCAAAGACGGTGCCCGTGCTATCACTAATACGCAGCCGTTTTTATGCCTTCCGCATGCAACCCATTATTTTCAGATTTCATTGTTGGTTTCATTCCATTTAGGGAGGTTCATATTTTTCCAACATTCTAAACCGTAACGGAAACAGACATTATCTTTTTACTGGGTTAATCAGAGACTTTTCGTCTCCTGTCCAATTTATTTATTTTTAAATATATATATTTATATATAATAAATCATAATTCTTAAATAGAAATATATAATTAATAATTAACTGTTTAAATAAAAAATTTCAAAAAAAAATATTGAATAAAATTCAGAAAAATAAAAATGATAAATAGAGAATTATTCCATACGCCCCCGTTCCCTGCAAATTAAATGAAGGGAGTCTTTCCAGCTCCGCCGCGTCGGTGGACATTTCGTAAAACGTAATCTCATATTTTCTTTATTTTTCTTTTCTTTTTTTAAGTTGATAATGATAATGCATTTTCCTATTGCCAGTTGAATTTGAAAATTGAAATGTTTTTTTTTAACATAAAATAAGTATTTAGTTCTTTTATTTATATATATATATATATATATTTATAGTGTTGTGGGTTGTGACTTCAATTATTGTTAATTTTTAGACATAGAAATATATACCTAGTAGGTCATTGTTATGATAGCTTACTCGTCTTCGTAAAATTTTCCATTTAATTTTGTAGGTATCAGACAATGATTCTCTAAATAGAAATTACATAAATCGAGTTCATAGGAAAAAATTGTTATTCGTTTATGATTTTTAATTATAATTAAATTACAATACTTTCTAATAAATTTTTATATTTAAATTTTTTTATGGAGGATTCGAGTCTCCAAGTGTAAGGTGGATTCGTTGAACTAAACAAAATTATAGACCAAAATACACTTGATCACTGAGATTTAAACCTAATTTCTATTTAATCCATAAATTTAAAAAACTAACACTTTTTGTCATTGAAATTTAAATCATGTTCATATTTGATCATTGAGGTTTAAAAAAGAAAAGACTTGTTTTAAGCTATGCTCTTGTCGGTGATATCTAAATGTGATGATATGCATTCTCTTGATGAGTTGATTTTTTGTACTTTTTATTTTTACCCTCTAGTTAAAAATTAATTCCAAATTTCAAAGGTTAATTCAATTTTAAATTCTAGATACCTATTAGAAATCAACTTCAAAGCTTGAGTGTATGTTAACACTCTTGAAATCTCCAAAATCAAATGGAAACTAAATTCAAATCTCATTTACCTACTAAAATTTGATCACATAAAATTAAATATAAAAAATGTTAATGTTAAAAACTTATGGATTGGTCATAGGAAACTAACTTCAAATTCCATAAGTTAAAATCGTATTCCCTGCCCCCAAAAAAAAAAAAAAAAATATAGGTGCGTAATGTATTTGGTTAGATAATGATTAAACTTATTTTATCACAATTTTGTGCGTAATGTATTCTTATTTTATCACTTTTTTTTAGCATTTGAATTCATAGTTTTTTCCAATAACAAAAAAATAAGTTTATAATATTTTTTAGTTTTCAATCTTGACCTATTTTAAAAAGTAGGTAACAAAGTAAATAAATAATTTTCATTTTTAGAAAGTATCATCAAAATAAAAATAGATGTCTATCAAACAAGATGTATTAGTTAAAATGAAATGAGTAAAGTTAAATGACCAAAATGTAAATGATGAAATACGAAGACTAATTTTGTTTTTTGCTTCATTTTTTTTATTTTTTTTATTTGTTTGAGTTCAATAGATATTTCATTTAGGATTGATAATAAAATAATAAAACGTGATTATTCAATTATAACTAAGGGTTGTTTAGAGTGCATGTTATAAAAACTTGTATTATAATAGTCGATCGAATACTCTATATCCGAAGTACAGATTATTATAACTCATACTAAATAACTCTGCATCATAAACACATATTATATAACTGTACAGACTAATATAACTCGTTATTAAACCCATAAATATTTTAAAATTGAAAATTAAAGAAACAACTATCCCTTAGACTTCAAAATTTTAATATGCAACACAAAACCGAAAAAAATGATTTCAAATGACACAATTAACATAGTCACTTCATCCAATTCATTAATTTGACTAATTTCATCTATCATTCCAATTGTTCGATCTAGAAACCTACAAATATTGTAGTTGCTTTGATTTTGATTCACATGATCAACTTTATTTGACTAGATTCATAAATTTTGGACAGCAAAAAAAAAAATATTTTCAAAACTGCATAACTTGGGTACTGCTTTTATTAACCAGAAGTTTTTATATTTAAAAAAAAATTGGGTGGCTATCGAGTGGGAAACAAAATATATAGGTGCTGCCCAGCTATTTTCTTTTTCAAAATTTCTCAAATATGTAGGTGCACAACAATTTTACCCAAAAATCAATCCAAACCGAGGGATTTGCATGCTTAAAACTCACCATTTGAATTTAATGTACAATTAACAAAATAGAATTATACAATTTTGTAAGCATAAAGTTACCAAAGCTAGCTAGGGGAAAATTAATAAATCACTATTCATTATATAACAAATATGTCCTAAAAAAGGGGTAATTTTACAGAACTTTTTCTCAAGAAATTACATAGATTAGTAACGATTCTCTCTTGATACTGATAGTTGATCGTTGTTCGTTGGTATTTTCGTAAGCATGATTTACACGCAAATAGATGGTGAAAAAAGAAAAATGGCAAGGAAAAATGTACCTTTTTAACTATATTTGATCATAAATGTCAGAGAAGCACGGTATGGAATCACTAAAACTAGCTATATTATCCGATGCTATGACAAATTAGAACATTCTAACCACAATTCGACCCCAATTTGAGCATACTTGTGGTCCACCCTACTGCCATAAGTTTAATTTCTCACCCTCACTTTTGTAGCAAAAATGTAAGAAACTAAAATTGAATGTTTGAAAGTTTAAAAAAATTAAAATTGGACAAATATTGTCAATCTAAATATAACTTATTATTATTAAAAAAAAGAGAGAAAATATGATTTATGATAAATCCGTTCAAAGTTTGGTCCCCATCCAATATTTAGTGTACTTAAAACTAAATAAATAAACATGGACTAAAATAGAATTTAAACCATAAATCTATCTTCACTTGTTTACTTTCATGTATTAAAGCGTGACAACAAGAGCTATTGTTGAATTCTAAAAATGAAAATTATATATATAGATTCAAATCCCCACCTCTAATGTTGTTGAATTCAAAAGAATATATATAGAGATATAAGTGTAACAGGGTGAAAAGTACTTTTAATCTAATAAAAGTACTTTAAAATTTTTCATAATAAAATCTATACAATCCAAGGTGATTTTGAAAATTTTTAGACCCCATTTGGTAAGTATTTGATTTTTAAAATTGTGTTGGTTTTCTCATTATTTAAACTTCACATTTCTTAAGAAAACATTTGAATTCTCAACCAAATTTTAAAACTTAACTTAATTTTTAAGGCATATATAAAAAATAAATAACAACTAAAGAAGCTCAAACTTTTGTGTCTAATAGATAGACAAACCTTCACCATCCAAGAAAAAGGCAATTTTGTGTCTAATAGATAGACACAAAATTTTTTAAAATTTTGTGCTTAGTTTTCCAAACTTAACATGGTTTTCAAAATTTTGTGTCTAATGGATAGACAAATCTACACTATCTGAGAAAGGCAATTTTACTGTCCAACATCTACACGTAAAAACAGGTCGAATTTTCCAAACATGCATCCAAACTTCTGATTAGGCCATGTAATGGCGTCATTTATAGATGGACATAGGATTTGAATTTACTCTGATCATACTTCCATAAATCAATTATCAAGGTTAACTTACCAGTTTAGTTCCTAAGCTTTTAAATTCGTGTTTGTTTGATTTTTAAATTTTAAAAAGTCGATCCATGGATTTTAAAAAGTATCTAGTAGGTCTTTAACTTTCACTTATATGTCTAATAGGTCCATGATTTTTTTAAAAAGAATTTTTGCATCTAATAGGTCAATGTCATTAAATAAGTCGTTGACCTATTCAATATTTTTTGAAATTCACAAATCTACTAGACAGAAAATTGAAAGTTTAGAGTTCTATTAGACAACCACAAAATTAAAAGTTTTAAAATTTATTGGTTTATTATGTCTAATAGACCAATTAATTTTAAAAAGTTTTGAATATGTAAGGAATCTATTAGACACAAAATTAAGTTTAGAAATCTATAAAAGCATATTTGGGAGGCATGTTATAATAACTCGTGTTATAAAAATCTGTGAATATCTATGCACTCAAAACACAAATTACCATAACCCACACTAAACAACTGTTCATAAATACAGATTATATAACTTTACAAATTATTATAACCACATACTATTATAACCCACCCAACACTCCAAACTACTAAGATATTTTAAAGTTAATGGATCCATTAGACACCAAATTAAAAGTCCATTAACTTATTAGACATTTTTTAAAGACAATTTTTTTTTCTTTGCATATACCAAATAGACACAAACTTGAAAGTTCACGAGACTAAACTTGTAATTTAACCTACCAGATTACTATTTTGATGGTATATGACTTGGAAGAAAGCCTATTCGTTATAGTAATATAAAATGTGCTTAAAATTAAATCACAATTGAATAAAAAGAACGACGATATATGAAAATAGTAAGGCAGTGAAACCCAGAAAACGACGAGGAAAAAATTTAACACAGAAAACCAATATCACAAACCATCCCCTGTCCCTTTCACAATCACTAATGTTAACATTCTCAGCAATTTTGCAGAGCAATGGGGGAATTATGTTAACATTCAGGCCCGCTAGCAAATTCCTACTCAGGTTCAAAACGGTCATTCAATATTAATGTTAAACTATGTTGATATAATTAAATTTACCCCAAACTATTAACTTAAGCTTTTGCTTTGATTGGTGATTTAAGATGGTATCAGAAAGGGTGGTTCAGTAGTTCTTATGTTTAAACCCCTGCAAAATCAGCTTATTAGAGGAGGAGTGTTAGATTATGTTGATATAATTAAATTTATCCAAAACTATCCGTTTAAACTTTTGGTTTGATCGGTGATTTAAGAATTAATTATAGCCAAATTAATTGGAAAAATAAAAACAGAACAAAATACACGTCCCAAACTTGACGAGAGATGTGTGGACTAGAACTGAAAGATACAGATTATATTGCTCTCAGTCTCCGGTTTGTTGGGAGGGTCTAATACTCGTTTTCTTTGGCTGTTTCTTATTCCCTGGCCTGCTGGTTTTATTCTTTTTATTTCCAAGTTTAGTTGGTTTTCTACATCATCTCGAGAGGTTTCTTATTGGGTTTTTTTTTTTTTTTTTTTTTTGGCTCCTTAAGTCATGACTTATTATGGATAAGCTCAGTTAAAGCTTTACTTTCAGCATTTTGGTTGGAGAGGAATCAAAGGATGTTTGAAACCAAGCTCCTTCATTGGTTCGGTCATTTCGAGTTTGTAGATCAAAAGCTTATTCTTGCTGTTATCTTTCTAAGCTTTTTGTAGGTTTTTATTTCAAGATTTTGTTTTAATTTGGGATGCTTTCATCCTTTCTAAATTATTTTATTTTATTTTTTTATCTCTGGGGCATTATTCTCTTTTCATTTCTTCAAAGAATAGTTTCTCAGTCATAAAAACAAAGAAAAAACCTGCCACATATTAACTTATCTCCTTCATTAGGTCTATTTCCAAGAACGGCCCCCATTTATTTGTAAGTAAAAC
Organism: Trichosanthes cucumerina; assembly: GCA_036507285.1. NCBI lineage: Eukaryota > Viridiplantae > Streptophyta > Magnoliopsida > Cucurbitales > Cucurbitaceae > Trichosanthes > Trichosanthes cucumerina. The sequence goes on from CM071835.1 coordinate 101,709,310, forward strand.
CGGAAGGATAGTTCTTACCGAATGACTGAGATTGCAGCTATTCAACCCATAAGTTTCAAAGAGTTTCAGTGCTTCACCTCTGCTCAGCAATCGGCTTTAAAAGGATTAACCGATGTCATTCATCTGGTTCCATTCAAATTGCTCCCTTCCCGCACATCTTTGAACAAGAAAAGAGTTCTGAATCTAAGATGAACGTATATAATAAAATAAAAATAAAAATTCCAGCAAGCAGCAATAAATCACAATAACTGCATATCTGCAAATGTATGCAAAATTTTCGACCTATGAGGGTATAAATCATAAGCATCCCCGAAACCATAGCTTACAATTATATAGTGATATTCATTCTGAGAGTGAAGAAAACAAGAAAAAAGTATGGCTGTTTTATTTCAAGTGAAACGACCTTAATGTGCACTTTGTAATAGTCTTTCAACCCCACAAACTAATGTATTCATCGGTAGGGGATACATATGGTTCAGCATCCGCTGTTATGAACTTCCAAGTTCTTCGACGTGTGAACAACAAATTGAGTGATGGTTATCAAATCCAATCTAATGTGCAAGGAACACGAGTTTTGTCCTTACCTCTCTCCCCATGGCAGTGACTTCTTTTACCTCCATTTTATTGCTCATTACCAATGGTCATCAACAGCGGGTGCTTGAATGACTAGTAGCATTGCACTAGATACTGAGCGTCATTTCTGGAGATGCAAGAAAATGGAGGTCAAAAAATGCACAATTGTATAATTAATCATATTCTCCGTGGAAAATGCTGTCAACTCCTGCATTTCTTTGGTATAGACATTAATGAAAGTCCTCTGTTCCACCAACAGTGCTAACTCTCTGAATTTTTCACATACAACATGACAGAAAGAGATTAAATAAGGAAGAACAACTGCATGCTCTCAAGTTTTTCTTCAAGTTATAAAGATTTATACCAAGTCAAGCACAGTTAACAGTCAACACACTCATAACTTCAGTAGGCATTGTTTTCAAGACCGTTTTGGAGTATAATAGAAGGGAGCTGTGAGGACTTTTTTTTTAGTTTAACAACATTTGGGAGTTGGGAGATTCGAATATTGGACCTCTTGAGCGAGAGTCCATGCCAATTAACATTAAGCAATGCTCACTTTGGCATGGCTGCTAGGATTTTGAAACTTATTTAAGCAGCAACTCACATTTTAAAATACCAAACCACTAAATCTTGTGAACGTGCGATTTGACCATACCTCAAATTTTTAGAAAGGAAATGTGGATGTTTTGAAATTTTGATTCTGGCAATGATGTGAATTCAACAAACAAACCAATAACTGTCCGAAAATACCCGAGTCTAAGCATTATTTTTATAACTTAATAACTGCCCGTAGTTTTTAAGTTCGTGAACTTGAAGAAAAATTGCTGGGATCAACTGACAATGTATCAATCAAGGAGGTTCTCCGTTTTAATCAAAATATGTACCCTTTAAAGGCAATCATTCGAAACCGAACATACCATGAGGTGGTTTAACGATATAATTCATGCAGTTGATGACAATTCAGCACCTTGCTCTGCTACATTCTGCACAAAGTATGAAATTGTAAAACAGTAGGCTGTGCCTCTGACTTGTAGAACTAATCGGCTCGTTCAGACCCCAATACAGATGAGGACGAGTTCTATACTCCATCTACGATCCAAATAATCATTTCACGACCCTAAAATTCCAACCAATAGGTTGTGATAAATACAATACTTAATACTCCTCGCATATTGGATCGATGAATAATTCGAATTACCTGGCACGACATATATTAATTGCAGAATTTGAACTAAATACCTTAAAGTAAGCTTGTACGGACTCACCACTCGTGCAGCCGCACTCCATAACATGAACATAACCACCGTCTAATCAGTAAATACATACCGGACTAAACCAACTTTTCTTACTGGTTTAACCGAGCCAAAGCGTCCTCCACCTAACGATTACAAACTTTCGCTCCCAAATTCACAGAGAGACACAACTGCTTAATCGGCGAAACGAATGTCAGATCATTAGATAGCTATTCGATCCTTTGGTTTTTTGGGGATTTGGAAAATAATACTTCAAGTAATTGCTTCCTCTACTAGGCAATCGAACGTATCGTGACTAAGCGAAAGAATAAACTAAACAAACCTCCATTCTTGTCCACTGTCTCTTCTTCTCCAACAAATAGATTCCGGATCTTCAGAGATGAGATTCACATGAAACCGATTCGGCGTCCGAATGTTCCGATAGAACACGCAGAATTACAGCCATCAGCATATGAATTTCTTGCTAGCCAAACAAACCAGCGCCGAGCCGGCGTGCAATTGATTGAATTTTTCCGGCGGGATGTGAATGCAACGGTGGAAATTTTCGAAGCGACTGCGATGGAACGGAGTCGAGTGTAAGGAGAATGTGAGGTTGGATTGGATACGCCTGCGGGTGAAAGAAAATGGCGCGTATTGCTGCGTAACTGTTTTGGGTTTGTAGTTTGGTAACTTTTTTCCCCCCTTGAAAATTTGGCAAGTATGTGGTAACCGGTAAGTATCCCAATTTTAAATCTGTATTTAATATTTAATAGGTTTCTCATTAAAAAGAGAACTAAACTTTTAAAAATATCTAACATCCCCCACTCTCAATTTTGTATCTAATCCTTAAATTTTGTATTTTATATTTAATATAATTATATTTTTAATTTTGTATTTAATACGTCAGTGGTCTATTCAACAAAAATTTAAATTCATTAATCAATCAAATGCGAAACGGAATATTTAATACGTCAGTGGTCTATTCAACAAAAATTTCGCTTTTGAAATGTATTAAAATGATTAGAAATCAGTTGGACAATAAGTTTGATTACCTATTTGACAATTTGAAAGTGAACAATCTCATATTCAATATACTAAAAAAAACTTCATAATTGTTAGTATGAGTTGAAGTTCGCATTCTTTTTAAGTAAATCTAGGGTATGGAAATTTAAATGGTTGGCCAAAAAGAATAAAGAAGTACACGTCGACTTGTGATCATGACTCAAAGTAAAGCTTTATATTTGTCATGTTGTAATTCAATTAAATTAGATCTCATCAACTATTAAGTGGTTAATTGTATCATTCATCGATAATCGATTGGCCAATCTTTTTTTAATTCAACGACTGAAGGAGTGGAGGACAAATCATCGACCTTTATGATGGTAGTTGGTATCTATTCACTGAGATACATTTGGATGATATTTCATTTAATAATTAATATTTCATCCCAATTAAATATAATTTATTAGTGACCCAAGTGAGCGTAGCTCAACGGTAATTGACACATTCCTCACCTCATGATGTTGTTGTGAATTTGAAACAAAATACAAAAATTACTGGTGATTGAAACTATCATACTAGTTTTAGGTTAATTGACCTATATTTTGGTTTAGTATCAATATTTCGAGTATGTAATTGTAGAGTCTTACCATCGTTCTTAAACTATTTTGTTTTCTCAGTCGTGAATCCACCATTTTTCTATTGTTTTTTTTTTTCTATAACCCCAACCATTAATACAATTAGCTAATACAATAGACATAATAGCCAATACGAGTATGACTTGTGCAGTATAAAGTGTATTCTCTCGATCAAGAGATCAAAGATTAAAATCTCCGACCCCACATATTATCATAAAAATAAAAATAAAAAAATGAACAAAAATTACAATTTGTGACGAGGAGCCGAGTTGTAATTTTTTCATGAGGATGAGTATTTGTTCTCTTCTTGGTCGGCTCATTCTTCTAGCTGAAATTTGAAGGAAATGAGAGACTAGACATAAAATTTTCAAATCTTATATTTCTATATATTTTTTCTTAACGATCAAATAAATTACATCCATGATTGCTTCCATTGTTCATTTTTTCTCTTCCCCGTGCTCATAACTTAGATATTTTGCAATGGTTGACCAAACCATGAGTATATATGTATATAAAACTGTAGAGATAAAATTAAACTTTCAAATAATAACGATCATTTTTTTTTTTAAATTCAACAATTGTGGAGGTAAGGATTAAGCATTCTAATCCTAAAAATGTTGACAAGTATCTTATTCATTAAGTCATGTATCGATGTCAGAATTTGGATCGTCGGGTTAACGATAAAATTTATATTCTCAAGAAAGAGATCCAACGATTGACCTGAATTCACGAAAAAAAAAAATGAGCACCGATGTGGTGCTAACCGCTAAGCCACTTGCACTTTGACGCCTAAGTTAGTATAAATTGAAGAAAGTTTGGAGCAATTTGTGTGTAGAAGAACTTACAATTTATGAATGGTTTCGCCGATTATATAATTAACAATCGACTTTGTTTATGACTGTTACCTCGCAATTATTACTGAATAATTGCTCTTTACCAATAATAATTGTCCACAACGAATCTTAATTATTCCGTTACGAACTCAACCCTTTCTCTTTTGCATCGTGACTAATCCATACTAACTGGTCGCTCGTCGAGTACTTGGTTGACCCATACGGACCGGTCTCCAAGAGGACGTTTGATCAACCCATGAAAGTTGCCCAACTGGGTTGTGGGCGACCCACATGGGTTGGCTCAAGGAGGGGACACGACTTTGGCCAACCTTATCGGGTCGACCATGAAGGCCCTTTCGTCGACCCTATACGGTTGGTCATGAGGACGTTTGGGCGACCCTAATTGGGCTCACTCATCAAGTTGGATCCAAAGGTAAGACCTTCGAAATCGACTCTTTTGGCCATCTGATCCGTCCTTTCTTGCTGCTAAACTTTACTATGGACTTGAACTCGGTTTTAAATTAATTAGATAATTTTTTGATCTTCGAAATTGGCCAAACCTATAGCAAAACTTGCCCATAACATCATGCATTCGGTTGAACAATGATGAGACAACAAAATGGGATCTTAACCCCAAAATTAACAAAAACATAGAAATTAAAATAAAAAAGTGCACGAAAAATAATTTATTCAACAACAATTAATTAGGGCTAACTCTTGTCCAAAAACAAAAAAAAATTAGGGCTAATTAGCGAAGCCACTAAACGTGAATGGGCCGTCCGTCAATCGGGTCGGCAAAAGCACCGTCTGTCACGCTAACCTTTCCCTCTGTAATTTTATTTTGACCACGTCACTTTGTACTGTTATTTCTAAAGTTAAAAACCCACCACCACGCGCCTCCAAGAGCGCGTAGTAATACTCGCTCCCTCTTGGTGCAACCGAATCAAAATTGTCCACGTGTCAAAAGCTCAATGCGAGTGATAAATCACAACTACTTTTCAGCGATTGGAATTTCCGGTTCTTTTATGGCGCCTCCGAACTCAAATCTCTGTGGTAATTTCGAAATATTTTTGAAAATCAAGGCCAAACAAGTTTCCCTTAGAGGAAATAGCTTTATTTGTTATTTTTTTACGTTAAACGGAAACTTTTTTCCTTCTGAAAAAAGGGTTAAACGGAAATTTCACTGAAGTCGTGTCTTCTAAGAAGGCTCAAATGAGTTTTGAATCTGAGCCGTCCAAGTTTGGAGGATGAATCTTGGCCGTTGATATTCGCCATGTTGGCCGGCGGAACTGCGAGCTGCATTCAATTATCGAAGGCACGGAAGCAGGAGAACAAGATTGCCGCCATAACATTCCGATCCAATGGTTGAAGTTTCGACACCTGGCGGGTCCAGAGCGCTTCAAATTTTCATTGTTTTCTTTTTCAGATTTATTCGCCTTATTTTCTTATTTTCTTTTTGTCATTTTTCGATATCTAAACCCTTGCTCAGGGAACCAAAAGAAACCCTAGCTCCGTCCGTTTCTCACGGTTAAAATTAAAAATATTTGGGCAAAAATTCAAAAATTGCCGAAAATTAATTGGGGAAATTGTGGAATCTATTAGGGTTTCGAATGAGATAGCTCGGATTCAAGCCCTAATTTACCTGTCGGGTTTATGATCGGCACGATTCGTAGACGAAGGGATTTTTATTCGCGGTTCAATCAGTCGAGGTAGGTATGTGATTCTTCATTGTCTTTTAATTTTTTTCACGAGTTTTGGTTTATCCGAATCCATCCGAGATTACTATGAATGCATGGATAATTGGATGTGATCACTTTGCGCGTCCATTTGACGGAGATTTTCGTTTTTTTTTTTTTTTAAATTTTTGGCGTGGTTTCGGTGACACAGATCTGAGAAATGTTTATATGCATGTACAATGATGGAACATGAAAATTGGGGGTTTCTGGTTTGGGAGTTTTCGTTTGGGGAAGTCGATGGAAAATAGCTTAGAAAACTCACATGGTACTGATACACCGAAGAAATCGAGATCTTTGGATCTCAAGAGTTTGTACGAATCAAAGGTGTCTAAAGAGGTTCAGAATAAGAGGTTAAAGAGAAAGGTCCGGGCAGAGGATGGTGATGAGCAGAAGAACGAGAGGAGAAATAGGAAAAAAGTGTCCCTCAGTAATTTCAGTAGTATTTATAGTAGGAGCAGGAAGAGTTTGAATGAAGTGTATGATGCTGGGCTAGGTTCAAGTGGCCGTGATTCAAAAAAGGCATTGAAGTCAGAGTCAAAAGAAAAGTTAAATAGCAGTAGTGAGTTTAACAAAGTTCCACTTATTTTGGATGAAAATGTTATGCAAATTCCGAAGCGTAAGAGGGGTGGTTTTGTTAGGAGAAAGAAAATTCTCGATGGTCAGATCTTGAAACCATCTGGGCAATTGGATGGTAAAGCTGGTATCGTGGATCAGATTGCTAAATCTAGTGCCAAAGATCCAAGTGATCAGGTGGAATGCTGTAAGACTAATAGAAAGCCAGGGTTTAAAGATTTAAAGGAGAAAGGGCAAAATGAGTTGAGCTCAACTCAGCATCTGAAGAAGGGTGATGGGCATGCTGATCAGTTGATTAGAGAAAACGAACCAAATTCCACTTTGCGTTTGAAGGAGGAAGGTGAGCATATTGACCATTCGGCTGGAAAGCCTGTCGGTCTGTCATCCAAAAAATCACAAAGGACTTTCAGGAAAAGAAAGATTTCTGCATCTGGGAGCAAAAGTAATTCAAAGGAGGGTGAGACATCTATATCACATTCTACTAAGCGACGTGATGGCTGCCCGGAAGATGATGAAGAGAATCTGGAGGAGAATGCTGCCAGAATGTTATCATCAAGATTTGATCCAAATTGTACTGGGTTTTCTTCAAACATGAAGGGTTCTTTGCCACCAGCAAATGGGTTATCCTTCTTGTTGTCTTCTGGCCATGATATTGTTAGTCATGGTGTTAAGCCTTTATCTGGTTTGGAGTCTGCATCAGTTGATGCTGCCGGAAGAGTATTGAGGCCGAGGAAGCAACGAAAAGAAAAGAAAAGCTCACGGAAAAGACGCCATTTTTATGAAATTTTATTTGCGGACTTGGATGCAGTTTGGGTATTGAACCGGAGGATCAAAGTCTTTTGGCCTTTGGACCAAATCTGGTACTATGGGCTCGTGAATGACTATGATAAAGAAAGGAAGCTTCATCATGTCAAATATGATGATCGTGATGAAGAATGGATTGATCTTCAAAATGAAAGGTTCAAACTGTTGCTGCTTCCTAGTGAAGTTCCTGGTAGAGAAGAACGTAGGAAGCCAGTGATAGGAAATAATCCTGTTAATGAGAAAGGGAAATCAAGATCCAGGAAAGGGAAAGAAACCGATACTGCGATTGTGGAGGACGATTGCAATACTGGCAGCTATATGGATTCCGAGCCAATCATCTCTTGGTTGGCTCGATCTACTCAACGTAATAAATCATCTCCCTCTCATAGTTCAAAGAGGCAGAAAACGTCCAGCCTATCTCTAAAATCAGGGTCCCAGGCAATTGAAAAGCCAGCAAATTTGCATGTTAAATATTCAGGATTGCCAGAAAGATTAGGAGATATGGATGGGTTAGAGACGTCTGCTTCAGAAATCACCACTTGTTCTAAGACTAGCAAACTTCCTATTGTATATTTTAGGAAAAGGTTTCGCAATGTAGGCACTGAAATGTCTCATAAGCGTGAGACAGATTATGCCTCTAGAAGAACACATGCTTCTCTTGCTTCATTTTTTTCTAATGTTGGTAAAATTGATGATGTGGAAGAACCAGACATTTCTCCCAGAAGGTCGGAAGCACTCAGGTCACTATGGTGTGTTGATGATGCTGGGTTATTACAGTTGGCTATTCCAGTGATGGAAGTGTGGCAGTTGAGGTTTGAGTTAAGCATTCCAGAATATTCATTCCTGAATGTCACTTCTAGCACGGAGACATTTTGGTTATTCCATTTGGCAATGCTCATCCAACACGGTACATTGACGTTAATATGGCCAAAGGTTCAATTAGAGATGTTATTTGTAGATAATGTGGCTGGGTTGAGATTTCTCCTGTTTGAAGGTTGCTTGATGCAGGCAGTGGCTTTCATTTTTCTGGTCCTGAAAATGTTTCAGTCACCCGGAAAACAGGGAAGGTATGCTGATTTTCAAGTTCCCGTTACCTCTATCAGGTTCAAATTCTCGTGCCTTCAGGATATCGGAAAGCAGCTTGTGTTTGCTTTCTATAACTTCTCAGAAATAAAAAATTCCAAGTGGGTTCACCTAGACTGCCGGCTGAAGAAATATTGCATACTTGCCAAGCAGCTTCCATTGACTGAATGCACCTACGATAATATCAAAAGGCTTCAAAATAGCAAAAGTCAGTTCCATACATCTCCATTTTGTGGCCAGTCTTCCTCTGTCAAGGTATTCATGTAGTCTATATTCTATCTTTCTTTTTCCCTCCTTCCCTCCCTCTATTTTTGGTTATGCTATCAACTATATTGTTGTCCAAGCATGTTACAAGATTTTCTAATATAACTTTACTTTCTCTGTATTCTGGTTTTGTGTGATTTTCCAATCCAAGGCTAGATATTTCATCTTGTAGTAATTCCTTCCGTGTTTCTTCTCTAACCAGGGCATACAGAAGATTAGTAGTCTTGGTATCAACCTCAAAGGAGCTGCATGCGTGAACAATAGTCATTCTAATTTGTGTTCCAATGAAATGAACAGAAACTTTCCTGCTTTTGCTCTTTCTTTTACTGCTGCACCTACCTTTTTTCTGAGTTTGCATCTCAAGCTGCTTATGGAACAGTGTGTGGCTCATTTAAGTTTTCAACATCACGATTCAGTCGAGCATCCAGGAAATTTTGGCAGGTCGACTGTGGACGACATGTATATGGATGACTGTGCTAATAGTCTAAGTACCTCATCTAAGGCATCTGATAGATGGAATTCCTGTGCTCGCTCAGATTTAGGGACTGGTCTCTCTGATTGTGAGGATGGAGGTTCCTCTCAGTATAAAAAGAGTAGTCTTATTGTTGCTGAAACTTGTGCAGGGTCTCAGGATTCAGACAAGGCTAGAATTGATGTCAAGAAGCGGATGCGATCATTGGGGAAGAACAAATCAAAAGCAATGCCTTTACCTAATGTGGCAAGATCTAATAATGGTTCTGATTCATTTTTGAATGACCTTAGTGTTGAGATTCCATCATTTCAGCCTGTGGATGGGGAGTTGCACAGTGCTCAGCAATCTCTGGACATATCATGGAATGTGAATGCTGGCATCATTCCCAGCCCTAACCCCACTGCACCACGAAGCACATGGCATCGAAATAAGAATAACTCATCATCCTTTGGATTGGCCTCTCATGGATGGTCAGATGGAAAGGATTTTCTCAACAATGGTTTGGGAAATAGGACTAAGAAACCACGAACTCAGGTATCTTACTTACCTTTTGGAGGTTTTGACTATGGCTCAAAGAATAGAAACTCTCACCCTAAAGCAATTCCTTACAAGCGAATTAGGAGGGCTAGTGAGAAGAGGTTGGATGTGGCTAGAGGATCCCAAAGAAACTTAGAATTACTATCATGCAATGCAAATGTGTTAATTACACTTGGTGACAGAGGGTGGAGAGAATGTGGGGCGAGGGTGGTATTAGAGGTCTTTGACCATAATGAGTGGAAGCTTGCTGTGAAACTTTCAGGAATTACCAAATATTCTTACAAGGCTCATCAATTTTTGCAACCTGGATCTACAAATCGGTATACACATGCTATGATGTGGAAAGGAGGAAAGGATTGGATCTTGGAGTTTCCAGATCGGAGTCAGTGGGCTATCTTCAAGGAGTTGCATGAGGAATGTTACAATCGAAATATTAGAGCAGCTTCCGTTAAGAATATTCCTATCCCTGGTGTTTGCTTGATAGAAGAAAATGATGAACATGTAGCAGAAATTGCATTTATGCGGAATCCTTCCAAGTACTTCCGACAGGTAGAAACAGATGTTGAAATGGCTTTGAATCCAAACCGTGTTTTGTATGACATGGATAGTGATGATGAGCAGTGGATCAAGGATATTCAAACTTCTTCAGAAGTTGGCAGTAGTAGTGGATTGGGGGAGGTTTCAAGTGAGGTGTTCGAGAAGACGATGGATGCATTTGAGAAGGCTGCATACTCTCAGCAACGTGATGAGTTCACAGATGATGAGATAGCAGAGGTCATGAATGAAACTCTGGTGTCAGGTTTAACGAAAGTGATTTTTGAGTATTGGCAACAGAAAAGGCGGCAGACGGGAATGCCTTTACTTCGACATCTTCAGGTAGCTTTTAGGTCTTCAAATTCCTGCATATCATGAGTTCTCTGCATTTTCTGCTCCTTCCTTGCTCGTGCTTCTGCTTTGATAGAAATTTTAAAAATATGACTTAATTATTTACTCCCGTGAGAGTTAAAAAATGAAAAAAGAGGCAGAATGATATGCTCCTGCATGTATTTCATTTATGTCCCTTTCCCCATCTTTCTTCTTTTCTCTCCCAGGCTTTGTTGATCTCCAGTTTGTTATGTCAGTGTTATTTTCTTATTTTGTGCATAAACTTGTTTCTATGTATATATTTTTAAAAATTGACAATACAAAACGCATTTTGTGCTTTTTTTCAGCCGCCTCTTTGGGAAACCTACCAACAGCAACTAAAAGATTGGGAGTCTATAGTTAACAAAAACAACACCAATTTCTGCAATGGATATCATGAGAAGGCTGCATCAGTCGAGAAACCACCCATGTTTGCATTCTGTTTGAAACCCCGAGGACTGGAAGTCTCCAATAAAGGTTCTAAGCAAAGGTCGCATAGGAAGTTTTCAGTGACTGGTCATAGCAATTCCATCACTTATGATCAGGATGGACTGCATGGTTTTGGTAAATTCTATTGTCCACTTTTAGGTTGAACCTCTTTTGTTATGAACTCTCTTGACTTGGCTTTACAATTTGATTTGTTTTGTTGTTTCAGGTAGAAGATTGAATGGGTTTGCCCTAGGGGATGATAGGATGGCCTATATAGGCCATAACTATGAGCTTTTGGAAGATTCTCCTTTGATTCACACGTCGTCCAGCTTATTTTCGCCACGACTTGAAGGTGGCATTTTGAGTAATGATGGATTGGAGAGGAATGTTCCACCGAAACTTCACAAGAGTAAGTCCAGAAAATATGGGGCTTCTCCATATGAACCCATGATGGCATCTTCTTTCAATCAGAGAATTATTGGAAAGAATGGGTTAAATAGATGGAACAATGGTTATTCCGAGTGGTCGAGCCCGCGACGGTATCCGTTCGATGGATCACAAAGGCAGATCCTTGAACAGTTGGAAGGTTCCGATCTTGATGAGTACAGGCTCCGTGATGCATCTGGTGCTGCTCAGCAAGCACGCAATGTGGCTAAGCTCAAGAGAGAAAAGGCCAGGCGATTGCTAATCAGAGCAGACCTCGCAATTCATAAGGCAGTGGTTGCTATCATGACTGCTGAAGCAATGAAAGCTGCCTCTGAAGACGACTCCAACGGCGATGGATAGAAAAGTGAAGAAAATCCGATTTCTGATTACCACAACTTCCTCCGATCGCTCGAGCTCACTGATTTACATCCACATGGCAAGCGGATTAGGTTCGGCAATTTTGTTAGCAATGGGTTTTGTTTATGTTGTCGACGGTACAGCCCTTTTTCTCTGATATTGTGCAGATTCAATAGCGAACTTCTGACACGACAAACTCGAGCTGTAAGTGATAAGAATTTGTTACTACAGCTTCCCAGATCCACAAGGAAGGTTTTTTTAGGCCAGCATGATTGAGAGGGGTCCTCTCATTTCAGTGCAAAACATTGTACTGATCAGATTTTAGGGGGAGGGGGATGGAATTTTTTAGGGTTGCCCATATTTGTACAGTTTTTTTTTCCCCATCTCACCTTGTTCTTTTCTTTCACTTTGCCCCCTTAATCTTCCCCTTTCTCTCCCTAACCCTCAGTTTCTAAAGTGTTCCACCCATCATCAAATGAGCATCTAGCTTAAATAATACAACATCTCTTCAATGCCATTGCATATTTCTCTGTAAATAGAAACTTTATTGTTTATGTTATTATTACTACTCTGATGATGCTTCTCAGAGATTTTTTTCCACATATTTTTGAGTTAGAATTATTGATTGTAAATTATTGATTGACATTAGAAGCTTCTCAAGTTATATCTTCTTGATGAGCAACTTGTATATCTTCAAGTAATATCTTGATTTCTTGCAAGTTGTTTAGGATTTTCTTAAATAATTATTTGGTTTTTGGTCTTCTGTTCTTAAAAATTAAACTGTATTTGGTACTTCGTATTTTTAGGGCAATGTTTTTATACTTTCAGTCTGAATTTGTTTTCTTTTTCTTTTTTAATCTAAAATTTGGTTAAGTTTTCTAATGTATTTTTAGAAAACAGTGAACAAATAGGAGCATTGATGGGTGAGTTTGTTTTTGATAAATAGAAAGTTAAGAACAAACTTTACATTTACATAATAAAAATGCTAAAATTTTTCATATATTTCTATCTTTTGTTGAATAAATTAGAGAAAACACTAATAACTTCTTTTATAAGTTTAGTTCGAATTTGTACCTTATATTTATAAGGTTTTAAAAATAACATAACAATCACAGCTTGAAGGACTGTCAAATATGTGTAAAATAATAATGGGAGGAAATAATAGAGAATATGAGAACTCTCGAATAAGTTAACATGATACAAGATATGACTTTAAAGTCCTCGATAAATGAAATTTTAAAATCCTGTTTGATAATTATTTGATTTTTAGTTTTCGGTTTTTGAAAATTGTACTTGTTTTCTTACCATTTATTTACAATGATTTTCATTCCCTACCATAGCTCCTATCTTTCTCAAGAAAATACTTGAATTCTTAGTTAAATTTCAAAAAACAAAAACAAATTTTTGAAAACTATTTTAGTTTTTAAAATGTCTTGATTTTTTAAAACACAAAAAAAAAGTAGATGAGAAAATATGATAATATTTATAGGCTTAATTTCTAAAAACCAAAAATCAAAAACCAAAAATCAAATGGTTATCAAATTAGGTCTAAAATTTTGAAAATGATGGTATACTTTTGTAAATATTTGATTGCAAGGGTAATTATGTAAATAGACCGAAGTTACAGTTTGTTTATAAGGCGAAAAACTTATGAACCAACCGTTTATAACGGCCTTTCCCCCCTCTCTCTCCGCTTCGCCTTCCCGCCATTGAAGCCCCAACCTACTTTCTCGTATACATGTCTGAACCTAATCCCTTCGCCCCTTGTCCCTGCTATTGTTTGCGTTTCGGCTCGTTTCTCTGTTCTTATTCTCTTTCGCAATTGCGACCTTCGCCTAGGTTCCTTTTGCGCGCCTTCCCATGCCATTTCGTTCTTAATTTGTATCGTCGATCAGGTACGTTATCTCCACATATCATTTCTGTATTTTTTTCGTTTCAGGAAATCGAGGCATTGATCAGAGAGAGAAGCGAAATTTTGTATAATGAATTGTTCGAGCCTGTTTGGAGGATGTTTTGTTCTGATTGCTACAGAAATCTCGAATTTGTTTTCCTCCTATTTAGAAAGATTGTTTTTACTGTATTCAGATAGATTTAATTGCTTTTGAATTCATGCTTTGTTGGAATTTACGTTTTTTCTTTTTGATTTTTGATGAAGAAGGTTTGAAGTTTGAAATATGGCAAGCCGCGTTAAGGAAGAAGAGAAAATTGAAAGGACCATACGTAATCTTTTGAAACTTCCCGAGAATCGGAGATGTATTAACTGCAATAGTCTGGTATGAGAATTCCTTACCCATTTTGCTACTCGCTTGAGGAACCAGAAATTTGGAGATTAATAAAATATAAAACTATTTTTTTTAGTCACTTACGAGGATTTTCCCTCTAATTAAAGTTTTGAGATGCATATTTGGATTACGAGCCATATGTGGTAACTGGTATGGTGCCTAGGCTGTGTTTAGTATTGTTGCGTGAATGTATTATAAAGCAGAGAATCTACCGGGTTGTTAATTAATAGGAGGAACGCCAATGTTCGGTACCACTTGAGCCAAATAGTCGATCAAATTAATTCATTTTGATAATATGTCTCAGAGTTCTATGTACAATTAGATTTCAATTTGATCTATAATGTTAGTATAATTTTTTTTTTTAAAATTATAGGAGATCATAGAGGACAAGCAATAAGTCTTTATGAACTTATGCAGACGGCTCAGTCAGACATAATGACAGTATTTTTGCCATGCTGCTACATATTTTCGAGTCAGTGTATGAGTGCAATATAGTGTAGCCGTCTGCTTCAATTTTCCCAGAGTGTTTTGAGTGGTTGAATATGTGACGAAGTGCTATCAAGTTAACATTGCATATGCTATTTATTACCCTACATGTTCTTTGTAGCAAACTATTAAATTAATGAGAGCATTTGCAACTTGAGTCTATTGGGACACTGATATGTGGTTCTATACCATCAATGCCTGACAATTGAGTTTATTTAACATGAGTTGGTTATTAATAATCAATTGATACAGACATTTGATTACATTCACAAACCTTCCTTCTGTCCAAATTTATGAACTTTATCTATGATATTTATACTTGACATTTACATGTATCCTTCAACAGGGACCGCAATACGTCTGTACAACATTCTTGACATTTGTCTGTACAAATTGTAGTGGAGTACAGTAAGTATTGAAATGACTGTTTAATTATCTGCATATGCGGAAATTTTAGGTTCCATAATACTTTTATGACGAATGTGTATAAATTGAATTTGAAGAGATATTTTTGGAAATTAGAGTAGAGATATTTCGCAATTGCTTATGTTGGTTCAATTTCATGACTCTCCAGTCGTGAGTTTACTCACCGAGTAAAGTCAGTGTCAATGGCAAAATTCACGGCAGAAGAGGTGACTGCTCTTCAAGCAGCGGGAAATGAGGTCAGATGCAGTTCCCTTGATGTTCACTTGTTCTTTCTCATCCATTATTAACAGCTCATATGCCACTAACTTTAAACTGTCATTACATAGAGAGCACGACAAATATATTTAAAAACATGGGATCCCCAGCGACATTCTTATCCAGAAAACAGGTTATTGAACTCATTATATATTTTTACCTGCTGTAATTGGCACAGAATTTCCTCTAATTCCTATATTTTCTAGCAGTAATCTCCATCGGCTTCGGGAGTTCATCAAGCATGTCTATGTTGATAGAAAATACTCGGGTGAGAAAAGTGTTGACGAGATCCCGAGGTTAAGACTTGTAAGCTCTCTTCTGATGTGTATACTAGTTTTGGTTAACTTTCATTTAGCTTGTTGCTATGCTCTGAATTCATGAATTTGGAATGCTTTTGCTTCCATCAAACTCATTGATAGAGAAAATGTTTTCCT
The DNA here is from genome assembly GCA_036507285.1 of Trichosanthes cucumerina. Lineage (NCBI taxonomy): Eukaryota > Viridiplantae > Streptophyta > Magnoliopsida > Cucurbitales > Cucurbitaceae > Trichosanthes > Trichosanthes cucumerina. The sequence goes on from CM071835.1 coordinate 101,725,052, forward strand.
GTGTATGCAGTCCTCTTTCCTACGCTTTTTAAATATTTTTCATCTCTTGTTTATTTCGTACTTTCATCTTGACATTTTGCTTTTTAGGGAAGTTCCCTTCTCTATAAGCATTTTTTTATCTAAACCGACGACGAATAATTCTATATGCTGGAAACTCTGAGTAAAATCCGTTCTATATGTTGACAGAATGTTTCATATAATACAGACTGATAAGGACTTGTCCCAAGAAAGGAGAAAGGTTCCTTCATATTATGGTGGATTACAGAGCCTGCAAGTTGAAATGCCAAGATCTAGCTCAAAGAGGGAACACAGGAGTCCAATTTATTACTATGATGAGAGAAGCAGTCCTCGGTATTCAAAAGAAAACTCCAGATATGGAGGCTATAGGAGAAGCCTCACACGCATTGAGGTTGTAGATGACAGAATCAAAGATGACAGACTTGGAATTCGCAAGCTCTCAAATGTAGATTCCAAGTCAACTATCCAGTTAAGTCGTAGTCAAGATAATTTAGAGAAGTCTTTTCCTGCAGTGGCATGTGATAATAAAGTTACGACTGGCAAAAATGAACCTACCCGTAGAGTTGAGGAGGATGTTAGAACTAATAAAGGAGTGGACGCTGGTGGTTCTGATCAGGTTTGTAGCTGATAAAGTTGCTGGATACTTGAGTGTTCTCGTTCATTCTGCTTTTTTTTCTATATCTTTCCTCAGAATCATGATGGAATTCGGTCCTGCTATTTATTTAAGTACTCTAGTTTCTTAGGAGGTCAGAAAACATTGGTAAATATGCTATCGCAGGATTTCCTTCTTGAGGCTCGATGTCCATTGTTCCAAGTGAAACTATAGAGTTAACTTCTTTGTCATTTTATCTATTGAGCCCTTTTTTCTTCCCCATTTTTAGAGCAAAATACTTGGTTGGCATGTTATAAGTTCCGTATTGGATTTTTTGCATGCAATTTTTCCAGATCAAGTATAAAATTAGCTGCTGTCCTTGCACACAATAGGCCATGCTTAAGATTCCAGATTTGATATTTCCATTGGTTGGCTTTGTTATCTCTTTACGCAGAAACTCACCTGTTAATATTAGCTTACACTTCAATTTTCAAACTGACTTCTTCCATTATGTTGCATCTTCCCGCTACCAGAATGTTGTTCGTGTTAATCCTGTGGAGACTAAACGAGACAATGTAGCGAGCCTAATTGATCTTAGTATCAGTTCTGAGCCTTCTGATGCTGCTGCTGCATCACAGACCCAACCGATGCCTTCATCTGACAACTGGAACGCCTTTGAGCCATCTTCAACGACAAAACCATCAACAACCACCAGTGCAAATACTTTGGAAGCTTTGCTTTTTGAATTATCAATACCATCAACTGGAGCTAATAATAATCTGACTGATGGACCTAGAAATGCTCATGCTCATGCTCCAGCAACTGTTTCTGGAAGTACACTTACACCAGCTTTCACTGCTGGGCAGACAGCACTACCAATCAGCATTGGAAATTCTGTAGCTAGGTCTAACGAAAGCTTACCGTTGCAAACTTCGAATGCAAGCCCTCCGCAACTCACATCCAATAAGGGTGGTGATATTGCGCTAAAAGTTATTAATGGACAGCAGCTTCCAAACACGCAGCAAAAACAGACTTCTGATTATTCTTCTGCAGATACTGGTTTGATTTTACAGCTGATGACTCCAGCTGTTGTTCCAAATTTTGAAGTGAGTTGCTTGATGTGAGTTTCCGATCTGAATAAATTAAGCTCAATTCTGCCTTAAATTTTCTTAACGTATTGCTTCTTTTGCGGCTGCACACATCTATTTTCTGCAGTGGACTTCTTCATCGAAATCAAATGCACAAGGGCATTCAAGTGTTTCGGCTGAAAAGATAGGTGCCGATTCAAAACTAGCTCAGGGTAACACCAATGGAGTTAGATCCCAACCTCCATCTTCGGAAAAGAGTTCTAGTGGAAGAAAGGAAATTCCTCTGGTAATGACTTTAAATATCATTCATTCATCACTGATGTTTTTCTTTAATGAACTGCATACTTTTGTTTGCAGGACCTTTTTACTGTAAACTACCCTCAAGTTCCCACCTCACATCCAGGTTGGCAGATTGGAACTCAACGTGTCATGGGTCAGAACTTGCAATATTATCCTACCTCAGGGGTATGTATATATACATCAAGACAAATTGATGGTGCTGTGTGGTGTTTCTTTCTTCTTCTATTATTTTTTCAAAAATATATCATAGAGTTAATCTATCATCTTTTTTTGCAGAGTGCAAGACCAACAAACCCATTTGATCTTGATGATGAAAAGAGTAGATTTTACTCACTAGTATGAACAATAATCAGACATTTAATGATTTTTCTCTTTCCCTTCGTTTCGTCCATTAGTAACCTTTTTGCATCTGTGTTCTTTGCTTAATCCTCCGTTCCTTTAACTTGTGTCAGACAAATTTAGCAAATATTTCTCGTTGAGAAGAGAATTTAGTTATGGATTGAAAAGAGCAAGCTTTTATTCATTTATATATTTGTGTGTAGCATTCATGTGCAAATCTGAATATATATATATAAACTTGACCTCACTTGCATTGATTTGCTTTTATCACCCTGGTTTTACACCTGTATAATTGGCAAGTGATTTCCAAATGTGAATGCCTGGAGGCACTTCCGCAGATTTGTATCGGGACAGAGGTGAAATCTAATTTTTGCTGGCCTCAAAATTTTTAGTATTTGTGTGGATAAAGGTTCCTGACATTCTTCACGGATTGCCTAGTAGTGTTAATATTACTTGGATAACATTCGAGGCACCGGTTTTTTGGATTTTCTAATTATAGTCAACATAAATTCACTGATGGTTGTACTTAGAACTGACCTCTGAAACATTAGATGCATTCTTCCATTGTTTTCCACCATTCAATTATCACTACTTCACCGCTATTTTAAGCTGTGGAACTTTGGATACAATACAATTAACTTTTTTTTTCTCCATTTTTTTTACTGCCATATTATTATGGTTTCCCCACTTCTTACATAATTAGGGTCGAGTTATTTGTTGTTATTTAAATTGTGATGTTTTTTCCTTCTACGCCATCTTTGCAGAGTGCTTCTACTAGCATGCCGGCTCTTTCTAGCTCAACTCAGAGTTATAGCTACCAACCCGAAGCCCAATATTCAGGTAAGATCATTCATAGTTCTCTTCACAATCGCCATCTCCTTCAGCTGCTGTGCTTTCAGTCACCTTCAGATCTTTCAGAGGGCTCATTTTCTTTTAAATAAATCTCAGGTACATACGTGGGCCAACAGGTCTATGGGAGTTCTCCGTCTTTGAGGTAAATTCTGTTTATGCCAATCTTAAATTACATTAGGATTTCCTTTCTTCTGCCTTGTTTCAGTGCTTTGCTCCCAATATTTGTTGGGAAATTTGGGCTTCCCAAGGATCCTTTTGGAAACGAGGGTTTTTTTTTTCTTAGTATTTTTGGAAACGAGGTTGAACCACAAACTTTGAGTATCATGGCTACTTTGTCCATATACTTTGAGAACTTTCTACTCTGTGTCTCCATTTTGGATTATACTTCTATTTAGCTCATGTCATTAAATAGAATGTTAACACTAATCTAAGCTAGCTATTTATGTCTACTTCGTCCCAATACTTTGAGAATTTTCTATTCCGTGTCTGCATTTTGGATTATACTTCTACTTAGTTCATGTTATTAAATAGAATGTTAACACTAATCTGAACATAACATAACTGGTTAAAACATATACTTTCAACCTAGATGGTTAGAAGTTTGAATTCCTCCACCCAATGTTATTGAACTAAAAAAAGATTATTAATGTGACATATATTTCAATTTGTCTACACGTCTATTCCATCATGTTAACTTACCTTTTATGCAATAAATATGCCATATCTAAACTCTGTTTTTTTTTTCCTCTAAAACATGGGAGGTAGGAATTTAAACCTTTAACCTTTTAGTTGAGGGTATATGTTTTAACAAATTGAGTTAGACCCTAATTGATAAACCTATATTTTTTTTAACAATATTAATGATAATGACTAAATATAGAATGGACCAAAAAAACATGTCACATCAATGCTCAATTGCATCATTGAACTTTTTATATATTTCTATTTAGCTTAGAAAAATGCTTGGGTGCAGTTTGGGCTGAACCCAATTAATATGCAACCCAATAGAGAGCAAAAAAAATATATATATTTTTTTAATTTTTTGGTTTCATTTTTTTATAAAGGAAATTTTTGTGGTTAGAAAATGGGGTGCAACCCTTTAGCATATGTCATAGAATGTTCATGCGTCACATTTGTATAAGTTTGTCTATTTTGTTTTTTTGGAGTGCTATCACTTTGTCGAGTTGTTTGCCACATTTTGTCAACTTCATCTTTATCGACAAATTTTTTGTTACTACATAATAATACTGACTCCTTCGTCCTTCCACACATAGACATGCCCTTTATTGATATATAATTGTCTTTTATAGACCAATATCATTTTTAAATGTTTATGATATGGTTATGAATGGAAATAGTATTGAAATTTTTCCCTACTATCGCAGTAGTATAAATTTTTGTTACCTTTATCTAATAATATATGTATCACATTAATGTTTTATCAATATGGTGTTAAAGCGAGGATTACTAAATAGAAGTACAATTTTAAAGTTTAGGAATATACTATTATTTTTTAAAGGTAAGAGATTAAATAAATACAGTGTTTAAAATTAATAGCCTAACTAACTTGATAAAGTATTTAACCAAAAACACGTGGGGTGTAGGAACTCAAACCTCGGTCTCTTAATAGAGTAGAGATGTTTTAGTGATAGAAGAGCGTTTGTGTCGAATTAAAAAATAATCATTTTTGTCACTGCAGATCACAAGGATCAGTAGATAACTATGGAGGATCCTCTTTTGGTAGTCCTTTTGGCTCCTTCAACACACCACAACAGCCGAGGAGCAGATATCCAGCACCTAACACAAATCCAATTGCTCCTTCGTTTCGCAGTAATCCCTTTGGATAGACTTCACTTCACAAAGCTTCTGTGTATACGTCTCAATTTCAGGTCATCTCCTTCCTATCTTTTCAAAATGATTCTGAAAGTTTGTGACAAATTTTAATCTAAATGAATCCTCCATGAACTATTATTAGGATGTGAGTTCTGTAAAATAATCGAGTGCATGTACAAATTCACCTCGAGATCATATAGGAAACTAACCATATGACACTGATTTTATAAGTTGGTTTATGCATAATTTATTTTACTTTGAGGTTACTAATTTAATTCACACGTTGAAGATGTATATTAGTGGTCCATGTCTTTTGTGTTAAACTTGTATATTCGAACGTGTTTGTAAGTTACTAAGTTGTGATTATCATCAATGAATTTGTTTCTTGTTAAAATAAAATTAGATGTATATAAGCCAACTTGAGCACAAGTGGATTGGCTATGAATGCAAAATCAGATGTATATCTTGACCAAAGATCATTTAATGATGAAGTGTGAAACTTGTTCGCTTACATGTAAAAGGAAGAATGAACTGAAACTATTGTATTTGGTGTGTGGTTTGAACTTTAATTTTCAAGTACATTATTTTGTAGTTTTAAAATTTGATTGAACTTTTAGCTTCGTCTTTATAAATTGAATTCCTAATCGATTAGTACACTATGAGGCAAAAAAAAAAAAAAAAGAAAGAAGTTAATAACATTTAACCAGGTGACATAAAAATGACTTCTCTAAACCAAGTCTCGTGAGAAGTTTTCGATGAACAACTTTGTTAAATAATAGTAACAATAATTAAACAAAAAAAACTAGTGAAATCAAATCGTTCTTAAATTTGGTGTAATTTGTCAACTCACAACACAATTATTAGGTAAAGAGTACTAGTTTATTGTGAATGAATTGAATTTATAATTATCACATTGACTAGTATGGATTAATATCCAACCCATCTAACGCATTTCATGATTGATAATGAATCTTTTTCAAATAATTTTTATTGATTGAGAAGGATTATTATTAGTATTTTTTTAATAATTGTTTTTATACAGTAGTATAGACACTCAACCTTTATTTTCCTCAACCAATCAATATGATACTAGGCAACAAATATATAAATGTGCGTTTTGCATATGATATAAATAGCATTCCAAAAACATTCTTATTTGGTGGGATAATTTCGACAAACATTGTTGTTAAAAAAAAGGATAACAAAAGCATAAAGTGCCATTTTTTTAATTATTACCTTTTGAGTTATTGACAAAATTATTGTGAAATATTTGATGTAAAACTTAAAAGAATGATAATATATCATCCTAAAAGGAGTATCTTACCACATTTAAAGATTCTAAAATATCGAGGGCATAAGATTAATTATCTACACTTCCTTTAATGCAAGATTAATTATCTACACTTACTTATGTTGTGATTGCTTGATTAGTTATTATAAAGAGTAGAAAGAAGAAATAACAAAACTATGAAATGGTAAATTCTATGATAACAAATTAACAACGTGATTAGATAATTTTTCTATTTTTAGCTATCATGTTCTTTAATATTATTTATCTTATATTTATCTAAGATGGTGGCTGAAATTCAAATGGTAACAATCAAATGATATGCGAACATGAACTTAACTATTGAACATATATCAATTAAAATGTTAGATGTTTGAATCTTCACCTTGACATGTCGTTGAACTAAAAAAAGAAAAAGAAAGGAAAAAGAAGAGAGAAAAAATATAGTACAATAGTATCATGATAATAGAACAAATACAAGTACTAATAGAATAGTAAGAATGTGTTATTCATCAATAATATGTTTGTTTGTTAGTAATTGTGATCTATTAAGAGAATTTTATAACTTCACTTTTGTAATTAGATGAAAAAAATATATTATCATTGTTGATTAATACAATTATATATAGTTAACCAATAAAAACTACATTCACAACTAATCAGATTTTAGGTTAATTAACGATAATGTAATTCAATAAAAACTACTATTCATTTAATTCCAATATTTTTTAATATTATGTTAATAAAGAAATCTTAATACAAAATGAAATTTTTTAACAAAATGTCTAACTTTACCTGAAATTTTGAAATTTTAATTGAAATGAATCCATTAAATCCAAAATTTATATATAAATAAATGTATCTTTTTTTCAAAAAAAAAAATAAATAAATAAAAGAAAATAATAAATAAATAAATAAGAAAAAGGAAAAGGAAAAGCAATTGCGGGCCTCCCGGGAGAAAAATGGCGGCAGTTCGTTCAGAAAGGTCAGCCTACTAAACCCAAATTTCGGTGAAAAAAAAAAACAAAAAACTTCCTCACTTCTTTGCTCCCCTCCCCGATAAAAGACGACCAACACTGCATTTTTTGCCAACCACCATCTACTCTGGTTATCAAACCATGGATATTGTTCGTGTTTCCCGCCATTGAATTCGCCTTGAAGCTTGAAGGTGACATTTCGAGAGAACCATTGCAATTTGGTTGCTAGCACTGTCTGATCAGTCATCACAGCAGCTCAGTTGCTCGATAATGGCGGAACTTCGAAACTCCCAATGGAAATTCGACTGCCATCACCGTCCACCGAAGTCGACAAACAATAAGGTGAATTTTCCCTTTTGAAACTCATCAAGTTTCTCTCTCACCATCTCTCTCTCTTTACTGTAACTGTTGCTTTGTTCTAAGTAGTATATTGTTTTGTGGATTTCAGAGTGTTGCGCATGGAGTATAATTTGTTCAATTCATATTGGCTTTGTTGAGCTTGATCTAGTATTTCTTTGTGTGCTGGTTTCGTCTATACTTGTACAAGCGGTTTTTGTTATCAGCGTGCTGTCTCCAATTTCCAATTTACTTAGTAAAAGAACAGGAAAAAAGTATCGCGTTTCTGCTGCATCAAGCTACTTGCGAACCAGAAGGTAAACTCTAGTTCTTGGTTTCAGTTCTTCAGTGTGATGTCTCTGCAATAATTCATGTTCGCGTCGTGCGTGTCTTGATAATCAGGCATATCGTTTCTGGATATATGTTTGATTTTGTTTGTCGTTGGTCTTGTACCTGTATGTCTACAGTTTGTCATATTGTAGTTGGAATTAAATGAGTAAAGAAGTAGATAGCGCTAGTCATTGGTTTCCCTTTACGTCTAAGTTGTTTTCTGCTTCTCCTTTATTCAACTATTTCTTTCATCTGTAAGTATAAATTATTTTTTAAGCCCTTTTCTTCGTTGACCAACATAAGTTGACTGCACTTCAATAACTGACTATGAGAATATGCAAGTGTCCAAAAGAAAGTTACAAAGAGGGAGGGGGATAAGACATCAAGCCTTCCGCGGCCAGGGAGCTCTTAAAATGTTCCTTTATTTGATCTTTATTGTCCTAATTCTTTTCCATACTTGTAATAGATTTTTCTACTATATAAGAAGACCTAAATTGCATATATGATATGATGAATATATTGTCAAAGCTTAAGTTGATGAGTTATGGTAAATTTAATTATATATCAACACTTTAACACTCCTCCTCACTTGTGGGCTTGAAAATTTGTGAAAAGCCCAACAAATAGAAATCAATATTAATCGGTGAGGAACGACTTTGCGGGGTTCAAACACAAGATCTCCTGCTATGAATTATTGTTATTTATTATTATTATTATTATTATTATTATTATTATTTATCTTCTTGCCAATGATCTATGAATCAGAGTAAGCCACTGAACTTTGAAGAGACAAAAGTGGATGCCTTCTTTGTGTAATTCCTTCATAGATCCCTTAAAAACACAGAAGAGAGGCAACCTGACTACTTGTCGCCGTTGTTTTATGATTTTGGAGAAGAAAGGAGGGCCATTCAGCTTCTTATTGTCAGACTTTGTATGAAATTGGAGTCATTATTGATTCTTTTAGTTTTATTATGTTGTACAGTAGATGCCGAGATTCTTTTAGTGTTGTAGTTTTGTACCATAGATGCCGAGAACGGAGGACATTCTCAACCTTCCTGTGCAAGATCCTCCATGCTTGGAGTTTTCTGCTGCTCATATCAAGTGGGAAAAAATAGAAGGTGGTCGTCAAGGTGGTCAAGTGGTGCTGATGTTGCTCTAATCCCATTTTCTAGAGTTGAAGATTTCGTAAGAGGAGAATCTTCCAATGCAGAATGTCCTGCTCGCTTCCGCATTGAATCGAGAAGGAAGAGAACTGCAGGGAGCATCAGCAAACCCAGGGTTGATGGTTATCTTGAATATATATTGTATGTTGTTTCTGTACTCTTGACTTCTTTAGATGTGTCTGAAGATACTGCCTCCCATGTAATCAATCGACCTCCTCTGTGACACTGTGTATTTAAATACTTCCATTTACCCTTAAATGACAAAACTTACAGACTCAATTTTGGAGGAAATACCATTGTAAAAAGGATTAAAATTTCAAATAATTGTGATGAGGATGATCTCCAACAATTTTGGATAAGGCTAGCTGTAGTACTTTATTTTATTTAAGTGACTGACCTCTTATGTACTTAAATGTAACATGATCAGGTACTGGTGTTCTTATGGTCCAGAAGATTACCGAGTAAGTGAACTGGGTGTTAGGAGTAGTTCAATCATGAAACCTGCATCAGGGAAGGGCAGCAGACCAGGCAGACGTCATATGATGAGAGGCTGCCTCTGCCATTTTACTGTTAAACACTTATATTCACGGCCATTTCTTGCTCTCATTATCTATAACCAAAGAAAGCATGTTGACAAGTCAGGCGCTCCTTGCCATGGAATTCTTGACCATGATGCTGTTGGGACAAGAGCTATGTATGCTCTGCGAATTTCTGAAGAATTACGTCAAAAGATTATGTCCATGCTGTATGTAGGAATACCTATAGATAATATTGTTCAGCACCATTTAGAGGTTGTACATGGGTATGGAGGACCTCTAAATCGTGATGATTTTCTTTCTCGTAATGATGTCCGTAACATGGAAAGAGTTATTCGTAATTCTTCACATGAGCTACATAAAAATGATGATTGTAGTGTGAAGATATGGGTGCAACGGCATAAGAAAATCATCTTCTTCTTTCAAGAGGGGAGTGACTGTGAGCCTTTTGTCTTGGGCATACAGACAGATTGGCAGCTACAAAAAATGTTGCATTATGGACGTAACGGATATGTTGCTTCCCATTCAACATTTGGATCAAAGAAACTACGGGTACTTTTATTTTGATCGTTGTCATGTCCTTGTGAATTGTGAGATGACTTCTCATGCTCTGCATGTGGTGTCAATATAACGTCCTTTGGTTTTGATAAAGGAAGAAATAATGTTATAACTTGACAGTGTAATCCCATTTTTGGGCGTTCATAGGTGCCAAATTCATCCAACATTTGACTGTTCTGTGCTTGTTGTTAACATCATGAATGAGGACAATAAGCTTACAAAAAGTTTGAGGTTTAATCGGTGCAAGGTAGGGATAAGCATGCTTGAACAACTAGGTAAACATTAAATTGTTTCAGTAACATGTTCAAGTAGGTGCCATGTGGTTGTTAAATATTTATGGTACTCATGCACCTTTATCCATGGAGCCCTTATTGCTTCAATTGTAAGTATTGATCCAATTCAATAAAATTATGTCTCGTAATTTCATGATCCAATTTTTTCAATTTCGAACTTCTTGTTGGATACAAATCCCAATAATTTATATTTTTCTTCGAATCTTTCATCGATATCTCTGTCACTTTTTGGCTGGATGAACTAAATGACTAGTCGTGCACAATATGACTAAGAAAGCAATGACTATAGGTTTTTGAAGTTGTTGTTTTATGCTTGATTCAAGATAGGAATTATTATGTCCCTGATATTTTGACATCTCTTTGGCAGTTTCCACTTTGTAGCATACTTGTTTTTGACTCATCGCAAAATGCCATTCCTGTTGCTTGGATCATTGCATCCTCTTTCATTGATCAAGACATTCGTAAGTGGCTTGGATTGTTAGCTGAAAGACTGCATGCGAAGGATCCCAAATGGAGAACTGATACCTTTTTATTAGATAATCCATCATTTGAGGTTTCTACTATAAGGTTAATTCTGGATGTGCCTTCTATAGATGCAGGTTTTTAAACAATCATGTTTGAATGCTGATGTCATGGTTATTTGCAGGGAGGCATTTCATTGTCAGGTTATATTATGCATATGGCATGTTCGTCGCAGTTGGATTAGGAATCTTCTTACCATGTGTTCTGACTTGGATGCGCAAAGAGAGATGTTCAAGCAATTAGGGAAAATTCTATCTTGCATGAGGATTGGGTCTGGTTTTGTAGATGCAGTTGAAGAGTTTAAGCAAATATTTGCCGATCAATCTGTTTTTGTTGATTATTTCACGAGAAGGTTGTTGCCAGACATAGGTAGTTTCTTATGAATTCAGGTTAAGCACTAGCAGTCTATTTCTTTTAGCTATTCATAAACTGTAGAATAAGATAATTTCCATCTAGTTCGTTACCACTTCCATTATAATTTTACCTTATAAACATGCATGCTATAATTTAATCTTTGACATGTGTAAGCCTCATGCTAATGTGATTTTTTAAAAAAGAATCGTTCAAGTGATGAGTGCTTGTTATGGGCCATTGTAGAAATGCCGCATTTTGATCTCGAATTATTGTTCTTAATATGGTTTCATGTCTTGTAGAATTGTGGGTTAATGGTATACGGTTGCTCCCTGTTTCCACTTTGGAGTTTAATGCTGCGATTGAAGCATATCACATAAGATTAAAATCAAAGATTTCCAAAGAGCAAGAGAATAATCCCTCGCCAAGAGTTGACCGGCTGATCCACACTCTTACAACTCAATTTCATGCCTCATATTGGTTAGACCAATACACTTTAGAGACCGGATATTTTGGAAATTTAAGAGATAAATCATTCTTAAGTAATGCATGGAACGAGGCATTACACATTCCAGATGTTGATGTTATGCTGAATGAGCCAAATCTACAGCTTGCAAAAGTAAGCTCTCAATCAAAAAGAAACCGGGAATACACAATTTGGAATCCTGGTTCAGAGTTCCCATTATGTGATTGCCCTTGGTCAAGGATGGGAAATCTCTGTAAACATGTCATCAAAGTCTCATTGTCATGCAAAAGGAAGCAAGCTGCAAGATCATTATTAGCTGCTCAAATTCACTCGGATCACATGCTAAATCTTCTGCACAGCCCTGCAGATAACCCTATTTTTTACCATGCGATTTTACATTCGCCTTGCATTCAACCAGAAGTAAAAGGCTTGGAGGACACGACAGATTGTGGCTTGCTCCAGCCTATACATCCTGATACTAATTCCCAATTGGAAGATAATGTTCTCTTTTCTCCACATCACCAGTAATTTTATAGTTTTAGTGAGAACCTTCATATGGGCTTTTGATCTGAAGACGGAAGTCAGCAGTTGGAGCATGATGCAAGCCTAAATGTATACTAAAATTCCCTACGTTCTAATCAGCCGGTACAAATTTTCCCTCTGTCTAGTTACTCTCCAATCTTCATTCAATCATATGTTTGCTTCTGAGAACATGTTTTGAATGCTGGTTTTGTATACCAGATCATGATATTATGTATTTTACATGCCATTTTATATATTAGATTCTGATCCTGCAATTTTTGTATCAGTTTCATTGTTTAATGATTATTTTATTTATTCAAATTTTGTCAGATGAATTACGAATAATTGTACTTGTCCTATTATGCACGGGCAAGTACCAAAATCTGAGCTGTATTGTAATTTCTACGTTTTTCCAGGATCTGACTCTGAGAGTTTGAAAAGGGTGAAATGCAACTGATTTGGTATTAAGGATGACCACTCTGTTAATTAGGTGAGGAAATGTAGAGAGACAATCAACTACTTTTCTCTATGAATTGGTGGTATATGTTGTGAATTTTCCATCTACATTTTTTTTTATTCACATTTGGTGTTGCATTAAAATTGTTTCATTTTCTGGTGGGAAATGCCCGAGTCAGCTAAATTTTATGTATCTCTATAACTTGAGTTTAGAAACTGTTTTTGCATGTAAGGTTCTTTATGTTCCTTTTTTCCTGAAAAAAAAAAAACTCATCTATAGCTCTAATTTTGGTAGAATTTTCCCCTACGCTTGTCTGATAACTTGCAATTGTTTTTCAGTTTCTCTGGAGCTTTTTTTTTTTCGTTATGTCATGTCATTAATCATTACTTTTCTTCAATTTAAGGGAAGCTAGCAAAGTCAATCTATGGCACGCTTCCAAATTGAAGCCAGCTAGAGAGTTGCCTGATAATTTGCTCATTTGCTCAGGAAGACTGGTTTTCGAGGAGGTTGAAAAATAGATCTGAACGTGTAGAGCTTGAAAAGAACAAAATTGTACAAAAAATCAGGACATGGGAAAGAGCGGATGGTAGAACCATCTATGTCAAATCCTATCCTCTTCCTCAATTCTACGCTCCGTAAGTCTCCTATCTCTTATTTACCGAAAGCTTGAAACCGGCACTTGAGAAAAAAAAAAAAAAAAAAATGCAAATCATTACCCCCTCTTGAAATAAGAGAAAAACCCTTAAAATTTGTTTTCTACTCCATCTTTCTTCATGTTTTTTAACTTTTGAATTATTACAGGAATAACGCAGTTGAAAGGTGGGAAAAGCATGGGCAACATTCCTCCGCCCATGGTGTTGTTATGGGTGCTGAAAGCTGAAAAGTCTTACGAGGAAAAAAAACAAGTTGCTTCGATAGAATTATTGGTAGAATTGAGGTGATGGAGGTGTTATATATGGGATTCCGACGACTGTAGCAACGGTTGATAAGCTAGAATTGGGTGGTGGGGAATACTCAAAGCATGGTTGATGGTAATGTGGGATGATGGTGGTGGAGAGGGTGGAGAAGGAGATGATGTAGGTGAGGTTAAGGAGCTGAAAACGGTTTACAAGTAATCGAAATCAACAGGCCTGGACAGAAATACTTTACATTGCAGAGTTGATTGCTTTGGCTGTTACCTTGACTGTCCAAATCCTGATATGTTGGCTTGCCAGTGAAAAGTTTGTACTGTAAAGTAAAATTCTGCAGCTTGAGAAGCTTACAGACAGCTTATTGTGCCACACTGAACCCAAGCTCGACATTTTCCCAACCAATATGGGAAACTGATTGCCAAGAGTCGAGATTATTAAGAAAAGCTCACTTCAAATACTATTACATTTCTTAGCATACCTAACTTGGGAAAACAAAAACTCAATTTATTGTTTTATCACGATTGCTTCATTATTTGTACTTGACATATTGCCAAAGCTTGATGGAAAACCATCCATGAAACTTGTTGGCAAGAACAGTTACCGAAACTGATGAGTTTTCAAATTTATCAGGCAATGCAAGAGCATATCGATTGTGGTTGATAAAAATGGCATCAAGATCTTTGTCAAAAAGAGATCGATGTACTCACTTTCAAACTTATTGAACTGAAAGCCAAGATATTTATGACTTGGCAAATCAAGAACAACACGAGGAAATTGCCCTGCAAAGTGCAAACCAGTTTCTTATTTTAAGCTCAAGGAACATAACTCTTTGGAAACTGCTTGGAACTAGATTGCAAAATTGATTTGAGTCTGTAAAAAAGTGCAATGTCAGATGGAAGGTGTAGTTCTTCCGGAAGATATCTGGCAATGTGTTCCATGGTTTAGATCCATGCCTGCAACAGTTAGGATTTAAGGGTCATCAAGAATTTTGGAGCAAAAAACACCCAATTGACAGTTATGTTTAGCGGGTTCGAGATAATGGCTTACTTCCAAGCTTGTAGGGCAAGTACTCACTCTGTGCAAACAAGTGTGAGAAAGGCGTTGAAGAGGATGATAAAACTTTTTTATTTCACATCACAATTGTAAAAATGTTCGTGAAGTTTTTATGCTGGAAAAATGAAAAGGATTTACAAGTGGTTTCTCTTTTCCTCTTCTTGGCAAGGCAGAGACAGAGGTGGCAAGGAAGAGAAGATTTGAGAAGCTGGAAAATTTTAGTTTGAGCTTTTGGGAAAGCATGAATCTGAGAGTGCAAAGATTTATGTTGTTAAAACCCCACCTAGTTTATATCAAATATGCCCTACTGGACCCCAAACTTGAAAAATGTATATTCTATCAATCAATATTGCTCTAATATGGTAACTGAGCCTTGAGGTTATCTAAACCACTCTGTGTTTTAAGGTATGACTAATAGTTCAGTCAAAGTCACTGCTGTCACTTAAGTTTCATTCTTCCAGTGTAGGTGGCAGGCTCAGATTTTGCAGGGCACTAAGGATCGTGCGGGAAACGCATTGCATTGTTGAGCTACACCATTCCTGAGTACATGGCAGTTAAGGGACGCTGGGTGCTCATGCATCGGTCAGTGTCTTCTTTCTACTCTACTGATGCTTTTGATCTGGATGATTCTCATACCATTTCAATTTTTTGATAATAAACATTTAAATCCATATTATTTAGATTTTTCCGGCCTGGTTTTTTTTTTGCTCACATCTGAAAGTGGAGATTCAAACTTTTAAACTTTTAGTCGATGATATATGTCTTAAACAATAGGCTTGTTCAGGTTGACCCTCTTGATTCAACACTTTGTTGGATAGGAGAATCATACGTCTGACCTCTTATTCGAAGATACATGCCTTAACTGGTTGATATGTTGTTTTCATAAGTCAAGTCTAGAGATGCACTTTCTTTTAGCTCTTGTTGAGGAATCAACATGACCCCGAATAATTTAGTTGAAGGACTGATAACCTTTATCACGAGTCGTAAGTTTGAATTTCCATCTCTACACTAAAATAAGTCGTAGGTTCAAATCAAATCTCCATCTTCTGATTACATTATAATTTATAATACTAAAAAAAAAAAAAGACCTCAACCTTTGTAATAGGTTGTAAGTTTCAATCATCTTCTCGGTTCTTAGGTTCGAATCTCTGCTCATTTGTTGAATTGTAATTTTGGAGAAAAAAACAAAAACTCATAACTGATTAAGATACTAGTTATGGATAGCATGTGATTTGAGGGACCCACAGTTCTTTAACGTTTTAGAAAGTTTTAACCGTTCCTCATGGCTGAGAATAGTATGACAGTTAGCCTAACTTTTCGCCTCATGACCTTTAGGCTTTAGCTGTGATCTGTCCTAATAATATTCCTATTCTTTTCATCCCTTACTTTTCGCTTCAATTTTCACCATCTCTCTTTTCTGCTTATCTCAAGAACTTTCTGAGCTGGAGATTTGATCCAAAAAGCCCTTTGCTTAAAATCTATTGAACGAATTTTTCTTCTATCCTAAAGTTACATATATTTTTTTTGAGAAAAAGTTGCATCTATTTTATTCCCTCTAGTTTGAATTTATTGATATTTTGAAATTGAAATTTCTTAGTCTCCGTTTGATAAACTATTTAGTTTTTGGCTTCAAAACTTAAACTTATAAATACTACTTTTACCTATAAATTTCCTTGTTTTGTTATGTGCTTTTTACCTATGTTTCCAAAAACCAAGTCAAATTTTGAAAATTTAAAAAGTAGTTTTCAAAAAATTGTGTTTGTTTTTGGAATTTGGTTAAGAATGCATTTTTTTTAATGAAACTTATGGTAGAGAAATGATATGAAAATAATCACAATTTTCAAAAACGAAGAACCAAACGAGAAATAGTTATCAAACAAGGCATTGAGTTTTTAGAGAAAAGAAAAATCAAAGAGAATCTTCCTACTACTCGAGAACATGTTTGATGAAAATCAAAAACGAAAATATACTCTTAATTAAGAGTTTTTTTTTCCCTTTTGAGTTCAACAACATTTGAAGTGTAGGATTTGAACTTCTAATCTCCTAGTCAAGAGTATATGTTAATTATCACTAAATTAAATTCACTCCGACTAACCATAGAACAAAGTTAAGCACAAATGAGTTTAAAGAGACAATCTGATTAAACACATTTGTGTTGAATTTTGTTCTATATAAATTGAAATCAATTATGTTCGGAAAACTAGTCGTTATCAACCAAATAAAGAATAAAAAAATTTGGTTATTTTCTCATTGGATTTTTTTTAAAAAAAAATTATCCACTTTTGGTCTGATTCCAAAATGTCTCCAAATCTTCGCAAGATTTTGTTCTTGTACGCAAGGGAGCATTAAGGATTAAAAAAAAAACTGTACATCTTTTTGGATTATTCGTGCATAGCCACGCCCATAACTCCTAAAAATCTAAGCAATATGTGTAAAAATGTGAACATTTTTTTTATCCATTTTTGCTATGAAAATGACATTTAGAAAAAAAGAAAAAAAAAAAAGGTTCAGTATCCATATCCATATGTTAAGTACTCATGTGGTAGAATAGTGATGGCTGACTGGGCTTCTATTTATCAGGGGCTACTCTTATCCATGTTTTTTACCCCTTTAATTCTACTAAGGATACTTGTAAATTAAATCGATTTATGGAATGTGAAAATCTATATATTATTGTATTTTTTTAAAAATAGTTTTGAATAGGCTAGTGGTTTATTTTTAGGGAAAAAATGTTCATTTTCATTTAGGTATTTCACCGAGTGAATTGATTTTAATTTTAAGCTTTCAATTTTTCAAAACTGAATATTAAATTGGAATAAGTATGCAATCTACACGTCATTCTTAAAACTAGATTAACTTTTCATCCAATTAATAAGTGATACGTTAAAGTAAACATAGTTCAATGGTAATTGACATGTACTCTTAACTAAAAGGTCGGAAGTTTGAATTTTTTCATGCCTAAATGTTGTTGAACTAAAAAAAGAAAATAAGTAATACAACATTTAAGCATAATTAAGCTTTATTAGATAAAAATTAACTTCAACAAATTATTTGTCAGGGACTTGTTAAGATTAAATATTTGAAAATACAATGCCAAAATGAAATGAAACCAAAATAGACCAAAATGGTATTTTAACCTAAATTTTTACTCAAAATAGAATTAGGACCAAAACAAATAATAATGTAAACTAGATTAATAATTTAGACCTTTGGGTTTAATCTCATTCCCTATGTTTTAATCATTTTCAACTTCGTTTGTATGATTAGGGTTTAAACTTGATTCGATTTCTATAGTTTTTAAACTTCCCATCTGGATGCTATAATTTATTAAAACTTTAGAAATAATACACATCGTTATGTGCATAGCCTATAACTGTTTTTTTTTTTTAATTTCGCCAACTATATTGATTGTATTAGAATTTAGGATTGAGTGAGATATAAGAAAGGTTAAATTGCAAGTTCAGTATCTAAACTTTTAAGTTTGTGTCTATTGATCCTTGAACATTAAATGTATCTAATAGGTTGTTGAATTTTAAAAATGTCTAATAAGCTCCAAAACTTTCAATTTGTGTTTAATAGATTCATGACATTTTTGTAATTTAAAAAAATTAACTGATTTATTAGATATAAAATTGAATTTTATATCTAGTAGGACCCTAAACTTTTAATTTTCTGTCTAGCAACTCTAGGAACAATGCCAAATAGGTCAAGGATTTATTAGATATAAAATTCAAAATTCAAAGACCTATCAGACAGAAAATTATAAGTTTAAGGGCCTTTTAGACACTGGTTAAAGTTTAGGGTATACACAAAATTGAAAGTTTAAAGATCTATTAGATACTTTTAAAAATTTATAGACTAAATAGACGCAAACTTAAAAGTTTAGAAACTAAACTTGTGATTTAACTCATAAAAAAACAAGAGTAGATTTTTGGGTGCATAAAAAATTGACTTTGAGCGGATGTGTGATATTTAACTAAATCATACCTAATAAATTAAAAAAATTTAAATTAGGTTAAATATATGTTTTAGTCTCTATTGTTTGTGTGACTCATTTTAGTCTCTATTGTTTAAAAAGTTTTAATTTAGTTTGTTATGTATTAATATTTTTCAATTTAGTTCTTCATCTTTGATGAATGTTAAAATCAATTGATGAAAATTATATATGGTGTAATACTTAGTGAATTAGCGAAAGTCTAGAAAGAAAAAAAAAAAAAGAAGAAAATTAGGTTCAAAATTAGAGATGTCATTTTCCTCGCGGAGGCGGGGAATCCCCATTTAGGCGGGGAACGAGGAAGGGAGCGGAGACTAATTTTTTCCCATTGGCTAAATGAGGACGATGAATGCCCCACCCACCGTCCTGCCCCGATTTATTCATTTCTTTTTAAATATATATATTTGTATATAAATAATAAACTATAATTCTAAATTTTTATTAAATATCATTTTATTTTCTAAAAAAATTGAGAAAATATCTCTTAACTAGAAATCTCTCCTGAAGAGTTATCCATTTAAATACAAATTTTCAAAAAAAAAAAAGTTAATAAAATTTAGAAAAGTAAAATAATAAACAGAGAATTATTCCCCGTGAGGAACTCGATTCTCGCAAATTCCTCTACTTCGTTCCCTGCTAAATTAAATGAGAAATTTCATGGGGACGGAGAATGAAATGGGGGACAGGGAAGGGGAAGCCATTCCTTAGCCTCGTCTAGCTCCATGGACATCTCTATTCAAAACATAGAGGCCATATTGATTTTTAATTTTTTTTTCTTAGTTCAACACTATGTAGATGTGGATATTCGAGCATATGATATTTTGATCAAGAATATAATACCTTAATCAATGGAGTGATGTTTAACTTTACATATATATGAATAATTTAATAAAGGTTAAATTATAAGCCCGTTCTTCAACTTTGTGTTAAATAGGTCCTTGAAGTTTTAATTTTGTGTCTAATAAGCTATTGAAGTTTAAAAAGTGTTTAATAAGTCATTAAATTTTCAATCTTGTATTTAATTAGTTCCTGAACTTTTATTTTTATGTCTAATATGTTCACATAATGAAAAGTTTAAATACTTATTTGACATTTTTTAAATTCTAAAATCAAATTAAAATATCAAGATCTTATTAGATACATTTTAAGATTCAATAACCTATTAAATACAAATATAAAATTTTATGACCAAATTCGTAATCTAATCTTTAGAACATGTTTAAGGGCATGTTTGGGAATGATTTTAGAAATATTGATTTTAATGTAATTGATTTGTCTATAATTGATTTATTAAAAGTGATTTCTATATTATCATTTTCATGTTTGGTTCTACATTTTTAATAGTGATTTTCATACAATTAAGTGATTTTTAAAAGTGATATTTGGGAAACGATTTTAACATAAAATGTTTTAAGCTAAGTGATTTAATTATAATTAATTTGTTTAAAAAGTATTTAGTTATAAATTATTTAATATTTGAAGGGATAAAAATTAGAAATATGGAGTGATAAAAATTTTAAAGAATGTGACAAAAAATTCAAAAAGAGAATTTTAATAAACAGAGTAAAATTCAAAGATAGAGAGATATACAAAAAAAAAATGAGCAAGATGATCAAAATTT
Organism: Trichosanthes cucumerina; assembly: GCA_036507285.1. Taxonomy (NCBI): domain Eukaryota; kingdom Viridiplantae; phylum Streptophyta; class Magnoliopsida; order Cucurbitales; family Cucurbitaceae; genus Trichosanthes; species Trichosanthes cucumerina. Next base: position 101,745,452 of record CM071835.1, read on the forward strand.
TAGGAAGGAAAACTAAAATGAAGAGAAAAAAAAGTTAAGAGTTATGGACAAGTAAAGAACCAGATAAAAAACATTATAGAGAAAAAATTTTAAAAGGTACATAAGAAAATTAGGAAAGTGAAAAATATGAATAAAAAGACAAAAAGAAATAAAGTAAGATACATATTATAAAACTTTAGAGAGAAAAAGTTATCGGTTTTGAGAAAATTCCCCTTTTTATGGAAATTTATGAATTTTGACAAAATATGATGGTTTTTACCCGTCGTTAAAAGTATACTATTTCCAAAAATGAAATAATAGTCATTTTAAATTATAATTACTTGACAAAAATCATTTGGGAATCACCTCTCAAGTGATTGACTATGAATCATTTCAAGTGATTTTAGATTTTTCCAAAATCACTTGCTTAATATTGCCAAACATCATTTTTTTTTTGTAAGAAAGTAATTTTAGATATGTCAAAAGTGATTTTAGTCACTCCAAAATTACTTCCAAACATGTGAGGAAAGCGATTTGATTTTAAAAATATATTTAACAATTTCAAAATCACTCCCTCACCCCACCATAGGGCATCAATAATTTTGAATCATCAATTTTGACCAACAAAGAAAATTAAAAAAAAGAAGAATCGAATATGGACGTGGCAAAGAGGAGTCCCATCCCCATCCTATTCTTTTCCACCTTGTCTTTTCCGACAAGCATCAAAAATAGCTGTTTCCATTTAACAAAACTCACGATTACGTGATCCACTCTTCTTACTTCTTCTTCCTTTTCTTTTCTTTTTTCCTTTTTTTTTTGCAAACCCTTATCCAGAACTCTTTATTAATTTTGTTATTATTATTATTATATGGACGTTTATCGTCCACGTCAATTTCTTTCCAACTTCCACTTTGACACGTGGCAAACTAAACGACGACGCTTCACTTCACCACCTGTCACTTTAGATCAGGACCGTCCAAATCGAATCTCTTCACCCGGTCTTTGGCTTCTGGAATCAAACACGCTTCAAGATCACCGACAATTTCGGATTTGCTAAAAAAAAAAGAAAAAAGAAAGGAAATTACAACTGTAATCCATCTTACTCGGTCTCTTCCCCCTCTCTCAGCCGTCCGATTAATCCTGATTTCGCATAGATTCCCTCTCAAGCCCCGCTCACTCTTTTTTTTTTGTTTTTTTTCCTTACCGTTGATTTTTATTTTTTTCACTGAATAGTGTTATTACTAGAGATGAAAAAAAAAAAAAAACTGTCTCGACCGATCGCGATTGGAATGGGTCGGTCAGTGACGAATCGACCGAAATTTTAAAAAAATATATATTATAATAATAATAATAGAAGATGGTAGTAAATAATTAATTAAATAATAAAAACGGTAAATAATTAAAAAATAATTGATTAAAAAAATTTAAATAAATAAATTGGATCGGTTTAGTCGTTAGTTTTAGCCAATTTAAAGCAAAAAAAAAAAAAACAATCAAACTGACCGAATTTGATCAGTTCAAAATCAAGGAGTCGAAAACTGAAGCCGATGATCACTCCTAATTACTACTTCAAACTTTTCTGTCAAGTTGGGTTATCAACTTTAAAATTATTTATGCTAAACAAAATTTTAATTTGTGTTTAATAAATTTTTAATTGATTAAATACTTTAAAATTTATATGGACATATTAGAAACAAAACGAAAATATAAAAAATTTAGTAGATATATATTTTAATTTTGTATAATAAATTTTAAATTAAAAAAAATGTTGAATATATTAAGAATGCACTTGAAATTCAAAATTAAAAGTTTATAGATCTATTACACTTTTTAAGTCGTAAATCACAATTAACAAATTTGAACACACGACCTTCTATGATATCATATTAAATCATCAATCAATCTAAAAGTTTAGATTGATGAGTTATTGTAAATTTAATTTTATATCAATATTTTAACATGAACTTGTAATTTGATCAGGTTTGAATCAATTTTCCTCAATTTTTTTAGCAATGAATTTTAAGGTTAGTTTGGAAAAGAAAACAAATATAAGATAAATTTTTAGATATTTTTAAAAAAATGATAGTTTAATAAACATTGTTCAGGTGGTTTGTTCAAGTGTAGATCGAATTAAAATGGTTGTTTCAACTAAAATCCACTTTATAACTATAACATTATTATAGTTATTTGTTTGAAATCATGTGTTTTGTTGATAATTTTTTATCCACTTTATTTCTACTTGTAAATTTGTGTATTCGTGTTTTTTTTTTTAGTATAATAGAACTGAGAAATTCGACATGGTCATTAGATATGTCAGTTGAGTTGTGTTTTTCTTTGACGTTATTCATGTTTTTTTTAAATAAATTGTGTGTTGAATTTGATTTCAAAATAATAAAAAAGGTACTATATATTTCCTAAATTTTACGTGAATCCTTATTTTCAAATATAAACTTTCATTTTTCTAAAAAAATAAAAAACAAAAAAAAAAAAAAAAAAAAAAAAGAGGCTTTTCTATCGTTTGACTTTTTATTAATTTAATAACATTTGAGATAGATAATTTGAAGATGGTTGACATTTTGATCCTAATTACTTCTGAATTAAATTCATCTAGACTTTCGTATTTGATTGTACTATTTATATAAGTTATTTTATTGTGTTCGAAAAGATATTTTTAGAATCTTCCGCCAATTTTGAATAATTCATCAAGGTTGTTGGAAAATTCCATCGTCTTGGAAAGAAAACTAAGCAGATTAATAAATGGTCCGAATAGTGGGGTAAATATAGCATTCACCAATAATTTTATCAACTTCATTTTTAAAATTAGTATGCATATTTCATTTGAATATTCATTTTTTTCCCTTTAAAACCATACAAAGGACATTTTAAACAGAAATTCCTCTGTTATGAAAAAGAATTGTTCCAAGTCATTTCTTAATATAATATAAGTAAATTCTAAATAATAATATAAGCAAACATTTTATTATTATACATGTGAAAAGGTAGATACATATTTATATCCTATTTGAATTTGGATGATATTATTTCTTAATTCTGATCTTTTTGATGTAATGGAATATTGAACATACATATATATATATATATGTATGTTCAATATTCCATTACATAAAAAAGATCGTAATTATATATATATATATATATATATATATATATATATATATATATATAAATATGTATGTATGTTCGATATTTCATTACACCAAAAAGTTCAGAATTATATATATATATATATTAGAAATTATATTTTTTTATAAACGTCTTTCATTTTTTACAATTTTTTAAATGCATAAAATTTGCATTAAAACTTAGGGTCTGTTTGGGGCACAAGTTATAATAATCTGTGTTATTATAACCTGTATAATACTCTACACCCTAAATGCAGACTATTATAACCTCAAAATTTTAAATAATATTATATGATTTTATAGATTATAATAACTCATAAACTACTATAACCCTTTATTATAATTCACTCAATCCCCCACACAACCTTAAATCATATATTGTATTGCTACACAAGCATTAGAATCTTCGAGAAAACATGGCTTTTGTTCTTTACAGCTAAAAAAACTTGGTCCAAAAGGAAAAAAAAATACAGCTGAAAAAAAAAACCTAAAAGGGAATTTCGTTTTCTTTTCCATTTTTTTTAAAAAGAACGGTAAAAGTAAAACTCATTAGTGCACTATTGAAAAAGATCCTAGGGGTAGAAGCGTAGTTTCACACACAAATTATTAACGATAGCGACACTCGAAACTCCGTAGTATCGCTTTCGTTCATCGAGAAACGCGCGTTGGGAAGCCTCTGGAAACCGCGCTCACGCCGTTGCTATAAATACCGATCCGATTCGAACTGTACCACACACCATCGGATTCTTGTCTTTCTCGTGTTTTTGGTTTTCTCATTTCACTCTCGAATTCAGCGAGTTTCTCAGCTGTTCGGAGCTCCGATTTTTGTGTTGGGTCTCTTTTGTAGCTGTTTTTGGGATTCGGGTTGGCCGCCGCAAGCTTGTGTGTTCGCTGATTGAACGAAGTTCGTTATTCTATTAAGAAAGTTTTCTGTTGTTCGTAATTCTTGTTTTTCTGATCATCTTTTGGTGGTACGGTTGGATCTTAGTTTGATTATGTTTTGTGTTCTTAGGCAATGTGATTTGCATTGGCCTTTGGATTGAATTTATTGTTTTGTTCTTTGACTATCCGAATTTAGAAAATAGAAGGGATTTGGGATCCTATACCTTCTGGTTTAGTTCAACTTGTTGTGAGTGGTTCGATTGTGTTCTTGTTCCATCTGCAACTACAATTGTGGAGGTATATGGTCCCAAATTTTCTATGTTTTTCTTCTTCCCTTGCGATTGATGAAGTCGAAATTCTCGTTGCAAGTTGGTTATTTGCGATTAATGGGTCTTGGCAGTGTTCGTTCGTTCCATAGGCTTGTCTTAGATTTATTTTGCAGTGCTAGATGTTGCTAAAGTTGATTGATTGAGCGGTGTTTTGATTTGATGATGCATCTTGGTCTGTTGAAGTTTTTGAATTTCTGTGATACATTGTGGTTGTGTATTGAAATGCTTGTAGGTTAGGGTTTTGTTTATAGAAACTATGAGCTAGATGTCTGTTAAAGTTTCCTGCCTCCTGCAATATCGAAGGAGCCTTCAATCACGGATCAACCCAAAAAGCTTAAGCGAGGGACGATAAATATCAATATTTTAACTAATATGCATGAAAATCAATATGCAGATTTGAACTAGGACTTTCTGTTCTAATACTATGTTAAATTACCTATCAGCTTAAGTTGATTAAGTTTAATTATATCAATATTTTAGGAGACATTGACCTCCGTTTTTAAAGTTGTTGAACGGAGTAATGCAGATGAATAAATGTTATATTCTTGATCATGATTGTGAGGCCTTGAATTCGTCTTCCATTTTAAGTATCATGTTTAAGATGCTTATCTTACGAGTCATGGAGATCGTATCTGTTCTGCGGCCTTTATGAGTACCCCCCCGGCCCCCCAACCCAAAAACAAAAGACATGTTTCTTAATATTCTTGGAAGCTGTTCCTATGATATTTCAACCAAACTGGATTGTTGCATGATTTGATGAGTGGCAATGTGAGTACTAACCCCCCCCCCCCTCCCGCCCCCGCCCCATGCGCTACTTGCCCATGTGAGTGAAGCAAGGAACAAAAACACTGAGTGATGAAGTTATATCAGAGAGGTTTCTGTTTCAGTTGTGGTATTTTGACATTGACCCCATTATTGGCGCTTTAAGTTAAACATTCAACACGAAAATGGTGATTTTTATTTGATAATTGTACATAATCAGGCCTAATGTTCGAGTACACGAGATGATGTCCAAAACGAAGCAACAAGTTGTGGTTTATTTATTTGGATGTTCTTTACCTAACATTCAGGATTCTCTGGCTTTCTCTGAACTTGGTCACTGGTGATACCTTGTAAAAACCCTAGCCACTTCTGGATATCTTTGCCGGGCTTGTGATATAATCTTCTATCTTTTTTACATTTTTTTTATTAAAAAGAAATCTAATTATGAGGAGCAGTAGGGAGCTGGGATGATAGCCACATTGGCTTATCAACGTACTTAGTCTTTTTGCATTAGACTTGGAAGAGTTATTATAAATAATTACAGATAAAGTTTAGATAGATGCTTCTGGTTCGTGTTGGATGTTGGATTTTTGTCTTCAACCCTTACTAAATCTTGAGGTTGGAGTATGGGCAGTCTCTTTGGAATTCTGTACGTGATTTTGCTTCTTCAACGTATTCCAGATGAAGTCGTGATTATCCTCAGACTCTCAGTGACCATAAGAGTTCTAGGTGCTTGCTGATAGCGAGATTGTGAAAGCTGTAGGTGCAGTTATGGGCATTTTATATAGTTAGCTGGATATCCTTGGGTACATTATCCGTTCCTCCAATTGTAGGATCAGCTACACAGATCGTGCCATTCACCCCTTGAAGGCTAGAAGTTCAGATCTCCCTCATTTTATCAGTCCATTCTTTAATGAACCCTTAGCTTCCTCTTGCACCTTGCCCTCTGAAACAAGTTTCAATACGCAAGCAGTTGGTGGTCACCTTCAGGAGGTTATAAATTCCTTTTTGCTAATCTGGGAAAATAGTTGTCTTCTTTTTGGTTGTTTGGTTCTCAGTATTATGGAAATGAAGGAACTGGATGAATGCAAAATACCGTGTGATGAAGGAAAATCTATTGGCTTTCAGAGAGAAAATAATAGATGGGTAAGTTGGGTTCTTGAAGAAACTGAATGCGGAGTTTCAATTTGAGGTAGGCTTGTCCTTTTGGACAATTAAGCTAGTAGAACTATTAAATATTTCGCCTTTCTTTTTTTTGTTATTCGTTGGAACACATTTGATTGGGTATGTGTTGCTTTTACAATAGGTTGATGCATCTACTGATTGACCCAGTTTAGTGGGATTTGCATCCGGAGTCTTCAACAAATCAAGTGATCATGATGTGCAATTGGTCACTATTCGAAGCTGGAGGCTCTGGAGTTCCCCAGTGCTGCGTTGTAGTTATTATATGGGTCTCCTATAACTCTTCTTTTTTGGATGAACTGAACTCTTCTCTTGGAGTTATGATGATTGGAGCTGTACAACGTTTCTTGGATTATTTGTTGCTGATGTGCTGTGGTCTGCAGCTGTATAGAAGAAAGCAACAATGTCATGGCCTGTTTGACGGGTGATTAACATGCCTTTTCTTGCTTTAGGATGATTGCTAAAGTCCTTCCTATATGCAGGTGCTTTAAGCTTCCATCCAGATTCAGTCATTGTCTTGCATTGGAGGACATTATTTTTCCATGGCAGAGGTTGCAACTTACTCCAAGCCTCAACAAATTGGGACAGAAGAAAATCAACATATGACATGCAGAGGAAAGGAGATAAGAACTGTGTACACTGAGCAGTTTGATTCTCAGGCTTTGCCCTTTGAAAAATCAAATGACCCCCAGGAGTTATTGGAGAGAGGATATATGCAACATGGGTAAAGTCTATTAAAATTTGCTTTCTAACTCTGTTTCAAGTCCTGCTTATTCATTTGCTAAACACAGAACATGTCATTTGCAGATGTGCGCATTATAGGCGAAGGTGCCGCATCCGAGCTCCTTGTTGTAATGAAATCTTTGATTGCCGTCATTGCCATAATGAAATAAAGGCAAGGAACCTCATTTGAGCTGGATTCTATACTTCTGATTCTGAGTATCATATCCTATACTGACTAATAAACCTTTGTTATTCCCTCTTGCAGAATAGTATTTATGTTGATCAGAAAGAAAGACATGAGATCCCACGCCATGAAGTCAGCCAGGTAAATCTACCCGCTGGTTACTTACTACGACTTGTTAGACCTCTTCATCTATAAAGAACTTTCTTGAAGTTGATGAGATATCTCTTAATTTTTTACCTATACTTTTGTTTTCTCAGATTATATGCTCACTCTGTGGAACTGATCAGGAGGTGTGTGCTCAATCTTAATATTTCAATTTTGTATGGATGTAGTAACTCTCATTCTCATGAGCTCTCTAGATTCACATTTTTGTTGGTTTCTGATTCGACAGGTTCGCCAAGAATGTATCAACTGTGGCGTGTGTTTTGGGAAATATTTCTGCGAGACTTGCAAGCTGTTTGATGATGATGTGAGTACTGGGCTTCCACTTAGTCAATTTTGTTTCTATCAACTTGGCTTTATTTGTTGCCATCTTAGTTTGTATTTATTTGGCATTTGTTTCCTTTCTTGCAGACATCTAAGAAGCAGTATCACTGTAATGGCTGTGGAATTTGTAGGTATGATATCCTAATCCATTTACCATACTCAAAGATTATTGCTCTGTTTCCCTATGTTTACAAGAATACCCAAAACTTGGTTGTATTTGTTTTTCTTTGGAGTTTTACCTCTGTTCCCACACTTGATGGTGTTTTGAACGTTTTGACAGAATCGGGGGGCGGGAGAACTTCTTCCACTGTCATAAATGTGGTAAGTCATTTGTGATTATGTGTATTCTTCCTGCTAATGTTAGTCACATTTGTCTTAAAAGTGACTAAAATTGTATCAAATGTTTGTGCTGATTCTTATTTTTATTTTTGTCATGAAGGTTGCTGCTATTCAGTTCTTTTGAAAAATAGCCATCCCTGCGTTGAAGGTGCAATGCACCATGACTGTCCTGTTTGCTTTGAGGTAGAGCTTTCCCTTCATTTCCCTCATTCATTTGCTATCTATTGTTCACCAACACTGAGGAATGATTCACACATCTTTATCAAATGGCTTGCAGTATCTATTTGATTCGACAAACGATGTAACGGTAATGCCGTGTGGACACACCATCCATCAAAATTGCTTGAAGGAGATGAGAGATCACTTTCAGTAAGTGTTCATACAGAGTTCTTGTTTACTTATGACTATGAAACTTAGTTTCTTCTGAAATGAATACACAAACTTTGTATTCTAATCAATTTGATTCTGCCACAGATATGCTTGTCCTCTCTGCTCCAAGTCCGTTTGTGATATGTCCAAGGTGTGGGAAAAATTTGACATGGAAATTGCAGCCACGCCAATTCCAGAGCCATACCAAAATAAAATGGTAAAGCTCCCAACCCACTTTTACTTTCACTTTTCTTTCAATTGTTAGGTAATTACTATTTTCTAACATATTTATTTGAATTTCTGTAATAACTATTTTATAATATATATATGTTCAAATTTCTGTAATATCTTTTTTTTTCCCCAACTAATATTAATAGTTCACTCATAGTTCATGCATTGAATTCGTAAGCTAAATTAATGTCCAAACCTATGTGTAGGTGGATATATGAATATATCATATCCTATTGTATCATGGGTTGATATATATATATATCATATTCTATCACATCGTAAATCTATAATTTAAGTTTTTGAGTTTAGTGGTGATTTTATTGAACGCAACAGGTTTGGATTCTTTGCAACGACTGCGGGAAGACGTCGAAGGTGCAGTATCATATTGTGGCTCAAAAGTGCTTGAATTGCAAGTCCTACAACACCAGACAGACCAGAGGCTAAGGTTGTGGATACGAAAGCCACATCCCATCATCCTATAACTCTGAAATGCTTCCATGCCGAGCTATTCGAGCTCCCATTTCCATGCTGTGACTCCTTCAAAACCTTCGAGCAACAACTGTCATTCTCGAGCGATGAGGAAGACGACGTAGTTCTGCAGCCTCCTTTGCTTTGGGAAGTCGATGACATCGCACATTTTCTCTCATCTTTATTTGGTTGATATCTTGTATTCTACCTCTTCATTCTCCATCATTTTATTTGTTGGTGTCTGTATTGTTAGTATTTGTCCCCTCGCTCAGAAAAAAAAAATTGCACTATAATCATCTTTAGTGAATTGCATTGCATTTCATTTGGTTTTTCAGAATTAATTTCCTTTCCGTAATGACTCTTTACAAACTTCTCATAAGTCTTGATGACAAAATTGAGCTTGCCAATGAGCTTACTTTAATTAGTAAATATATAAGTTAAGAGGTTTGAATTTTTACTTTTGGGGAAAAAAAAAATTAAGCTTCATTTACCCTTAGAAGTTTGAAGGGTAGCTCTCAGTTCAGTTCTTCAGATTTGGATTGTAATTATTTTCAGAAAGCACACCATTAATTTAAAAGTTGTAGGATATAAAAGGGTTAACATTACATTTGTCGTATTAAGTTTTTTTGAAAAATATAATATTGAGTTGATTTGAACCATTAAAGATGTGTTTTCAAAAATATAATACTGAGTTGATTTTGCTTTAATGTTAATTATTTCTTAGTCATTTTTAAAATTAATAATTTATAAATTGTATAATTTAAACTGATTGAAAATATGTTTTTAAATAATTGTAAACATGTCTAGAAATAATAACTTTAAAAATTAATAATTTAGAAACAATAATTGAAAAAAAAAAATAAACAGTAACTTTTAGAAACAAAAATTGAAAAAAATAAACAACAAGATCTCTTTTTAAGTAGGTAGCTAAGAAATGATTCTTGGTTTAATCCAAGAAATTGATTCAAGTTCCAAGACATATTTTAATTCAAGGAGCCAAATTCATGAATTATGTCATGAATTTAGCTTTCAGAGATTAGATCAACTGATCCAAACATTGACCTAAATTTTGAATGTCTTTTCTTTCTCATGAATGGGTTGATGAATCAATATTACTTTTCCAAATTTTTCTTGAAGAACCTCAAAAACTTGGATGATTTTGAAGACCAAAAGAAAAGGTAATGTGTTGTTATTTGAGAAAGATGGAAATATTTGAAGGGCAATGATGAGAGCACATGCAAATGAAAGAGGGAGCAGAGAAAGCCATCAATCTTTATTTGGAAAAGGGGACCAAAGCAACAAAGCATGACCATGTCACTTTCTTCACTCTTCCTTGTTTTTTGATGTTGCCACTCCACAAACAATCTCTTCTCTTCACAGTTAAAAGTGTTTTTGCTTCATCACTTTTGCTTTTGGTCCTTCATCCATGATTGGAAGTTCTCCTTTCTTGGTCACAAGTCGTCATTAACCTTATGTTTGGTTCGTGATCTAAAAACATATTTTTGAAAATACTAGAGATGGGAAAGCATTTTTTTTTACTTCTGTCGTTTAATGTCTTTAGTATTTGATAATGTGTTCCGTTATATCTTTTGAAATTAATTTTCCAGTTTGAGGGTTAACGTACGAAGATATTCATAAATTTATTATTATAGGTATGTAGTGTTGAGGATCTCACATTAGAAAGCTGAGGAAAGATTTCATAATTTATATGATACATGGACTACTCTCATTGTTGATTGATTTTGAGATGAAATCTAATGTTTCTTTAATATGGTATCAGAGCCATTAAACTATATTCAGTCCAAAAAGTTGGGATCTTGAAGGGTCATGTTGAGGATCTCACGTTGAAAAAATGAGTAGAGATTTCACAATTTATATTATGATACATGGACTACTTCATTCTCAATTGGTTTTGAGATGAAGCCCCACATTTCTTTAATAAGTGGCTATCATAAAGTTTGAATCTATACTCCTTATACTTATTTTACTTTTTTTTAAAAAAAAATTATCCCAATGACCATTAGGCCAATTCGAGATGGGGATGTTAAAAATGATTAAAATGAACCTGATCTATTAGTTTAAGTTTTTTTTTTTAAAAAAAATTAAGTGATAAGGTAACATAATCTAAGCATGAAATCATATGTTTAATATGTTAATACACTTGAAAAGGCTAAAAAGGAAGGAAAAGTGTAAAACAAAAAACTTTGGGATTTAGCAATAATTTAATATTTCTTTAAAAAAGTGAATGAAACAAAACAACCATAAAAATCCTATAATATACATTTTGGAATTTTCTAATGAAAGAATATTTTTGGAGGTGATAAGGGATTGTTTTAGAGTAATTAAAAAAAAATTGAGCTCTTAATAAATTATTGAGGGAAAAGTGGAGAGAATCCAAAACCCATATGCAAGAAGAAGAAAAATACAAATTATACAGCATGGAGAGAGGGAAAAAAGTGGTTTCTTTTCAATTTCATCATCTTTCTTCTCACCTTACAAAAAGGGAATGGCAAAAATCAAATTGCAACATAGAAAGCACTGCAGAAAGAGACAGCACCACAAAAAGAAAAATATGACAAAGAAACATAACCGAAATCCATAGATGTATCATCACACCTGAGAAATGTTAAATAAGTACCTTTGAGAGAAGTGTTTTCGAGTGAAATACTTTTCGAAAGTGCTTTACCTAACAAAATGTTTTAAAATGATATTACTTGTTCTTGAAATTTCAAGATGATTTTTCACCTAAAAGCACCCTAAAAAAATTGGGTGTCTCAATTTGGTTCTTGAATTTTTAAAAGTATTTAATTTTTAATTGATGTCTAACAAGTTTATAAAATCTTAAAAATGTATAACAGGTCTTTTAAAACTTTTAATTTTGTGTCGATAAGATTTATAAATTTTCAATTTTGTGTTTAGTAAATCCTTGACCATTCATCACTTTTTAAATTCACAAACCTTATTCAACACGAAATTGAAAATTCATGTTTGCATTAGACATAAAATTCAATTTTATATCTAATAGACCAATCATTTAAAAATTTCAAATATGTCATGAACTTATTAAACAAAAAATTGAAAATTCGTAGACTTTTAGACGTTTTTTAAAGTTTAATGACTAATAGGTACAAATTTGAAAGTTGATTGTATAGTTCTAAACTTTAAAATGTTATTAATAGTTCCTGACCTTTCAACAGACACAATTTTGAAAGTGTAAGTCTTGTTTGATAACATTTTTTTAGTACATGAACAATTCGGGGTGGGGGGATTCGAACCCATGACTTTTTAGTCATGAGTCATACTTGAGGCTAGTTGAACTATGCTCTTGTTGGTTCGTTTCATAACAATTTAGGTCCCGTTTTATAATCATTTGGTTTTCAATTTTTTCTTTTTGAAAATTAAGCCTAAAAAATATTACTTCTATCTATGGGTTTCTAAATTTTCATATTTATCTTGTATCTATGTTTTTAAAAACCAAATTAAATTTTGAAAACTAAAAAAAATAGTTTTCAAAACTTTGTTTTTGTTTTACTTAAATGGTATCTCAATAAAGATGGAAATCATTGTAAAGAGAAAATGTGAAAAAACAAACATAATTTTCAAAAATTAAAAACTAAAAACCAAAAAGTTATCAAACGAGGCTTTAGTTTTTTTAAGTTTTCATCATCTCTTCCCTTGTTTTGATTTTCAAAACTTAGCTTAATGTTTTAAAACATAGGTAAAAAGTACAAAAAAAAAAAAATTGTTTCCGGCTTGTCCATCAAAGTAGTACTTATAGACTTAATTTTAAAAACACTATTTAGTTATCAAATCAAACTTCTAATTCCCTTATATAATTTGTGAACATAGCAAGTAGAAGACCCCACATTTTAAATAATTTGATGTGCTTATAGAATGAAAGGGAAAAAAAAGGCAATTTGGGAAAAATAGGAAAATTAAAATGATAGTTATTTTTTTTGTTCTTCTAACATTTAAACATTTTGTTCCTTTATTAGAGAACATTATATGATCCAAGGTGATTAACTATTTGGGAGGTTGTTGTACATTGCCAACTATTTTTTGTTTCAATTTGGAGGGGAAAATGAACAAGTTGGCTCAGTCTTTGCAGTATATCAATATCTGGCCATTAAAAAGATACAAGCCAGAAAATTAGAAGATGGGGAGCCATAAAACCAGGCTTCTACCCTCTGAACTCTTCTACAAGGCAATACTAGCTTGGCTTGACAATAAATTGCCAAATTTATGTGAACTTAAACCTCCAAAAAAAAAAAGAACAAGTCTGTAAGTTCATCCTCCAGTCAGACCCTAACAGTGAAATGCAAATCAAACAAATGCATCATCAATGTACAGAGGATCATCCATGGCTGCCATGAGAACAGCTCTTCTGTTAACAGATGACCGCGCAGCATTTGCTTCCACAATTTCACCCGCCACGATCAGCACCGTGACTGTGGAGGAGACCGACCAGTTTATTCAAAAATGACGCCATGAGTTTCAAACTCTTCTTTGCCATCTCTGGATGTTGGAGAATGCTCGAAAATTTCGCAAACAGGTTTCTCCAATTCTTCTTGAATCATGATCTCCCGATAGCGGCAGTCGGAGCTGCAAAACGCTTTCTCGCCCCTGTTGGAAAATTAGAATTTAGTGTGTTTAATTTTAAACATTGAACAATATCCCAACAACAGATACAGAAGCAACTGCATAATGTGCTTGTAACAAACCTGTAAATGTATATGTCTTTTCCACTTTCAAGTTTCTTGTTACAAAAGTAACAAAAACTCAGGAAATCAATTGGTTGACATGGAAAAGAAATGTCCAGGTTGCTTCTAGTTGACAGAGGAGATTCTATCTCATTCAACTCATTCTTGTTCAAGTTGTTCAAATCATTAGAGTGACATTCTAAAATGCAGTCACCAAAAATGTGAGTGGTTTTTGGATTGGCACCATGGGATATTACACAAGTATAATCCTCAGAGAGCTCGATTTTGCTTGCGGAAAGAGACTCAATGCTCCCGGTAACAGGCATCGTTACCAATGCTGGGGTTGAAATATCTGCAGGCAAAATTTTGTCACGAGGCTCTGAATCGCCATTGGTCATCACTTTCTTCACGAATGGATACGTAGAATGGAAGAAGCTCCGGCCTTTCACACCATATGATGCTGAAACAAACCGGGGCAAATCCAACGAACACGCCTCACTTTTCTTTGAAGGCTTGGATTCTACTGGTTCTCCAATTTCAAAGAAAACCTCCGAGCCACCACCGCGTCGTGATTTGAACTGCGATGGGGGAAAGTTGGGGCAATTTTTAGGCAAAGATCTAGGACCTACCTGAGGAAAAACTGTGTCAATTTGAAGATTTGGGGTCTGACTCTTGGTTCTAACTTGAGGTCCAAAAATGATGTTCTTACTCTCATATGATCCAAGAGCTTTACCAGATAGCTTATGATCATCATCAAGAGAATCAACAATGCCTAATCCTACTTTACTACAATCCCAGCTCCTCCTATATCCATCATGGGATGATTTAGGGGACCCCACAGAGTTGCTAAGATTTGAAAATACCCTAAGTTCTAAAGGAGAGGTGGGACTCTTGACTGAATCAGAATCTGAAGAAACTTTGAAATTTAAGCCAACAAAAAGACCAGGGGCACTGAAAAAGGAGCTGCTTTTGGATTTGTGCCCCAGCACAGCAGACTGAACAGAACACAACTCAGAACCAGAGTCAGCCATTGTTATAGCTGAATTAAAAATGGAACTGATTTCTCTGAGAAGCAATCTGTTCCTCTTCCTCAGCTGTATCTTCAAACACTGCAAATGCTTGTCTCTAGCAATGGCCAAGCTTGTTTCCTGTAAACAGGCTGAGATGTTTCAATGGAAGAAGAAAAGAAAGACTGAATGGAAAATTAAACCAACAAAGGGCTATGATGATAAAAGAAACAAGCATCACAATCATTTTTTCCAAAAATAAAGCACCAAGGAAAAGAAAATACAAACAGATTTGATAGGAAAATATGTTGAAAGCACCAGCAGTTTCAATTCAGAGTCGGAAACAGAAGAGGTATCTGATAATGTCGGCAATAAAATGAAAATAGAAACAAATCTATGAATCAAAAGTGAGAGAAGTTTCCAGAAAATCCTTTAATCTCTTCAACTGGAAAAATCCAGATGAAGAATCCAATAACTGTTTGAACCAAATTAAACATGCAAACAGTGAAAATCAAACATCCAATGAGAGCGTTCTAACAGTCCGAAATCGATCAGATAGTCCAAAATCGGAGATCAAAACACGAACGAATCCTCAAAACCTCAAATGAACAAACGAATTGAACATGCAAGAGATAGCGATAACATAAACAAAACGATCGCAGAATCATCATTACAAAAAAGATCAAGAACGACAAAAAAAAAAGAACCCTTATGCATCAAAACGATCGCAGGAGAAAAGAAAAAAAAAAACAGAAACGACGCCATTGAAGAAGAGAGGCCAAAGCTCACCTCTTCTCCTCCGCAACGGAAGAAGAATACACGAAGAAAAAAGAGACCCAAAATGCAGAAACAAGAAGAAACTGAAAATATCAATGGCGGAGACTGAAACTTGCTCAGCAATTTCTTTCTTCTCTCTCTCTCTCTGTGTAATGCCTCAAAATCAGCGAAGGCAGTGAGCTTGTGAAATACTCTTCCTCTCACACAGCTCAGTCACAAGCATTCAGAGTTTCTCTCTCTAGAAAAAGGGGAAAAAAAAACACAAACAATTTTATCTCTCTAGAAAATAGAAATACAGTGCCATTTGCAGTCTATGGCAGCCACTTTAAATTTGCCCACAGAATTGTCTTCCATGTATTATTGTTACCCAACCCAACCCACTTCTTATTTCCTCCCTTCAACACCACCATCCACTTTTTTTTTTCTTTTTTTCTCTCTCTCCAAAATTCTATTTATCATAATTTATATTTTTTTAATTCAATAATTGCGGAGACTCAATCATCCATAAATTTTTTTACTCAACCATTTCAGTGATGAAATATCAAAACTTTAAAACGGTAACTCGTGTCTAATCTCAGGTTCAAATTGAGATTCAAGTATCAACTTTTAGAATGTTAATAATGTTTTGTTGGTTAGACTATGCTCTTATTGATAGAGATGTCGAGCATGTGGGGGATGAGATTGTTCTTCGTCCACGTCGTCCCCCATCTCATTTCATTTGTATCCTGGTAAAAAAAAAATATTTAATCTTGTCGATTCCTAGGAAAATATCCTTGTTTATTTTTGTTTGAAAAATTTGATTAAATTATTTTTTAAGAAAAATTTAAATTAAGTAGCTAATTCTTCCCGATGAATTGTAGTTTAAATGCTTAATTCCTCGTGAAAATTTCTTAAATATCTTATATAAAAAACAAAAAGTACTTCATATCAAGTTATTTAATTATCCATACGAGTTTAAAATAGTTAAAAACATCAAATTATTCGTACAATATCGGGTAGGTTATTAAAAAAAATAATAAAACTTTAAATTTAAAGATTACCATTCATGTTAAAAATGATTCAAACATAAAAGTAAAATGGAGCGACAACGGAATGATGAATATATTTCTCTTTAGCTAGCGAGGATTTTTCTCTCACTCTTCGCCTCGGAGATCTTAGAAAAATTGTCATCTCTATTTATTGATTTAATTATTATAATTATTGTCTTAACACTTTTTTATAGAAGTTGTCTTAACTACTCATAAAATATATATGTTTAATTTATTAATTTAAATGAGTATAGTTGAATAATAATTTACATGTATTTTTTTTAAATTGGATATTCAAATTCTTATATTCTATATTAGTGGTAGAAAAAAATGCGTAAATTTTGAGGACTTAAACGAAATATTCATAATTTTGCAGATTAAAAAATACTGAAAATAAAACAAACATGAAATTTTAGTGAAACAATAAATTAAACATTTTTTTCCTTGAACCGCCGTGACGTAAACATTTTCCTTTTTTTTTAATTGTTTTTTTATCTGTTCATTTTTCTTTTAAAGATATTATATCTGCACTTTTGGTAAACTGTGGTAGAGAATGTGGAGAGGACGAAACATTCATTTTAGTAAGGTCCATAACTGTGTGATTGGCCTTTTTTACTCTTCCTCCTGACAGTTTTGCCCTTATAATAACTTGTTATTACAATCTTACCATCTTTCTCTTAATTTCATAAGAGCCCATAAATTAATCCCCTTGCTTATAAAGAAAAAAACGGAAATTAAAATTATGCACTGTATATTTTTCAATCAATTATTTTTAATTGAGTCAAAGAAATTATTTTTAATGGGTTTAAAAAAAAATATTATTTTTAAGCTCACCTGAGCAGTTTACTATATAAAAAGACCAAGAGATTATAATTTCTGTACCTCTTATATTTTTAAAAAATAATTATTATTTGAAATGTAAATAATAATAATTATTATTATTAATATTTTTAAGAGTAGTTTTACTCGTAAGGTAATTATTTTTCCTATAAATCTAATTATTATTTAGAAAAAAGCATGAATAATTATATTTTGTGGTGCAATCACAAACTTAGAAGGGAAAAGTTTGAAGTCTCATATTTAAAGGAAGCTTGGTAGTGTAAACACCTTTTATTTTATTTCATTTTTTTGTTTTCTCAAAACACTTTTTATAAAATGATTTCAATTTAAAATTTTGTGCTCGGGTACATTTTTAAAAAATGATTGCAATAACAAATTTGTTTGATTGGAGTGTATGCTTTTAAAAGTAGCTCCACAAATATCAAATTACAGATTTCATTTTTTTACAACATGCATGAGGTGAGAAATTCATATCAAATTACAGTAAAATATATTTTTTTTTGATAAATGTGTGAGAAATTTAATTTAAATCTTTAACTTCTTGATTGGAAGTATAAGCTTTATGCCAGTTGAACTACTCTTTGCAATTAATTTCTTTAGAATCACTTTTTAGATCATTTTCGTTTAAAACCATCTTTATTATTTCAATTGTAATTTTAATTTGTTACCAAACATTCCATTTTTTGTTTTTTTTAAAAAAGGTACATTTGACTCCCAAAATCAGTTAACTTGAACGCAAACTAGTATTCTGGAAAGGTCTCTAACTAAGAAAATCGAGGAGCTTTAGACCAATTTTAATGAGAACATAATTTTTGTTTTTTTTTTTAAACATAATTATTTACTATTTTATATACAGCAAAATTGGAATAACTTATAAGAACAATTTGTACGGAAACTACTTAAAAATTCTCAAACATTGTCCCATGACTCCCATCCCACATATCAATGATTTCCGTTAAACATCCACGGCAGTTAAATGGCGTCTATCAACCGTTAACTAATAATTATGTGGTCCATTCAGTCCCTATCAAATCAAGTTGCCACGTCACCATGTCTTAATTAACTTACTGTGACTAAAGGCTCAAGTTCTGTCTCTCTTCGCTTTTATAATTTTATAATTCACTTTTCGGAACAGCCCTGTTTGTCGTTTTGTGTGACTCAGCTTTCCTCATTCTCTATCCCAACCGCCTGATTTCGACACGTGTCTGTCAGGTTTGTGGATCCCCACGAAATCCAACGGCTGTGAGCGCAAGATTCTCTTACTACTTACTGCTAGACCGGTCTTCTTCGGCCGGTTGATTTATGTACCTTTGTTTTCGTACTGTGCTGTAAAAAGCTCCGTTGAAGTGGGCCCAGCGCTCGTGTGAGTCACACGTGTCAAATTCAGGTGGAGTCGTGGAGTTGAACGAGCGAAAGGCTGCCTAGGAAGAGGGAGCGCTGGAAAATTAATTTTTTTTTTAAAAAAAGAGAAAATGGTAAAAAAAGTATTATAATTATTAAGGATTAGTTTGTATTTGATTTCATATTAATCTCTATACCTGTAAACATGTCTATACTTTTACATATCTAATTTTAGTTATTGTGCCATGATAATTTACTATTTAAGATTTATTGAACGTACTACTACAATTAGACATTTAATAGTAATTAATGAAATTCAAAATATATGGATGATTATTATATTATTGAATAAAAATTACGAAATTGAGTATAACATATTGATAACTAACATATACCTTCATTGCTTTTTTAATATTATTTTTTGTTCCTTGTAATTGCCTTTTCAATTCAACTATTCAACCATTCATTATGAAGAATTGGAATTTGTTAAATAATAAATTTAGTTACTGAGACTTCATCTAATAACCCTTTTATTATTTATTTCGTATTTTTAAAAATTAAATTTAGAACCACTGCTTCTACATAAATTTTTCTTGCTTCTATCATTTTATTTGTAAATACATTCTCGAAAACCAAACCAAAATTTAGAAAAAAAAAAAGTTTTTAAGAACTTAAAAAAGAGAGTTTAGAATTCAAATGTGATTTTAAAGAATGTGAAAATTGATAGGCTATATTCTTCGACTGTTAATTAAATTACTGATTTTGTTAATTCTGGTACAGTGGTTATGGTTGTATATGGACGAGTTCTTTGTAAACGCTCCTATGTAAATCTCTATATATTCATGTGTTGTTAAATGAATAAATGAGGAGTATTCTGTATTTTGCGTGAATATCTTTATGGTATCAGAGCAGTCTGACACATGTCATTTTGAGTGATCCACATGTTTTTTTTCTCTCTCTCCATCATGCAGACTGATCAAAATCAAAACTCCTCATTCTTCCTTCTCACAAATATCTGTAACCTTGTTACAGTAAGGCTTGATTCCTCGAACTATATTCTATGGTGTTTTCAGATTTCGCTGATACTGAAGGCTCATAAGTTATTTCGGTTTGTTGATGGCTCCTACACAGTGCCTGAACGCGTTCTTTACTCCGATAATCAACCACCACAGGTGAATCCAGAGTATGAAAAATAGCATGAACGAGATCAAGCCTTAATTACGTTGATCATCACCACTCTTACTCAATCTGCGTTGGCATATGTTGTTGGGTGTCAAACTTCTCATGATGTCTGGGCAACGCTGGAGAAATACTTCTCTTCTTCCACACGACTAAGTATTGTAAGTCTCAAGACTGAACTTCAGAATGTTTCGATGAAATCAGGTGAGAGTGTTGATGTGTATGTTTAGCGAATCAAAACTATAGTTCATAAGCTTGTTGCGGTTTCAGTTATGGTTGATGTGGAAGATCTTGTCATCTACACCGTAAACGGACTTCCGTCGATTTACAATGTCTTTAAAACCTCTTTGCGCACGAGGTCTCAGAGTATCACGTTTGATGAACTCTCGGTTTTGCTACGAACCGAGGAAGCAACAATAGAGATGCAGTCGAAACTTGAGGATTCTTCTCCTGCCCTAGCCATGGCAGCGAGTGTTGGCGGTCAAAACTAGAGAGGCCAACCACAAGTGAATCAAGGAAGAGGGAACGGTCAACCGAATAATCGTGGTCGTGGAAATCATAATGGTAAATTCTCATCCGACTTCATCTTCTAATTCTCAAAATCAGAATTAGTTCTCAAATAACCCTCAACAATCCAATCGAGTTACCTATCAAATATGTCAGAGGTTTGGCCACAGTGCCATCGATTGCTACAATCGAATGAACTACTCGTTCCAAGGACGACATCCTTCATCCAAGTTAGCAACCATGACAACCTCCTCTCAACACACCCCTTCTTCTCGGCCACAGGATAATAATGTATGGCTCACTGATACAGGTGTTGGGGTTTGTGCCCTAAAACTCGTAGTTTGTAATTATGTTCTAATTCTTGTAATAAAGTGTTATTATTTCAATAAAGAGTTATTGTTCGATATTGCCATTGTTTTAACCCTAAATCTAATAAACTAAACATCCAAGGCTGTAAAATGTATCTTTAACTGAATGTAGTGTACATAAAAAGGATCTCGGTTCGAGATACAACCTAAAGGGTCTATAGTAAAGGGATAAGGTTTGGGTACCTTACCCTGGTAAAACTATGGATGTGACCCACTTTGTATATGATACAAACACTGTGATCCTAATGTGTTCGTGTAGATGACATGTGAGTAGGGATATCTTATGTAACGAGTGTTGGGATGTTTGTCCAAATCTCATTTAGTTTGTAAATTACCTTTTGAAATTAATAAAAGTGATTTATTTCATCATTTTGTGTCTCACATTTTTTACAAAATTTGTCCAATAAACTAAGCTCCAGGGTCATTGAATATATGAGAGAACTAGAACTTGAACGGTGTGTAGTGGACACACAGGGAGGATCACGTTCGAGTTAATGACCTGAACGGTCAACAGTATATGGATAGGATTGGAGACCTAATCCTGGATACGCTGTGGATGCGACCAACTTTGTATTAAGATACAAACGAGGTGATCTGACTCGTTCATGTGGTTGACATGCGAGTGGGGGCATCCTGTACAATGAGATTGTACAAGATCCAACTGCGTGAATTATTAGACCATCGATGAAAAACATCATTACAAAGATGGACTAATAACTTCGTAGATGACCATTAGTGACTCGACCGAAATTTTGATCGTTTTGCGGACTTCTGTCTACGGGGGTCTGTCCTTTAACTAGTACGGGTGAGGGTGATCACAGTTACTCGCTCAATATGTCTATCTTCTCAGGGACAGGACCAAGTAGGAAATTGGGAACTTAACTACGCGAGATGAAATTCACTCGTTCCCGCCTTTAGGGAAACTAGAGAGATTGTTCCCTTAAGTGTTGTCTCCAAGGCTTGGACAACGGGCGCCCACCTTCTCATTGGTACGAGAAGGTCGTTGTGTATGGTTGGACCATTACAACATTGTTGTTCATTAGAGGAGCAATGAGGACTCAAGGAGCAAGAAGTAGACACAAGGGTAAAACGAAAATTTTACCCAGTGAACAACCTGTGAAGGGTCGATTCATGGGTATTAGTTATATCAGTGGACACATCTTGTCTTACACTGACGGGAGTGCAGCTACGGGGTTTAGTGGAGTATTACCATAGCTAATGAATGTTGATTAATCGGGTCAAAGAGTTTGATAGGTTAATCTCGGATCATTGAAGCTCGTCACTGTAGGTCCATAAGGTCCTTCGGTTGGCTCAAACTGGATTAATAGAAGGTTTACTATTTTGATGTGAATTTGAAGTGTTCAAGTTCACTAAAAGGCAATTATGTCATTTATATGAGATATGAACGATATATTATATAGTTTAATGTGAATGAGATTCATAATAAACTATAGGTTAGCCTAATTATTGAATTAGGGCTAATTTGGAGAAATTAGATTGAGAGAAATTAAATTGGATGTGATTCAATTTTAAAAAATCCACAATAATGCAAATGTGATTTGTAAAATGAGATATGAGATATGTTATTATATGTGGTTATGCAAATATGATTTGCATAATCTATGGTTGTGGTGAAATGGTAAATAGGTGGAGATTTCAACTCCACCTATCACCATTATATAAACCCCTTTGCAAGAAGGGTTCTTTGATCATTTGCTCATTTTTAGATTTCTCACCAAAAGAAGCAACTAAATTCTCTCTCAAAAAGCTCTCTCAATTTCTCCTCCCAAAACCATAAGGATCCCACAATCCTCCTTCTACCTAAAGTATAACAACCGTGTAACCTAGTGGAGGTGTCCGGTCGTTGTTCGTGTGAGGAGTACGAGATCGTTGAGAACGAGTATAGCCCGAAGAGTTCGTGAACGAAAGAAGGATTTTGAAGATGGTCTTCAACAAATAAGTAACTACAACTTGCTGGTTTTTCCTTCTTAGAAAGCATGTTTAATCTATAACTATTAGATAGTTGAATTTTAATGAAATTGAATTGCACAACGGTACCACGACGATTTGATCGTCTTCCGCTACATTGGGACTCTCATTCCCTTTAATGAGATTACATAAGACTGAACCACGAAATAGTAACCACTAGATGTAACTCCGTTGACTAGTTAGGTTTCTATTTCACTATGATGACCTAGACAACTTGATCTCAATCTTGAGTAGGTTACGAACTCCTGTTCGCGAGGGATTTTTCTTTGACTAGTATGGGTGAGAGTTTCCAGATTCACCGACTCAATATGCCTACCTTCTTGGGGACAATGCCGAGTGAGCAACTGGGGACTTAGCCTAGTACGATGAAATTCTCTTTTTCCCGCCTACTAGGGTAAGTAGATGAATGTTACATTAAGTGGTGTCTTCGGGACTTGAACAAAGGGCACGACCCTCTCATTGACCCGAGAGAGACTTCTGTTTGTTGGTAGGATCACAAACAAATTGTTCATTAGAAAAGCACTGGTACTTAAGGTACAAGATGTAACCCAGGGGTAAAACGGTAATTTGACCCACCTGGTGTTACGAACATTCGTGAATGATTGACTTGTTGTTATTGGTCAATATCCGTGGACACAGAAATATATCTGCAGTGAGAAGAGTGCAATTGCGAGACTTTAGTGGAGTGTTCCCGCAGTTAACGAATGTTGATTAGGAGGTTAATGAGATTAATCGAGCAAGCTCGTATCGTTGGAGCTTCTGATCTGTAGGTCCATTAGCTCCACCTTCTAGCTCGTAAAGGGTTCTTAGATCATTTGAATTTGAAATGTTCAAATTCATTAGAGAATAAATTTAATTTATATAGATACGATATAATATATAGTTTTGGAACTATATATTATAAATTTAATGTGAATATGATTCATATTAAATTTTATGAGAGAATTAAATATTTGAAAGAATTCAAATATTATTTTTAATGTGAATGTGATTCATATTTGAAAACTACAGGTTATAATTTAATGTGCATAAGATATGCATTAAAACTATAGGTTAGAAGAGAATTAGATTAAATATGATTTGATCTTAATTAAATATATGATATTTAAAGATTAATTAAATATATAATATTTAATTAAATGATTAATTAAAATTTTAATTAATTTAATAATTAATTAATGGGCACGTTCCCCTCTTCTCCACTTACTCCCTATCGATAGGGAGTGGAAAAAGAGTTTCTCTTTGTTAAAACTTCTCAAACGAGAATTTTTGTGGTGGATCAATCAATTATTCGAGTGTGGGCAATTGGAAAATTGTTCTCTATAGAATTCTCTCTAAAAAATTCTCTCACTTTCCAATTGTTGGATCCCTTCCCACCTAAGAAGATCTAAGTAGAACTCAAAGACATAAGAGGTTTATTGGGTGGTTGTGTCCTGTTGGAAAAACAGAGAAGTTCTCTTTGGTGTTCTTGTGTTGTTGTATTCTTGGAGCAAGGAGTTGTCGTTGGAAAGACTACAAAGGTAATTGTTACTTTCCCTTTTAGTTTAGTTATTTCTACAACATGTGTTTACATGATTATATCCATGTCTAATTAGATTAGAAATGTTTGTTTATCTCTGTTTTTACACCAATGTACTGATATTTGTATTCAACCAAAATAAACTTGCAATTACGATTCCAAAACACGTTTCCGCTGCTTGAGGGGATCCGATATCCATCAACAGGGTGCAATGCTCATTTAACGGGTGATATGTCTAATCTGCATCTTTCCTATACCTACAATGGTGAAGATGATGGAATGTAGATCCTAATTGCACAACGGAAGTTAAATTTGGATCAAAATCTCGTTTTGGTTTGACAAACTCAGATATCAGTACATTGGCAAATAAACTATCAATAAGCAATTTAGGAATGGAAAAACAGTAGAAACATGCTCAAAACTTTTCTACTAAACTAAAGGTTAAGAAAGTTTTTACCTTTTGGTGGTTGGTTTGCAACTTCTTGCAATTTACTTTTTAACAATCTTCTTCTGCAATTCTCTTCTTTGTAAAAACCAGTACACCACCAAAAAGATATACTCCTTATCCTGTGAGTACTTAGATTGTTGGCTCGTGGGAACCAATTTGCTTTTGGGAGAAAAAAATTTTAGAGAGAATTTTCTTGTGAGGATCAGTAATTCTTCAACCACACCAAATGATCAATCACATGATCTTTCTCCCAACTCCCTACACTTATCTATGGGGAGTGGGAGAAGAACAGGAAAGTGGGGGAACGTGTCAATCACACGCTCCCCTATATTTAATTAATAATAAATAAAAACAATTAATTAATAATATAATTAAATCATATTTAATTATATTAATATAAATAACCTTTTTAATTAAATCACATTTAATTAATTATTTAAACATTATATTTTTAATTTAGGGTATTTAATCACATTCCCTTATAACCTATAGTTTTAATGTACATCTTATGCACATTAAATTTTAACCTATAGTTTTAAATATGAATTTTATTCACATTTAAATAATATTTGAACTCATTCAAATATTTAATTCTCTCAATTTAATTTATTTTGAATCATATTCAAATTAAATTTATACTATAAAATTTTAATATGTATAAAAACTTTATATTATAATGTATCTCCATACATCATGTTAATTCCCAAAGCGAATTTGAACATTTCAAATTCTAATAATTATTATGATAATCTAAGAACCTTTACGAGCTAGGAAGTGGACCTAATGGACCTATAGATCAGAAGCTCCAACGATACAAGATTATTCAGTTAATCTCATTAACCCCTTAATCAACATTCGTTAACTGCGGGAACACTCCACTATAGTCCCGCAGTTACACTCTTCTCACTGCAAATATATTTCTGTGTCCATGAATATTGACCAATGACAACAAGTCAATCTTTCACGAATGTTCGTAACACCAGTTGGGTCAAATTATCGTTTTATCCCTGGGTTACATCTTCTACCTTAAGTCTCAGTGCTTCTCTAATGAACAACATGTTTATGGTCATACCAATAAACAGAAGTCTCTCTCGGGCCAATGAGAGGGTCGGACCCTTTGTTCAAGTCCCGGAGACACTACTTAAAAGAACATTCACCTACTTACTCTAAAGTCGGGAATGAGTGAATTTCATCTTGCTAGGTTAAGTCCCAAACCACCTGCTCGGTCTTGTCCCTAAGAAGGTAGGCATATTGAGTCAGCGTCTCGGGTCACTCTCACCCATACTAGTCAAAAGACAATCCCTCACAAACAGGAGCTCGTAATCTATTCAGGATTGAGATCAAGTTGCCTAGGTCATCCGATTGAAATAGAAACCTAACTAGTCAACAGAGTTATATCTAAAGGTTACTATTTCGTGGTCCGGTCTTATGTGATCTCATCACATAGGATATCCTCACTCACATGTTGTCTACACGAATACGTAGGATCACTGTGTTTGTATCAAATACAAAGTGAGCCATATCGATAGTATTACCAGGATGAGGTATCCAACCTTATCCTTTTACTATAGACCCTTTAGATTATTTCTCGAACTGAGATCATTATATGTCTACTACATTCAGTTTAAGAGATATACAACAACCTCGGATGTTCGTTTATTGGATTTAGGGTTAATATAAGGCAATATAGAGAAATCATTAAATAAACAATAACACTTTATTGATTTAATTAGAACAATATTACAAACTACAAATTTTAGGGCATAAAACCCAACGGAAGAGAACGTAACTGTTGGGAATGGGTAGTCTCTGCAAATTACACATCAAGGTTGTGGTAAAGTTTACACTCCTACCTCTCCCTTTACTTCGTCCTTATACCTCCAACGAACTCCAACCCCGTACCACTCGTGTTCCTTGGATACCCACTAGGTTATAAGGGATACTTGTGCTATGATGCTCAAAATGATAAGTTTTATGTTTCTCGCCATGTCACCTTTGATGAAACCGTTTTTCCTTTTGCCACTTTAACTACTTATGTCCCGCCTTCTACTCTATGTTCTATATCTGAGCCACATCCATCCAACCCTGTCATTTTTCCCTTTCTCAATATTGATCCTGAATTGCCTTCCCCTTCTAGTCCTCCTGTACCCTATGCTTCTAATCCTTGTGTCCAAGAACCTGTCTTGTCTCAATGTTCTACTTTACCACAACCTACAACAGACACTGTCCATTCCACAGTTAGTAATATTCACCCTATGCAAACTCGATTGAGGTCTGGAATTTCCAAGAGAAAGGTTTTTCTAGCCGAAGTTAATTCTCTTGTTTTTGAGGAACCCACGTCCTACACCCAGGCTTCTAAATGTGATGAATGGAATGTAGCAATGCGTGATGAATTTGGGGCCTTACTCAAACAAGGAACGTGGGAATTAACCCCTCTTCCTTTGCACAAGTCTGCTATAGGTTGTAAATGGATATATCGAGTTAAGAGAAACCCTAATGGAAGTATGACACATTACAAAGCTCGCCTCGTAGCTAAGAGATTCCATCAAGAGGAAGGCGTGGACTACTTTGAAACCTTTAGTCCGATTGTTAAGAAACCAACTGTTCGCATTGTTCTTTCTTTGGCAACCCAATTCAATTGGTCTCTTCGGCAGTTAAATGTAAAAAATGCGTTCTTACATGGGGTGCTCCATGAGAATGTTTATATGAAGCAACCTCCAGGTTTTATTGATCCTATGTTTCCTAAACGTGTGTGCAAATTGAAAAAGTCTTTACTGATTTTGTTATTTCTAGTACAGTGGTTATGGTTGTGTATGGACGGGTCCTTTGTAAACTCTCCTCTGTAAATCTTTATATATTCATGTGCTGTTAAATGAATAAAGGAGGTGTATTCTGTATTTTGCGTGAATATCTTTAAAAATATTACCAAAAAAGTTATGGAGAAACAAACATAAATTTTTCAAAAACAAAAACAAAATGAATATTGAATAGGTATGAATTTTTTTAGACTTGTGTTTGTTTAATTTCTAAACTTTTCAACATATCTAATAAGTTTTTAAACTTTCGATTTTGTATTTAATAGGTATCTGAACTTTACAAAGTCTTATATATAGGTGCTTAAACTTTCAATTTTGTGCGCTACATAGGGCTCTAAATTTTAGTTGGTCATTGACCCATTCATCTTTTTTATTTAAATTCAAGAAGTTATTAGACGCAAAATTGAAAGTTAAGAGATTTGTTAAACATAAAATTCAATTTTATATTTATTAGGTAAAAAAATTTAAAATTTATGGATCCTATTAAACATTTTTAAAGTTTAAGAGTCTATTAGATACGAAATTAAAAATTCAATAATTTATAAGACTCTTTTTAAAGTTTATGAGCTAAATAAACACAAATTTAATTAAAAGTCTAGAAACTAAATTTATACCTATTATTAAGTTTATATCTGAAAAATAATATAAAACTCTCAAGCTAATTCTAAAAACATTAACATTGGCCGTGTGTTCCAGCCATGATGAAATTTCATTTAAATGATTAAAAACACCTTTTATTTTAAATATTTGTGCTGCCTGCCATTGCGAAACTTTTTCTCCAAAAGCTAAAAGTATGTAAAAGGTATATATGACAATACGAATGCTTTTAAAGTAAATAATTTTAGTCCAGGAAATTCAAAACATTTTAATAAAAATGGTATAATAACAAAGAACTTTTTATGGGTTGGTTTTACCCTCTTAAGTACTTTTAATGTCTTCTTGGATTAAATACTTGAACAAAAAACATCGTACAAGTAATTTTTTTTTTCACAAAGGTAATTTGATATATAGATGAATGCCTTCTAAATAAGTGTTTTTTTAGTAAAAGTACTTATAATTTCAAATAGGTTTAATAACAAAAGATTTTGATGTTTAATTTTATGCTTTTAAAAGTACTTTTGAAGTGTGTTTTTTCTAATCAACCACATGAACTAATAATACTTTATGAGGATTTTCACACAAAACAATTTAGTCAATAATATATATATTTTATTTCTTTTAAACATGATGAGAACCAATAAATATTTTTTTTATTCTTTGGAGCTATAAATTATAGAGGTCAAATCACAATCACTTTCAAATGTTGTTTTTCAAATAAACTATGGATAGAGAACTCGAGTTTACATGGACCACCACATGGCTCCCGATCAACATCATGCGACAAAACACATGGTGAGAGGACATTTTAAGCTTGCTAATAGGAACTTGAAAATAATTTGGACATATGGAGCTTGATCCTAGTTGAGTTGAGTCATTGACACTATCTCTCTTACCATGTTAGGTATAAATTATATGCCAAGTGACAATAGCAAATTTCACAATAAAATCCAACCTGTATATAAAATATGTAATTTCATTTTATCTTTGCTCGATACCATATCGATAAGAATTTCTCTTTACAAGTAAGCTCTACTTCTCACATCATCACCTGAACGATCTAGCTAGCGCAAATGTGTGATAAGTCACATCAACCCACATCAAATTAACCAGATTAATAAGTACAGATAAACATTCATAATTCATATACTAAATTCACAATTTAATAATTGAAAAACAATGTTAGGCTCGTAATAATAACCAATAATGACAAGCATCATTATGACGAATAGAGTTTAAATTAAAAAAGAAAATTTGTTATTAAAAAAAAAATCTCATTGTTCGGTTCGATGAGTAGGGAAAAAGGATCCAACGCTATGCCACCGAGAAGACCACGTTTCACAGTGATCACACCACAAGTACCGAAAAATTCCCATCATATTACTAAATTTAACTTAAAAATTAACAATGGAATATATTATATATTATTTATACACATTATATTAATTCAATCAGTATTGATTTTAGTGCCAACTGTGTGCTAAACGAGCTTCCTCCTTTTATGATTGGTTCATTTTTTTAAAAAAACAAAAGATATAAAATAGCACGTACGTGCGGTGACGTATAAACAAATTTAAGCACTCACAAAGTGTCTCTTATTTAATTAAGTCAATAACCTTTCATTTATCAAATTAAATAAAAAAATTCTACTTATTTTTTTTTTTAGAAAAACTCGTTTTAAGTTTCGGTTGTAAATTCATTTAGGCTGGTTGGATAATTATTTAATTTTTTAAAATTAAATTTATTTATTTTTTCAATTTTTCTATCATAATTTCCATCTTCTTTAGAAGAGCATTTGAATTTTTGGCTAAATTCTAAAAACAAAAATAAAATTTTGAATTTAATAATTGAAAAACAATTGAAAAACAATGTTATGCTCGTTTTAAGTTTCGGTTGTTAATTCATTTACGTTGGTTTGATAATTATTTAATTTTTTAAAATTAAATTTATTTGTTTTTTCAATTTTTCTATCATGATTTTCATCTTCTTTAAAAGAGCATTTGAATTTTTGGCTAAATTCTAAAAACAAAAATAAATTTTTGAAAGTTACTTTAAAATATAATATAGCTCAATAAGGAGAGGTGAGAGGTTTGACCCCTCACCTTACATATTGTACAAAAAAAAACCAATACTAAAAGATTAATAAATAATAGTTTATATTCAACCTAATTTTAAATTGGTAACTACAACCAGTTTTATGATTTATAAATACATTATCAAATATATTTTGAATAATTATTTAAATTAAAATCTAATTTATAAATTTGTTACCAAATACATATTTAAAAATATGGCATACAACTCTATATATTTTCATTGAATTCATGGTTTTTATATTTATTTTTTCAGATTACCAACCAAGTGCATCCTTGACATACTTTTATTAATGAATTAATATTATTGAATAATCAATTAGGGATATATATGAGTACTTTTATGGGTAGGGATTTTTTTAAAAATAAAATATAAAACAACTTCTGTGTTTTAAAGTTTGAATTTAGTTCTAGTTACGTATTAGCATCTTAATCAGTTAAAGCATTTTTTCTGTTTGATTTTATGATTTGGTTAAAGTGTTTTTTGTGGTTATAGCTTTGAAACGTGCATGTATGATCTTTTGATGTTTTTAGTGGATGAATAGAATGTAACCGTTACTTTTATTAATGATATATTCATCACTGACTTTAAAATAATCTAAAGTTGAAGTCTAAAGATGAGATTGTGTATATAATCGCAGGAGAAGTTATATTCATCCTAAATTACACATCTTCCATTTATATTTCAGGATTAATTTATAAATATTTTTAACATTTAAATTTTCTCATTTTGTTCACATATTTTGATGGACCTCAATAGTTTTTATTATTAATGAAAGTGATAATTATTTAAGGTATTAGTTTTATGTCCATCCATTGTCAACAACATATTAAAGTGCTTTTAAGCATCAGCGAAAAAAAACTATACAGATGCTTTCTCCCAAAGTATTTTAAGACACTTGGTTAACATACAAATTTAATCTCTAACATATAATAACAATTTGGTTTTTAATTTTCGATTTTTAAAAATTAAATTTATTTTCTCCTAATTTTTCTATCATGATTTCAACTTTCTTAAGAAAACATTTGAAATCTTTGTTAAATTTAAAAAAAAAAAATTTAAAAACCATACTTTTTTTTAATTTTCAAAATGTGGCTTGATTTTTTAAAATACGTGAAAGTGGATATCAAAGCCAGGAAATGCATAGGTGGAAATTGGAAATAGTGTTTATAACTTTATAGGTTTAATTAAAAAAAAAAATTAAATGATTATCAAGCGGGGTCTTAATAACTTATATTAAGAATGATAATAGTTTTTAAAGAATTAAAAAAAATGTTTTTAAGCACATGAAAAGTGATTCCAAATAAGTTTTAAATTTGTAATTTAAATGGAACACCTCTATCCTACTCTAAATAAGAATGAAGTTGAGCCAAATATGGGCCTAATGCTACGGATCAAAAGAATCAATTAGGGTTGGAATTCTCCTAAATTGCTTATGTGAAAAGGGAAAAAGATGACAAGATATTAACTATATGAAAGTTAAATTACAAGTTTAGTCTCTTAATTTTTGGGAAGTCTATTGCACAAACCACTTCTCAATTATAACGTTTGTTACAAATACGATCACACTATTGAATTTTTAATTTGATCAATCACTTGATGTACTTTGTTAAGTGTTGCAATAAATTTATTATATGTTAATTATTAATGACGTATCTGAAAAAAAAAGTTTCCTAAAACGGGTAAGAATTTTTTTTTAGTTCGAGTAGAAAGTTTCAATTCAGTGAGTGTCACTTGGGTTTGTGATTTTTTTATATATTAAAAAGAAAATTGTAGTCGTCATAACTGAAAAGTCCATCTTTAAATTAGTCGAAAAAGTTGTTGCTCAATCAATCGTACGCACAATTGTTGGGCACACTGTCTGGCAAAGAAGGGTGTAACGGGGACGAGGGGTCTATGGTTGAGTAATTTTCCAATATGGTTGTTTGAGAATTTGGGTTTGAACCAAATCCTCCCTCCTTGTAATCCATCCGTTTGAGTTTAATGAATTTCTATGGTTTGTTAAAAAAAAAGAGAAGAGAGTAATTGCAATATTTAATAAAGTTGATCCATCAGATTACAAGAAACTCATCGATCAAATTTAAAAATTAAGGTAACAAACTCCCTAGTTCGGATTGGTTTGTGTCAATTTTTCCCAACAAAAAAAAAAAAAAGATTTCGTATTTGAAAAATCATTTATATAGTTCCTACCCGCGCAAACGTAATTGAACTCTTTGTTCGTCTCGTTTCGGCATCTCTGCGATGGCAACTTCCGAATCAAAGCCCGACGATCAGCTTATTCCATTGCTGGAATCTGAATCGTTGCCGGAACCTGAATCGCAGCTCTCAGTTCTCATCTATGGTACGATTCTTCTCTTCTATTTCTCTCTCTTTAACTCACACATTCAAAAGGCGCGCAGAAACACGAACTACTAGCTTTCTCGCAATGAAGATCCGTCTGCCTGACATTGTTTATCGAGGTTATTTGTTAGATTTTGTAGCACTTATTGCGAAAATCGGCATTGTTTATCGTCTACTACTTTTGCTTAAAGAAGTAAGAAATGCTTTCAGATTAAATTCTTGATAGCCGATGAAATTTTGTCTCGATTGCATTTGATAACGTTCGGCGCAGGTTTGACTGGATACGCCGATTAGGTTAACTTTCTCCGCTTCTGATACTGTGAATTCGTGTAACTCAAATCCAAAACAGATAGCGTTGTTTGTTTTAGACAATTATTGAACAAATCAGCAATGCTAGTTTTACTTTTTAAAGACGAGGAGATATTTATATTCTTAAACTTATAGTCTGCCTTCTCCAAAATGTATTAAGAGTCTGATTTCTCCAAATGTTGCTCTATTGTATATTCGTTTTATTCTTTACATTACTTGAGTCGTGAATTGTTTGAGAAACGGCCAGTCTTCATATCTTACGATTCTTTCTCCATTTATATGGTCATCTTTTATTTGATTGTTTTGTTTCAGTTAAAACATTTAAGTCCTGTAATTCTGGGATGAGAAGTGATTTGTATTAATTCCTTGCTTTGAGGTGGTTGTATCGGAGAAAGGTTGTTCCTCTGCGAATTTACAGGCTTATAAAACATACCAAACTGAATGTACTCATGTAATTAGATCGGTTTTGGAGCGAGGTGGTAAATAATAGCTGAAACCAATGAAAACTTTGGAGCCTCGAAAGTCGAAACGAGCAATATAAGTTCAAACAAAGACGTGCTTGCTTTTATCACAAAATCGTTTTTTTCCTTTTCTCTTACTTTCATTGCCTGTCGAAGTGTTGATCACGCCCTGATCTTTGGATTATTCTGTGTTATTCGACTAGAGGACGCTGGATCTGATATTTTTAAATGCGCGCAGATATATCACAACAGACTCAAGGGGCTATGGAGAACATGCTTAGAATGATCAGGTTTGTTAATTATCAACAGTGGCTCGATTTACTTATTTTCTTTTTTTGAAAAAAAAATGTTGGTAATGTTGTTAACCGATAAGCTGCAAGTGGGGAGAGCGAACATTACCTACATGCGAACTTGATACTTCTGGTTTATTCATTACTAATAAATGAATTGATATCATCCTTATATTGTCAATGAAAATTTAAGAATTTCATATAAAGGATTTAAAAAACATGAGCTCTATTACATGAAGTTGAGGGAATGAAAATTGCTTTCGATAAATTCTATCAAGAAATTTGTGCCAGCGAAAGATGACTATTTTCGCCAATTTAATAATATGTTCAAAAAGTACATTTATTACCTCTTTGCTTTTTTCATAATAGAGCATTCTCCCAGTCATCAAATTTAAATATACTCTGAAGTCTGGTGAAATTATCTGTTCTTTGTCGCCCACCAATACCATCTATCTTCCCACTCCTCTTCTGTCCGTCATTTTCTAAATCTTCTACTCCCAATGACACTCAAATTAATTGCATAAAACGTAATAATAGTACGTCTACGTCCTAATGCTAACCCGAGTCTTCTCGTTTTCAACTGTTTGCAGTGAAATTGACCAAAACGCTGTTGGAATACTGGAAGACATAGAAAAGTGCAGGGGTTCTGCTCTTGATAGGAAGGGAGTCCTAGAGGAAGAGAAACAACAATTTCAACAAGCTGCTTACACTGTTTTAGACATGCTCAACAACGGAGGGGGAACGCTGTAAGATTTCTCTCAAAATTTCTGCACATTTCTGTCAATACGTATCCCTTTTATATATTTACACCATCACTCATCTCTTGTTTCTTGATAGTCGAAGACCATAAGTCATCAATTTAGGCCTTGGGTTATGTAAACCGAGCAGATATGATTTTTGTCTTCAAACAAAGAATAAATGATCACCTTCTCTTAAAACATTCAAGTCTTCTACTTTAGAGCCATCGGCCATGAGAATTGAGCTCCCTCTCTTGCCAAATCTTTTCTCTGCAATCCATTGTTAATCAGTTACTCTAATGTAACAAACGTCATCTATATTGACATTGAAAAAGTATATTTGAGTATAAAAAAGCCAAACAATATAACTGTATATATATTTTCTTATAAGTAAATTTTCAACTTTGATGTGTTCTGTTTGATCCCGAACTCTATTGTATAACTTACATTCGTACCATGATAACTAGTTCAGGGTAAGAGTTCTATTTAAACTGCCTTCGATGTCAGACATGAAATCTTAGAAATTTACTTAACTTTCTTATTTCACCATCTGCTTTCCCTCATATTAAATCATATGATTAAGCCAACAAAAATTTGTCCTTAGGAACATTAGGTACTTAGTATTGCCTTTGATTGTTAAATTATAATTTACACACATCTAATTGTAATACCTGCCAATCCGAAAAGTTCTTCAATTGACTCAGGCAGAAGTATCAGTTTTCCCATACTGTTGCCATCTTTTGTACTTTCATCTGGATAGTGCTCGTGAATTATCACCCTGATGGGAACCTTAGGTGGCAATGGTTTCGACGGTGTTCCTGTAACATAATTGTGTGAACTTATTGTACAATCTTTAATATGCTTATCCAAGCACAATCCCCCCTACTAAACTTTTATATGAACTCAAACAACTTTTGAAAAGATATGATATCCAAGTTCCTCGAATAAGAGTAACTTGATTAAGATTAAAACATCTAGGAAGTGTGCTTTGTCCTGAAGCAAGTAGGTAGCACGAGTCTGTTGACCAAATTGATCCAATGTTTTTAAGATTAAAGGCTGGATTTTCATAGTTAATCTTCCAAGTTAAAGGAACAACTTTAAATTATCAGAATTATCGAGAAATATTTAGCATGCTCTGTTTTTAAAGAGGCGAATGTATATACTTCTGATAAAACTCAGTATAGTTTACTTGAAAAACAAAGTGGTAACATAGTTCTTGCACACGTGTCCTGATGAATCTAGAATGTGCTTGCATGTTGTTGCAACTTGCAACCATCAAAGGAGATATATGTTGAGCAAAAAATAATAAATTCCCAAGGAATCATTTATCCACTTTATGCACGTTCTCTTAGATAAACTATAGTTAGAAATAATGTTATAACTGTCAATGGCATTGCACAATCTACTTACCTTCCGTTTTTTGATCTTCATGATAATTTGGCACTCTTTGATTTTGTGTCTCATTCGGTTGTGTATGCTGCAAAACAACACATATCATCACCAAATGCATAAACATTTTCCTTGAATCCAGTTTGCACTTGCATGGATTATATGTGGAGGTCTTTGATTTTCAAGCTTGAAAAAACTGCAGATTGACTCATGAGGATTTCACAACTTTATGAAAAAAGCAAATTCTGATCCTTTAAATAGCGGTTAACCTGAGCTTTCAATTTGATCCTCATAAATCATGATTTTGAGATTAATTTTTCTGTAAAATCCCTAGTTCATAATAAACACCCGCATCCATTCTCAGTAAATAATGGGAAGAGATACTTTCTCCTGTACACTTCTTAAAGTTAATACTCAAACAACAATGCTTTTGATATCTGGCATTGCACAAACTACTAATTTGGAATAGCCAACAAGCTAAGTATGTCCAAATTGTAATCCAAGATTGAGATAAAAGGGAGTACCTCTGCATTTAGGTCTTCCAGCAATTCTGAAAAGTAGGGTATTTCGTTTTGCTCTTCCTTTTTTAACCCCTTCAAGTGCTGATAGTGCAGTGCAAAAGTCAGCATAAAAAAAAACGTGCATACTAAACGGGAGAGGGTTTATTAGGGTTACAGGCAACAAGTTAATTCAGTTACTATCTTGATGGTGTAACTGTTGGAGTAATGATATAAGATTAAATTGCCATAACTATCAGCTTAATCTTTTAGGTTGATTGGTGATTTAACATGACATCAGAGTAGGAGGTCCAGAATTCGAACCTCTGTAATGTCATTTTCTCCACAGTTAATATTGATTTCCACTTGTTGGGTGTTGGAGTATTGATATAAGATTAAATTTACCATAACTATCAACTTAAACTTTTGGGTTGATTGGTGATTAACAGTATCTTTAATCTCAAAGGCTTCTGACATAAAATTTGTTTAACTGATAATACTAGTATTATAGATGCGCTATTTTTCTAACCTGAGTGAAGTTGGAGAAAAGGATTTTTCCATCTTCGTTGTTTGGTTGCAAAATTTGCTTAAAATGATGGTGACTGATCCTGATGACTTGGGAGAGTCTTCTAGTTCTCACCGTAAATGGCTGTGGAATATTCAAC
Source organism: Trichosanthes cucumerina (assembly GCA_036507285.1). Lineage (NCBI taxonomy): Eukaryota > Viridiplantae > Streptophyta > Magnoliopsida > Cucurbitales > Cucurbitaceae > Trichosanthes > Trichosanthes cucumerina. Next base: position 101,782,427 of record CM071835.1, read on the forward strand.
ATCACAGCAACTTCCCCTGCCATCTGTGGAGATTCCAGCTTCGCCAAAATCTGAAAATCAATTCATGCAATTATTATGAGAAAAAAAGAGGGGGAAAATCAGGTTCATTGGATTTCCCTGTCCTTTTCCTGCCGAGGATCGTAAAATCTCAATTCATGAGGATGGAAAAATCTAAATTCAGATGCAGCCATTCTTTCATTTTCAATTTCATTGCATATTATCATTATTACACAATTGTCTTGCTTCTACTTGATTGTTTAGAGAGCTAGTAGATAAATCTTACTTGTTTGTCTAGAGTGTTTGGAAGACTAGGAAGAATGCTTAGGTCGGGATGGGGTTATTCCTAGCACTAGTTGGAGAAAATAACTTTCTATAGGGATCTGGTACTCCTTTTCAATCTCCATGCTCGGAAAGACATTGTATCATAATATGGCTTTTCCCTTCCTGATGTCACTCATAACAGTATTTTGTACATTTTGTCAATTTCTCATTGCAGGAAATTTTCTTGAGCATGAAGTGGGTTTCAGAGTTTTGCTTGAGCTCGAAGAATCAACTTGTAAAGGGCTTTATGATTTATGAATGAATGGGATACTATCTTCTGTTGGACCGTGCACATAATACACTTTTTTTTGTCTAGTTTACAATTACTATAGAACAGATCACATCTAATCCTTTTCTGTTGTCTTGCCATTAGTTCTTGGTTTATTGAAATTCAGGATGTGCTCTTCTTTTACATTGTCTGAATATCCTTCAATTGCCAACCACGTTATTACTTAGAAGCAACATAAGTTTTATTCTAAAAGAAAGATACTGAGAGTCCAATTAGACAATTTTTTTTAAAAAATTATAGTTGTGCTTTGGTTTCCAAGGATGGTCGTTGTAGGGGCAAACCTCTCTTTCTTCACTCTGGATCTTCTAACCATTTTAGTTCTTTTGCCATCAACTTTATTAGGGTCTGATATTCATTATAACTACTTAGAATTTTATCATAAATACTTCGTCTAACTTTTGCTTGTCAGAATATGTAATTTGGGCATGAGTGGTTAATTTCTTGCAGCATATAAAGCTTTGAAATAGGCAATAACCTTTAAACTCAACAATGAACTGCTTTATGTTACCTGTTCAGTTCCATTCTTGTATGAGATCACGTCCTGCATTTTCATAAGTGTTGTTCAGATTTGATTCCAAGATAACATGGAATGCACATAGTAAAAGACGAGATATACATACCACTGATCCAGACACCAAAATGTAGAAATCTGTTGGTATCTCGTTTTGTATTATAATATCAACTTTAGGTGGAAAGTACTCTGCTTTCATCTCAGACACCTGTACAAATATATAATTGGCTATCAGGAAAATGAAAATGGCAATAAATTTTAATGGCTGGGGATCTTCCAGACATTCTTCTGTTAAATAGTGAAGGTAAGTGCTTGAAAGTTTAACCTTTTTACTTCATGTTGTATGACTTGGGAGTTTATTTTACCACTCTTTTTTATGAAATCATTATCTCTTGAACAGGGAAAATGTTATTTTACCAATTGGACGATAAGGTCTTCAGAGAGCCTCTTGAATAAGTATGCATTCTCGACTGTTTGGCGGAAAAGGTGCTGGGCAATGCTGGATCTGATTGCTTTAGGTAAATCCTCCAACACCGCTTCTTGCTTCAACTCTGCTGTCTTGAACTTGAGCTGCATGTGCGCCAACATTTGATCTTTCAAGCCTTCTGGCAGTCTATTCTTGCTTCCATAACGTAGTATCTCATTTATGGAATCCCTCTGGTAAGTGATAATACAGTTTGTTTATTATGAAGTGTAATATTGAAAAAGAGAATAGAATGAGAGATGGCACTAACGAATGTTTTTGAACTCCGTAATTCTAAGACAATAATATAAGTGGTAAAAGGAGTCAACCATTGGCTTATTGCTTCTAGCATATTTAAAAAGTATGAAACTTGGTCGTATTGAACCGGGGTTGCAGGTTTGAAATTATGTTTTCTATTGATACTATGATTTGTTTTCTAAACCATTGATTATCACCAAAACTTAGACATATTTACTGTAGGATTTTCATGTTACATTGCCAGTAGACTTATCACAAATGCTATGCTTTCTATGTTAGACCGGTTCATGTTGCTGTAAATTAAGTATATAGAGCAAAAGGATAAATTACCATGATAAATGTTCGGATAGCACCGTGAACGATCAGATTTGTCATGTTTCCTATCAAATAAGATGTGAGGCCAATGTTGAATAGCATGTAGCAGATGCTAAAAATCTTCTCCCCTGTATTAACTGCATGCAAGTCCCCATAACCGACAGTAGCAAGTGTGACAATGGACCAATATATCGAATAGGTGTACCCAAGCCAGATACTTCTGTTCCCAAAATCTTCGACTTCAATTCCAATCCATGTATTTTCTGGCTCTTTATGATGAATTGCTAGCCAATAGTAGAAACAACCAGCTGAATGAACTGCCAACAGTGTTACCTGTCATTGGACATCAACCCAAAGGTAACTTCAATTTAAGTAGTGGTCTGAGAGTAAAATGTTACAAGTAAGTTTATATCCCAGGAAAGATGTCTTACACAAATTAGTTTGACGAGTCTTGTAAAAAAGTAACTAAAGCGTATGTCTTTCTCCAGCCTGGATTTAAGGCAGTTTGTCAGTTAAATTAGTTATGAACTGAAATTGCCAAGTCCTTTTTTTGCATATGTAGCAGCATGCCTTTTTTTCTTTCTGAAATCGTTAATCTCAAATAATTACTTTTATTATATTTTGAAGTGCAAGCAATATGTTACCTTGTGAAGAGTTCACCAACACGCCTTAGCCGCCAGAACCGAAGTAAGTTGAGGAAGCCGAAGACTTCACTGCGGTGCATCTTTCCAGTGAAAATTCTGTATATTACTTGAAATGGAAGAGTGGAGGCTACGTCCATGGGGAACCACAGGCTTGTAAGGTAACTGTTGCAATGCAGAATTTTCCATTAGATTTTAAATTTGCTTCAGTAATTCATTTCACACTGCAAATAGTTACCACTAACCATTAACCCAAGTCATATTTATTTTTTACTAGTTACAATTTACAACATATTCAATTCAATTCAATTTCTCTTTTGTCAGAGAAGTAATCATATTTTTTTATTTACGACTTCTACATGTGTGCAGTTGTCGTCTTGTGCTAAATTGTCATTTTTTCTGGTGCTGTCGTGTACGTAATGAAAAGAAAAGTTACCATTAGATGTGACCATTATTGTTCTATTCTATATCTGAGTCTGACTATGTTTTCCTTCCTTCAGCTCTTGATAAACCACTTTTGAAAGTTTCAATTTGAAGAAACGCCAAATGGATTCAAACAAAACATTAATTAGAATGGGTAAATGAACATACCGTGCAGCAATCTTCTTATGATCATCAACGAGGAGATAGGTGGATTTATCCAAGTAAGCCACGAAGAAGGTCAACGCGATATCAAGGGCAAAGAATGCATCCACCACCAAATCAACGGGTAAAAGAGACCCAGTTGCCACTTTCTTGAAGGCAAGTTCAAAGGGAGATACCCACGCTGAGTACACCACTAACACCACCAGGAAAGTTTGCCACCACCTGCATTGGATAATCAGTCATATTCCAAAATTCCCAACGAAAGTGGTCCGCTCCTTTTTCTCGTCAAAATCAAGTAAGACAATTCTCGCTTCACACTACTTTTTCATATTTTAATTCAATGATAGATATCAATTTTCTCGAACATCTCCGTATCATACTTCTAATCAAATATAGGATCGGTTTGGAATGACACTTTTCAGATATTTAAAAAGGATTCTCCAGGGTTAGCAAAAAGTAATTTTAAACACTTGAAAAATCATTCCAAACCGACCCATAAATGATAAATACTCAATATGTTCTTTTCTTTTACTACTAATGAAATTCGACCTCATATATGGCAAGTGAGAAGAAACGTTTTGAATTATGAACATGAACTAAACTGGTAGGCTATATTTATTAGCAGAAAACTATGCACTAAGAAGATTAGCTAAACAAGAAGGCATAGAGGTTATCATTTATATTATATCTTAAATAGGGATGTCGTGAATTCTGAATACGAGTTTAGGAGAAAGTTCAAAGATAATGGAAAACTGAAAACACGCATAAACTTGCATAAACTTGCTTGTTTATTTAACGATATTGAATTGAAAAAGATCAATTATGTTCAGTTCAACTTACCGATATCTTCTGTCATATGGAACTATAACGAACTTTTTCAGGTGCGAGTATCCGTCGTTCACAACTGTTCCGAACGCCGGCAAGAGGCTGCTGGAAACCGACGTCAAGTTTCTTATTTCGCCACTTGAGTGCCGCCGGAAGAGCAAAGGCAACGGCGACCTTGTTTCAGACACCGTCGGCGTCGACATTTTGTTTCAGGGCAGCCTCTGCAAATTCTATGATTCAAAGAGAGAAAGGGAAAAAGAGTTATTTTTCATGCATGCCTCAGACTTTTTATTCAAAAAGGTAACTTTTACGCAGGTCCGTGAGTTCAACTGAATTTATATTTAAAGGGGAAGCTGAGAAGGAGCTTTCGTTGAATCGGTGTTCCATATGGTAAATAAAAATATAATTAATCTTCTTTTTTATTTAGTGATCCAAGTTGACTTGCGTTTTTCCATCAATGAATCCTATGCTCAAGAGATGGCTCTTAATTACTTATCAATCAATAATTGTGATCTTTATATGCTAAATGTGTGTATTGTGGAGGAAGAGTTGACTCTTAATTTCAGGACTTCGACAAAGGAAAAGGAACGCATTGGCATTAGTGCGGTACAAGGATCTGGAAAAAAAACGGTACATCTCTTTTACCATCCGAGGCTAATTAATTCAAATTAAAAATACTCTTAAGTTCCCTTCTTTGAATGGACATTATTGCAATTGCATTTAGATCTAGTAGAGATTCTTCTATGCATTATATATATACACCCATTAGCTTAATCATATGGAGCTAAAGTGAGCCTAATTCAATGATAATTGACATTTTCTCTCGATCAAAAGATTAGAAGATCAAATCTGCTACTTTAATATTGAATTCAACCAAAAAAAAAAGGAAAAAAAAGGAAAAAAAAACTTAACCATAGGGAAACTGGAAAGAAGAAAGAAAGAAGATTAACCATAGGGAATAATAAGAGAATCTGAGGTAAGAATACAATAGTAGTAAATAAATCATAATGAATGTGTGAACTTAATCTGAGATCTAATCACCTTATTCTTTTTCGATAAAAAAAGTATTGATGGTTCAGAAATTGTAATTGGTGGCTTTTTAAATGGAAAATATTAATAGATTTGCCGTGTTGTAGAATTTTACAACTTTTATCTTATTTTTGCTGCTGTGTGATCTTATATTAGATATTCTATTTTATTTTTATTTTCCAATTTTGTCCCTCAGCGTCCTGCAAAGTAAAGGTTGGTAAAAATCAAGTAGGGATATTTTAGGTTTGATAGCTGTATTTTGAAATTAAATTTTGTCTAGATAAGGTTCCTCATTAACTAACGCGTTTTTAGAATGAATATATTCGTGTTCTTTTTGATTTTGAAATTTAGAAACAACCAAAGTAAAATATGGTTATTTTAAGATCTGGTAGTTATATTTTAAAATTATATATTTTTTTTAATCTAACATTCCTCTTTTTTTTTTTAAGAAAAACTATTTCGAGTTTATTATGTTTTGTTGAAATTAAAATTATTTATTTATTTTATTACTTTCCTAGTTCAATGGTGGGACTTCCAACATCTAACGAAAGTTACAATGTTCTTAATAAGTGAGGTTGGCATTGAAATTTAAATGCTTGCTTCAACAAATTTGATTTTTTTTCCCTTTCTCTTCTTAACTTTGTCAAGTCTGTTTCTATTTCTTTTTCAGATGGGTTCACTTTTCTACAATCTTTTCATTTACGTTTTCTTGCTAGCTTAAATTCCTATTATTTTTCTTCTCATTATATAATTATTTGACCAATTTCAATCCTAGCATCTATTTATATATCATGCTTTAGGTTTTGATTATTTTCTAACCAACAAAATATGTCGATTTTCAGATGTTGGGGTAATTTTTTTGATAAAAGAATTGCACCTCATTTTGGTGCTATTTTATTTTGGTACTAGAATCTTGGTTCCACCCTTCCAAGCTATTTAATGTGGACCTTTTAACATTTTTTTTAATTTTTTAAAAAAATATTTTTCATCAAATTAGATTATATCAAATATGAAAACATAATAGCCAAATGAACCTAACTCAATAGTTAAGACATCTATTCTTTCTTTTAGGCTTGGAGTTAAAATGTTGGCTTTATATTTTCTGTGCCTAAAAAAACTATAATAAAAGTCTGTCTTGCAGAGAAAATCCAAATCAATTAAGAACTCAACTTGTACAGAAAAAGTAAGAACAATTTATTTATTTTGATTAAAAAAACACAAGCGTTATATTGCCAGAAAAAACTTGACAACCCGAGATATAAAAGTCTTTTGCTCAAAACCCAATAAACCAATAAAAATGATACTTAGGGTCAGTTGACTATATTTTTGGAAAACACTATATTTGAAAAAAAAATATAATAACATAAAATTAAATTAAATGCATACATCTCATCAAGAAAACGAAATCGGAAATAAAATAGTGTAAAAAGACTCGTTGAAGAAAGGCTATTTTTAAATGCTCGAAAATTGGGTAGGAATTCATTTATTGCCAATCAATAATACAGAGCAAACTTTAGATCATAGATGGATCCCGGGATGTGGGTATTTATGACATCCATTAGCCATGCTTTGGCAATGTACAACCCATTCATTTTTTTTTTAATGCACCCTTTGACATTTACAATCAAGCGTGCATACTTCCATATCTTAGACTTTTAAATTCAGTGATGAGGTGGCAAATTAATTTAAATATCATAAATATATTGAAATCTAATCACCCTGTTAGTAAATGAAATGTAAGCTTATTTTCATTATATTGTTCATTGATTGGATAAGGCTAATAAATGGATATGACAAAGTATGATTTAGTTTTAGGTTGAGAGACTATGACTTATAATTTTTTTAAGTTAAACATGCAAATGTGAAAATATAAGCCTGGTGCTTTAAAAAGTGTAAAAAATAAGTTTTGATTTAATATTTATTAGGGAACGATGTAGGAATGAAATATAAGCATGTGGATGGGAACTGGGAAGGCAACAAACTCCACTAAGTCCAAAATCAAATAATAAAGCAATTAACAATTCATTCATCTATTTAAAAAGTTTTGAGCATTGAAACCGAATTATTAAATTTTATCAAGCATAAAATCCAAACGTACTAAAAAAAAAGTAAAACCAAATCACCCTAAACATTATACGAGCCAAAATAAACTACATAGAATATATCCCAACCTTATTTAATTACATTGATCAAGCAAAAGCTGACTTTGGAGTTATTAGAATAGATCGTTGCAAATACAAGGGAAGAAAAATAATAAAAATACCGCCCAAATAAAATGGTCGGTCACGCTCAGAGTCATAATTAATAATAAGAGTCAGACATTACGACTTAAGCAAAGATATATAGCTAACCAATCTCTGAAGGTGACAAAAAAGGAAAGGAATTTATTTTTCAAAACACTTTCATTTACAAATTGGAGAGCCACATTCCTCTGCCTAATCTTGCCTCTCAAAGCTGTCCCAAAAGAACTCCCAATATTAACATTACCTGCAAAAAAGCTTACAATAAAAAATGCCTTTGCGATATTTCATTGTTATTATTTTTTAAAATTCTGGTTCAGCTTTGTGAAGTTATCCCCATACATCTTCCGTTGCTGAAACTGAATAGCCTCACTGACCATGAAGGAGAAACAGAGAAAGGAAAAATGTCCAATGAATATGATTTACATTTGCACGAAACACCGAATAACTGCGAGCTCTCGGAAAATTAAACCGATATCCTGATTGATAAAGCAGAATGAGGTTTCTTCAAAGTCGCCTCAAGCAGTATGCCAAGCAAAATCAAGCTCCATCTTACTGGGACTCGAAGCAATTGATGTTGAACTAAGTAAATGGTTGCAGGGAAGAGACTGGAGACTGTATATCGGTTGAAGACCGAAAGGCAAAATCTGGTTCGATTGAGCTGTGATTACATGTATTGAGCCAACCATTGCTTACACATATCGAGCACGGGGAGTGCGTTTGCGTGTAATGCCTGAAAGAGAAATGGGCGGTTTAACATGAGTATTGTTCCTAAATCAACACCATCAAAAGCACTATAATTTTCACATTGGTCAAAAATTACATTAACATCATAAGGAAAAACTAAAAACAGCACGTGCAATGCATATGGGAGTATGTGAACGGTGGGTGGAAAATGACATCACAGTAACAACACAGACATCGTTGCTACTACGGCGCATAGTTGATCAAACTTACTCTCATCATAATGTTGATATTGAATATTGAATAATTTCTCTTTTTTTCCTTCAATTCTTTTCCTTTGTCCCAATGTCTATCTCAAAAACAATAAGTTCAATGCATTTCAAGAAATGACATTTCAAATACCAATAAAATCAATTAAAAATTATCAGGTTACATAAGCCAATGTTGGTTTATTTATCTCCTTATGTAAATAATTATCATTTATTGCATTGCATTCTATTGCTAGATTTATTTCCTTACTTGTAAATCCCTTATGTGTAAATGGGTATCTCTTTAAAAACCCTAATTCTCATCAAATCAATACATAACATTTTATGCATTCTGTCTACATGGTATCAGAGCAGAAAAAACCCTAGCCGCCACTGTCTTTTAGCTAGCTCTCCGGTCAATTTCTCTGGGTGATTTAAATTAAAACTCGTTCTACACCTGCACTGCATGCATCGCATTCTCAGAAAAGACGAGGAGGAAATCAACGACCTACCATCGCTTTTTTCCGGCCACCGCAGATCCTACAGCGCACACAAGTTTTTCGTCGATCAACTCGCATTTAAGACGAATGGAGACGAAGACGTGCGACAAATCAGTTGGCGAAGACAAAGACCCACGGCCTACCGGTGCGCGACCCGACCCGGAGCTGTCGCACGTTTCCTACACGATCTGCGACCCTCGAGCGCACGATCCGCGATCCGAGATCCGACCCATCAGCTCTCTCTCATGTGCGATCCGATTACTTCTCCTGAACACCTGCGACCCGCGACCCGCAACCCTATCGTGACCTACTGGTATTTTTTTCCAGCTTCTGTGTTCCTTTTTTATCGGACTCACTCATTTCTTCGGGGTTACTACAGAGTGTTCAGGTTTATTGGTTGTTTTTTTTTTGTGTTATTCCAATATTACTATTGTTTGTTGATCAAACTATGTCGGAGAATAAGGTTTTGTCCACAGTTAAAATCTCAGACAGTCGTGGCCATTCCCATAGCCCTATTGTCCAAATTACTACAATTCGACTTAATGGAGACAACTTTCTACGTTGGTCCCAAAGTGTCAGAATGTATATTCACAGACAAGGGAAGATTGAATATATCACTGGCGATAAAATCGCACCTGCCAAGGATGATCCATTGTTTGTTGTGTGGGATGCTGAAAACTCCATGGTTATGACGTGGCTAGTCAATTCCATGGTGGAAGACATCAGTTGTAATTACATGTGCTACTCTACTGCAAAGGAACTCTGGGACAGTGTGACTGAGATGTACTCTGATCTAGGTGAAATCACAAGTATTTGAGTAATCTCAAGTTAGGTGATATACGACAGGAAGGTAACTCAATTACACAATATTTTCACTCCTTAAAAAGGATTTGGCAAGATCTTGATCTTTTTGATTCATATGAATGGAAGTCTACAAATGATCAAAAACATTACAGGAAAATAGTGGAAGATGGTCGAATTTACAAATTTCTGGCAGGCCTCAATGTTGAATTCGATGAGGTTAGAGGTAGAATACTTGGTAAGACTATTCTCCCAACTATTAGTAAGTTTTTTTTGAAGTGTGCATGGAAGAAAGTCGTCGGAATGTTATGATTGGAAAGAAATCAGCTGAATCAGTTGAGAGTTCAGCTTTGGTGGTTGAAGCTACTGCACACAAGGTTTCTGATAAATCAAAGACTCATGAAAAACCTCGTGTCTGGTGTGACTATTATAACAAACCCCAACATACTCGTGAGACATGTTGGAAACTTCACGAAAAACCTGCGAATTGGAAGAGTACGAGGCAAGGTGAAAAGAGCAGCAATCAGTCTTCCAATATAGGACCTTCAAGTGCTAATGTTGTTGAGTCCATCTTCCAATATAGGACCTTCAAGTGCTAATGTTGTTGAGTCCATCTTCCAATATAGGACCTTCAAGTGCTAATGTTGTTGAGTCCAACTCTTTTAACAAAGAGCAAGTTGATCAACTCCTGAAGCTGCAAAAAGTCACTTCGTCATCTGGTAATCCTAGTGTTTCCTTGGCACAAACAGGTAATTATTCTCAAGCCCTATCTTGTCTACACTCCTCTCCGTGGATCATAGATTCCGGAACCTCTGACCATATGACTAGTTCTTCCAAATTATTTGGTAATCCTAGTGTTACCTTGGCACAAACAGGTAATTATTCTCAAGCCCTATCTTGTCTACACTCCTCTCCGTGGATCATAGATTCCGGAACCTCTGACCATATGACTAGTTCTTCCAAATTATTTGAATCATATTTCCCCATGTATTGCATTGAAAAAATTCGTATTGCAGATGGTAGTTTCAATTCTATTGCAGGAAAAGGAACTATTAAATTGACCCCACAGATTACTTTGCATTCTGTTCTTCATGTCCCTAAATTAGCCTGTAACTTGTTATCTGTTAGTAAAATCTCTAAGGATGCTAATTGTCGGGTTACCTTTTTTGAATCTCATTGCATTTTTCAGGATCAGGATTCGGGGGAGACGATTGGGCGTGCGAGGATGCTCGATGGCCTCTACTATTTTGATGAATCTCCACCTAGCCATAAAAAAGTTCAGGGCTTGAGTAGTGTTAGTTCTCCTTCTGCTCAAGAAACTATCATGCTTTGGCATCGTAGATTAGGGCATCCCAGTTTTTTCTATTTAAAGTATTTGTTTCCAAATTTATTCAAAGGAATTGATTGCTCTGTTTTTCATTGCGAGAGTTGTATTTTTGCAAAAAATCATAGATCAACTTATTTGCCAAAACCTTACAAGACTTCTGCACCTTTTTACTTAATCCATAGTGATGTATGGAGTCCCTCTAAGGTTTTAACTCACAGTGGAAAGCGATGGTTTGTTACATTTATTGATGATCACTCCCATTTAACTTGGATTTATTTGTTAACAAAAAAATCAGACGTGAAGGAGGTTTTTATTCGTTTTTACACCATGGTTGAAACTCAGTTTCAGACTAAAATTAGTATTCTCCACTATGATAATGGTACTAAGTATTTCCATGAACACTTAACTGATTTTTTGCAAGTTAAAGGAATTTTTCATCAATCAACGTGTCGAGATACCCCCCAACAAAACGGTATTGCAGAGTGCAAAAATCGTCATTTGCTTGATGTTGCTCGTGCTCTTATGTTCTCTATGACTGTTCCTTCTTATTTATGGGGTGAAGCTATTTTAACGGCTGCATATATCTTATAAATCGAATGCCTACAAAAGTTTTGGATTTTAAAACTCCTCTCGATTACTTCAAAACCTTTTTTTCCAATGTCCGATTGTTTTCTGATTTACCGATCAAAGTGTTTGGGTGTACTGCTTATGTTCACATACCTAGCTTCTCTCGGTCTAAATTAGATCCACGAGCTGTTAAGTGCATTTTTTTAGGATATGTCTCCCACAAAAAGGCCTATAAATGTTTTGATCCTGTGACAAAAAAATACTTTGAAACCTTAGATGTTTCTTTTTGGGAAAATCAATCTTTTTTTCAAAATTCTCTTCAGGGGGAGATAATACCTAATTTAGAAGATAATTTTTGGGATACCTCTCCTCTTCCTAACATCATTAGTCCAGATATTACCCGTTCTAGTTCTTTGCTGCCAAATATGGAAAAATCTTGCTCAGGGGGAGAAACACTACAAAAGTATCAAATTGATCAAAATACTGAACTTCAGGTTTATACTAGAAGGATGGTGAATCAAAAGAATAGGGACCAGACAGTGGACTTATCACGAAACCAATCTGATACTCTGTTGAATGATTCTGAAAGTTCAGGTAACACACCCTCTAACCCCATTCCTTCATTAATCTACGATCACTTATCTGAAATATCTGATCTTGATATTCCAATAGCTCATAGGAAAGGTACTCGAAACTGCCCTAACCCTAAATATCCTATCGCAAACTACCTGTCTTACCATAGATTGTCTGATAGCTATAGAGTTTTTACCTCTAGGATAACCAATCTGTTTGTCCCGAGGAATATACAGGAGGCCCTAGATGACTCGAATTGGAAATTAGCAGTTATGGAGGAAATGAATTCCCTTAAACAAAATCACACATGGGACATTGTAGAATTACCGAAGAATAAAAAACCAGTTGGGTGCAAATAGGTATTTACCATAAAGTGCAAAGCTGATGGGAGTGTTGAGAGATATAAAGCCAGACTGGTTGCGAAAGGCTTCACTCAAACCTATGGGATTGATTATCAAGAAACTTTTGCCCCAGTTGCCAAAATTAATTCCATTAGAGTCCTACTATCTATTGCTGTGAATGCAGATTGGCCACTTTATCAGCTCGATGTCAAGAATGCTTTTCTCAATGGGGAACTTGAAGAAGACGTATTTATGGATTTACCACCTGGCTTTGAGAAAAATCTTGGGTTTGACAAAGTATGCAGGCTAAAGAAATCTTTGTACGGTCTTAAACAATCCCCTAGAGCGTGGTTTGAAAGGTTTGGAAAAGCAGTCACGAGTCATGGATTTATTCAGAGCCAAGCAGATCATACCATTTTCTAAAACATACTGCAAATAACAAAATCGCTGTTCTAATAGTATATGTTGATGACATTATCCTCACAGGTAGTGATGAGGCAGAATTGACCGATCTGAAGAAAAAACTAGCTAATGAATTCCAAATTAAAGATCTCAGAGTCTTGAAGTATTTCTTGGGAATGAAATTTGCTAGGTCAAAAGACGGTATTCTTGTTAATCAAAGGAAGTATATTATTGACTTACTTGAAGAGACATGATTACTTGGCTGTAGAACCGCAGAAACTCCCATTGAGCCAAATTTGAAATTGCAGAGTGCAGCAGAAAAGGAAGTGAAAGATAAAGAAAGATATCAAAGACTTGTGGGAAGATTGATCTACTTGTCTCACACACGTCCGGACATCTCCTTTGCAGTCAGTATGGTAAGTCAATTTATGCATGCTCCAGGACCAACTCACATTGAGGCGGTCTATAGAATCCTAAGGTACTTGAAAGGTACCCCAGACAAAGGCGTATTGTTTAAGAAGTATGGTAACCTACAGGTTGAAGTTTACACTGATGCTGATCAAGGCGGGTAGTACGACGGATGAGGCAGATCTACCTGCAGTCATTGTTCCTTTGTTGGAGGAAACCTAGTTACATGGCGGAGTAAAAAACAAAATGTAGTGGCCAGAAGCAGTGCTGAAGCTGAGTATAGGGCCCTAGCTCATGGTATTTGTGAGGGTATATGGATAAAGAGACTATTGAAAGAATTGAAATTCTGTCCAGAACAACCCATACGTATTTATTGTGATAATAAGGCAGTAATCTCAATTGCTCACAACCCAGTTCTTCATGACAGGACAAAACACATTGAAGTTGATAAACATTTTATAAAAGAAAAGATTGATGCAGGTGTTATATGCATCCCATACATGCCTACGACAGAACAAATTGCAGATGTATTAACAAAAGGGCTTCCGAAAACACAGTTTGACAAGATGATCAGCAAGCTGGCAATGGAAGACATCTTCACACCAGCTTGAGGGGGAGTGTTGGTTTATTTATCTCCTTATGTAAATAATTATCATTTATTGCATTGCATTATATTGCTAGATTTATTTCCTTACTTGTAAATCCCTTATGTGTAAATGGGTATCTCTTTAAGAACCCTAATTCTCATCAAATCAATACAGAACATTTTATGCATTCTGTCTACAGCCAACAAATTTGAAAACACAACCAAAAAATTATTATGGGATATGCTTTAGTGAGACTTCAGGGAAACTTTCCCATAGCGAGCCTTTAGATCTCAGCCTTCTTTGTTTTTGTCAAATAAGTATTCTTCATAGTATACTTGCTCGAATAACCGAGATTTTGTCAGGCCTCCTATCGTTAAGGTGTATGAGAGAAAAGGTAAAAGAATATTCAACGGAGAAGTTAAAGTGTGTTTGGCATGTCTTTTAAAATGCTTACGACTAAAACTAAAAGTATTTCATAGAATTTTTTTTATACAAGGTAACAAAGAATTCATTGAAATTGAAATAATGAAGGAAAAGAGACTAATGCTCGGAATACAAAATACATAGAGGAGAGAATCAAATGGAAGAAAAATGATTACAAAGGATAAAAAAATCGCATCAATCCAAATTAATCTCATAACGAGAATAGCCTTCGAGAATTTGGTAATGTTCGGTTAAAATTAGTGGTAAAAAGTGATTTTTGACCGATTAAAAGTACTTTTTAAAATTTTTAATAATCATACATGGTTTTAGAAATTTTAAAAAATAGATTTAAAAAAAAAAACACAATCACGATGCCCATCAGATTCTTGGTCTTGCTATAATTGGCACGGCAGCCCAAAAGTTTTGATGAGCAAACTCAATTCAAATTAGAATTCTATAATAGATGTGTTAAAAAAGATGCCTGACCTGATGAGCTACATACTGAACATCAGCAACACTTCCACTTCGAGAAGCAATTTGGAAAGCACTTTTCAGACGACCGCACACCACACAAGCCAAAACTTTTCTGTATGTACAAGATATGTACCATAAGGATTTGAAGCAATTGTATGGCCATTCAAATTAATGCATCATGAGAAACCTAGCTTCTTCAATGGTTCAAATCATCAATCATTCTTGCAAAAATCATACGATAATTGCGGACAATGGATTCTTATCATCTCCTCCCCCAAAATCGATTAATAACATGTGTGCAGGTAATTAAACGAAGTAATAGACTTGTTTTATTAAAAATATTCTTCTGCCCTTTGTATTGGCGGTAAGTTAATGGTTACATTGTGTGGAAATAGAAGATTGCTGAGTAATTACTTTACGAGCTTAATAA
The DNA here is from genome assembly GCA_036507285.1 of Trichosanthes cucumerina. Taxonomy (NCBI): domain Eukaryota; kingdom Viridiplantae; phylum Streptophyta; class Magnoliopsida; order Cucurbitales; family Cucurbitaceae; genus Trichosanthes; species Trichosanthes cucumerina. Next base: position 101,797,669 of record CM071835.1, read on the forward strand.
AGTATTACATCCAAATATCATATGCGTACCGTCCTCTAGCCATCTAGCTTTGAATAATTGCTCATCTGAATTGTGGCGGGAATACAAATTACACAAACGTAGAGAACAACCTCTCTCAAAACCCTAATAGTTAATCTCTAGTCCCCCAAGGCCCAGACTTTAGAGACATTAAGAGTTCGGTTTTCCTTATTAAGCCCTGTCTATAGGATAGGGGTTTCTGAGTTAAGGATGTCCTATTTCTCTGGTTCTCTCTATTGTAACCATTTTGTCACTAGTGATATAATAATTATAAAGAAAAGAGAGAGAAGAAAAATCAGGTGCAAAAAGGATGTCTAGTGGGACTAGAATTACATGTATCAAAGAGTTTGAATCTTTGGTGGGTTAATAAGTTAGTGGGATAAATACACTTTTACTCCATGAGCTTTGGGTTTGATAGCATTTAGGTCTTAAGTTTTCAAACTCAACATTTTAACCTTTGAGATTTGAGTTTAGTAGCATTTTAGTCCCTCTGTCCAATTTTCCATATTGTAGCTATCAGAAGCTAATGTGGCATTTTAATTTTTTTTTTTTTTTAAAAACATATTAAGTTAAAAAATATAAATAAAAAAAATCACGTCAGCTTTCACCAGCTACAGTAATGAAAAATTGAACAGAGTACCAAAATGTCAATAAACTCAATTCTCAGAGTTAAAATGTTGAGTTTGAAACCCATGGACTTAAAAGCTACCAAATCCAAACTTTAGGGACTAAAAATGTATTTTTTCCTAAGTTAGTTTTAGGAAAGCAATCGTGCAGCCCAACAAACATAAACCCAACTTTCCAACATGCTAAAAAGACGCTTGGTTTTAGTTTTAATTCAACAGAGCCTTTAAATTTCCTTTTTGATTCTCTATCGTTCTTAGGTGTAAAAACGTCTCCCCTTTTAACAATTATAGGATGAACTCTCTTCTTTCCAATGGGAGGAGTTTTTTTGTAACTTGCTTTGGATGGAATCTATCCCTTTTGTAATTTCATGCTATCAATAAAATTATTTCTTAAAAAAAAAGACTCATAAAGTGGTCAAGACAGTTATTACACAAGGACACAAATCAAATTGAAGTACAAAACTATTACCTGTGACTGCTTGTCAACATATCTATGAGACGGTCTGGCCGCTCCTTGTGTTTGTTAGCATATACGTTTATCGCAGCTCCCAACACCTATCATTCCAAAAAAAGGTATGGTTAAAACATGCATGCGTACACCATACCCAAAAAGATAGAGAGATGCAACATCATATAGATTCTCCTATGTGTTATATAGTAGAACAAAAGTACAATTGCCTTACCTGGTCCCAATCACCATCCTCAATGGTGCCTTTGATATTTCTGAAGAACTCTGTCAACTGACCACCTTTCTTCCTCTCAGCAAGCGACGCAGCAACACCAGCATATATATCAACAGCTGGAGGTGACAAGAAGATGGTGTTAAAACATCAATGAAACATTACAGTGACAATCTCATGAATTAAAAAAGAAAGGTAGCCCAGCATACAAAATGCAGTTGCTACCTGGAAGACCAAATTGATATATAATCTGGAAGGCCAAGTCAAAGTTTTTCTCGACAAGGGTCTCAGCGATCTTACATCTTCTCCTGCAAAGCAACGCAATTTCTTCACTTGCTTCTTGTGAGCTATATGACTCCACAAAATATTTAAAAGCATATTGTCATTTATCTTCTTAGAAAAGAGTAAAATAACTTGAATTTAGAAGAGAAATAGATATGTTGTATTTCTTCTTTCTTAATCAAGATACAAGGTCTTCTTATATAGAAGAGAGACCATTTACTAATAAGGAAATATCTATCAATAAGGAAAAAGAATATTACAGGTATAAATAATAAAGATACAAATAATACACATTATTATCAAATATTATAAAAAATACATAGAAAATCTAACACTCCCCCTCAAGCTGGTTTGTAGATATCTTCCATAGCCAGCTTGTTGATAAGTTTATTGAATTGTCCTTTTGAAAGTCCTTTTGTTAGCATATCAGCCGTTTGTTCCGTCGTTGGAAGATACGATATGCATATCTCACCTGCATCAATCTTCTCCTTTATAAAATGCTTGTCAACTTCTATATGCTTTGTTCTGTCATGTAGAACTGGATTACGAGATATGGGAATGGCAGCTTTGTTATCACAATATACTCTTATAGGTGTCTTTTGAGACAATTTCAGCTCGTCGAGTATCCTGTCAATCCATATACCTTCACAAATTCCATGTGCTAGGGCTCTAAATTCTGCTTCAGCACTACTTCTGGCTACTACATTTTGTTTTTTACTGCACCATGTAACTAAATTTCCTCCAACAAATGAACAGTAACCTGATGTAGATCTTCTATCGATATGACTTCCAGCCCAATCGGCATCAGTATACACTTCAACTTGAAGATGGTCATGTTTTTGAAACAATATACCTTTACCTGGAGTTCCTTTCAAATATCTCAAGATTCTATACACAACTTCGAAATGAGTAGGTCCAGGTGAGTGCATAAATTGACTTACCATACTTACTGCAAATGCTATATCTGGACGTGTGTGAGATAAATAGATCAGTCTACCCACAAGTCTTTGATATCTGTCTTTTTCCTTTACCTCTTCAGCTTTTGCAGCTTCTAACTTTACATTTGGCTCGGTAGGAGTTTCTGCCGTTCGACAACCAAGTAAACCTGTCTCTTGAAGTAAATCAATAACATATTTCCTTTGATTAACAAAGATACCTTTCTTGGATCTTGCGAATTCCATCCCTAAAAAATACTTTAGGGCTCCCAAGTCTTTGATCTGAAACTCCCTTGCAAGTTTTTCCTTAAGATTAGTCAAGCCTTCTTCATCATTACCTGTGAGAATAATATCATCAACATAAACAATTAAAATAGCAATTTTACTATTTTCAGCGTGTTTGTAGAAAATGGTATGGTCTACTTGACTTTGAAGGTATCCATAACTAGTGATTGCCTTTCCAAAACGTTCAAACCATGCTCTTGGAGACTGTTTGAGACCATGTAGAGATTTTTTCAGTCTACAAACTTTATTATTTCCAAGTTCTATTTCAAAACCTGGTGGTGGACTCATGAATACCTCCTCCTATAAATCACCATTGAGAAAGGCATTCTTAACATCTAGTTGATGAAGTGACCAATCTAAATTAGCTGCAAGAGACAAAAGAATTCTGATAGAGTTGATTTTTGCAACTGGAGCAAAAGTCTCTTGATAATCAATTCCATAGGTTTGAGTGAAACCTTTTGCTACTAATCTAGCCTTGTATCTCTCAACAGAACCATCAGCATTACACTTTACAGTAAACACCCATTTGCATCCCAATGTCTTCTTATCTTTTTGTAAATCTGTTATTTCCCAAGTACCACTTTATTTCAGAGCATTCATTTCTTCCATGACTGCTAATTTCCAATTTGGATCATCTAGGGCTTCTTGTATGTTCTTTGGAACAAATAAGTTTTCTATCCTAGAGGTAAAGATTTTATGACTATTTGACAATTTCTCATAAGAGATATAGTTTGCAATGGGATATTTAGTACAAGTTCGAGTACCTTTCCTAATAGCAATAGGAACATCAAGATCAGAAATGATGGGTAAGGTATTTTGAACATTTGACAAATTAGGGATAGGAGTGGGATTACTGGACCTTTCATTAGTGACAATAGGAGATGAATTTTCAGCATCATTTTCCAGAATTTCAAATTGGATTTGTGTCGGGTCAACTCTTTGGTCTTGGTTCTTTTGATTGACCGCCCTTCTAGTATAAAACTTTAACTCAGGAATTTGACGTGTAGAGTCATTTTGTGGTATTTCTCCCCCTGAATGAGAAGTTTCTATATTTGACATCGAAGGGCATAAGTCACGATGGATGACACAAGGAAGGGATTCAGATGTTTCCCAAAAATTATCTTCTAACTCAGATTTCTCCCCCTGAAGAGAATTTTGGATAAAATATGGTTGTTTTTCTAAAAAAGAAACATCCATACTCACATAAAACTTTTTTTTTCTGAGGATCAAAACATTTATACCCCTTTTGGTTTGAAGCATAGCCCAAAAAAATGCATTTAAGGCAATCAAGGGGGTTCTAAAAGTCAAGTTTGGTATGTGAACGTATGCAATGCAACCAAATATTTTTATGGGTAAATCAAAATGTATACGATTAGTTGGAAAAAACGTTTTAAGGCAATCAAGGGGGGTTCTAAAAGTCAAGACTTTACTAGGCATCCTATTTATCAAATAGGTAGCCGTAAGTACAGCTTCCCCCCATAAATACTTAGGGACATGCATAGAAAACATTATGGCACGTGCAACTTCAAGTAAATGTCTATTTTTCCGTTCAGCAATTCCATTTTGTTGAGGAGTATCTCGACACGTAGATTGATGTAAAATGCCTTTATCCTTTAAAAAATCATTCAGGTATTCATTGAAATTTTCAGTCCCATTGTCAGAGTGTAAAATACTGATTTTAGTTTGAAATTGAGTTTCAATCATATTATAAAAGTGTATGAAAAGATCTTTCACCTCAGATTTTTTTTTGCATTAAATAGACCCAAGATAGACGTGTGTGGTCATCAATGAAAGTGACAAACCATTTCTTACCACTAAGAGTCGTAATCTTAGAAGGACCCCAAACATCGCTATGTATTACGTAAAACGGTTTAGAGGCTTTGTAAGATTTTGGTAAATATGTGAATCGATGGTTTTTTGCGAAGATACAACTTTCACAATGAAAAGAAGAGCAATCAACATTTTTGAATAAATTTGGAAATAAATGTTTCAGATAGAAGAAATTGGGGTGTCCTAACCTACGATGCCAAAGTAAGACTTGCTCATGAATAGAGAGAGAACTAATACTACTAAGACCCTGAGTTACTTTATTACTAAAAGGACCTTCATCAAAGTAGTAGAGACCATCAAGCATCCTTGCACACCCAATTTTTTCTTCCCGAGTCTTGATGCTGAAAAATACAATGAGATTCAAAGAAAGTGACATGACAGATTAGAATTTCTACAAAGTTTACTAAAGATAAGAGGTTACATGCTAGTTTAGGAACATGGAGGACAGACTGTAGGAAAAGGCTATCATTCAATTTAATGGTTCCTTTTCTTGCAATAGAAGAGAAACTACCATCTGCAATTCTAATTTTTTCATTTTTATAGGAAAGAGAATAAGAATCAAACAATTGAGAAGAACTAGTCATGTGATCAAATGCTCCAGAATCAATAATCCATGGAGATGAATTACTACAAGAAAAGGCTTGAGGACAGTTACCTATTTGTGCCAAAGAAACACAAAGATTACCAGATGATAAATTGGTTTGCAGCAGTTTCAAAGATTGATCAACTTGCTCTTTTCCAAATGGCCTTGAGGTAATGGTTGTATTATCGAACAACCCATACTCACTTGTGCTATAAACCAATACCAAACCAATTTTCACTGTTGTACTGCCCAAATAAATGCCAAAAATAAACCGGACCAAACTGAGCTGAAGAAAAAACGAACTGGATCGGGGATCAAGGAATAGCAAGCTTGTTCTCTTCTACCTCTGATACCTTAAACAAGGTGAAGCTTCAGGGTCTAAATGTCACCGATATGTCGCTTGCTGTCATCGGACATAACGGAAGACACCCGCACGGTACAAACAAACGAAAAAAGAAGAAAAACGCAAGTGGTCTTCGTTTTTCGGTGGGTCTTCACTACGTGGGTCTCCGGTAGAGGCAGAAAACACCGCGCGCCGTGGCCTTGTGCTCGGGAGGTCGTTTCGTGGCATTGAAACACACGGGTTGCGCCGTGGGTCTCGGTTTTCGAGCTAAATAGCAGTGGGTCTCGTTCTTCGCGCAGTTGTTCGCGACGGAAGGGGAAACACCGTAACCTTGATACTCCGACCGGAAGTAAGGTGCCTCGTTTGAAGACGATGGCTAGAGTTCCGACGGTTTAGCGGCTAGGGTTACTATAGCGGTGGCAGCTAGGGTTTTTTTTTTCTTTTTTTCTGCTCTGCTACCAACTTGAATTTAGAAGAAAAATAGATATGTTGTATTTCTTCTTTCTTAATCAAGATACAAGGTTTTCTTATATAGAAGAGAGACCATCTACTAATAAGGAAATATCTATCAATAAGGAAAAAGAATATTACAGGTATAAATAATAAAGATACAAATAATACACATTATTATCAAATATTATCAAAGATACACTGAAAATCCAACAGATAGTAAAGAGCACAAGGTGACAAGGGTCTCGGCATGGGACTCTTATATCTTAATCACCCTAAATTTATGATCCACTCTTTGTAATAAGATTTTTGTTAGGAGAAACAGTGACAACTCATTTCATTGAATAAATTTTACATTTTTTTTAAAAGAAAAAGGAACCGCTCTCAGTTTGAAAATAATATATTTCTGATGTACATAATCAAGAGTCAAATGGCAGGCCTTGTTCATGACTAATCATGGAAAAGTAGACCAGCACATCATATGTACCAAAAGCTTAGGAGCGTTCAGAAAGCCATTAACAGGTACTCACATAAGGTACTTTTAATCAAAATTTGACCCTTATTCATCTTGTAATTTTATATACTTCAGGATATTGTTAATTTGTACAATTTAAAAAGAAAATTTAGGACATCATCTTCACTAATAAATCAAGTGGTTACTGGCTTACTGCATTTAACTATGATGAAAATAAAATCATTGTTGATGAAGGTAAAAAAACCTGAATGTTTCTGGATCATTTGGATTTCCAAAGAGTGAATGTTTCCATTGCGGTCCATCTGAATCATTGAATGACTTCACAACTTCCACCTAAGAATATCAAAAATCCACAAGAAGCTTTTAAGAATTGCCTGTACAAATTACACCTCCACCAAAGCACAGAAAAACAAGCTATATTGCTGCTAAAAAAAAGTCCACGTGATTTTAACTTTTAACTTGTATTGGATTGAACAGATCTCTATTTGTATTTACTTTTATAGGAGATGAGCAATTTCTCCTTTAATAACAACCAAAGAATCCAATAATTTTTCTCATGAAGTAATAGTGAGCGAGAAGTATAGAGTTGAGTTTTTCAATGAATAAACTTTTGTGTTAACCACTGACCAGAAAAAGTACACATGCTCTTTGGAAAGTTATTCGTTCATAACACCCTAATGCTACACTTTAAATTATGTTTTAGCATTATATGATTGAAGAAAATCAATAACATCCACTCTAGATGACATTACTTGGATTGAAATCCTGGCAGAAAACCTGACAAGTCCTTCTTCAGAAAGCTTCTCAGAGGCACTTTTCCCTCTACCTCCCTTTGCCACAGGCTTGGAAGAATCTCCACCTTTATATCGTGCTGATAGTGCCTCATCAAAATGCATCTGTATTTAAAATGAAAATTGAATAATATAGCCAACATTAGTTTTGCTTTCTTATGCGTGGTTTAGTTTCAGAAGAATTATATCAAAATTCAAGCCACCAAATTCTCACCACCACCAAAATAGCACAAATATTTTTCATTTTCTATACCATAATGGCTACCAATTTCAATACAGTAATCTTTAATTCTTCTTGAGATTTCCACACTTGGAATGCTCACATTCCAAATAAGCTTCATCATTCTAACCATCAATTGAAATATTTACAGGTTAATTTTTCTTTTAAACAAGAGACAAATTTTTCATTATAGGAAATGAAAAGAGATTAATGCTCAAAAGATACCAAGTCCACAAGGGAGTGAAAAGAAAAACAAAAACAAAATTACAAGAAGTAATAAACGCATCTCAATGTAAAAACATTTAAGAGTCAGTTTTACATATCGAATGAGCACATCATGAATGGGTTTTTTTTTTTTTTTTTGTAAAGGAAAATTTCATTGATGAATGTAATAAGGAGATAAGACTCTTAGCACCTAATGGTGAATTACATGAATACTCTCCCATTGGAAATTAAGTATGATAAGCTATAATGATAGAAAGGCTATAAATGTCAAGTGAAAGTTATAGAAAAAACATTTTCAATAAAACGATCAAAAGGAGAAGAATCCTTGAAGTTTCAATTATTTCTCTCCAGCCAAAGATTCCACAAAAAAGCACGAATAAAAGCAAGCCATAAGACCTTTCTTTATTCCTGTGAAAGGGTGATCCACCAAGACCACAGAGAGAAAATAAAAAATGTTGTTTGTAAGAGGTAAGGACCACCTAAAAGCTTCCAATATGTGACACCAAAAACTATAAGCATAGTTGCAGTGAACAAATAGATGCCCAACAGTTTTTGCATGCCTTCTACACATTAAGCAACACTAGAGAAATAGTCCTATAAGGCATTCGCCTTTGTAAGCGATCATTTGTGTTGACTGCTCCCAAACTAAGCTCCCCAAATCTTTTTTGGATAGTCATCCTTCCAAAACACAGAATAAATGTTTTTCAAGCAAGGATCAACAAAACCCACCATGCTCTCTGTGAGGGATCGAACAAAAAAAGACCATGATGGTTCAGGAGGCCAATACCAAGAATATGATGAGTGATGAAGTTTGATCGAAGTCAAAATATGAGAAAGGTGAGCCTATTCAGTGATTTTCTGATCATTCAAATTGCGTCAGGGGTGTAAATCCCAAGCAAAATTAGAACCATTCCAAACACCAAACACCATACAAGACTGATTCGTAGACAACCTGTAATGACGAGGAAAAGCATAAGCAATTGGTCCACAACTCAACCAAGAATTAGTCCAGAAGGATGTAGTAGATCCATTTCCAAGTCAATGATGTGCTCTAGAAGTAATTACCTCCTGAATATTACTAATAGATTTCTAAGGTGATATATGAGAAGTCAATCTGATAGGTTGAGGCCAACCAACACTATGCATGGAGTCATAATATTTATCAGCAATAAGTTGTCTCCATAAAGAATCTGTTTCATGTGCATAACGCCAGATCAATTTGGCCAATACTATGGTGCTACGATTTTTACCTATGCCCAAACCACCCATTAGATTAGGAAGTTGTGTCGTTTCCAAATTTACATTATGTATGCCTCCATCACCTCGAGATCCTTCCCAGAAAAGATCTCTAGTGATCTTCTCTAAAATCAACCACTTTGGAAGGAATTTTAAATAGACACATAGTAAATTGGCAAGCTAGAGAGAGCAACCTGGATTAAAGTATGTCTACCACCCTTCGAAATAAAAGCATATTTCCAAGGGTGTAATCTCTGCTTTTTATCCGCTCAATAACAGGCTGTCAAAAAGATAAAAATATTGGGTTCCCTCCCAAAGGCAAACCAAGATAAGTATTAGGCTAGTTGCCTTGTTTGCAACCAAAAAAAGCCAACATCCAGTCCATTTTAGAAGAATCAATGTGAATCCCCATAAGTTCACTCTTGTTCAAGTTAACCCTCAAAAGATGAATCAGAGCATCCCGATCAGAAATAGAGAAAAGAAGTGTGTCATCAGCAAATTGCAAGTGATTTATGGATAGGGAGTGTGAACCAATAAGATGAAAAGATATGACCCAAACTTTCGCTCTGTGCTAAAAGGCAACTCAAGCAATCAGATGCTAGGATAAAGAGAAAAGGGATCACCTTGTCTAATACCACAAGATGGTAAAATTTTCCCTCGAGATCTACCATTGAAATGCCAATATTTCAAGACTAAGATTTCACTCATCCTAAAAGTCACTCAACCTTCAACTGCCCGTCAAGTCATTAAAGATCATATCCTAGCTTCTATTCAACTAATCTACCCATTAAGAAATTGCAATGCTATTGCCATGTAGTAGGCACATTGAACCTGTCTATCAATATACATTACAGACGAGGGAACCTAATTTCTCTTCCAAATTAGTAGAAAGTTAGAAGAGGAATTAAAACACTTAAACAGAGAGAAAAGTTGCTAATTTCTCTTCCAAATTTCTAAACAGTTGACAGAAATTTTGATTCTTTTACTCTTCCTTTTAACAATTCACTTGGCACCATGCAGTATAAGTTTATTATATCTAACATGTTTCGTACCCCTAAAACATATATTTCACCTAAATAAAATAAGTACAATATATATAAAGCATATGTTAACCTAGCCAAGTTTAATCCGCCCTTGCTGCTGCATTAAGTGATTTTAATTCAAGTTACCAATGCCTAAACCTCCAGCCTCCACCGGTTTCAAAACAACCTCCCACCTAACAAGATGAGATCCACCATCCTCCTTAAATTCCTTCCCATAAAAAAAAAAAAAATCCCCCATTAGATTCTCTAAAATTTTATGCACTGAGATTGGAATTCAAAACATGGAGAGGAAGTAAATAGGTATCCCATCCAACACAAACTGAATCAAAGTGAGATTTCCAACTAGGGCTATGCTTGCCATGATCTTTGAAATTAACTTAAAAACATAACTATATAATTTAAAAAAAGAAAATCAAATAAGACATTTTCCCCCCATTTTGGTTTCTGGCAATGATTTCAAAGGTGCTAAATATAAAATGACCGGAACACAATCAAGAGGCCCAAACGACCCAACACCAAAGAGGAAAAATATCCACCATTAGATATACCTTTGCATGTTCCAAATGCTTGACTGCTTCCTCTGGTGAATAAGAATTCATAAACAACTGGATACAGCAAAGCCCAGCAGCAACATGGTCCTGTTTTAATACCTGTAACAGAAGAACCAATAAGAAATTTGAAGACAAGCAGGAAAGAAACAACAAGATGCTTGAAGACAAGCTCACTAAAGTACTGTATGGCTTTGAGTGATTCCTTGTGTGTACACTAGGTGTTACAACAACTGTAAGTTTAGAAGGTCCCTGTTTTTTAGGGTTGCATAAGCCAATTCAGGTAGGTTGAATTAAGTGTATCAAAGTTTCCATCATGCCTTAAATTCCATATCATGCACTTTTCCTTACAACAGTCTATCATCATGACTCATGGCTCTCATTTTTGGCTGTAGTCTCTCAACATCTCCCCTTTCTTTCTCTCCTTCCATTTCTCTAATCTTACTCGGTGATTTCACTAATAGATTTACTTCTTTTTTTTTTTACAACGAAACAAGGATTTCATTAAAATAATGAAAAGAGACTGTTGGTTTAGCTATTTCCTTCTTTAGCTAAATAATATCTTTATTGTATCTTTATATCTTTATTGTAGATTTGCTAGAATTTTATTTTCCTTAGTTGTAAATTCCATATCTGTAAATGGGTGGTCTCTTAAGAACCCTTTTCTCTTCTCAAAATAATATACCATTATTGAATCAATTATTTTGCTCATGGTATCAGAGCAACCCTAGTTTTTCAGAAAAAAAAACCCTAACCCTAACTTGCTGCCGCCGCCGTTGCTGCCCTAACCGCCGCCACGCCACTTAGTCATCGCAGACAGAACCGCCGCCCGCCGCACTTCCGTTCGCGAGTCGACGCCGATCACGTCGTGCAGATTCACGCCGGCCACTTCCGCGAAGTCGCAGCCACTTACGCAGCCCAGTCCACGCCGACCACCCGGCCGATCGCGATTTCACCCAGTCTCGACGCCGTTTCACGCCGACGCCCCGCGATGCGAACCGCTTCCACCGCGCGCGCAATTTCTTCGATTCAAGTCGACGTCGTCTGAACCGTCGGCCGTCTGTACCGTCGGTCAATCTCCGATAGTCCGCCGGCCAGTCATCCTCGGTCAACTCTTCGAGAATCCCTAATTGGGTCACTTGAAACTTTCTTGTTCTGTCTTGAATTTTTTTTTGGATTGCTGGTCGCTACTAAAATGTCAGAAAACAAGTCTTCAATTGTTAAAGCTGCAGATAATCGCACCCATTCCAACAGTCCTACTGTCCAAATTACAACCATTCGGCTTAATGGAGACAACTTTCTTCGTTGGTCTCAAAGTGTTCGAATGTATATTCGTGGACAAGGGAAGATTGGATATCTTATTGGAGACAAAACTGCACCCGCCAAAGGATGATCCTTTGTTTGCTGTGTGGGATGCTGAAAACTCCATGGTGATGACGTGGCTAGTCAATTCAATGGTAGAAGACATTAGTTCTAACTATATGTGCTATGCTACTGCACAGGAACCTATGGGATAGTGTGACGGAGATGTATTCAGATATGGGTAATCAGTCACAAGTATTTGAGCTGAATCTCAAGTTAGGCGACATACGACAAGGAGGTAACTCAATTACGCAATATTTTCATTCCCTAAAGAGGATCCGCAAGATCTCGATCCATTTGATTCATATGAATGGAAGTTTCTGAGATGATCGTAAACACTACAGAAACTCGTAGAAGATGGTCGATTTATAAATTTCTCGCAGCCTCAATGTTGAATTTGATGAGGTTAGAGGCGTAATACTTGGTAAGACCACCTTGCCAACTATCAAGTATTTTTCCAAGTGCGTAGGGAAGAAAGTCGTCGGAATGTGATGATTGGAAAGAAGCCTATCGATTCCGTTGAAAGTTCAAAGCGTTAGTGGTCAAGCTACAACATACAAGGCCTCCGATCAATCAAACAAGAACCTTGAAAAACCTCGTGTCTGGTGTGACCACTGTAATAAACCCCGACATACTCGGGATACTTGTTGGAAACTGCACGGAAAACCTGCTAATTGGAAGAGTTCTAAGCAAAGTGAGAAAAGTAGCAATCAACAATCTTCCAGTGCTAATGTTGTTGACTCCAACCCATTTAGCAAAGAGCAAGTTGATCAACTTCAAGTCGCTAAAGACTACTTCATCTTCCAGTAATCCTAGTGTTTCTTTGGCACAAAACAGTAATTCTCCTAAAGCCCTTTCTTGTTTTAACTCCTCTCCGTGGATTATAGATTCCGGAGCCTCTGATCACATGACTGGTTCCTCAAAACTATTTGACTCATACTCTCCTATGTATTGCAATGAAAAAATTCGAATTGCAGATGGTAGTTTTAATTCTATTGCCAGTAAAGGAATTATTCGTTTAACCTCACATATTACTCTACACATTCATCCTTCATGTCCCAAAATTAGCTTGTAATTTGTTGTCTGTTAGTAAAATCTCAAAGGATGCTAATTGTCGTGTTACCTTTTTGACTCTTATTGTACCTTTCGTGATCGTGGATTCGGGGGAGATGATTGGGCGTGCTAAGATGCTCGATGGTCTCTACTATTTTGATGAGTCTCCAACTAGTCATAAAAAGTTCAGGCTTATGTGGTGTTAGTTCTCCTCTCTGCTCAAGAAACTATCATGCTTTGGCATCGTAGACTAGGACATCCCAGTTTTTTCTACTTAAAGTATTTGTTCCCAAAATTATTTAAAGGAATTGATTGCTCTGTTTTTCAGTGTGAAAGTTGTATCTTTGCAAAGCATCATAGATCTTCTTACTTGCCCAAACCTTACAAGACTTCTGCACCTTTTTACTTAATTCATAGTGATGTGTGGGGTCCCTCTAAAGTTTTAACACATAGTGGGAAACGATGGTTTGTTACTTTTATTGATGATCACACTCGTTTAACTTGGATTTATTTGTTAACAAAAAAATCAGAGGTGAAAGATACTTTTATTCGGTTTTATAACATGATTGAAACTCAATTTCATACTAAAATTAGTATTTTGCACTCTGATAATGGCACTGAGTATTTTAATGAACAGTTATATGATTTTTTTGCAAGCTAAAGGAATTTTTCATCAATCTACGTGTAGAGATACACCCCAACAAAATGGCATTGCTGAACGGAAAAATCGTCATTTACTTGATGTTGCTCGTGCCCTTATGTTTTCGATGAATGTCCTTATTTATGGGGAGAATCTATTCTCACTGCTGCCTATCTTATAAATCGAATGCCTACAAAAAATTTGGATTTTAAAACACCTCTGGACCACTTCAAAACCTTTTTTCCCAATGTCCGTTTGTTTTCTGATCTACACATTAAGGTGTTTGGATGTACTGCCTATGTTCATGTACCTAGTTTCTCACGGTCTAAATTAGATCCTCGAGCGGTGAAATGCATTTTTTTAGGGTATGTCTCCCACAAAAAGGCCTACAAATGTTTTGATCCCTTGAACCAAAAGTACTTCGAAAGTTTGGATGTGTCTTTTTGGGAAAATCAACCTTTCTTTACCAAAACTTCTCTTCAGGGGAGATAACTACCAGTAGAAGATAATTTTTGGGAGACTTCCCCCCTTCCTAGCATTACTAGCTTTGAGAATTCCAGTTCAGGTTCTCCAATGCCAAGTATGGAAAATTTGTGTTCTGTGGGGAGAAACACTACCAATTGATAAAAATATCAGATTTGAGTTTATACTAGAAGGTCAACAAGTCAAAAGAATCGGGACTGCATGTTGAATTTATCACAAGACCAATCTAATACTCGATGAATGATCCCGAAGATTCGTGTAACATACCTCCTAATCCCATTTCTTCATCGAATCGTTCACCGAAATATCCGATCTTGACATTCCAATAGCCCATAGGAAAGGTACTTAAATTGCCCTAAATATCCTATTGCAAACTATCTCTCTCACCATAGATCTGTCAGGATAGCCATAGAGCCTTTACCTCTAGGATAACAAATCTATTTGTTCCAAGGAATATACTGGAGGCCCTAGATGACTCAAGTGGAAATTAGCAGATTATGGAGAGATGAATGCTTCTTGCAGAACTGCACATGGGATGTTGTAGAATTACCAAAGAATAAGAAAACAAAGAGGGTGCAAATGGGTGTTTACTATAAAGTGCAAGGCCGATGGAAGTGTTGAAAGGTACAAAGCCGGACTTGTTGCTAAAGGCTTCACTCGGACCTATGGAATTGATTATCAAGAAACATTTGCTCAGTTGCTAAAATTAACTCCATTAGAGTTCATTATCCGTTCTTTGTAAATGCAGATTGACCACTTTATCAACTTGATGTCAAGAATGCTTTTCTCAATGGAGAACTTGAAGAAGAGGTATTCATGAGTTTACCACCTGGTTTTGAGGAAAATCTGGGATTAACAAAGTATGCAAGTTAAAAAGGCTTTATACTGACCTTAAATAAATCTCCTAGAGCGTGGTTTGAACGATTTGGAAAAACTGTCACAAGCTATGGATTTCTTCAAAGCCAAGTCGATCATACTATTTTTACAAACATATCTTTGGGAAAGACAAAGTTGTTGTACTAATAGTATATGTTGATGACATTATCCTTACAGGGAATGATGAGGCAGTAATTGATTGATCTGAAGAAAAGACTAGCTAATGAATTCCAAATCAAAGACTTGGGAACACTAAAATACTTCCTAGGAATGGAATTTGCTAGGTCAGAACAGGGCATCCTTGTTAATCAAAGGAAGTATATCATTGACTTACTTGAAGAAACTGGATTACTTGGTTGTAGAACTGCTGAGACACCCATTGAACCAAACTTAAAGTTACAAACTGCAACAGAGAAAGAGGTAAAAGACAGAGAAAAATATCAGAGACTTGTGGGAAGACTAATTTACTTGTCTCACACACGCCCTGACATCTCTTTTGCTGTTAATATGGTAAGTCAGTTTATGCATGCTCCCGGATCTACTCATTTTGAAGCTGTCTATAGAATCCTAAGGTACTTGAAAGGTACACCAGGAAAATGTATACTGTTTAAGAAGCATGACCATCTACATGTTGAAGTTTACACTGATGCGGACTGGGCTGGTAGTACCATAGATAGTAAGATCTACTGTTATCAGACGCGTTTGTTGGAGGAAATCTAGTCACCTGGCGAAGTAAAAAACAAAATGTAGTGGCCAGAAGCAGTGCTGAAGCAA
Organism: Trichosanthes cucumerina; assembly: GCA_036507285.1. Classification (NCBI taxonomy): domain Eukaryota; kingdom Viridiplantae; phylum Streptophyta; class Magnoliopsida; order Cucurbitales; family Cucurbitaceae; genus Trichosanthes; species Trichosanthes cucumerina. The sequence goes on from CM071835.1 coordinate 101,813,427, forward strand.
AATTTAGAGCCTTAGCACATGGTATTTGTGAGGGCATGTGGATAAGGAGACTCTTGGAAGAAGTGAAATTCTTCACAAAGGCACCCATACGTATTTACTGTGACAATAAAGCTGCAATTTCAATTGCCCACAATCCAGTCCTTCATGATAGGACAAAACACATTGAGGTTGATAAACACTTTATAAAGGAGAAAATTGATACAGGTGTGATATGCATTCCTTACCTGCCTACAACTGAGCAAATCGTTGATGTATTCACAAAAGGACTCCCAAAATCACAGTTTGACAAGATGATAAGCAAGCTGGCAATGGAAGATATCTTCAAACCAGCTTGAGGGGGAGTGTTGGTTTAGCTATTTCCTTCTTTAGCTAAATAATATCTTTATTGTATCTTTATATCTTTATTGTAGATTTGCTAGAATTTTATTTTCCTTAGTTGTAAATTTCATATCTGTAAATGGGTGGTCTCTTAAGAACCCTTTTCTCTTCTCAAAATAATATACCATTATTGAATCAATTATTTTGCTCAGAGACTATTTGTCAAAATACAAAATCCAAAAGGGAGAGAACAAGAGAAAAAAGAACAACAAAGCCAGATAAAAGAAAAATCACAAAGAAACACATTAACACAACCAAAACAACCCCCGAGGGAAAAGGAAAGACCACACCAAGAACTAAAAAACAGCTTAAAAACAGCAAAAGCATCCAATAAAACTCGAAAGACACAAACTCCTCAATCTTCAACGAACTTCAGAAGGAAGAATCCAAGACAAGGAAATTGACTCTCAGATGCCAAAAGCCAGCCACCTTGGAAAACGAACCAAAACCATGATAGGATCTTAAAACCCAAGTACCAACTGATCAACTAATGCTAACAAGCTAACACAAAACCAATCGCTAGAACAAAGTCCAAAAAATATCACTCCACCTCCAAACAGACTTGAACAACTTTCCCATGGAATCCAAGAAAGAGATTTCAATGAACAGAGGAGGATCCTCCACCAACCACCACTTCTTTAAATTGTAGACCAAATGCTTTGATTAAAGAACTAAAACGACTCAATTCCGGATAAGAGGCATCAGCTAAACCATCAAACACCTTGAAGAAAAGCCCTCTCCTGGAGAAGCAAAAATATTATCCAGATTAAAACAAGGAGAACCCGCCAAAGAAACATCTTGCATGGAATTCCTACAAGAACCCAAATCAGGACTACTTAAGCTGACTTCCGAACCGAAATAAAAACCTTTCTCTTGCACAGGAGAGAAGCTATCCAAAGAATCTAAAGCACCACTCGAAGGCTGAAAAGTAGCCTTAAAGAAGTGAACCCTTTTTGGAGCTAACTGACAATCAACAATAAGAGCGAAATTTCCTTTCAAAGGAACCTCATCAACCTACTTGGAAACCAAAGACGGAACCTTCGGGGGAAGAGAAAAAGGCAAAGCTTCTTCAAAAGAATCAGGGGACAACTACACAAAAAAGCTTTCTTTCTTTGCATGCAACTCCTTACCACCCTTTCTCGAGTAATATTTAGCACATAACTTATCATTTACCTCCTTAACCGAGGAATGAATCGGGGATGAAAATAAATCGGCAACCTCCTTCTCGCCATTATTAGAATCCAAAACTGAATGCATCTAAAATTAAGGGAGAGCCTTATTTCTAGTTTTGTTGTTTTTAAATATGACTACTCATTTTCCTCTTTTAAGCGGGTGGCAAATTAAAAAACACATTTCAAAATTTATATTGACGAAAATTTTGGGAGTAACAGGTTTATGGTTAGCCAGTATGAAAGCATAAGTCATTCTCCATGTCTGGTGATGAACTTTTATTACATTCTGAACCCTTCTGTTTATGTTTAGGGACGATCTAATTCATGAACTAAAAGTTCAAACAAATAGTGACAGGTACAGAGAAATTTATTGTTTCTAGTAAGTAATATGTAAACAAAAGGATGAAAGGATAATTTTCAACCTTACTAGAGACTGCTCAAAATGATAAAAAGAAGATTATTCATCGTTCCCCCTTTATTAACAGTCTTTTATCCTTAATCCCTCTACAATTCTTTTCTTTCCCCTTCAAAGTCTTGTTTTCAAACACAAATCTGGAAGAAAAAGACTTGATAAAATTAAGAGCCTACCAAACATTTTTACAAAGAACAGTCATGTAAGTAGCAATGTAAAAGGCTTAAAGATCCATTGGTCATGACAATACAGAAGGAAGTCGTCATTTTACAGACATGGAAACTTTTTAAGTGATTCAAGGAACCATAGTAGCGCAGTTGGGATATATTATGCCAAGATTTCATTTTCATTCTTCTGGATAAAAAAACAATTTCATTGATGAATGAAATGAAAGAGAAAAACTCCGAGCACAAGATAGTGCCAATAAGAGCATAGTTCAACCGACATAAAGTATGGGCTTATGACCAAGAGGTCATAGGTTCGAATCTTCCCCCCTGAAATTTTGTTGAACTAAAAAAAACAGATCAAGATAGTATCTTCATTGTTCTTTTTGTTCCACAGCCAGTACCAACTAGACAGTTCGGCAAGGTAAGCAGATTATTAAATTTCAAACTATTGTTATGCTTCATTGCATGCCATTAGGTAACAACTTTTATTCAAAAGATAGGGAGGCACCTAGTAAATGAACTGAAATATCTTGGCAACGCCACATTGAACAATTGCTCAAAATTAAATAGTCTGAATAGTGGGTCATCCTTTCATGGATGCTAAAGCTCTAATCTGGAAGCACATCATTCGAGCTTTCTTTGGCTTCTTTGGAAGGAATAAACAATAGGATTTTTTGGACAGAGTTATTCCTACAAGAGCACTTTGGCATCATCATTTATTATGCTATTTCTTGATGTAAATTATCTATTTTGTTTGCTTCATCTAGTTATGCCTCCCATTTAACCTACTGGGAGAGCCTTTTGTAATCACCTTGGATACTCTATCCCTTTTGTAAATTTCATATATCAATGAAATTATTTTTTATGAAAAAAAAGAAAAAAGAATGGGGAAGGGTACCTGAAACATGTATAAATAATTAAAATGCTTGTGTGTTTCACAGAAGTTGCAAATACGAGCAAGTGCTGTTCCAATATACTGGTTCACTGCATCCTGTGGTTTAGCAGATGATAATTTTGTTGAAATCACCTCCTCAAGGATAGACATCGCACCATAACCAATACAAAGGTCACACAAATCATCAATGGTCCCATAATCGGTTGCTAATGGATCAGATCTTTGGGGTGAAGATGATGAGGTGACAGTTCCCACACTTGAGGGTTGAGGAGGCTCAAGAGGAAAAAAAAGGATGCAAGCGTCTCTGTAATGTCCATGTTTAAACATAAAGCCAAGCAACATTTGACGTGCGTACTGCAAAGATCAAAAGTACCTATCAATGACCCCTTCTCGTTTGAAATAAAACTAACCCAAAACAATATACCACAGACATTCTTTATAGACATTCTTTAGGCCTTGCTTGATAACCATTTGGTTTTTAGAAACCTATAAATACTACTTCCACCTACAAATTTTTTTGTTTTGTTATCAACTTTTTACATATGTTTTTTTTTTTAAAAAAAGCCAAGTTTTGAAAACTAAAAAAAATAGTTTTCAAAAACTTGTTTATGTTTTTGGAATTTGGCTACGAATTCAAATATTTTCCTAAGAAAGATGAAACTCATTGTAGAGAAAGGATGAAAAAACAAGCACAATTTTCAAAAATCAAATAGTTATCAAACAGGACTTTAATCATGGTACATGAAGAAATGAAACTCGGTTCTTTTATCTCTTAAAAATGGCAGAAGAAACAGGTTGCAAGATTGGAGAAAGGAGAAACATGCACATACAAAAGAATGGAATACTAATCAATAAACACATAAGGCCATTCACCGCCAAGATTGGGTGTTTTCTGTTCCCCATATGGTGCATGCTACTGTGGAAACGAATGTCCTAATGTGATATCTTTCCTTCTTCAGATCATGATATTATAAAAAAAGTAGCAATTAAAAAAAAATCAGGGGAAGAATCATTGCACAACTCCGCAGTCCTATGTCAAGCATTACAGACAAGCTAAAGCAGAAATGCAAAAAGATTTGGCTTACTTCTTGCATGTAACTAATACATTCAGTAAACCGAATGCTGTCCAAATTACTACGAGGTCCATCGTCATACTCAAAACCATAAGGTGAATTATTGTTTGCAGACTCCAGAAACCATCGGGATCTCTCAGACCGAGGAAAAGTTGATGGCATATGTAGAACATTGAGATAAGAATCTGCAGAAAGCGAATCATCTAATATTGTTGGTGCACTTTTAGCCAAATGCTCGTACCTGCAATTTAACTTCTATCATTTATTTCGATAACACATTTCAAATACATATGCTCAAGAAAAAACCTTAAATATATGTACTACATCAAAGCAACTTAGTTATATAAACAATACAGGTTCAATTGAAACAATATATAGAATTAACAAAAAAAATCTTCATGTTAGCAGTAGAGAAGGTGGGAACAAAGTGAAAGTGAAGATAGTAAAAATGGATGTACCAACTATTGACTGGTTAATTGAAGAAAACAGAGTAATAGCTCCAATGTTAACCGAAAGACTTACAGATTCTACTTTTCATTGATCAAAGAAAGCTTTCAAAAGAAATCAATTTCATCAGATTGCACAGCAGTACATCTTAAATCTTATATTGTATTTAATAAATATTCTGCTGAAAGTCGTAATGATATCTCATCAACTAGCCTGCCATTTTTTGCATTCAAGAAAACAGAATTCAGCTTCAAGAATGACTTGTCAAAGACGGCTGCCAAACTTGCATGAGCCAAATACATGAGATGCAGTGAAAAATACTAGGGGTTGTTTGGAAACTATTTCCAAAACAGTTGTATTTCTCATATTTCCTTTTATTGAGTTCTCACCAAAAAAAAAAGAAAAAAAAAAGAAACTCTAGTCACTCTTTCCAAACTTACAATTTTTTTGGTAGTGAATTCAGTGTGCAGTTTGCACAATAATATTGACTTTTATTAGTCATTCAACAACAAATTTCAAAAATCAAAACATAAAAAATATATAAAATCTACTTTGATATTTAAGAGAACATGTACTTTCATGAGTTTCTATTTAATTGAACTTAAAATTCTAGCAAAAGGGCGATGGAGGAAGAAAAAGAAGAAAAAGAAAATTGTAAGTCAAATATTATCTTACATAGATCGAACAGAAGAAACCTCCACAGGTGGACCTCCTTCAATAGTATTGATAATATCTTGTACAAAAGTCATGGAATCACCCTTGTACAACTGAAAAGCTTGCCTGAGAAGCATTGATGACAATACAGAATAAGGTTACTTGAAAACTTGCTCCAATAAAAAATACTTGAAAACTTGCTGTGAACCAGATGAAAGAAAGAGGTATTAAATAACTCAAAAAAAAACTCTTTAGATTACTTCATATAACAGTAGATCATTTTTAAGATAAAAGTAAATACTTGAATTTTACACGTGCTTGCACATAGTGCTCCATTCGTATCAAAGCGTGGCCCCATGCATTCCAAACAGGGAAAACATCAATCTGAGTGAAATAAAAACAGAAATTCATATTTCACATCACTGCAAAAGGCGAGGGTGGTGACAATAACAAATCCATGTTACCTTGCACTTTTTGCATGTATATACAGCCATGCTATATCTCTCATCCAGGATCAACCTATCACGGAGACGAGCAGATGACTCCACATCAGCAATATCATCAAGAGATGCAGCAATTCCTGACCCCAAGAGACTTTGAAGTAATTGAGCACGGACTAGCCAAGTGTCAGCCTGAGAATGAGCATCAGAAAGCTCATCTGTTGACTGACTACCCACACTAGAGCTGCCAGCATCTGAAGACGTGTCATCAAGATCCCTACTTTTTTCAGAATTACTTGATAAGTCAGTACCACCAACAAGCTTTCTCAACAAGGATTTAGCATAGAGTAGCCCCTGAACACCGAGAGATGATATTTTTAATCAATCGCAAACCCATTAAGTTATAATGTGATGTTTATGCAAGAAAAGATCCAAGAATTGCAATTATTTTGGAGTTTTCTACCAAAAGCAAAAAATATGTTCAGAGAACCACAGCATCACTAGATGATGGCAAGAAATGACAAAAAAAATACACCTGTACAATTGTCTCTGTAGCATGATATGCACGACCAATTATTTCCATTGATGCATTCTCAGGTAACCGCTGAGAGCTCAACACATTCTTCATCTGGTTGATACATAAGTCCATAGCTCTTTTGGCAGATGTCAACTCATCAGAACAGAGAGAAAGCAACGCCTACAAATAAAAGAGTCAAAAGATTCTGAGATGTGCAGCAGCATGCATGCAGAAAATTTTCAACTTCTGACACCAAAATTTCCATACATAAATAAAAACAACACTGAAAATATCCAAGAAAATAGGCCAATAACCCTCAACCATGGATGAATTCACTGAAGAATGTAAATATCAACTTTCTAATAACTATTTAAGAAAAAAGTTTGTCATTGGTCCATTTTTAGTATAAGCATATGCTTAGGCTTCTGCAGTTTGTTGGCTAATTTGGCAAGAAATAAAAAGGCATTTTTGCAAATAAAGGTAAAGATGCTGAAACTGCTTGGGTTCACGAATCAAATATTCTACCTGTAGTCCATCTAAGAATTCCAAATCTTTAGATCTATATTTTTTTTTAATGCACATTTTTTCGAAACAGGGGCCATGCGAAAGCAGACCCCCACTACCACAAATTATGACGTAGCCTCTGCCATTTTGGACAGACCTTAGGCGGGCACCCCCTCCAAAGTGCAATGGAGGTCACCAACCTAGGCCATGGGCCTTTCTGATCGCCCAAAGACCCCGTCCAGGTAAGTTCAATCTATTATTGTTTTCAGGATGCATTATGCTCCAAAAATCTTGTAATTACCTTTTATTCTTTGGAAAAAATACACTCTTGGTCCCTCAATTTATAGGTGGGTTTCTATTAAGTCCTTGAGTTTCAAAATCGAACAATCAAGTCTCTTAATTTAAGAAAATAGTTCAATTGAGTCATTCCACGTTAACCACCGTTAATTATTTAACGAATTGCTGATGTGGCAATTTTTAATATTAAAATAATAAATTTTTAAAATAAAAATAATGATTATTATCATTAAAATAAAAATAATTATTAAAAAAAACATCCTCTTTCATTTTCTCTTTCTCTATCCTCTTTCTCCTTCTCCTTCTCTCTCCCTCATCCGATTCTTCTTCCTCTCTCTCTTCTCTCTCCTTTTCCTTCTCCTTCATTCCCTCTCTTTCTTGAAACCTTCTCATCTTCAACCTCTAGAAATTCCACAAACTCCATTTCAGAGCAAGAATAATTTTTTTTTTCTTTTTCTCCTTTCCTTTGCATTTCTCTCTCCAAACAGTCATCGACTCCATATACGTCCACTTCAAATCTCCCCTCCGCCGGACTGACCTTCACCTCTCCTTTCTTTTTTATTTTCTTCTTCTTCTTTTCAAATTTGGGGTTGAAACCCAGATATAAATCCACCCTTTTTCTCCCATTTTTTAAAAGTTTCTATTCTTATTCTTTTCAAATATGGGTTTGAAACCCAGATCTGAAACCACATTGGTCTTGGAACAACGTCGGAGTATCTGGTCGTGAACCCCACATCTCTCCTTGATTTCAACTCTTCCTATTCCTTTTCATCTTCGCTTGCTCTCAACTCTCTCCAAATATGTTTGTGATTTAAAGAGGGCTTGTGGAGATGGGTTCGATTTGCTTGGATGGAAAGGCACACACAGGAGAGAGAACGAAGAGGAATGGACGGAAGGGCACACAGAGGAGAGAGGAAGAGGAAGGGAGAAGGTGTTGGAGAGAGAAAGAAAATGTTTTTATTTTTATTTTTATTATAATGATAATTATTATTTTTATTTAGAATTGATTATTTTAATACTAAAAATTGCCACATCAACATGCCGTTAAATAATTAACGGTGGTTAACGTCGAAGGACTCAATTGAACTATTTTCTTAAATTAAGGGACTTGATTGTTCGATTTTGAAACTCGAAGACTCAATAGAAACCCACCTGCAAACTGAGGGACCAAAAATGTATTTTTCCCTTATTCTTTTTATAGGAAACATAAAGACCTTTATTCATGGCCTATTTATTTCAATAAAATATATGTTTCCCGTGCACAACATAAATGAAAGGTGCTCCTTAACCACTCTCCCAATACAATCAAACCTCGTAAAAACCAGCTTCAGGTTCTATGTATGGAAAACAACTATGTCATCAACTGAATGATATTTGAATAGTAGCTTTTATCTTCTATAATGAATATTTTCCTAATCAAGCTCACTGTCATACCTTAAAAAGAGTAAAGTCAGGGGCACTCTCATATCTATGAGATCCACGAATAGTTTCATCCTTTTCTGCATCGCCTGTTAGCATCCACTCCTCAGAAATTGAAACAGAAGGAAGTCTTTCTTGACCATCAATGGGATATGATGATACCCGATCCTCTTGAATTCCAGTCATTGCCTCCCAAGCAACTCTTTCAGATGGTGCGAGTCCAGAACTCTTTCTTTTTCGGTAAAGCTCTTTTGGAGCAGTCTTCTCCCCAGTGTTTCGAGGAGCCCAAGAAAATGCTCTACGAGCCTCTTTCTGAAAATTGCTTAGGCTTGTAGTGAAGGATGACCTTGCAGACATTCCTGATTTTGGTTTCGGTTTTGGTCTCATTCCTGAGATGGATACACGATGTTCTCTAGGTGGAGAGTTGATATTGACAACAATAGCTTTAGTGGCATACGTAATGATGACATTGTTGTCTCTCAAGGAAGGAAATTCTTTTATAATCTGCACGTGGATAGATCATCAGACTTTATCTCAAAGAAACCTAAAAGAGGATATCTTTGAATGCTTAAATTGGGACGACATCAACTCAGCATTCCACCAGAAGCATACAATTGCAAGGATGTAGCAAAGCATCAAGAGTTCTAAAAGTCAAGAGTTGTAATACCAAAGAAGCAGATTGCAGTTGCTTCCTCATCAGCAAAACCTCCAATATCAAATGAGGATGCTCATGTAACGAAGAACATCTTTGCTGCCATGGTAGTGGCAAAGCAGCCAACACACGAAGACCTAAGGCCCAGGAGTTAAGACGAGATACCTCAGCTTCGGACAGATTTCCTTCTCTACGCTTCAGGAAAAAGTGAACCTTTGGAGAAAATGGAAAGGAAGATTATATTCAAAGGAAAAAAATAGAAAATAAACGAGGATAAATAGGTCCAGCCAATCTTTAAATGTTAGACCAGTATTACCAGAAGCTGCTTGGAGCGAAGATTGGGTAATAATTGCATTGCACCCATAGCCACAGGCAATGCATCATCTGAGTCACGTAGTGAAGAAAGAAAGCGTGAAGCTTCTGCTGGACCTCCACCATTGAGCGGGTCAGCAGTCAGAAGCTTCACAAGTTGCCTTCCCTGTAGTTCTCGGCGTAAATCTATAGATAGTCCAGCACTTTCAGCAACCTCTAAAGCCGCAAAAACAGCTCCTTTTCCGGCTAATCTAAGAGCCAAGCCCTCAGGATCCTCCTTACACTCTACTTCAACCTGATATCCAAGAGAACAGCATACGGTGAATGAAAACATTATTACTATATACCAAATCCTAGCAGAAAAATGATTTTAATCTTTTCACACTCAATTTTTATATTTCTTAAAACAGATATTTGTGACCTCTTGCCAGCTGGTAAAGTGATCGTCAGCACTTAATATATGGCCATACTTCTGCAAAGCTTGTCTGTTTTGCATGACCTGCATGTTCCATTTGATTGATCCAAAGAGCAGAAAGGAATCAGTTTTGGCTATCAGGCAACAAAGACAACAAAGGCCAAGACAGACTAAAATTTCAAAGTCGCACCTGATTTCTAAGTGGATCAGATTGAGCCAGGTGGCAGCTGCACATAGTAAGAACATTCAAAGCAGCATCCAGCTCCCACCTATGCATATACCTGGAACGGAAATTGAGAGTAAAAAATAAATCGGTTCTAATTCCTAATCATTTTGAGCGTGTATAAAAGGAGCATGCAGCACTAATATATATATATTGAGCATATTTCTTTAAATTAATAACTTGAAAGTCATGTCAAATCGGTGATTAAAGGTTCAAGATCTCATGGGGCAATGATATCAAAAAGAATCAAGAATGATGATATGAAACAACTCTCGTATTAACTTAACTTGAGTAAATGTAACAAGCATGTAAGCTAAAGCATAAGAAATCAATAATCCCAAACACCTCTGTAATTCAGCTAGAGTTTATGACAATAATGGAGAAAATTTTCTATAACTTCACATACTTGAGGGCAAGTCTAGCCGCTAATTGTTTATCCTTCAGCCGTAGACAATACTGCCAGCTATTACTCCAGACACTGGGGTTTCCATGATCTTGAGATTGTCTAAAAATTGAATCTCTCTCTTCCTCACGTTCAATCAGTAGTTTAAGCAACCGATCAGAGGCTCCATTACGTAGAAAACGATCAGAAATAGCAAGAGCATCCATTAACTGGCCATCATCAATTAATCTGTTATAAAGAAAAAAAAATACACCGCCACTTTGTTAGAAATTAATGAATTGTAAAGTTGAACATTGAAACTCTTAGAAGTAAATTTCCGAACAAAATGACAAATCAAATGTGGATCGTGTCATGTGTATTTTCTTTTTCTTTTTTTAAGAATATTCCTTCACATGTGGGTGAGAAAATTTGAACCTACAACCTCTCAGAGGAAGTACAGATTCCTTATCTGTTGAGCTACGCCTATGTTGGTATCATGTGTGTGTTTTATGAGCATAGATATTAACTTTCTATCTTTTTATTTTCTTTTATTTCTGGTGGGATATGCAACTAGCTTGATATTGATGAAATGATAATGCATCTGCAGAAGAACTGAGGAACATAAAAGAAACATGGAGAACACCTTCTAAATGGGTCCTATTACAGCAACATGAGGACGAACACGTTCTAAATGGTGCTACTATGGAAACCTGAGGAAGATCTCTAATAGCCAAACTGCCCCTCCAGTCTGTTTTACTTATCATAGGAAGGGTACACATCATCCTATGTATTTTATGGAGAGAGCAGACCTCTCTAAGGTTTATATGTATATTATTATATTTTCCCTGCGTTAAGTAAAGGAAAATCGCTACTGATCCTATTAAACACCTCATAAATGTGCTATTATAGCAATCTTATGTGTCATTTGGAAAGAAGGGAATAAAGAAAATCTTTAAAACAGCTTGAAAGACAAAATAGCCCCTCTTATCCCTCCCCCTTTTCTTGCTCTCTTCATCTATGCCCATCTTATATAGCCTATGGCTGTTTACTACTACTACATTTTCAAGCATGAATAGTTATTATTGAACATGTGCGATTGAGCAGAATTAGTTTATGTTGGAATTTGATTGGACTCCAATTGTAAATGTGTATCAAAGGAGAGGCAAAAGAGTCAATTCCCAATCTAAAAGTTAGTTAGGAAGTGGGAATGTGGGAGTGAGCACAGTGTACGGTGTGAGGGGGGACCAGAGAGAGAGTTTGTCGATAGAAGGGAGGGGTGTTATATTTCCTTTTTGGTTCTGGTGTGTTTTTCTATGTTCATTTTGGTGTAATTTGCACTTGGAAAATTAGGGTAGAAGGAAAGTTACCGGCCCTCTCGAATTGGCTGGGGTTTTCTGGTGTTTTTAGCAAGGTTTGGCCGGAAAATTAATAAAAAAGGGGAAGGTTTCTATCAGAATTTTGATGAAACTCCATAGCAAAAACATGTTAAAGAATAAAATAGACATTATTTGGTGCAAAGAATATCAAACAAAAAAGGCTGCTTTGCGAAACTAATGAGCTTAGCATATAATGAGTTTTTTTTAAGATCAAGAAACAATTTCATTGATAGATGAAATAGGGGAGAAAACTCCAATCACCAAGGGTGAATTACAAGAAGGACTTCCAATTAGAAACTAAAAATGACAAACTATAAAGAGAAAAAGGATAATCAGATTTACACCACAAGAACGCATTAAGGAGAACTAAATCCCAAAAGCGATCAAAAGTAGAAGAGACTTCCCTAAAAAGCCGACCATTAAGTTCAATCCATATGGCCCAAAAGAAAGCACGAATGAAGGCCAACCAGAGGACTTTCTTCCTACCATGGAAAGGATGCCCCACTAAAACTGAAGATAAGAATCCAAAAGCATCATTTGGAAAAGGATAACACCAACCAAAAGCTTCAAGAATAGAATTCCAGAATCGCGAAGCAAAGGGGCAGTGCATAAAGAGATGACCAGCATATTCTGAACTAGAGCCACACATACTACACCAAGATGGAGATAAAGACATATAAGGCATTCGTCGTTGTAATTTGTTTGCAGTATTAATTGCTTCCAAACTAAGCTCCCAGAGGAAGATTTTTATCTTCTTTGGATAGCGATCGCTCCAAATCACAGTATACAAGTCCTTCACCTTGGGATCAAAACCACCTACTATATGAGACATAAAAGATTTCACCGTAAAGGAGCCCGATGGATCAAGAGGCCAAGACCAAGTATCAGAAATATTCCTGAGTCTAATTGGAGATAAAAGATGAGAAAGAGAAGTCCATTCCTCAGTCTCCAAATCATTTAAATTCCGACGAAGCTGCAAATCCCAAGCAACATTAGCATCATTCCAAAGATCAACCACCAAACTATCCAAGTTAGTTGCAAGACGAAATAATCTAGGGAAAGCCAAAGCAATAGGTCCACAACTTAGCCACGAGTCTTTCCAAAACAAAGTAGTACAACCATCACCAATAATACGAAAAGACTGACTAGAAACCTGAGTCGATAAAAGTGCAATGTGTCACCAAGGTGACTTATAAGAATGCGAACGAATAGCTTGTGGCCAACCCTGTACTCCCAAGGTTCCATACTATTTAGCAACTATAAGTTTCTGCCACAAAGCATTCCTTTCCCGGACAAACCGCCAAATCCACTTAGATAGAAGAGCAGAATTCCGATGCTGAAAATTACCAATACCAAGGCCCCCCATTAGCTTTGGAAGTTGTGTTGTTTTCCAATTCACATTGTGAATACCACCATCTCCCCTAAAACCTTCCCAAAGAAAATCACGTATAATCTTATCCATGATTTTTGAGACTTTAGATGGGATTTTGAAAAGAGATAAATAATAGGTCGGCATGCTAGCAAGAGTAGCCTGAATGAGCGTATGTCTATAAAAGCATACTTCCAATTGTGAAGTTTTTGTTGCATTTTTTCAACTACAGGATTCCAGAAGGAGCTCAGCTTTGAATTACCTCCTAAAGGAAGGCCCAAATAGGTAGCTGGCCAACACCCCTTCTTGCATCCAAAATTAGAAAGGAACCAATCCATTTCAGAATCATCAACATGAATCCCTAACAGTTCACTCTTGGATAGATTGATCTTTAAACCAGAAGCCAATTCAAAAATTTTAACCACTTCAAAGAGACGAGTCAAGGCAGGTCTATTAGAAGTAGAAAAAAGAAGAGTATCATCAGCAAATTGCAAGTGATTCAAAAAGAAAGATGAATTACCAATCGGATGAGTCCTAATAATTCCCAGCATAGCACTATGAGACATAAGACGACCCAGGCAGTCAGATACCAGAATAAAGAGAAAAGGGGATAAAGGATCACCCTGACGAATGCCACGAGACGGAATGATCTTACCCCGAGGCCTGCCGTTTATAATAATTGAGTAATTCGCACTAGAGACATCCCTTTATCCTAATCTCCGGCTCCTCTCCCCTCCTTCCAGGCATGGCCTCCATTGGTCATTCCAATCCCTGGAATCATTCGACCCGTTCTGTTCTAATAGATCGCAAAGTTTTTTCAATCGCTTTTGATGAGCTTTATAGAGGAAGCCATGCTAAGATTTCAGAAAAAGGTAGGCTTTCAACACATTCCATCTCCCTGTCATGGAGATCCTTGGCTTGGTTCTCCTCCTCCTTTGATATCCTTTGCAAAGAGCCTTCTACATATAAGTTCTTTAAGAAACTTCAGGGAGAAGAAGACACCCTTTGGCTGGAGAAACATAACAACAAGCATGGTTTCTTTGTAGAATTCTCTCAACTCAAGCATTCTGGTGATAGAAAGAAATAATTCATTCCTTCTGAGGAAAACAAATAGGGCTGGCATTCTTTTTGTCACTCATTTCGAAATATCCTGGTGAAATCCATCGCAAAAAAGTTTCAACTACCAAGACTTTTAAAGAGGTTGTCCAACCAGTTGTTCATCCTACTGACCCGATTCCACCACCTTTTTCACCTTCTCTTTTGGAGGACTTTGATGGATTAGTTGTGGTTCAACGTCGGTTGCAATCTGATAAGTGGTCAAGCATTCTCTCATCCATCCAGGACTCCATCTCCATCAACTGATGTACAACCAATCCTTTTCAGGATAATAAAGCCCTCCTACTGGTTTATGATAAACAACAAGCTTCAAGACTTTGTACTTTAACTGATTGGTCAGTAATTGGCTCCCACACTCTGAGGTTTTATAGCCTAACAACTTCTTCTTGTTTACAGGATCAAAAAATTGCCTCATATGGAGGATGGATTGAGATCTCAAATCTACCTCCAACACTTTGGTCAGATCAGATTTTCTTTTTCATAGGTGATCAATGTGGGGGTTTCCTTCAATCTTCGAGAACAAACAACAAAGGGTTGCTGCTTTTCGGTTGCAAAAATTAAAGTGAAGCAGAATGAAACAGGTTTCATCCCAGCCTTCATCGATATTCCAGAGGACTTGGCCGGCGTTCGACTTTCCGTTCGAATTCGAGGTCTCTCTGTCGGATTTTCTTTGGACGACAACTATATTAGGAAAGCGCCGATTAAGGGATTTTCCTTATCGAGAAAAGAGGATTGGAAGGAAAATAATGATTTGATTAAAGGCAAAAGCAAATCCCCGATTTTTGTGGAATCAGACATTATTGCTGATTCAAATTTGCTATTTTCGGGGAAGATCTCAGTTCTACCAAATACAGGGGTATTGACTTCGAATAAGGAAGGTAATATTCTCCTTGATTCGAGTGAAAATTTAAAGGATTTGGAAAATATCCCTATTATTTCGGTCAGCCCGTCTTTGACTCTCTCACCTGCCCTCTCTCAACCGACATTGAATGCGGTTTCTTTTGAAGAAGGATCCGGCTCTTTCCAACTTGGTTCCTTAAATTTTACGACAGGTAAAAATCCAACTTTACCCTTCCCTGGCTCTGACACCGAGGCGTATTTATCCAGCCCAAACTCCGTAAAATCAGCTAAGCACTCCGAATTTCTTCCAGAACCTATCGATATGGCAATTTTTGGAGATGAACCAACCATTGACCTTCAATTACCTATCGAAATCCTACCACCCCTTTCGATTGACCTTTCACCCCTACCTTTGGTTACCATTCCCGAATCCATTCCTAGCCACTTGATTACATCTGATCCTTTAATTCCACCTCCACTGATTTCAGATCTCCCAAATTCCTCAAATACGCCTCACGACCTACCATCGACCCCCTTTGGGCTTCGGGATATAGCTAATTACCTCACTGACCATGGGTTATGTATTATGCCAATTCCATCTTTGCCCCTGCCTACCAAGCAGCCGAAGAACTACTCAATGAAAAGAAAGAAAAATAAATTACAAAGGGAATTGCAAAACCTGAAATCCACGGTTCACTATGATAAATCCGCAACTTTGGCTATCATGGAGGGTTCTTTGGTTGATCCATGAAGTTCTTAACATGGAATGTTCAAGGGTTGGGTTCTTAGAAAAAGCAATCTTTAATCAAGAAGACTATTCAATTACAAAATCTGGGCTTTGTACTGTTGCAAGAAACGAAATTAGCTGCCATTGATTCACTTTTGATTAAATCGATTTGGAGCTCTTCTCATATTGGATGGACTGCTCTTGATGCTCTTAACTCGGCTGGGGGTATCCTCATTCTGTGGAGTGAACCAGATTTTACTGTACATGAGGTTATTAGGGGTGTTTTCTCTATCTCTATTCATGTTTCTCTAGCTGACGGTTTCTCATTTTGGCTGACAACAGTTTATGGTCCCTCGGCTTCAGGTTATCATGAGGATTTCTGGCAAGAGCTTGATGACTTGGCAGGCTTGGGAGGAGATCGTAGGATTATAGGTGGTGATTTTAATGTAACTCGTTGGACTTGGGAAAAATCACATGACCACTCTATCGCCAAGAGTATGTGTGCTTTTAATCAATGGATTTCAAATTATGAGTTGTTAGATATTCCTTTACAAAATGGCAGATTTACTTGGTCCTCCAATGGTCAAACGCAATACAAATCACTCTTAGATCGGTTTTTAATCACCAATGGTTGCCTTAGCAAATTGGGTAATGCAAGTTTGAAGCGTTTGGACAGAATCACTTCAGACCATTTTCCGTTGATCTTATCTTTTGGTAATTTGGAGTGGGGGCCTTGTCCCTTTCGTTTTGAAAATGCTTGGCTTCGGAATTCTTCTATTCGGCAGGTTGTTGAGGTTTGGTGGCAGCAAAATAGGTTGGAAGGTTGGCTAGGTCACGGTTTTATGAAGAAATTGAAAGGCCTCAAATTTGTTCTTAAGCAGTGGAGTAAATCTATTCATCCTTAGATTTCTCATTTATCCTCACTTATGGCTCAGTTACGTTTGCTAGACAACATTGAAGATGGTATTCCACTTACGAGTTTGCAGTTGGAAACTCGTCATTCTCTTCGTGAGCAAATTGAGGAACTGACAGTGCAAGACCATATTTCCTGGCGACAAAGGTGTAAATTGAAGTGGCTCAATGAGGGGGACGAGAACACAAAATTTTTTCATCGAATATTGGCAACTCGTAAACATAAAAATTCAATAACAGAGATTCTCTCTCGGGATGGCCATAGTTTGATGACAGCCTCTGATATTGAGTCCGAATTTATTGGTTTCTATACCACTTTATTTAAAAAAGATGGTAACTAGAGGTTCCTTCCCACTAATGTGAATTGGAGTCCACTTACTAATGATCCCACAAGTCTTGAGGGGTTTTTCACTGAGAAGAGGTCTTCAAAGCTGTCTCTTCTGTGGGTTCTAGTAAGTCACCTGGACCTGATGGTTTTACTGCAGAATTCTTTAAATTTTTTTGGGATACAATTAAATCTAATGTTATGGCAATGTTACATGATTTCTTCTCATCCGAAATTATTAATGCCTCTCTAAATGAGACTTACATCTGCTTAATCCCAAAGAAACTAGCCCCTAAATCAGTCTCTGAATTTCGGCCTATCAGCCTAATTTCTTGTGCCTACAAGATTATTGCTCGAGTCCTTTCTAACAGACTGAAGTCGGTTTTACAGTATACTATTTCAGAAAATCAATTAGCTTATGTGGCTGACCGACAAATTGTTGATGCCTCCCTAATGGCTAATGAATTAATTGATGATTGGTCTAGTTCTCGACGTAAAGGAGTGGTTTTGAAGCTCAATCTAGAGAAAGCTTTTGATGCTTAGCATATAATGGGTGAAATGAGAATCAATTGATCCGTGCAGAAACAGGGAATGGAAGATGGATGCCTTATTTGCATAGGACATTCTTCTATTCAAATCATTATAGACAGATGAGATTGGATGTAGAGTCCTCAAAAGGGTCCTCCTTTGTCTGACCATGTGAAGCAGGTAAATGTTTATATTCACTGCAGATAAATGTAGAGGCTTCAACCTGAAGACATTTGCAATGGAACACCAAAAAGCTACCAATTTTTCCAAGCATTTTAAGTTCTCCAAACAACGGGCTAACAAGTTCTAGGCTACAGATTACTCCACGACCAATATGTTAAGCACCCTTTCCACCTCCAAAAGAGCGTAACAAAGTCACAAACCAGACAACATTACCTTCAGAGAAACTATTAGTGCACTGTCAATTCCTAAACAACCACCACTTGCAATTGATTTAGAAGCTGGCCCTGGAGACTTAAACAAAATTTCTATGTTAACAATCAGAGAAACTATTAGTGCACTGTTACTAATTGGCTGAAATTTCTATTATGATTTCAATTCTAGACTACTTAGACTAATCATATAATCAAAATCAGAATCTCCCATCTTTACCGAAGTTGTGTGTTCAACCTTTGAATCTTCAAAAATATTATTTTGAAATGTTGCTTTTAAAAAAACAGTGTCCATAACATTCATCCACGGTAGAAATGTTGTTAACCAAACGAAGGTTATCAGACTCCTTGTTCTTTGAGGTCACACCCGGAGGAAGGAATTCGGAAATGGATTCCTCTAAAAGATCAACTTTAAACAACGAATCTGAACGACCTTTATCAATAATTACTTCACTAATATTCTTCCTTGTATAATACTTAGCACAAAAGTGATCTTTGACTTCCTTAACGGATTCTAGAATTGGAGATAGTATCAAATCATTCACTTCCTTATTGATTGCTTCAATATTAGGGATAACACTTTCATTAGCCTGTTTCTTCTCCAATGAGGGTAGAACCTCTAGACTTTCAAGAACAATTAAATCTGAATGCAATACATGTTCCCCCAAATTCGAATGGACAGAATTAAAACCTTCAGATGAAACCTCACACAAAGAGGAAGACAGAAAATTCTCATCCAACGAATATCACCAAAGAAATCCAAGAAAGAATCACGATTTTCCAATTGAGCAACATTCAAAGAATTAATATCAAGACCATTTAAGACAGGAGGCCCATGAGGCACTACCGAACTCTCTGGTGCAATAAATTGAGTACTTACCAAATCAGATCCTTCATTAACTTGAGTAGACCCACCATCATCTATTCTATTATCATTCCATACTTGAGCAACACGTGTTAGATCAATTGGGTTGAAAAAAATTCTTTTGGCATTAGGGAATTAAATACCACATCAGGTGGATCCACCAATTCAATGTCCCCAAATTTTAATGAAAATTTATCAAAAGACTTAACCTGGACATCAATGGAGGAAGGAATGAAACCACAAAGATTCTTCTTGACCTTTATTCGGCAGCAACTAAATCAATTATGTTCAACGTATCAGAGGCTATTTTTTCCAAACCTCCCAATCGATTCCCAATAGCTTTGAAAACAACCTTCCAGAATTTGACAGGTAAGTTCCTGATTGATAACCATCCACCATAGCTTCCAATAAACTCAAGCAAACAATGTCGTTCGTGAGACCAACGTTTAATCTTCAAATATAAATACTCCACCAGTTGCCATTCCCTTACTCTTGATAAAACTGCATCGTTAAATCCTCCTTCAACTAAAAGAGTTGCCTTGTCAGATATGAAAGGATTGATTTGGATTTTAATTCAAAAATGAACTTCCAATACAGCCTTGATTTCAGACCATTGAATGTGTGCAAAGAGTCGAGTAATAACCAACACAACCCAAAGAGTCAGCCTTGATTTTAGACCATCTAACCCAAAACGCTTGCTTATTCAGATAGCCTGACTTATGAGGTAGGGCCATGAATGAAGAAGACATACCCCCTCTAACAACTCCACATAACTTAACAGTAAGGTCACCATAAAATTCACTACCTACTTCAACATTTGCTTGAAAGTTTAACTCAAGTTCTCTCAAAAAATCGGGCATCATGACTCCAAAGACTATCCAACCTTTCTTGTTAAAGCTTAAAGAAACCTTAATTCTTTTCCAACCTCTAGAGGGAGGCCAAACGTCATAATTTGCCACCCAAGTGGACTCCGACCAAACCTTGAAAAGACCAATCGTTCCAATCTCATCTCTGAACTTCTTTTCTCTGAAAAAACACATCTATTTTCCTTCTTAACTCCATAAAAGCCTCAATGAATCACCTTAGATGTGCTAACGACAAAGGGATTTTCAAGTCATCGGATTCATCCTCGGTACAAATGGAGTCACCTTTCTCCCCAAATACTGAAATAAGTATTATTAATACAACAACTATGAGGTTCCATAGATGAATACTGACCGCATGTGACTGAGCAGATGAAGAACTCTCGATGAAAACAATCGTGGTTGAAGAAGCAACAAACAAAAACCATTGTTAGAGAACTTGTCGGAATCGTTGTGGGAGACCCTGTTGTTGAAGCCCCTAAACAGACGTGACGATTGATATTCGAATACGTCAAAGAGAAGCAGATAGATTGAAATTGTCACTGGAGGAGGCTTGGTCGAAAACGTTATCGGAAGAGGTTGGAAGATGAGAAGCCCAAAGGCTCTAATAGGCGAATCTTGATGAAGATATTGAACGCAAAGAAAATAGAAAAAACCCACGAGATGGATGAAGAAAGGACTCAAACGACCGCAAGGTGAATGAACAAAGGGATAGTCAGCCAGCAGAAAGAAATCAACAATAAACTTCATTTCAAATAATTAAAAGAGTGAAAGTGATGTAATTCACTTCCCTATTTAAGGATTGTTGTTTCTTTAGAAATCTTGTGCCCCTTTAAGCATAGTTTCCAGATTTTCAAGGTTAGTTCAAGATTAGTTGGGGTAGTTTTAAGTTTTACAGCCTAATTATATTTACTGTTTAATGCTTGTAAGCTAGTATAAAAGCTAGTCATTCCTTGCCATTTGAAGTTAATGAATATATCTTGAGTTTTCTTATTTGGTTTACACTAGAGAGAGAAAGAGAGAGAGAGAAAGAAAAGAGAAATTGAAGGATAGGCCTACCATGGCACATATGTATATAATATATTTAAATGATTCACTTTTAGAATATCTGGCAAAAATTCCTCCATTTCTGATGAAATTAACTGGGCTTCAAGTGGTTGTAGCCACTAAGGTTATTATTTTCTACAGTAGGACGCTACCTCATATTTTTTTTTTAACTTAAAAACCAAAACATTGTTTGCGCATTGTTCTTTTGCCACACATTTTTAGGAGTCTATTTTGGAGGCTTTTGGATTAGCATTGCCGCTGCCAATTAATATATTTGACCTTCTTTCATCTATTTTGGTCGGCCATCCTTTCAAATCAGTGAAGAAGGTGCTTTGGCTTTCTCTGATTTGGGCTTTTCTTTGGAATCTTTGGTTGGAAAGGAATGATCGCTACTTCAGGAAAGTTTTTAATCCTTTTTTCAGCATTTTATGGATAATGTACTTTCGATTACTTACATGTGATGTAAAGATGTCTATCCCTTTCGCATTTTCACTTTATCTTTCTTTATAGCTAACTGGAGATCTTTCTTGTAATCCACGTTTGGTGCTCGGAGTTTTTTCTCCATTTCATTTATCAATGAAATTGTTTCTATTATCAAAAAAAAAAAACTTAGAAACCAAAACATAAAAGGTTTCAATTCCATTACTTTCCCATCAACATTTTTCTCCTGTAACATAAAGTGGGGAAAGATCCTTCCTGAGAGATAAACACTCAACATATTTAGAACTAAGACTTCTACCAAACACAAAATAATACAGACATCAATCTATTGACATGTTGAACACAATATTGGTGAAATATCTAGGCGTATCTTCATGCCAACAAAAGGAAATTCACAACTACAAACAAGAAAAGGAGAATGATTTACAATACCGCTCAACAGCCTTCTGATAGGGTTCTTCATTCTCCCAATCAAACGACAGGAAAGTTGTTGTATCAAGTTCATGAATATCGGATTTTGAGGAATGGGACCAACCATCTTGAAATGTACCATCCTGAACATTTATACCAGGTAAAGGCACTGAAGTTTTACTGCTACTAACAATTTCATCAAACTCAGACTCAGTGTCACTATCATGCTCAAGAAGTCTCTTCATGGAAGCCCTAGTGTCAGGCTTAAAACCAACATCATCAGCATCCTGTTTTGCTGTTATAGCAAACTCCGAAACTCGATGAAGATTGGTTTGCAATTGTATCCACCGGTTTAAAGTTGGGAACCTACTTAAAGTTCAAAAATAATAAACATAAATGGGAATAAATGAAAGTTAAATTGCAAAATAAATGATATAAGAAATAGTAACCTCTCAGATTGATCGAGAGCAAACTCAAAAAAGAGCCTGTCAGAATCAGGCGCCTGCTGTAAGGCGTCATTTGAGGAGCTAGAAATAGGGTTGCTACCACTGTATAATATACTACTCCCAAAAACGCATGCCAAGATAGCCCTTACGGGAGATATTTTAACCAAATGTTTTACAATATCCAACTGTAAAGGATAAAGAGGAACTCCAGTCATTGCCAATGAACTTCTAGCACATCTTAACTTTGCCTCCTTTGACGAAGGTGAAAGTAGTCTATTCTCAGAACTACCTTTTGAACAAGATGGAACAACTGGAATACATGCCCATCCGGAACCAGATCGGGGGGGATAAACAGGAGGCACACATGCTGAAATCACTTCATGAACAAAATCTGCATTCATTATTTCAGCAACTTTACCAGCTGCATCAGTGCTTCCTCGATCAAAGACAAGTCGAGTTATAAGCTGCATTTTTTACCCATGGGAACAAGAAAAAAATCATCATCCAATATTCATCTGTGCAAAATTCTGATTCATTAAGCACATAACATGCCTTTCCTAAGCCTCCTTCCGAATACGTTGCATGTTTTTCTCAATGACATAGCTTTAGGTGCAAGTAAAACTGACAACTAAGAACAATGATAAACTCGTCTAGGATCCCATGCAACTATGAGCAATTTTGGTCACAGGTTTCAAATAGAAAGGAACTCAACTTCAGAACCTGAATGTTAAGAAAATATAGCATCTGATCCATTAAAATTCTGCTAAATATATCCAGTCTTGCACAATAAACTAGACAATTATATCTCCTAAGTCTGAGAATCATGTCATTCAGTAGCTAACAACTATCATGATGAAAAGATTGCCAAATAAGCATGCAACAGGAAAGAAGAAAAAGGATACTCACATCTTTAGGCCACTCATACACGAGTGAGAAATAGTTGAAATCATGAGTTGTATCAGTTCCATCCACAATGTCACCTACTGCAGCAATATGGAGAATGAATTGTGAAAGATATGTTGAGGGCTTGGTACTCAACGGACCAAATAACACCTTCCCAGCTTCTTTCACGTCATAACCAACTGTTTGCATGCTAGTATCTCCAGCTATAGAACTCAAATGTGTCTGATTTACAGCTCTAAGCCCAAGACCAAGAACCCCGTCCTTGTTCAAATTAGAAAGAACCTTCCGATCAGCAGACGGGTTTTCCCCACTTTTGAGAAAATGGTGTTCCAGTTCATCAGTAACAGCTCTTGCCAAGTTATGAAGCTTACCTTGGGTTTCATGAGACAAGAATAGAGAATGAAATCGAGGGTATAACTCGGGTGGAAAGAAGAAAACTAAAAATTTAATCAATGAAGAGATACATACCACTAAGAAATTGTCGCTTTCCTTGGTGGGCATCTTCAATCATTTGGTGTAGCATACCAAGAGCACGTTCCCTTTGCCCTTGACGTTGTGAGTCCTCTGCTGAAGAAATAATAATCTCACCGGACATATTAGCCTGAAGACATGGAGAATTTTCCTAGAAGATATCACAGAGGAGAGTGGATAAGTCTACTTGTGCAATTGTGCTATAATATGAGGCAAAGCAGAGTGATTTATTGCATGACTTATATTTGTGCACTCATAGGCAAACAAAATATGAAAATTATTTATATAACATTAAATCTTAATGCCAATCTTCGATGTGTAACATTCCAAGCAAAGACTTGGAACTTCTTGAAAATTTCACCTCTCAATTATTCCTAGTTGCAGTGAGAATGATCTTTAATTCTCTGTCACATGTAAGAAACGAAGACATTTCTTTACTTATCAGAGGTAGTGTGTTCTATCGAAACAAGGCCTTTAGAGTTGGTTTCGGTGATAAATTGAGAGTTACAGACAATTATAATTTAGTTGGATAGCTTTAAGTCCTTTAAATTCATCTTGGACTGAACCCAAATGGCTTTGTTAAAGACTTCCTTCAAAGGCTCCTCCCCGAGGAGTGTTTTCAATTGACTCCTATTAAGAAGTTTGTGGAGGTTGTGAAGGGAGAAAGTGGCAAGCCAACTCAATACGTAGCCTTCTTTGTTGCTTCTTATGGAAAATTCACTATCATTCCATCCATCTGTTGATGAGGCGAGGAACCTCCATCAACCGAGTTGAGGTCAGAGAAACAGAACTTCCACGGAGAAAAAGTGAAAGGAAATACAAGGGCAGATAAAAAAACAAGCCCATAAAAGAGTCCTCGACAAAGAAAGTCATTTTGAATGTTGGAACTGTGCTTGAGGCCCTCCCACATTAGGTAAAAGGAAAATATTGTTGATTTATCCCTTTGGAGGTTCAACTTCCTGCATCCCTGAGTAGAACCATAGCGAAGACACACTAAATGTAGGTAGCTAATTGGGAGGCAGGTAACCCATAGGACCTTTTCCCCAAGACTGCAAGAAATTTTGATGAGTTCCTGAGTAATCTTTTTCATTACTCCATCATTTTTTTTTATGAGAAACAAGTGACTCATTTCATTGATGGTATGAAATGTACAAAAAGGATCAAAAGACCCGTTACAAAAGACTTTCCCAAGAACTTAAAAGGGAAGTAAGGTTGTAGTTACGAAAATAAGGGGAGATTTACACCAAGATAAAGCCAAGTAAAGCAAATGATCTAAAACCACACTATGATCGCGAGCCTTGTCGTTAAAAAGTATGTTGTTTCTTTCTAACCAAATGGACCAAAAAAGGGCCTTGACAATACTTTCCCAAAGGCTACCTTTCCCGTTTGTGAATGGATGACCCGTTAACAAGACTTCCAAAATGTCAGCCAATGTATCAGGGAGAACAATCTGAAGTTGTGTAGCATTTAATATTGGATCCCAAATGTTGGTTGTGTATCGGCAAGCCACAAAGATGTGTCTCGCGGATTCGCTATCCTGTTTGCAAGGAATACACCAATTAGGGGAGGAGACAATCCAAGGGGCCTTTCTCAACAGAGTATATGCAGTGTTAATGCCCCCATGGATGACTTCCCACAGGAAAAACCAGACTTTTTGGGGGGTTGGGCCCTTCCAAATATTTCTGCACAGCATCTTGTGATTGGCATTTGCGTTGGAAGCCAAAGAATTGATGAGGGATCTAACAGTGAAAGTACCATGTTTGTCTAAAAGTCCATCCACGAATCTTTGGTCCTCGGCTTAGGGGGGAAAAAGAGAATGGTAGAGAGATGTGCCCATTCCTCAATTTCAATCTCCTTAAGGCTTCTCCGAAGACCGAGGTCCCATGAAGAACTGGTGTATGATGTTTTACAGTTTTGAAGATTCTTTATTTTTTTAGTTTCACTGTGGCGTAAAAATGCTGTAATATTTTGAATTCTGCACAACTACTTGTTTTACTGTTTTAAAATCATTTGTCAGTTAGTTTGTAACTGTTTTTTTACCCCTCTTCCTTTCTATATAAAGGAGTGGGGTTGGTTGTTAGAAATAAATCAGATTGGCATTTTTCTTTTAATTGGTTTATACCAAAAAGTGGTATCAGAGCACTCACATCCAGGGACCTATGGCTAGAAAAAAAAGCTCCTCCAATCCGAGTGATGACACAGTTCATGCCGGACAAGAAAACCCAATTTTTTCTCCAAGAACCCTCACTCAACGCCTGCTGTCGATGGAAGGTGCAATGGAAGAAATAAAAATCAGCAATCAAGAACTTCAATAAGCAGTAGTCAACATGGCAAGACAAATAGAACAACTACCCCTTCACATACCCGATTCTCGAAATCAAGAAGGTGACCAAAGACAAAGAATTAACCACCCACCACGAGTGCAACCCACAACAGTCAAAACTCAAGAAAGGCCACTCATGATCCAAGAAAACCCAAGAAACCACCCTCCTCCCAATAGACTGCCAGATCCTTATGGAGGTGATCCAAGAATGTATGGAATCGATAGCTCAAGTGAGGATGAAGATGAACCATACCCTACTGGGATGGTGGACCCTCAACAACCTGCAATGCCACAATATTTCCAACCACAAGCAATAGGGAACCAAGATTTTAGAATGAAGATTGATCTTCCAACTTTTAATGGCAAGCTTGATTTAGAAACTTTTCTTGATTGGATAAAGGATGTTGAAAGTTTTTTTGAATATACAGGAACTCCTAATGACAAAAAGGTGAAGTTAGTTTCATTCAAGCTTAAAGGTGGGGCATCGGCATGGTGGGAGCAAATCCAAGCCAATAGGAGGAGATATGGCAAGGCCCCCATCCGAACATGGCCTAAAATGTTGAAATTGATGAAAAACCATTTCTTGTCGGTCAACTATGAGCAAATCTTGTACAATCAATATCAACATTGTAGTCAAGGGGGAAGATCAGTGGCTGATTATACTGAAGAATTTCATAGATTAACAGCAAGAAACAATCTTGCCGAGAAGGAACATCATCTAATTGCTCGATATGTGGATGGTTTAAGAGAAGAGATTAAAAAGAAGGTAAATCTGCATTCAATTTTTCATTTAATTGATGTTGTTTCTTTGGCTAATAAGGTGGAAGAGCAAAAAAATTTGAAGCCAAGATCCCAAACTAATAGACTACCAACTTGGGAAATTAATAAGATCAACACATACAGTCGAAGGAATAATTGGGAAGCTTCAAAAAATTATCAAGTTGGAAGTTCGTCCAATTCCTATTCTGATAAAGAAAAGGCTCAAACACCAACCAAGAATATGGGCGGGTCCAAGAATAGTGAAGGTACCATCCCTAAAAAATCAATTAATCAATATAATCGACCTACTCTTGGAAAGTGTTTTAGGTGCGGTAAACAAGGGCATCTCTCCAACAAATGCCCTTAAAGAAAAGTCGTGGCTATGGTCGAACTTGAAGAAGAATTCGAGCAAAATGATGAACATGAGGAAGACGAGGTTGACTACACTGAGGCCGATGAAGGGGAACAACTTAATTGTGTTTTGCAGAGATTATTACTCACTCCAAATACGGAATCCCATCCTCAAAGGCACTCATTGTTTCAAACAAAATGCACGATAAATGGTAAGGTTTGCAATGTTATCATTGATAGTAGAAGTAGCGAAAATATCATCTCACGCAAGGTAGTCCAAGCATTACATCTTAAATCTGATCCTCATCCAAATCCCTATAAGGTAAGTTGGATAAAGAAAGGGGGTGAAGTTCAAGTTAATGAAATTTGTACTGTTCCATTATCCATTGGATCTAACTATAAAGATCAAATTATTTGCGATATATTGGAAATGGATGTTTGTCATGTTTTACTAGGTAGACCATGGCAATATGATGTTCAAGCACTTCACAAGGGGCGTGAAAACACCTATGAGTTCTATTAGATGGAACGCAAGATTGTCCTCTTGCCCCTTACTACAACCACGGATAAAAGACCCAAGAAGGATGATGAGTCGAAACAAGCACCACTATTCACCATCATTGGATCAAAAGAGTTTGTCTCCATGAACAAAAGGTTGATTTGGGCACTGGTTAGCAAGGAAGGAAATTTACAGCCACAAACCAAGGAAGAACATAGTACAACACTTGATACTGAGGAGGTAAGTATTGAGGTTACTGAAATTCTTAGTAAATATGCTGAAATTACTAATATTCCTGCAGCACTTCCTCCATTACGTGATGTCCAGCATCAAATAGATCTCCAACCAGGTTCTGTTTTGCCAAATCTTCGCCATTATAGAATGAGCCCTAGTGAGTATGAGATATTACAAGAGCAAGTTAGCGAACTACTTCAAAAAGGACAGATCCAACCAAGCTTGAGTCCATGTGTTGTTCCAGCACTCCTCACACCTAAGAAGGATGGCGCATGTGTGTGGATAGTCGGGCAATTAATAAGATAACGGTAAAGTATCGCTTTCCTATTCCTCGATTATCTGACTTACTTGATCAATTGAGCGGTGCAGAAATTTTTTCTAAGGTAGATCTAAGGAGTGGATATCACCAAATTTGGATTAGACCCGGAGATGAATGGAAAACCGCCTTTAAAACCAATATGGAACTCTTTGAATGGTTAGTAATGCCCTTTGGCCTAACTAATGCTCCTAGTACATTTATGAGACTTATGAATCAAATTCTGCAACCTTTTATTAATCATTTTGTAGTAGTATATTTTGATGATATCTTGATTTCTGATGAGGACAAAGGAGGACCACTTAAAACATTTAGAAATCATTTTTAAGGTCTTAAGGGATAACCAACTTTATATCAACCTAAAAAAATGTAGTTTTTTGGTACCAAGCATTCACTTCCTCGGGTTTATAATTAGTAAACAAGGAATTTCACGATCCTCTAAGATTAAGGCAATAAAAGAATGGCCAGCACCTAAAAAAAGAAAGGGTTATACAATGTTTTCTAGGATTGGCATCCTTTTATAGGAAATTAATTCGAGATTTTAGCTCCATAGCAGCCCCATTGACTAATTGTTTAAAAATGAATCAATTTCGTTGGGAAAAGGAACAAGAAGAGAGCTTTTCCTTGCTAAAAGATAAACTTTGCTCAACTCCCGTTTTGGCATTACCTAACTTTGATAAGGTTTTTGAGGTGGCTGTAGATGCTTCGGGGTTAGGAGTAGGGGCAGTTTTATCCCAAGATAGTCACCCTATTGAATACTTTAGTGAAAAGTTAAGCCCCCCACGACAGAAATGGAGTACATATGAACAAGAATTGTATTCATTAATTCGAGCCCTAAAACAATGGGAACACTACTTGCTTGGTAAAGAATTCATTTTATTTACTGACCATTACTCACTTACGTTTTTACAAACACAGAAAACTATTAGTAAAATGCATGCAAGATGGATTAGTTTTCTTCAAAAATTTGATTTTGTTATCAAACATAGGGCAGGGCACATTAACAGAGCAGTTGATGCCCTTAGTAGAAAACAGAATCTGCTAACATTACTTAAAGGAGAAATTATTGCTTTTGAAGATTTACCTACTCTTTATGAAAATGATTCTGATTTTGGCATGATATGGATGAAGTGTGGACAGCATGTCAACTTTAATGATTATCACCTTGTGGATAAATATTTGTTCAAGGGTAGTGAACTTTGTATTCCTCACACATTATTACGAACGGCCTTAATTAAAGAATTACATGCTAGTGGGTTGGCAGGACATTTTGGTATTGATAAGACCTATGAATTGTTGTCAAGTCGTTTTTATTGGCCTCAACTTCGAAAAGATGTAAACAACTTTGTTAAAAAAATGTTATGTTTGCCAGGTTTCCAAGGGGCATAGTCAAAATACCGAGTTATATACTCCTCTTCCTATTCCTCAATCTATTTGGGAAGATCTATCTATGGATTTTATTTTAGGCTTACCTAGGACTCAACGTGGTTTTGATTCTGTTATGGTAGTGGTAGACCGATTTAGTAAAATGGCTCACTTTTTGGCATGTAAGAAAACTTCGGATGCTATTTATGTTGCAAATCTTTTTTTTAAGAAAATAGTAAGACTACATGGCATACCTAAAAGTATTGTGTCTGACCGTGATGTTAAGTTTTTAAGTTTTTTTTTGGAAGACTCTTTGGAGAAAGTTTGATACAGGTTTAAGATTTAGCACCACGAGCCATCCCCAAACAGATGGTCAAACGGAGGTCACAAATCGAACTCTTGGCAATTTAATTCGATGTTTAAGTGGAGATAAGCCTAAACAGTGGGATTTGGCTCTTGCTCAAGCTGAATTTGCATACAATAACATGTGCAATCGTTCGACAGGGAGTCACCATTTGAGATTGTATATACTAAACTTCCCCGATTAACTGTGGATTTAGCTAATCTTCCTTTTTCTGTGGATTTAAGTCAGGAAGCTAGTGAAATGGCTGAAAGGATTGTCAAACTCCATAAAGAAGTTCAAGATCATTTGGAGAAGTCTAACTTTAAATACAAAGAAGCAGCAGACAAACATCAAAGACAAAAATTCTTTGAGGAAGGTGATCTTGTTATGATTTATCTTCGAAAATCAAGACTCCCATCAGGCTCCTATTCTAAGCTTCATCCTAAGAAGATTGGTCCTTTTCAAATTCTTAAGAGAGTTGGAGAAAATGCTTATAAAGTAGACATTCCTCAAGAGCTCAAGATTCATTCAACTTTCAATGTTTCTGATCTTTTTGAATACCACCCTCTGGATACTTTCTCTTTGGCAAATTAAAACTCGAGGACGAGTTCTTTTGAGAGGGAAGGAATTGGTGTATGATGTTTTACAGTTTTGAAGATTATTTATTTTTTTAGTTTCACTATGGGTAAAAATGTTGTAATATTTTGAATTCTGCACAACTACTTGTTTTATTGTTTTAAAATCATTAGTCAATTAGTTTGTAACTGTTTTTTTACCCCTCCTCCTTTCTATATAAAGGAGTGGGGTTGGTTGTTAGAAATAAATCAGATTGGCATTTTTCTTTTAATTGGTTTATACCAAGAACCCTCATCATTTAGCATGTCATGAATAGAAGCTTGTTTCCTTGCAGTCAACTGGTAGAGGTGTGGGAATGTGTCTCTGCTCCATAATCCTATCCAAGGGCCACGATAAGATTTGTGATGATTAGGATCGGTCAGAAGGCAAAATGGGTGGTACCGTATTTGGTGGCCACAACTCTCCTCCAAAGGGCATTCTTTTCAAGATGGAACCTCCAAATCCACTTGGCTAAAAGGTTGTAGTTCCTAGCCTTCAAATCAAAAATTCCGAGGCCTCTTTCTTCAAGAGGGAGTTGGACCATTGCCCAATTAATAGAATGAAAGCCCTGAGTCTCCTTATTACCCCTCCATAGGAAATTTTTGTACAGTTACTCAATAGCCTTGGCAGCACATGATGAGAGTTTAAAGAGGGAGAGATAGTAAGTTGGGAGGTTGGACAGGGTAGCTTGGATAAGGGTGAGGCGACCTCCTTTTGAGATATAAGAGCTATTCCATCCCCTGAGTCTTCTTTCTATCTTTTCTATGGAACCCAGAGCTATTCCATCCCCTGAGTCTTCTTTCTATCTTTTCTATGATTGGGTTCCAGAAAGGGATAGTGTGTGGTTTACCATTTAGAGGAAATCCAAAATAAACTGAAGGCCACGTGGCTGTTTTGCATCCACAATCCTGTGCTAGGGAGGTAACCTCATTCGCCTGAAGATTAATGCCAAGGAATTCTGATTTCTAAGGATTTATACGAAGGTCAATTGCCTCTTCAAATCTTTTCATAATTTTAAAGAGGGTTGCAATCTTTTCTTTATCAGGAGCAGAGAAAAGAATGGTGTCGTCTACAAAAAGCAAATGATTTATGGCTAACTGTCCACCACCAATAACCATACCGTTGATGTGGCCCTGTTTGGCTTCAAGATTCAACATCCTGCTAAGATAGTCAATAATGAGGATAAAAAGGAAGGGAGAAAGGGGATCCCCTTGTCTAAGCCCCCTAGAAGCACGAATCTTTCCTCGGGGTCGTCCGTTAATGATAATTGAGAAATTGGCCGAGACACAACAACGAATCCACTTCCTTCATCTAGAGCCGACACCTCTAGCTTCAAGAACAATATTGAGGAAATCTCAATCAACCATGTCAAACGCCTTTTCAATGTCGAGTTTGATCACAACCCCTTGCTTACCTGTTTTGGAGTATTCCTTTATGAGTTCATTGGCAATCAGGGAGGCATCGATAATCTGACGACCCTCTGCAAATGCGAACTAGTTCTCGATAATTACATCAAGGAGAACTCTCTTGAGGCGTTCGGATAAAACTCTAGCAACCATTTTGTAAACGCAAGTGGTGAGGCTAATAGGTCGATTATCACCTACCATTTTAGCATCATTCCTCTTTGGAATTAGGCAAATATATGTTTCATTTAGACTAGCATTGATGATGTCCTTCTCAAAAAAAATTTGGAACACTCCTTTTATGTTGTCTTTGAGAATGTTCCAATGTTTTTTAAAGAATTCTGGAGTGAAGCCATCAGGGCCCGGGGATTTATTGGTGCCAAGGTCCATAATTGCTTTTCTAATTTCTTCTTCAGTGAAGGGGGCCTCTAGAGACAAGGCTTGGGCCGATGTGATAGGATTCCAAGAGTCCAGCATTGGAAGAGTTCTAATGCCATCTGCTTTAGTGTAAAGGTTGGAGAAAAAATCAAGGAATTCTTCCTCAATATGTTTGTCAACAACAAGACTTTCACCTTTCCTGGACAATAACTCCACAATGGTACTTTTACGCTTCCTGGCAGAACAAATACGGTGGAAAAAGGAGTTGTTTTCATCTCTATCGATAGCCCATTTGGCTTTGCATTTCTGTCTCCAAGCCAATTTCTCCATGAAGGAGATGTCTTGTAATTGTGCTTTGATGGCCAGCCTTCTTTGTACATGTGTGGGATCCCAATGGGTAGTTTCCTCCAAATTGTCAATTCGAATAAGTTCTCTGGACACATCGGTCCATGTGGTTTTGGTGCAGCCAAAGGTCTTCCAATTCCAATCCTTTAATGCAACTTTGAAGGATTTTAGCTTTTGGATAATCCCATGACCTGGCCAACCCTGAATCTGGTTGCTTGACCACCAAGATTTAAGGAGAGGCTCGAAAGATCGATGCTCCATCCACATATTTTCAAATTTAAAGTAACTTGGATCCCAACTCTGTTGGCCAAGGGACAAGTTGATCGGATAGTGATCCGAAGTAATCTGGGGATGTCTTTTCACCAGCGCGCTACTAAATTTCCCAATACAAGGTTCAGTAAGTAGAAAACGGTCTATGAGAGTCATCACATGTTGTTCGCGAAGGCTAGACCATGTGTATTGACCGTTGGATAGAGGAGGGCCAATGAGGATCGAGTCGGAGATAAATTTGTTGAAAAGCCTCATACTTTTAGTGTTAGCTTTACCGGAAGACTTTTCAAAAGACCATCTTGTTACATTAAAATCTCCCCCCAAGATCCAATGTTCAGTGCAAAAGTGAGAGAGGTCATAAAGCTCATCCCAGAAGAACTGTCGAGTTGAGGCTTTGGAAGGCTCATAAATACCTGTAAGCCAAAACCTATAACCATCTGTCAAAGATAAATGAAGGGTGAAGGAGTGGATACCTTCGATAGTTTCTAATACAATGATGTTGGGGTCGTTCCACATGATTAGAATACCGCCAGAGCTATCAATAGCATTAATGACCGCCCAAGCAATGTTATGAGAACTCCAGATGGTTTTTATAAACCTCTTGTCTATGTAAGAACGCTTCGTTTCTTGCAAGATCACAATGGTGGCGTTTGTGTGTTGGAGGAAATCTTTTTTTTTCTCGAGCCCAAACCTCGTACGTTCCAAGAGAGAACAATCATGTAGCCGACGGCGACCCATTGGTGGCAAGAGCAATGGCCTATTTGTCATAATTAATGGTAGAGGTTAAGTTCTTGACTTCCCTAATCATCCGGCTCGTCCTTGCTGGAGTTTTGGATTTTTTCCCCAAGAGGGGATGGCCATAATGCAAAGGTCGTTTTCTAGTCAACCATGGGGCAATTCGTTTTAAAAAACCTTCATCTGACCCGTCATCATGGGAGGATAAGTCCTCTTTATGCGGTAAATCTTCATAATCAATAGGGTAACCCTGGGTTGGGTTTGCAAGATTATCCGATACAGTGCACAATTGAAGAGATTGCTCAAGGTTGGTTGGCTCCTCCACAAAAAGGCGGATTGGGCTGATAGGGAGAGAGGGATGTGGGTCTGTGGGGACAGAGGGAGAAGCTGAATCCAGACAAGGGCTAGAGAAGAGGTCATCGGAGTCAATGGGGGCAGGGGATTCATTTGTGACGTGTTTTTCACCTTGAAGAAGAAAAGTTTGTTTGCCATCGATAAAAACGGCTTTTTTCGCCCGAGTCAAAGGATTCATAGAGGGTGGGCCACAAGGGGGGGCGACAGGTGGTCGTAAAGATGGGGTTGGATTGGGTTTAATAAGTGGGTCTGGAAGGGTAGAGGGCTTATTAGGTTTGGACGAAGGGTTTTCGGATAAAGGTGAAAGGAGTTTTGTGGGGCCGACAATTTTGGAGTTAGTAGGGGGTTGGTCTGGTTTTGTATTAGAATGAAAAGAGAGGGTGGGGGCTAGCACGTGGGTCAATTGAAAAAGGACAAAGAGGGGTATTACCTGGGTTTTTATCAGACGGCTTTTCTGGGGTCACATCCAAAGTCAGAGGGTGTGTGACCTTGGATTTGGAGAATGGTTGGGGCTCAAGTTGGAGGCGCGTCGAATCCACATTTCTAGAAAAGACTTCTTCGGTCGTCGACGGCAGTTTAGTTCCATGGACACCGGCGATGAAGCCAATGTGATAATCGACAATAAAGAATGGTTCAACACTGACAGAGAGATTCGAAGAGGATGAAGAGGGCAGGTGAATAGTAGCTGGAAGGAAACCGGTTTTGTCTGCTTCAACCTTGAGGGTGATCTCCATCATATCCAGATAAAGTTTTCCTGGAAACTTCACATAAATCTCCACAGGCATCCCCAATTAATTTGAACGTGTCCCAGCTCCATTTGTCAATGGGAAGGTTTCTTACTTTAATCCATCCACCATATGAGGGGACCTTGAGCTCGCTGTAGAAAGCTTCATGGCTCCACTTTTCGAATTTCAACAAATAGGGACCTATCTGCTGCCAGTCGATTTGGGTAGTGAGAAGGTGAGCTCGGTCAACACTATCACAGATGAGCAAAGCCTTATTGGGATGGATTGGGCTAATAGCACATAGATCGTTGATGGAGTCTTTGATGACCTCTTGGAGAGAGAACCAATCATCATGAAAATTTGAGCGTTGTAGAATGACTACGCCAGACAAATCTATTACGGCAAGATAATATGG
This sequence comes from Trichosanthes cucumerina, assembly GCA_036507285.1. NCBI lineage: Eukaryota > Viridiplantae > Streptophyta > Magnoliopsida > Cucurbitales > Cucurbitaceae > Trichosanthes > Trichosanthes cucumerina. Next base: position 101,848,248 of record CM071835.1, read on the forward strand.
CTTGGGAAGTTTTCTGGGTTTGAAAGATTTGGGGCCCTGAAGCACAGATTTATATGTTTGTGTGGTTGTGGGAGGTTGGTTGGCCTTAGTAATAAATGGAGTGGTTGATTGGGCATGGGTTGGTAGGTGGTTGGAGAGTAAAGACAGTAAAAGGTGCCAGCCCTTTCGGTTAACTCCAGCGGGAATGATTAGTTTGGAGCAACCCCCGTTTGATTCAAGTTTTGCTAGCTCCACACAGTGGCCACGGCGGTTTGTGTGTTTTTCAACCCAGCAAGGTTCTTAGGGTAGAGTAAACCCATTGTAGCGAAAGGAGAGGGGCTACCAGGGTGAAAGAGCGATCACATTGGATTTCGGTTAGCCGAAAGTTCCGACCATGGGAGAGGCTATTAAGGTCTAAGACAAACGTTTTCCTGTCTAACGAGAAGCTAAATTTTGTCTTTTTTCTGGCAATTTACACGGCGGAGGACAGAGGCAAGGGGGAAGTTCATGTCTGTGGGGCGAGGCTAGGGGAAGGAGAGAGAACAGAGGAAAAAGGAGGAGAGAGGGGAGAGAGAACATTTTTTTCAATTTCTCATTACTCCATCATGGGTACTCGTTCTTTTTTTAGACTTCTCCACATAGTCAAAGAACGATTATCCATCATGGGTACTCGTTCTTTGACTATGTGGAGAAGTCTAAAAAGTTTTATGCAACTCCTTTGTTACCTTTAGTGTCCAATGAAAAGTTGGGACAACAAGAAACGTGGGGTCAGATAAGACCCATAAAAGCTAATTACCATAGGTCAACCTAGAGGTTAATAAGAGCCAGGTAAATAATAAAAGGCTTAGAAAGAATGGTTTTAAGTCATGGAGGCCATCTACCTAGGATTTAATGCCTACGAGTTTTCTTGGCAACTAAATGTAATAGGATCAGGCGATTGTCTTGTGAGAATATCAAGGTACACGTAAGCTAGAACACTCTTGGATATAAAAAAGGCAAGACTCAAAAAGCCGATAAAACGGCAGTGGGTGGCTCAAGATGTTGATCAGGAATAGTTGGGACAAGAAGAACCTTTGTGTTAGGTAAAACCTGAAAATGCTAATATTGCAGTGGGAGGCTCAAGATGTAGATCAATTTCAAAAGAGGTGTTCCAAGAAGTATTCTACTGCTTTCGAAAACAGTTGAGAACTTTGAATTAAGGACATGAGACAATGGTTATTTGATGCTTCGTGGAGTATCATAGTAGAAGTAGAAGAGGAAGAATAGGAACTTTTGTATCAAGGACATAAGACAATAGTTATTTGATGCTTTGTGGAGTTTCATAGTTAAAAATAAAGAAAGTGGTTTTTTCTTGGCGAGTTTACCATATAAAAATAATTATTAATAAAAAATATAGTCATGCGAGGCATCCAGGCAACTCTCTTCCTTTAGAGGAAGTAGTTTTTCTTTTTTTTTTAAGAAACCAACAACATAAATTCAAAAAGGAGAAAAGGAAAGACAACCTAAGGGCTGGGGAAAGAGAGAGCCCCCACCCAAAAATAAGAGAAAAGGGTAGTTACAAAAGAATTTGCTAAAGGAATGACACCACCAAGCAGTATTTAACTGTACAAAATCCCAAAAAAATACCCAAAGGAGTAGACTTATCTTCAAAAATTCTTCTATTCCTTTCTAACCACAAGCTCCAAAAAAATGCTCCAGAGGCAAACGTCCATAGGATTTTAGATTTTCCTTGCAAACTCCAGCCCTCCAAAGATTCAAACAGCCACCCATCCACCATCTTTGGAAAACAAGTTTGCACCTACTCAATAAACTTTCCCAACACTGTCTAGCAAGGGGCAGGGCGACAATAAATGATCCAAGGATTCTTCATTCGACAAACCAAGAGAGCAAATGGAGGGGTAAAGAGCACGGCTAGAAGACTTCTTTTGAAGCCTTTCATGGGTGTTCAAAATTCTATGTGCTACCAACCACAAAAAGATTTTGACCTTCTTTGGGATTCTAAAGTTCCAAATTAGCCTAGTCAACGAGCAATTCAGGGTCGTTCTAGAGCTAGCCAAATGTAGGAATAGAGATTTGGTGGAAAAAGTGCCCCAAGAGTCAAGAGACCAGCTAATTTTATCTTCTTCTTGACCCAACCGAAGGTTTCCAACTTCATAGTCAACGTAACACTTGAATTTGTCATGTAGAACTGGATTACGAGATATGGAAATGGTAGCTTTGTTATCACAATATACTCTTATAGGTGTCTTTTGAGACAGTTTCAGCTCGTCGAGTATCCTGTCAATCCATATACCTTCACAAATTCCATGTGCTAGGGCTCTAAATTCTGCTTCAGCACTACTTCTGGCTACTACATTTTATTTTTTACTACGCCATGTAACTAAATTTCCTCCAACAAATGAACAGTAACCTGATGTAGATCTTCTATCAATAGGACTTCCAGCCCAATCGGCATCAGTATACACTTCAACTTGAAGATGGTCATGTTTTTTAAATAATATACCTTTACCTGGAGTTCCTTTCAAATATCTTAGGATTCTATACATAGCTTCGAAATGAGTGGGTCCAGGCGAGTGCATAAATTGACTTACCATACTTATATCCGGACGTGTGTGAGATAAATAGATCAGTCTACCCACAAGTCTTAGATATCTGTCTCTGTCCTTTACCTCTTCAGCTTTTGCAGCTTGTAACTTTACATTTGGCTCGATAGGAGTTTCTGTCGTTCGACAACCAAGTAAACTTGTCTCTTGAAGTAAGTCAATAACATATTTCCTTTGATTAACAAAGATGCCTTTCTTGGATCTTGCGAATTTCATCCCTAAAATGTACTTTAGGGCTCCTAAGTCTTTGATCTGAAACTCCCTTGCAAGTTTTTCCTTTAGATCAGTCAAGTCTTCTTCATCATTACCTGTAAGAATAATATCATCAACATAAACAATTAAAATAGCAATTTTACTACTATTTTAGAGAGTGTTTGTAGAAAATGGTATGGTCCGCTTGACTTTGAAGGTATCCATAACTAGTCACTGCCTTTCCAAAACGTTCAAACCAAGCTCTTGGAGACTGTTTGAGACCATATAGAGATTTTTTCAGTCTACAAACTTTATTACTTCCAAGTTCTATTTCAAAACCTGGTGGTAGACTCATGAATACCTCCTCCTCTAAATCACCATTGAGAAAAGCATTCTTAACATCTAGTTGATGAAGTGACCAATCTAAATTAACTGCAAGAGACAAAAGGATTCTGATAGAGTTGATTTTTGCAACTGGAGCAAAAGTCTCCTGATAATCAATTCCATAGGTTTGAGTGAAACCTTTTGCTACTAATCGGGCCTTGTATCTTTCAACAGAACCATCAGCATTACACTTTACAGTAAACACCCATTTGCATCCCACTGTCTTCTTATCTTCTGGCAACTCTGTTATTTCCCAAGTACCACTTTGTTTCAGAGCATCATCTCCTCCATGACTGCTAATTTCCAATTTGGATCATCTAAGGCTTCTTCTATGTTCCTTGGAACACATAAGTTGTCTATCCTAGAGGTAAAGGCTTTATGACTATTTGACAATTTTTCATAAGAGATATAGTTTGCAATGGGATATTTAGTACAAGTTCGAGTACCTTTCCTAATAGCAATAGGAATATCAAGATCAGAAATAATAGGTAAGGTATTTTGAACATTTGATAAATTAAGGATAGGAGAAGGATTACTAGACCTTTCATCATTGAGAATAGGAGATGAATTTTCAGCATCATTTTCCAGAATTTCAAATTGGATTTGTGTCGAGTCAACTCTTTGGTCTTGGTTCTTTTGATTGACTGCCCTTCTAGTATAAAACTTTAACTCAGGAATTTGACGTGTAGAGTCATTTTGTAGTATTTCTCCAACGAGAAGTTTCTATATTCGACATCGAAGGACTAGTGACACACAAGTCACGATGGATGACACAAGGAAGGGATTCAGATGTTTCCCGAAAATTATCTTCTAAATTTGATTTCTCCCCCTGAAGAGAATTTTAGGTAAAATATGGTTGTTTTTCTAAAAAAGAAACATCCATACTCACATAAAAAAAATTTGTCTGAGGATCAAAACATTTATACCCCTTTTGGTTTGAAGCATAACCCAAAAAAATGCATTTTATAGCCCTATGATTAAGTTTTGATCGAAAAGTATTGGGTATGTGAACATATGCGATGCAACCAAAAATTTTTATGGGTAAATCAGAATGTATACGATTAGTTGGAAAGAATGTTTTAAGGCAATCAAGAGGGGTTCTAAAAGTCAAGACTTTACTAGGCATCCTATTTATTAAATAGGTAGCCGTGAGTACAGCTTCCCCCCATAAATACTTAGGAACATGCATAGAAAACATTATGGCACGTGCAACCTCAAGTAAATGTCTATTTTTCCGTTCAGCAATTCCATTTTGCTGAGGAGTGTCTCGACATGCAGATTGATGTAAAATGCCTTTATCCTTTAAAAAATCATTCAGGTATTCATTGAAATATTTAGTCCCATTGTCAAAGTGTAAAATACTGATTTTAGTTTGAAATTGGGTTTCAATCATATTATAAAATGTATGAAATGATCTTTCACCTCAGATTTCTTTTGCATTAAATAGACCCAAGATAGACGTGTGTGGTCATCAATAAAAGTAACAAACCATTTTTTACCACTATGAGTCATAATCTTAGAATTACCCCAAACATCACTGTGTATTACGTAAAATGGTTTGGAGGCTTTGTAAGATTTTGGTAAATATGTGGATCGATGGTTTTTTGCAAAAATACAACTTTCATAATGAAAAGAATAGCAATCAACATTTTTAAATAAATTTGGAAATAAATGTTTCAGATAGAAGAAATTGGGATGTCCTAACCTACGATGCCAAAGTAAGACTTGCTCACGAATAGAGAGAGAACTAATACTACTAAGACCATGAGTTACTTTATTACTAAAAGAACCTTCATCAAAGTAGTAGAGACCGTCGAGCATCCTTGCACTCCCAATTTTCTTTAATGAGGCATGATGCTCAAAAATACAATGAGATTCAAAAAAAGTGACATGGCAGTTAGAATCTCTACACAGTTTACTAACTGATAAGAGGTTACATGCTAGTTTAGGAACATGGATAACAGACTGTAGGGAAAGCTATCAGTCAATTTAATGGTTCCTCTTCCTGTAATAGAAGAGAAACTATCATCTGCAATTCTAATTTTTTTATTTTTTTAGGAAAGAGAGTAAGAATCAAATAACTGAGAAGAACTAGTCATGTGATCAGATGCTCCAGAATCAATAATCCATGGAGATGAATTACTACAAGAGAAAGCTTGAGGATAGTTACCTATTTGTGCCAAGGAAACACAAAGATTACCCGATGATAAATTGGTTTGCAGCAATTTCAAAGATTGATCAACTTGCTCTTTACCAAAAATCTTTGAGTTAACTGGTTGTATTATCGAACAACTCACACTCACTTGTGCTATGTTTCTGAGTCATTCCAACCATCAATTTAGACATTAGCAAAAAACAAATCAACCAAATTAAGAAGCTGAAAAATAAACCAAATCGAGCCAGATAAAATGAACCACTGATTCTGCGGAAATAAATCGGACCAAGCTAACCACAATAATATAACTAAATCACGGGAACAAGTCAAACCAAGAGTCTTCAGCCTGATCAGAATCAGAATCAGAAATCCTTGTAGCAGCAATCAAGAGAACTAAACACGTAGGGGATAAAACCCACTGGCTTTAAACCCACAGCGCACGATGAAAGAAGTTGATTTGATTTGATATATGTTAGAAAGCTTCAGAAAGCTTGCTCCTTCATCTCTGTCCTTCTTCCCTTTGATTTGATATATGTGGGTAGACAAATAAAGATTGCAACGGCGTGGAAGCAACATAAGCAAGGGCGTGAACCAACGATTGATGCAAAGGAAGAAGAAACGGAAGCAACGGATCTGGTCGAAGCAACTTGATGCAGAGGAAGCAACGATATTCCAACGGAAGCAATTTATGGGTTTTACCGAGAAGAAGAAGATTACAGCGTCGATATTCCAACGGAAGCAATTTATGGATTTTGTCGAGAGATCTTCTTCACTGCCTTGATACTCCAACCAGAAGTAAATGCTTCGTTTGAAGATGATAGCTAGGGTTCCGGCGGCTAGGGTTTGGCTTTGATACCAACTTGAATTTAGGAGAGAAATAAAGATATTGTATTTCTCCACACATAATCAAGATACAAGGTCTTCTTATATAAGAGAAAGACCATCTACTAATAAGGAAACATCTACCAATAATAGAAAAAGAATATTATAGGTATAAATAATAAAGATGCACAAAAATACACATTATTATAAAGATACACAGAAAAATCCAACAGTAACCAAGCATGAAGCTCTCTATCAAACACACCTCTTCTAATACTCAAATTCCAAGTCCCCTGCACTTCATCCCAACATTCAGCCACCGTAGCATGTTGCTTCAAAGATAAAACAAAGACTTGCCAGGAAACTCATCTTTACGAGAGGAACACCCCAGCCAGTTGTCCTTCCAGAATCTAATCTGCCTACCACCCATCCACCATCTTTGGAAAACAAGTTTGCACCTCAAAGAGACTCGATAAACTTTCCCAGCACTGTCTAGCAAAGGGGCAGTGCAACAATAAATGATCCAAGGATTCTTCATTCCACAAACAAATGGAGAAAATGGAGGGGCAAAGAGCATGGCTAGGAGACTTTTTGAAGCCTTTCATGGGCTTTCAGACTTCCATGTGCCACCGAGCACAAAAGGATTTTCACCTTCTTCTATGTGCCACCAACCATAAAAAGATTTTCAAACCCCAAAATTCATGATGTGGCACCTTCTTTTTTATGAAAAACCAAGCTTTCATTGAGAAAAAAAAAAAAATACACGGGCATACAAAAACAAGCCCACAAAAAACAAGGGGAGCTTACAACAAGGCGCTCCACCAAAGCATAATAAAGTCTAAAGGATAATTACAAAAAGGCTTGACCACCGAGGCCCAGAGAGAAACATAGAATCTAATAAGGGTCCAAATATCAAAAGAGGAACCGTGCACCTTCTTGAAGCAAGGTGAGGCACCATGCACCTACTAGGACACTCCCCGTGCATATCTATCACTTCAAAGTTATATCTTATGAACAAATACAACCTTCCACCCAGGCTTGTCCCAAAGTTTTGTTGATGTCCATGACTTCATGCCCTACATCATTATTTTCATTATATGATGTGTCATCCAAGCATAGAAGCCAATAGTGTTCCCTCTCTAGATCTTTCTCTGGTGAGGAAGAAAAAGTAAGCCAATTGAATTGCCTGCTTTTAGAAGGAAAAAAAATTGTTCCCAAATGACACTTATAGATACTTTTTCAATCTTCCTCTGGTGAGGAAGAAAAAGTAAGCCAATTGAATCAAAATTCAATTGCCTACTTTTAGAAGGAAAAAAAACTAATCCCAAATGACTTTTAGACACTTTTCCAAACTTACGTGGACTAACAAGAACAGCGTCATCACCCAAGTCAAAATGGGAATCGATAATAACAAACCCGACAAATAAAATAAATTACATGATAAATAAATAACCACCTGTTCCAAAAACTCATGTAAACGCTTGAGAATGCGCTTTGAAACAGAGATGATTCCTACTTCAAGGATCTGATCCCAATAATTGGACCCAGACTTTGGAGGGGCTCCTGGATATATCTCAGATAGCATAATTTGAGCCTACAAAAGAAACAAAGAAAATTACCAAACAAAAAAGTAAACCATTTAACTGGCAGGGAGAGAAAACCTTAAAACTTTAAGAGAAATTGAAGAGGGAAATGAACATGTACATATTCTTTTTCTCTTCAACAGCTTAAGTTATTCAAGACATCCCTTTCAGACATTCATTTCTATAAAAAGAAAGGGAGGGAGGATTTACACGAGTAGCTTTTTAACTGTTCTCTTTCTGCGCTCTGCAGTAGCTGGCATAATTTATTGCAAGTAACTTTTGGCTGAAAGTATCCCTTCCTTCCCCTCTGTAATTTATTCTTCTTTTTTTTTTCTCTTTTAGGATAAGAAACGGTTGTAAATGTATTAGGATGCCTAAGAAAAAGGAGACAACGACCTAAAGGCCTCAAGGACGAGGGATCCCTAAGCCAAAAAGAGGAGGAATAAAATTGAAGGCCTCCGATCTAAGGAAAGAAGATTACTTCACCTAGAAGGGCAACTACGATATAAGATGAAAACCAACTTTTATTTTGTGGGAGCATTTTCTCAGTAAGAATCAGAAGGATTTTCTAGAGTTTATTTATAGATTAGAAAGAGGTTTTGAAGGCTATGAACTTCTATATTTAACACCTCCCTTCCTCAATTTTTTCTTCTTCTTCTTTTCTGATATTCATTTGTTTTTGCTTGCTGATAATTGGTATCTACCTCCATAAATAAGAGTTGGGTTTTTAATTGCCGCCTTAGCTCATTTCTGTTAGCTACCCTCTTGTCTTCTTCTATTGTTCTAAATTCATAACGTTCTGTTTTTCCTGTGTGGAGTGTCCACATATGTGCAGGAGGTGGGGGGACAAGAACCCAACTTTAAGGTACAACAGCGAAGTAAATTTCCTAAAGGGATTTATCGCAAAAAAAAAACTACAATGTAACGTACAGAATGAGAAGTGTAAATATTTTGTGCATTAAAAAAAAACTCTTTCGATAAAACTACCCACCTGGGGGGAGGGGATCATAATTGAGGCTCCATAAAGAGAACAAGAAACAAAATGATAATCAAGTACTTCCATATTGCATTATCTACATATCATGCTCAAAATAAAAAACATCTTTTCAGTAGTATGTGATGGCTCATATTAAATTAGCTGAATAAAATGAAGTGATAGTGATACTTCCAACTCAACTAGAAACTATCAACTAAAAGAAATAATAGTCAGGCAAAAGTTTTTTTTTTTTTTTTTTAAAAAGAAACAAGAATTTCATTGAAATAATGAAAAAGTACAAAGATAAGAAAGAAAACTAAACAACAATAGTAAAGGCAGTTCCTGTAAAGCAGATGACCCCCCTCCCCCCCCCCCTAACCCGATCTTAAGAGTTACAAACAAAGGGGGCCCATGAAAGACATAAGTCAGAAATTAAATAGCCATCAAACAACTTGGAGAGAACACACCAGGATGAAGCTTTTATATGAATTGATTCGAATCTCCTACTCCACATCATGGCCTTGTCTTCAAAAGTCAGGCAAAAGTTTTACAAAGTGATATTAACGAGCTTACTTGCAACTTATAGCAGTTCTTTTTCTATTTTCCAAGCTACTTTCATTCAACTTGCAAAATGCATAGATTTATAGTAATCCTTTTAAAAAGTTCAAATTTGCAAGAGCAGAAAAATAAGAAGTCATGAGTTTTAAAGGAATAAGAGCAATGCCTGATCAAGAAGCTGCAAGGATATCTTCTTACTTCGTACAGAAGTTGTGGCAATGTCGATACAGAGAAGAATCTTGCAAGGAAAGGAATCAAATATCAATGAGCTTACTAGATAAATAGAACACCAATTCTTTGCATGTGAGTTTATTAGTACATTGCAATGACATTGATAATAGCTCTGAACTGCATATATTTCCTTCACAATTAAACCACAAGCCTTAGCATAAAAAGGAGAGGGATAAAGGATAACATACTACAGGCAAGGGACCTAATTGGGAACATAATGAGGAAAAATCAATCTCTTGTACTGCAGAAATCCCATCAGCAGCCCGGGACATGACATCTTCCATCTGGGGAAAAAGGAGTAGAATATTTTGAAACAGCAAAATGAAAACGAGGATAGTACCAAATTAAGTCACATAAATGTCAATAAAACAAAAGATGGAATGTTTGCTGCTGCTTTTGGTTTTCTCCAGAAAGTGGTTCAATAATAATCTCAGTTCAGGTGTGTGTTAAATCACTTTGAGGCTTTAATTTATCTAAAAGAAGCTAAAGAATTGCTTCTTCAAATATCAAATATCTCTTAAATGACAAGTCTCTCGTTGACAGCATTTTTAGAAATGTACTCATTCATTTAGCAAAACAAATATTAGAAAAGAAAATTTTAAAAGAAAAATCCACTAACAATATATTACGGAAGGATTGAATTTATTTGAACTATTAAAAAGCTAAAGGTGATTGTTGAAAAAACCCAAAAATTATCATATACCAGGCCACCTATCATTTCTTAAAGTATATTAATAATCCAGATACTGCAAATGCAAGATATACTAAAAATAAGGGCCAACCAAACAATAAAATAGGCATACTACAAACGTTAAGAAGGAAACAAAGTAGCATAAAATATTTAGATTCATCATCAAAATATATTCCATGAAACTGATAACATAAGCAACAGAAAATAAATACCGCATTCATGCACTATGAATAGCACTGGCTAAATATAAGGAAAATACATGAAAACATGCAGAACATATAATAGACACACAAAATCTAGATACGTTTACAGATTGAGGCATAGACTCGGTTAATTCTTTTCTAGCTAAAGCACATGCCGTAGTTCAAAACACAAGACCAGTAAAACCAGACATTATGCATTGACTAGGTGGTTCATACAGATACTCTTCCGATAGCATTATCAACCCACTCAGCTAGTTCAAGCGTGGCTTTATCTTCTGCTGATAATGAAAATCTATGAACTGCCTCCTCTCCTAAATCGTATTTTGCTTTCTGCATACATCTGCAAATACAAGGAGTCAACTTCAGTCAGAAATCTTTAATTACTAGGCACCCCAACTGTGGGTGAGCAAGAAAAATGGAATATCCTCAAACCAAGTAGAAACATTAAAGTGCATAACATACTAAACCTCCTAGCACTAGCCCCATCTAACTTCAAAACTTTTCTTGTTTTTCTAGTGTCAAAATACCCCAAAATGATGAATTAATCTAGAAGCCTTTCCACTAATAGAAATAAAAAGGTTCGAGTCATTTTGACCCAACGGTTGTCTTTAATTTTTCTTAAATAAGAGACGCTAACATGAGCATAACTCAACAATTAAGGCATCTATTCCTTTTTTTTTGACAAGGCAACAAAAGAGATTTCATTGATAAAATGAAATGAGACTAATGCTCAAAATACAAAGATAAAGAGAAAAACAGAGAACAGACAACACAACAAGAGAATTAGCCGAAAGAAAACCAAAACCAAACACCTACCCCCTTGCAAGCAATACAATAAACCAGAAGACACTCTACAAACCAATAAACACAAGAAAAGAACAGGCGCCAAGAAAGACAGTACCATCTTGACAACAAACAATCAAAAAACAAATGATTAAGTGTTTCTCCTGCCATAAAGCACATAACACAAACTGTAGGCTGCAAACACTGATTGGGAAATTTTCTTTGCAAAACTTCAGCCGAATTTAGGCTTCCATTCAGCAGAACCCAAATAATGATATTAACCTTCCTTGGGCATTCTGATTTCCATAAAATGCAGTCATCTCCTTCCCCACAACAATAGCAACTCCCAAAAATCTAGTTGTTGACTTCACCAAAAACTCCCTTGATGGTTCCAAGCTCCACCGTTTGCGATCTTCCTCCCTAGAAGGATAAATCGTTGAAATTAACAATAGAAATTCCTGAAAATCCTGCATTTCAACATCCTCATTAATCTTCTGAAAACCACATTCCATGACTAGGTGGCCGCATCCCAACACGAAGCAACAGACTTATTCGACTGCAAAGAAATAGCAAACAACCAGGGAAAGACCACCTTCGAAGCTGCCAAACCTATCGAGACATCATGCCAAAACAGAATTTTATCACCATTTCCCAGAGAAAATCGTACTTGAGACTCCACTTTCTTCCAGCACTTGGAGATACCAACCCAAGGGCTTCTTAAGCTAGACTTAAACCTCCCAGTCGAATGCCAATTCCCCATACTATCTCCATGAATACTGCTAATCATTTTCCTCCAAAAACCATGGGGCTCAGTAAAGTATCTCCAACCCCATTTAGCAAGCAAGGCAATGTTCCTATTCTTTATACCCCCCAATTCCCAAACCTCCTTGATTTTGTGCCTTTGAAGCCAAACTCCATCTAACCAAATGATTTACATTGCTTCCCCCCGCTCCTTCCCAAAAAAACTCTCTCAGCAACTTTTCAATCATCAAACAAGTTGCTGCCAGCATTTGAAAAACCGATAGATAATATAATGGGATAGAAGATAGCACCGAATTACACAAAACTACCTTCCACCTCTAGAAAAGATTGAATCTCTTCCACCTTTCAATCCTTATTTGAATCTTCTCAACCACCGGCTGCCAAAAAGAAAGTAATTTAGGATGTCCACCCAATGGAAGGCCAAGGTACAGAAAGGGCATTGAGACTACCCTACAATTCAACCTATCCGCAAACTCATCCACCTTAGAAGCATCCATATTCAACCCACATAAGGCTGATTTCTCCCCATTAACCTTCTGCCCTGAACACCATTGGAATAAATCAATGATCTCAATGAGAGTTTTGAACATACCATCATCATCCTTACAAAAAATCAGAGTATCATCTGCAAATTGTAACAAAGGTACATGAACCTTATCCTTGCTAACCACAAAGCCTTCAAACACCCCTTTAGAGTAAGCACTATTAATCAAAGCCGAAAAAACTTACTTACCAAAAAGAAAAGAAAAGGAGAAAGAGGATCCCCTTGTCTTACACCTCTTGAAGCATGAATATGCCCCCTAGGGCTACCATTTATCATAAGAAAACTTTGAATCCCTTATGCAACCCCTTATCCATTGGATCCATTTATCATTAAATCCTTTAAGCTTAAGAACTTCCTCCGGAAAGTCCCAATCTACACAATCAAAAGCTTTTTCCATATCAATTTTCAATATCCACCCCTTCTTCTTTTTAACACGATATTCCTCTACCAATTCATTTGCAATGAGAATAGGATCCAAAAAAAAAAAGTCAATCTATTATTCCAACTTCCGTTACCTTATTGACCCAAGTTCAAGAATACCAATGAAATGATACTCCAAGAATCTAAGAAAGCATAACTTTGCCTACAAAATATCCAAACAGCCCAATAAAAGAAAATGAGAAAGAAAAAATAAAGAATAGCCAGACAACTTTACTTTTTTTACTCAATATAGTCTAACACTATTAAACAAACAGTGGTCAACACAACTGAAAGTTTCTCAAATTTAATGAAAATCAATCCTTCTCCTGAATATCAATCCTACTAGTCTCTTTTTATTATTTCAATAAAAAGTTTCGTCTCTAGCTCAAAAAAACAGTGGTCAACAGAACTGAAATACCAATAATTCAAACAACTCTTACAAAACTCACAGGATCAGTAACTAGTAAATATGGATTCTTATTACCGATAAGAGACCATCCAATAATGCTGAAAGAATATAGCAGACAAACTAGTAAATGTGGGGTCATTAGTCAAGCAACTTTTCAGTTTCCTTCTCAAGAATTAAACGAAAAGATAATGGAGACAGCACGATAATAATAAAATGAATAAAGATACAACCAAGCAAGTGCAAGAAAGTTACTCAACAGGAACCGCCAGCAAGACAAGCATATCATAAACAAGAATGTTTGATCCTGGGCAATTCATAAAATAAGAGCTACAAGATTTACAGGTTAAGCAGTTTGGAGGGAGCTGCACGCAAAATAGTCAATGCTTCTTTCCATCTCCACTGACGTTCAGACAAGGGTAGAAGATGTTGCAAGATTGACAATCGCCATTCCCACTCTTCAATGAAACGAGTAGCAATGGAGACTCTCCATTCCAAAGCCTTTCTTCCACCCATACCGGCACCATAATTAGATATATCATCATCTCGGATCACATCTGAAGGAAGAGTACGACGCAGTATATCAAATAGAACTGTTATAAAAGATATAACCATTTTATTTCTCCCTTCAAATGCTGTGAAATCAGATTGTTCCAACGGATATGAGACGGGTGATGAGGAAGGACTCCCAGGTGAATTGCAATGCGTCATATTGAGGGACAGATCATTCATATGCAAAAGTGAGATAATGATGCTCACCATGAGTATCTGCAACAAAAAGAAGGAAGCATTTATTTAAAAATTTTAGAGGAAAAAGAAAACAAAAAAGAAAAAAGAACACAGAAGCAAGATCATTAAATTCTATTGCTACTTACTGCCTACTACAACCCACAAGTTCGAAGATAAATTTCTATATCTGATGGAATTACTGCTAACTATAAACAGGGATGGAATTTAAAGGGAGGGTTGGGATGAAAGTTAATTTGTAGTTCATGAAAATTTAAAAGGCGGCCGGAGTGGCCTTGAGCCTGCACATGGTGGTTTTCGTTGGAAAGGGTTGTTGACAGTAGTTTTTGTGTAGATGTTTTTGCCTCTTCTTCAGTTATTTCGAATTTGACTGGAATTCAAGCTGGTTCTGAACCTGTGGGATGTCTTCTCTTAGTGAATATTTATTTTCGTGACCGTTTAATTTTTGGTTTGGCAATTGAGTTAGCAATATCAGGAGGATAAAGTAAAGACTATTATTGAGGCAGATGCCAATGAAGTGATGAAGCTCAAGGATAAATTAATTGATCGGGATAGCAATGTGTGCAATGGTGTTTAAGGTGTCCCTTGGCTGGGTTTTGGATTCTTGGGATCCATCGTCTCATGGAATTTATTTTTTTTATAATCGAGTGTCGGAGCTTTGCTCCCCTATACTCAGGGAGCACCGTGTCCGCCTCAAGGCCTGGACCTAGAAGACATCAAGGGTTTTTATTTATTAAACTCACCCGAGAGCTCGAATCTGAGACCTCTAAGTCAGTATGACTAAGAGACCCCAAACCCTCACCAATGGGGTTGCCCCTTGGGGGCTCCATTTCATGGAGAGAGACCCCAAACCCTCACCAATGGGGTTGCCCCTTGGGGGCTCCATTTCATGGAGTTTATCTAAGAAGATTGATGAACGCAAAAGAGTTTGTGGAGTACTAATTCATTTTGGGGTTTCTTGTTATTTTGAAAGTTAAGTTATTTTGAAGTTGATGTCTACTTCGTGGTCTATTGTTTCACTAGTTATATATTGTGTTCTTTGGCTTTTCATTGCAACTCAATGTCCCTTTCTGGTGCAATCTTTTCAATTCTTTTGAAGGCTATTCTTGTTATGATATTGGTTTGATTTAGCATGCCCTTTATTATTGCTTTGTAATCCTTTTATCTCTTTTTGTTTAGCTCCTTTGCGGAGTTTGTATTTTGAGCATTAGCCTTTTTTCATTATTTCAATGAAATCTTTGTTTCCTTGTAATAATAATAATAATAATAATAATAATAATAATAATTTGGAAAAAAAAATTGCACAGTGTACTTAAATTTCGAAATTTCGAACAATATGAAGGGTAGACTACCAATACAAATAGCTAATATGCAAAGAGTGTTACAAAATGCAAACCACAAGGAAATAACCTTTCGTGCAATATTATCTATAGACTCCAAATGCTTGGAAAGATCGTTCAAATGGCAGAATGCAACTTGATGATAATCTCTTTCAGCAGTCATGCCTTTTTCCATTGCTCCTAGTGCAAGAACGGCTGATTCTAAGGCATAACGCATGTGCATAAGTTCGATATCTTGGATCCTATCCAAAGAAAAAAAGTAAAGTAACGCAGTTTGAAATGCAAAGTACATTAGAAGAAAATAATGTGATTGACCAAAAATAAAAGATCATATCTGGTCTTGTTACGAAGTAAGTCCTCTATAAAGGATAATTTTTTTTCTATTGGAGTCCTCTTCAGAGAATAATAGAATTAGTCACATACATGACATTGAAGCTATGGTGATCAAAACAAATGTACACCCCCGGTGTCAAATAAAATATTCTCCAAGTGACAAATCACAAGAATATAACTTAATTTTCTCAAATCCAGAACCCTACAGCATCAAACACACACCTTACAAGATGACAAATTACAAGAATATAGCTGCTTTTTTAAAGAGATATGTACGTTAAAAACTTAAGTTAGCATCTTGGACGTGCACACACATTTAGAAATCCGATGCACTATATTTGCAAATTGAAAATCTGTTACTTAATCTCTAACTAAAACAGAAGGGAATTCTAAGGTGGAATGGATGACTCTGAAATGGAATGTATGTTGGCAGAATTTGGTTGCAAGGAGGGTTGTTGGCCATCTACTTATCTTGGCCTTCCTCTAGGAGAGAATTCTAAGGTGGTCTCTTTCTGGCAACCTGTTATTGAGAAAATGCAGTATAAACTCCATAACTAAAAATATGCTTTTATTTCAAAAGGGGGTAGACATACGCTTTTCCAAGCCGCTCTTGCTAGTATACTACCGAACTATTACCTATCTCTATTTAAAATTCCAACTAAAATTACATGTTTATCTTCATTGGAGCTTGTATTTTGAGCAGTAGTCTCTTTTCATTATATCAATGAAATTTTCTTGTCACCTTTTCAAAAAAAAAAACTAAAATTACAAAATTCTTGAACAAGATTATTTGTGATTTTTTTTTAGGGAAGGTTCTCGAGGTGGTGATGGCATGCATAATGTGAATTGGAAGACAACTCAGCTTCCAATGTTAATGCCGGTATTGGTAATTTTCAGCATCAGAATTCCGCCCTTTTGGCCAAGTGGTCATGGCGTTTGTTTATGAGATGCTTTGTGGAGACAATTAATTGTTGCTAAATATTATGGGGTTATGGTTAGGAATGGTTGGCCACAAGCTATTCAGATGAGTACCTATAAATCACCTTGGCATTATATTTCCTAATTGGTTGATTTGATCTCTAGTCGTACACAGCATTTTATTGGTGATGGTTGTAATACTTTATTTTGGAAGGACTCCTAACTAAGTTGTGAGTTATTGCCTCGGCTTTTACTTGATTATTTCGTCTTGCAACTAACCCTAACAATTTGGTGGTAAACCTATGGAACGCTTCAAACGACGCTTGGGACCTACAGCTTCGTCGTAACTTAAATGATTTATAAACATATGAATGGGCTACTCTTTCTCATCTTTTGTTTACAACCAGACTCCAGAATATTTCTGATACCTAGTCTTGGTCACTTAAACCTCTAGAATTTTCACAGTAAAATCTCTTATGGTTGCTTTGGTGGGCTATGTTGATCCCTCGATCAATGATTTGTATAAGGTGATTTGGTCAGATCATTAGCCAAAGAAAATCAAAATTTTCCTTCAGGAGCACTCAATACAGCTGACAAACTTCAACGAAGAATGTCGTACATGACTTTATCTCCATCCTGGTGTATCCTATGTGTTTCTAGTGCAGAATTTGTTGTCATCTTTTCATGCATTGCTCCTTTGCTTCACGGTTTTGGTCTCATATACAGATATACTTGAAGCTTTTGGTTGGAATCTACCTTTCCCAAATAATGCTTTTGATCTTTTATGCTCCATCTTTGTGGGTCATCATTTTCATGGTCATAAGAAGGTTATTCGGCTCGCCATCACTCGTGCTTTCCTAAGGAATCTATGGATCGAAAGGAATGGTCGTCTTTTCAGGAATGTCTCTACTAATTTTGATCGGTTTTTGGACTTGGTTCTCTCTAATGCTTTTTTGTGGTGTAAAACTGAACATTCATTCTCGCATTACAACTTATCTTTTTTAATTTCTAATTGGAAAGTTTTCTGGTTATTCACCACTAGGTGCTTGGAGTTTATCTCATGAATTTCATCCATCAATGAAATTGTTTCTTGATCAAAAAAAAAAAAAAAACTAAAACAGAAGAACCTGTCTTTTAACTACAAAATTACAACTTATTAGAACCAATAAAAGATCGGATAGCAGTTATCAAATTAAACACTGGGCTATCCTTGTATCCAGGTACAACAGAGAAAGGCAGCTGCTCCTTTCAAAATGCCAACACAGAGAAAGGCAGCTGCTCCTTTCAAAATGCCAACATACAGGAAATGAAACGTCCATGGGCCTCAAAATCAACACTGATCCAACAACCTTTCATAGTTGATAAACCAATACATGCTTACAACGACAAAAATCAACTGATAACAACTGCTTCAAAACTGAATGCAAAAGCCAGAAAACCAAAAAAACAGCTCGTTCATACTACGAAACATAGGCACTAAATCTGCAACCTCTACAACAACAACAAAAAGACGTGTTCTCAAAATTGAAACGAAGATAAATTTTTGAAAAAATGGTCAATGGGCCTTCCTAAGTAACATTATTACAGAATATATCAACGTTTATACACAAAGTAACCCTAATACCCTACCTCCTGTCTGCTGCTATGCTAGAAGAAATTGGCTGCATTTTAATCAGCTCAAGCGCATCCTCAAATCTGATGCCCGGAACAACATCAAACAACACCTGCATAAAAGATTATTTAAACATGTAATGTTGTGATCCAAAATAAATATATAAAAAGTAAACTTAACATCATTAAAAGTTTAGATAAGCTTCAAGAAATTCAAAGAGGAAACACCATGAGATGAAGACAAGTCTAATTTACCAAAAGCCTATTATTGCAAATCACAAAAACATCAACTTGAGAAGATCATTCCCATACTTTCACATCCAAACGAAATAAAGTTGATTTCTAAGTAGGAATACAGCTGTAAATTTCTGACTTGATTTCTCCAAAGCCATGGGAGAAACACTCACCCGAAGAGGACTCTGAACAGATAGTCTTTCTAATACAAAGTTCTCAACAAAAAGGTCTGAATTAGTATCTACTCTGCTACAAACCATCTGCCCTTTCCCAGATAGCAATAATGAGAATTTTGAACTCCATGATCGACCAGAATTGACACATGCAACAAATGCGGCAAGATCAACATGGTAACATAAAGTGTCACAAAAATGTTCCACGCAAGATATCTGCAAAAACCAGAGCATCATATGCCATCTCACTGTCAAATTTTACCATCATAGACAACTCAGAAAAGATCATTATTAAAAGTATTTTCATATAAAAACCTCACATCTTCTAACTGACACTCAGAAGATGCATCCTGCAACAATTCAGGTGACTTGTCAATCCACAGTAGTTGCATCAATTCCCTCCGTTGTTTTAATTGACCCGACAATAAATCCCAACCCATTGCAGCTACCAAAGGCCGAAGGCGAGGAAACAATAAGAGAACCTAAGAAAGAAAAGTTTCCTAAACCAAGTGAGATCCAGAGACAATAAACAAAAGAAAGCAATTCTGTCCTTTTGAATTCCATCAGAAGCAAAAGCAAGGCACGAACATTCTTAGCTTCTTGAAGTTCTGTCCTCTTCACAGCAGACAGAGCAGCATCCATTATACATTCCAGTACATGTGATCCAGAAACCCGAGCATAATGATACAAGTCTCTCGTGCAAGAAGAGATTGCTTTCGTTAGGTATGTTGTCTTCTCATCCAAGTTAATTTCAGGTTTTAATTCCATTATATAACTTAGAAAGCGTTGTATTGGAAGTGGAATTTGATTGTTATCAAGCCCTCTATGCATCTCAATTTCTTCAGCTAGCACCTCATCTTGAATAATCTGTGACAAAAGAACATTTATTCTACCTGTCATCTTTAATACAATGCCTTGGTAAAAATAATGTTGTACCATTTAGAGCTTTCATGGTAGGGAAAGATAAAGGGCTCATATGCAAGTGAGTGCGCGCACAAATTACTTGTATCATTTCTATAAGGTGTCTGGAATTTGATGAAAGTGCTTCTTCGTAAACTGAAAGAAACCTTCCTCGCAAAGCATCATAGTCATCTTCACCGGTCTCCTTTCGCGCCAAAATAATCTTCAGGAGGTCTTGGAAAACCTTGCTATATATGAGTTGAAAAAAAGTGCGGATAAATATCCACAAGCAGCAAAAGGAGCAGGAGAGAACTATCGAAAGTTAAGGAAAAACAAAATGGGTCAAACAAAATTTAAAGTGCAAGAACAAATACCAGAAATCCGCTAATATGGTTTCTATGCATCTCTTTTACTTTAGTGATTAAGTTAAGAATCGATCTTAATTCGACATACCGGTACTCAGCTTCGTCCACCCCACGCTCGACATGAAGAAAACGAATGCGAGAAACTGCACCATCGACGTCCGCATTCTTCAGGCACTCTTTCAAATGGTTCAAATGTGTTTTCTGAACGCATCTTTGTATTGAAGCAAAACACTTGACGTCTTCCTCCTCGTTCGACGCCCTTGTTCCATCGTCGTTACTCCGCACTGTTATTGCCAAACTCGGGCCATAACACTCAGAACTCCCAACCTGTCTCTGTATATTCGAACACAAGGCATCAAAAGCATCTGCATGATCTCCAATTACTCTACTCAAACACGTTAATTCTTCTTCATCAACTGACCCTACCGTCGCCGGCCTAGTGTCACTCTGCCCATCGTCAACTTCAGCATTGGCACCTTCTACCTTCAACCTCTTCACTCCCAATTCCAAAACCTTATCCAAAACCTGCACGCAATCACCGATTTCCGCCGGCACAGCCTTCTGCTCTCCCTCTTCAACGCCCGAAGAATCATCCCTTTCCTCGACAGTCTCGATTGCGGTCGAAACTTCTTCTTCTCCCTCTTCGTTTACGCTCTCCAAATCGAGCTTCTTCCCCGTGCTTCCCACTATACGGTCGATCAAATTCTGGACTAATAACAAGAATTCCGCTCGTAACCGCAGCGTCTCGTGGTCGAAGCCCCATATCGACGAAGCGTTATCAAACTGAACCAATTCAAGGGTCGCTAAGTACGCTAATAAAGATGGTGACGAACAAGATGACGACCAAGTGACATTGTCGAATCGACCAGATCGAGATACAATCGTCTGCAGTATAGACAGAGCGAGTTCGGGATTCCTAACTCTAAGAGCAACGATTATGGCGCGGAGAGGCTCGAACTGAGCAAGATAGAGGTGATTTGCAGCCAATCTTGACAGAATTTCAGTTTCTTTGTCCTCCATAACTTACCTCCGGCAAAAACCCAGTCGCATAATGTTGATCCCGCGTGGAATTCGTCGAAAACAGTGGCTTGAAGAATTGGGTAACATGAAAAAAAGCGAGAAGTTGAATTAGACGAATATATAGGTTGCGTGAGGAGGAAAATGGCGATGTCTATGGAGGTGGGACTGTTTGGTTCTCGGGAAAGTGAAGCGGGAGAATGACGGGAAAATTGCATCGGATACAATGGTTGTGAACAGTGAAAAGGGTAAAAGGGGAAATCTCCGTTGGCGATGCCACGGTGGCCAATTACCACGGCGCGCTCGTGCTTGTTGTGGCGCGCCATTTTTTTTTTCACCGTAGATTGTAGGAAAATAAATCAAATATTTTTTGTCTAGGGTTTTAATTTTAGTTCAATTTTTAATCCTATGGTTTTGGTTTAAGTTCAAATTTCCGTCTGTAAACTCAATTTACAGTCTAGGGTTGTGATTATATTTAAATTTTTGGGAACTGGGAAGTTGCAACGGTGAAAAAAAATGACACAATTCCAAATATAGCAAAAAAAAAAAAAAAAAAACATCAGGTCAAACTGAAATTTGCGAAACATTCAAAACAACCCTCATTTAAACCACTTTTTTAATCCCTCATTTAAACCACTTTTTTAATCCCTCATTTTTTTACAATAGGTAGAGGTGAGTATCGATCAGTCAGGGTCGGTCTTCGACCCCAACCGACCAAGGTCGATCGATTCGACCGATTTTTTTTTTTTTTAAACTTACCAAAACCGACCGACCGACCGGTCGGTTTGGTCGGTTTATATATATATGTAAATATTTATTTAATTAATTATTTAATATTTATAATTATTATTTTATTATTATTTAATATATTTTCAGAAAATCTTTTTAGTTTTTTATTCTTTTAATTATTATTATTATATATTTTTTTTTAAATAATCGGTCGGTTCGGTCGGTTTTGGTCGGTTTTGTGAAGCACAAACCGAGCCCAACTCGAACTCAAGCTACAAAACCGACCGACCGCCTTCGGTTTGGTCGGTTTCGATCGGTCGAGTCGGTTTTCGGTGTTTTTTTGCTCACCCCTACTTTGTTGTACTAAAAAATACACATAAATGGTATAAAAAACCAAAATTTAACCTCAACGTCGATCAACTTTTGTCGTTATTATTTATTTGAGTTGACGCAACAAATCAATTGCATTTTGTAATCAACTGACATAAACACGTGTGCTCTCGACTCTATTTAAATGTTAGAATTTCTCACCACACGTATTATCGAACTCAAAAGGGAAAAAAATGTAAATAAATAAATGAAAAAAAACACTAAACTAATAATTGTTTAGAAGACATTATCCTTGCAAATGTCTGAGTTCAAATTCAGCTAGAATTGGCATTAGATTAATTACGAGGATTGAACTACAATAGGTCGAGAGGGCTCGAGCCCCATAAGCTTTAGCACAATTATTAGTATTACTAAATAACCGAAGTAAATTACCAAGATGGGTCTCAATGACAAATACACCCCAAGTCCCTTTTGGCCCTCCTTGTATAACATTCTCTTTTATAAATTTTGGCTGGCTCAATATTAATATTCTTATATAACTAATAAGTTAGAATATCGTTTTGGAATTTGTACTTTGAACATTCATTTTTTTAGCGAGTGTACTTTGATGTCCATGTTCAATATTTGTACTTTCAATAAATCTTCAAATTAACTAGTTGTAGACTCATTGTCGCTAACATATAGTATATCAACCGTAAATATAATACAATGAATCATGAAGTCTTGATTAGGGGTGAGCAAAAAAACATCGAAAACCGACTCGACCGACCAAACCGAAAGTGGTCGGTCGGTTTTGTGTTTGGTTCGGTCGAGGTCGGTCGATCGGTTTGGGGCAAAAGCCCCAAATCGACCGAACCGACCGATTATTTAAAAAAAAAATTATATATATATAATAATAATAATAATAATAATAATTAAAAAAATAAAAAACTAAAAAGATTTTCTGAAAGTATATTAAATAATAATAAAATAATAATTATAAATATTAAATAATTAATTAAATAAATATTTACACATATATATAAATGAAACCAAATTTGATCGACCAGGCCAATTTGGCCATTCAGTCGGTTTTGGTAAGTTTTTTTTTAAAAAATAAATAAATAAAATCGGTCAAACCGACCGACCTTGGTCGGTTCGGGGGTCGGTTCGGGTCGAAAACCGACCCCGACCGACCGATGCTCACCCCTACAACAAAGGTAAAGATAAAAATTCAAACTTCTAATACTAAAGTATTTTTTAGTTCATTTCGTAATATTTGTCAAAGGACTTGGTAAAATATACTTAAAAAAACTCAAAACTTTAATTACAAAACTCTTCTTCCTTTGAACTTATTCATTACATGTTTTTTATAATGCCATTTCAGTTGACATTCATACTGAAAGAGTGTAGATTAAGAAAGCGGAAACAATTTTGGATCTTGAACACTCTAAGTTGATCAATTTTGTAAAATAAAAAACATGCTCAAACCTGGAAAAACAGAGGGATAAAAAACTCAACTTTGAAGATCAAATTCTCTTCACCCGGTGGATGGTTTTCAGCACGAACACTTCGTGGACAACCGTTAGAGTCTTCCCTACTATCCTCGGGCCTTAGAACGGATTGTGGGATCCTAGGTTGAGAGAATTTGGAAGAAAAGACCTCAAAGGTCACTAATTCTGGAATATTGAATTTTCTGTGTAATTCTCCCAAAACACCTCAAATCACCATTAAATAAAGTTTCATTAAGCTTCATTAGAGTGATATCTCAATAGTGATGAGTGACATCTCAATAGTGATGAGGATAATTTGAGATGGATGTGGCCAAATTTGGTGAATTTGAAAGATGAGAAGGATTTGGCAAGTTGCCAATTTGCTTTCCATGAAAATCCTTTATTTTTCATTTAATTTTAATTCAAAAATCAATATTAAATTAATTTTTAATTAAAATTAATTTAATTAATTTAATTATTAATTAATTAATTTGTAATTTAATTTAATATCAAATATTAAATTAAATAAATTGCCCGATCCCGATCGATTTTCCGAACATGGATCTTTATTCATGCTATAAACCGATCCAATATTTAAATCATATTTAAATATATCCACCTCTTATTAATCATAGTTTAATTCATAATTAAGCTATGATTCGTTAAATATATCACATATAATTAACGCTTTCTTCCAAACTCGAATTTGAACAATTCAAATTCTTTTCTCTCAAAATGTTATAAGGCTAAGTCCGAGCTAGTAAGGATGACCTAATGGACCTACAGATCATGAGCTCCAACAATACGAGATTAGCAGGCCAAACTCTTTAGCTTTAGCTAATCAACATTCGTTAACCAAGGACACTCCACTAAAGCCCGGTGGTTGCATTCTTCTCTCTTTGTAGATATATTTACGCCACTTTCGATATAACTATGATTAGTAAGTCGATCCTTCACGAGATCGTTCAGTAGTTACTGGTGGGTCAAAATTACCGTTTTTCCCCTGTAATTACCTTTTGTTCCTTAAGTCCCACTGGTCCTCTAATGAACAATTGGTTTGTGGTCCAACCAACAAACTAAATCCCTCTCGGGCCAATGAGAGGGGTGGGCCCATTGTTCAAGACCCGGAATCAGTACTTAAGGGAACAATCTCTCTACTAATCCCTAAAGCGGCTAGGAATGAATTCCATCTTGCAGAACTATGTTCCCAGCTACCTACCCGGTTTTATCCCTGAAATTGGAGGCTTATTAAGTCGGCAGTCTCGAGCCACTCTCACCCATGCAAATCTAAGGATAATCCGAATAAGCGGGGTTCATAGAACGCTCGAGATTAAGATCGAGTTACCTAGGTCATCGTATGAATATAGTCGATTAAGGCGACAAGCGAAGTTATAAAGTCTAAGTGACTATTTTGCATGTCTGATCTTATGCAAACTCATTGCATAGGACGCCCCACTCACATGTCTCCACATGAACGATTTAGGATTACATCGTTTGTACTCTACAAAGTGGGTCGCGTCCATAGTGTCCCGAGGATAAGGTACCCACCTATCCTTATACTATAGACTATTACGCTATAACTTGAACTTGATCCACTTTTATGTCACACATAAAGTTCAAGTATTCATCCCATAGCCAAAGGTTCTTTATTGGATTAAGGTTACATAATACACAACATTCAATAACACTTTTACTGAATAAATATCAATAACAACTTTATTGCAAAATAGAATATACATTCAGTTTACAAAACCACGAGTTTTAGGACATTAAACCCAACACATACAAATGAAGTGAATGACATAAATTAGAGTTATACAAAGTACACATGGTATAAATTCAATTTTAACATGAATGAGACAAAATCTTTTAAATATTGATATGCAGTTCACACGAAATTTGTGAAAATATTACTATACAATTAAAAAATAAATTATTAAGTCACAAACAAATGAAAAAAAAAATAACAACATAAAAATGTATTTATATATTAAAAAAAAGTACAAAAATACCTAATGTAACCTTGCAATACTCAAACCCCAAAGACAATAACCAGAATGTTTAGACCCATTTGATAACCATTTGATGTTTGTTTTTTAGTTTTTTAAAATTAAGCATGTTTTTTCACAATTTTTACTCATATTTTCTATAATGATTTATGTGTTTTTTTAGGTATTATTTAAGTTTATAGACACATTTAAAAAACAAAAATAAGTTTTTGACAAGTACAAAGTACGTAAGAAAACAAAGAAACTCGTAGGTAGAATTTTAAAAAACTAAAAACAAAAAATCAAATAGTTATCAAAGAATTTCCTATTACGGGTCGAGATTCTAAGAGTTTGTGAACCCTAGATGTAACGCCCCGTAAATTCAAACACTTGCCACTCGAGGCGTTACTTCCAAGTTGCACCGTTCGCGCCAAAAATCCGGCAGCATAACGACGCAACTTGGACAATCCAGAAAATTTAAAATGAACCTGAACCTATACAAGGCACTTCAAACGACTCACGAGGGTACCCAACCTCCACCAAACTACACAGAAAACAATAGGCTGGACTCCAGTCCCTCGGAGTTAATAGAAATCTCAAGACAGCAGAAGCATGCTTTGAATAAGAAAGGAACACATCAGAACATGTTTTGATTCAAACGAATAAAGAACGATACAAACTAGATTTCGAACATGAACCAAAGAAATATAACGCAACAGAAGAAAAAAAATGAAAGGAACAACTCCTAACGAAACTTCTAAGTCCTACAAGTCTTCCATAGCCTCGTAGGGGTCTCGTCGTCGATGGTCACCTCACTGGTTTGCCTTGCCTGCAAAAGAATAAATAAAGAATGGATGAGTATAAAAATACTCAGTAAGCAGCTCATTTCGTCCAAGAAATACAGAATATAAGGAACGACCTTAGACTTAGCTAAACACGACACCTAGCCCGCCAAACAACCTCAACAAGCATCATGGCCCTATTTCTTACTCAGGTTTCCTAGTTCTGTCCTACCCTTAGCTCATAGACTGGGTTGGCAGCACGTGGCCACGAGACTCATCCCCGGGCATGCACTATGGCGAAAGACTCTATCCAACCCCTCTGACTCTAAGGATCACACCCCGAGTCGCACAACTGGATGAGGGCGGACCACCACATCCCACAAAAGCATTGAAGCGGTACTACCGCGCACTGACAATCGACCACACTGCTCATTCGGATCTGCACTAGGGCGAAGGACTCTATCCAACCTCTCGACTCCAAAGATCATACCCGAGTCGCACAACCTGGATGGAGGCGGACCATCACATCCCATAACATCATCGTCATCTCGCCAACCTCGAGTCTCGGCCTACTAAGGGTTACACAGATACTTGGGACTTGGACCTGCACTAGGACTAGTTGTGCTAACTACAATTCTAAGGCTCAATGACACTTCCCGAGTCACTTCAGACCAAGCACAGGACAACCAGGCTCGGGACAAACAGTCATAGCACGATGAACATTTAGGAACTCAACATAAGGTTACATCGCCCCTACTAATTATGATCACATAACACTAACAGACAACCAGAAACCAGAAACCAGAAAGAACTAACGAGTTCGAGTTCCAATACAGATAAACGTAAACAACCACAAATAACATGATTCAGGCACAACCGAGCATCTTATCCTATCATGCTACTATCAAAACTTTACTTTCAATCATAAATTGCATGCAATATGCCCCTAAGCCATACACTTAGGGGTAGTTTAGTCCAAACGACTACTTACCGGAAGTCCAAGCACGACGGAGACTTGGGTAATGTGACGTGCTCCAAACGTGACCCTACTTCCAAAATAAAGCTCCTAACGAAGAACAAGCACAACATGAGTTAATAAACCGAAACGTAAAAGCGACCTTAAAAGCTTTCAATGAGTAAAACTCACCCAACGAAGTGCCAAACGGGTTAAGGAACAAACCAAGGCGACCAGACGGAAGGAAAACAACTGGCGGCTCTGCAGGCGGCGGCGGCGGCGCGTGAAAATGACGGCAGCGACGTGTGGGTAGCAGATATGGAATCCTCGCGACTCGATCTATCCAGAACCGGTCTCCGTTCCTCGAAAACCGGTCGAAAAGAGCTCGAACCGGCTGAACCAAAACAGTGGGTCTCGCGGAACCTTCCTTTCCGACGGAGAGCACCGGCTTCGTTCACGACAACGGCGAGCAACGGAGGTGACGATGGCGACGAAGGTGGAACGACGATGATTTCGACTGTGAAAGAGAGCTGCGGCGGCGACGAGGTGCACGGACAGACTTCGAATCTGTGAAGAGGGAGAGAGATCGCAAGTGAGAGAGAGAGAGGAGGAGACTGAGAGAGGAGTTCGGGGAGAGGGGAGAAAAACGAGAGGGAGAGGGGGC
This sequence comes from Trichosanthes cucumerina, assembly GCA_036507285.1. Lineage (NCBI taxonomy): Eukaryota > Viridiplantae > Streptophyta > Magnoliopsida > Cucurbitales > Cucurbitaceae > Trichosanthes > Trichosanthes cucumerina. The sequence goes on from CM071835.1 coordinate 101,876,098, forward strand.
GTGGGCCGACGGCCGCTTTTCTTGCACTTTTTTTTTTCTTTAATGCCGACTGTTACACTAGAATTATTTTATTTTATTTTTTATTTTATATATTTAAAAAAAAATTAAAAACCAAACAGCAATACTAGATTCTTTATCCACTAAATTGGGCTTTTGATGAACATTACATCCAATCAGATCCAAGATCAAATTTTGATAAGGCATCAGATTAAAAAAAAGTGAGGGTAGCTTAAAAAAAAATCTGAAAAAAGAAAATAAATAAAAGCGAGGGCATGAAATTTATTACTTAAACCAATTTAACCTAAATGGAAACAGCCTGGTAAAATCGCATAAGAAATTGGGACAAGGGCAAAAAAAAAAAACGAGGAGATCTGGGTGAATATTTCTGTTCCGCCGTCAACTTCGCTGTCAATCATTTGTTCGGCGTCACTTTCCCGATAAACCAAACAGTCTCGAAAGGTAATTTTTTTTTTGGCGGGAAATGTTCCCCAACAAAATTACTAAATTTTTCAGGCGACACCAGATTTCTACTTTTCTGGATCAGTAGAACTTACTAGAGTTTTTTTTATCCGTAAAATAGTTCCCGTTTCTTTAAGATTCACTGTTATGGTTGATAAGCTTCTGTCGCGTCGGGCACCGGCGGAAATGGAGGCGGCCGGAGCGGAAGAGCGGTCGGCGAAGGAGGAAAATGTCGATAACTCAGTAATGGCGGTTGATTTAGATGTAAATTTTGAAGCGGAGGTTTCGAAGTTACGAGGTCAATGGGAGCTGGCGTCGGTTCTGAACTTCTTGAATGTGAGTTTGTTTTCTCGCTTACATCGTCTATATACTGCATTGAAATTCCATCTTTCGTAGGGAGGGGAAGAAAGTGCGTTAAATATTGTATTGGTGATTAAATGTGCATGTTTATCGATTTATTTGTTTTTTGCCATGGAGGTTTTCGAGCCGTTAATTGGGAAAAACTTGAGGATATCGGCGGAAGAGATCGAAAAGGGTTTAATACAGCCTGAAAGTTCATTAGCTGAACTCCACATTGCGCTTCTGAAGGTTAAAGATTTTTATTTTATTTTTCTTTTTCATCTGTTTAAATGCACTGATCATCGATTTTCATTCCTCAACGACTGTTTGTGTTATTTTTTTTATGGCCATTTGACTCAAACTATCATCTTGTTCTATACATCATATATGTGCTTTTTTTATCATATCATATGAACATCATGCATGCATCTTCACCACTAAAACTTGCACAAGAAATTCAGACTAAATTCTTTGCGATTGTTAGCCTGGAGGTTAGTTTATTTCTGCTTGTCGATAATTGATGTCTTTCATTAGGACTGCCTAATAACAGTTATGACTTGCTTTCTTCCATTTTTGTGGGACATCCTTTCTATGGAGTAAAGAAGGTTTTGTGGCTCGCTTTAAACAAAGTTTTCTTATGGTTTCTTTGGGATGAGAGTAATGGACTATTATCTGGGAATTCTTTCTCTACCTTTGATAATGTTATGGATTGTACATTTTTCATGCTATGCATTGGTGTAATAGACATCATTTTTCTAATTATAGTTTATCTTCTACGATTTCGAATTGGATATCTTTTTGTAATACACCTTTAGGTTTTTGGAGGTTACACTCCGTTTGATTTCATTCATCAATGAAATTGTTTTCCTTCTAAATAAAAGATAATTTATGTCTTCCATTATAAATTTGGGACGGAGTGTTTTGTCGCCATTTTTCCTATCTCATTGGTCATGTTTTTCTTGATCTCCTTTTGTATTAATTTTTTTCAATTGTTTTTAATGAAAGTTGTAGCGATACTAATGGAAACAACATTAGTTTGCTTTGTTGTAGTTATTACACGTCTAGCTATAACTTAGTAGTGAAAACCCATCTCTTGTGGTGCTTTTGACAAGGTTTGTGGGTTTATAGAGCCCTTCATTATCACTTATGTGCTGATATGTTATCAGGGTATACCACCTGTAAGTAAAATGTTAAATGGTTCTGATGCGTGGGTGACTGTACTTTGTAAGAAGCTCGTGGCATGGTGGCCTTGGGTAAGTTACTGTTCATACGGTCTTGCTTGGTTTAGTCTTCATTTTTCACACGTGTCAGTAGCATAAGAATAACTCATATGTGTATTTATTGCAGGTTGCTGAAGGGGAGATTCCAATAAAGGCTTTTAAAGGGTAGTTATGATGTTTACTCATTACTTGTATGACACATCTGTATAATTTTGAAAATTTATTAATTCAACCTTCGTTCCATTTTTTTTTATGCAGAGAGGAGATATCAAATTACAAAAAACTAGATCCTACAGAACGCTTGCTGCTTCTGAAAGCTCTTTGTGAAATTCGAGCTGATGTATTGTTTTGTATCTTTCTTCATTTTCATTGCATACTTTATAACCATTCATTCTTCTTATTACGACTATGCTTCAGACCTTTGATTAATATGATATAGTTTTATTTGGACCATGTTCCTTATTGAATGAATTTAGGTAGGCATTTGGAGACTGCATTATATGTGAACTGTTTTGGATTATGTTCTATAACTTTTTTCCCATGTTAAAAGATTTTGTTCTATAATTTGTTTTCTGCTCTTTTGTTTTTGTCTTTCTCCATCTAAATCTTATCAAAGTATCTTCTAACTAGGAATGGTGGTATTTTTTGTTTTTTTGTTTTTCCTTCATTTGCAGCAAGATGATACAATATCTTATATAAGCGACTGCTTGAAAGATAAAACTCAAATGTCTTGTTTCCAGAAAGATAGATTTGGAGGAGATGGAAATGGAATTTCTTATTGGTAATTTGTCTAAGTTATTTGTCTTCATCTAATTTCTGAAGTCTGATGTCAAATGTATTAGTAATTCTTACTGTGATGTTAGGTATGATGGGAATGCATTTGTTGGTTATAGACTATACAGGGAAGTTATCAAATGTGAGACAAAGACAAAAGGTAAACAGAAGGGAAGTTTTTCCCTTCCAATGTTTAGCACTCAATGGGAAACAATGGCCACAAATGTTGAGGAATTTCATAAAGTTAAAGTAAGTCGACAATCCCTTTCACTATGGATCTGAGGTTTGTTACAAAAGGCTTAGAACCTTAATAACCTCTTTTTTGTTAATGGCAGGACAACTTGTTGTGCAGCAAAATCACCAGTGAAGTTGCTGTTGGAAGGAAAATAGATTGTGACGTCATTCCTGTTCTTGAGAAACTCCAGAAGGTTGTTGCTGAATTATTATGGTTTAGAGTTTGGTTATTGTAATTGTCAAATTTACTAGTACTGTGCTGGTAAAAGTTGTAGATTGATATTCTGATTAAAGAACTTGTAGTTTTTTTGTGGTTATAAAAGCTTCTGTTTTTGTATGCTGCAGAAGAAAGAAAGATTAATGAAACGGAAGCATAGGGAGGACATGCTCTTGAACGACTTTAAGAAGTCTTGCATGGTTGGAATTACACGCACTTGTCGCATTCGTGCACCCGTGAACTATACATTTGGTATAGAATGAACATCCCTTTACTATTCTCTTGATTATTAAAATTAACTGCTTTTGAAATTTCAGATGTTTCTTTTTTCCTGTTGGAAGGAAAAAGAATTTTATATGTTTCTGGTGTTGTCATTTTCATTGTTTTGTCTTAGTTGCTGTAATAGTACACACACACACAACGGATGCAATGGTTTGCCATTTTGGTACTATTCCTGCTTCATCTTCAGTGATTAGAGTTGGACTTGGGAAGAGTGATATTTTTTCACCCTTATAGTATGTAGGTCAAGATGACTGAGTTGGAGTTGAATTATAATTTTGTCCTAATAATCTTTCTTAATAATTGATCAACTTTCTGGCCTTTTGTTAATGAGAACTTACATTATTCTCAACTGAGAATTTTGCCTAAATGCTTCTATGTAAGAAATTTTATCTATGTGCATGTCCAATGTTTTATTCTTTATCACCTCCTAATAACGTATTGATTTGTGGAATGCTGTGCAGAGGAGTACAATCGGGCTATTGATGATGCCATACGGCAATCTAGGTAAACACTTTTCTTCTCTCTTTCTCACACACAATTTTTTTTTGTTTGTTTGTTTGTTTGTAGATTTACTGCCTTTTAAATTTATTTTATAACTAGAGAATGTTCTGATTGGCAGAGAAGTTGAATAATTAGTTTCTTTTTAGTTTTGTAGTATTGCAAGTACCTGTTAAAAAAAGATAGCATAGTGGACTAAACAAGGAATAAAACACTATTTTTTAGGCGATTTTGTATCTATAATTATTGCCCTGCTGGTTTAGCAGTGTAGTTTCGATATTTTGACAAAATAGATTTGTAATTCTAAACAGTGTGTTCGTTTATTTGGTTTGAACGGATGACTAGTACTTGGGTTGGCTTAGGTTATGTTCTTGATGACATAGGAAGCAGTTCCCAATTGTATACTTAATGCAATTTCGATTCATTCAATTAAAGTGCAGATATCGAGAACAGTATTTCAACTAGATACGTCTTTTTTCAAGTAGACTAATGACTAATCTCTATGGAGCATTTGATTTGAAAGAGGCAGTCATATATATTATTCAGAATGAAACGTTGTTGATATGGTACAAAAAAATCTTAATGATTATGTATTCAAATTTCTTCATTTCGGCGATGGAAGTTGCCATATATAAATAAGTAGTGGCATGCAAAGCAAGTTGTGTTTATGTTTGAGTCGACGTTTTTGTAGTGCAAGAATATCCAATTCTAATCTAATTACTCCTAGTCTTAGCAAATCTAACAAGTTTACAAAGGAGCCTTAATAGCTCAACTGGTATAAATCATGTACCATCGACCAAAAATATTGTTGAACTAAAAAAAAATATTATTTTCCGTGGGGTCAGTTGTGCTGCATTTAGGACAATTGGTTGATTACTGCCTCGTGTGGGAGGCTTGTTCAGTCTTTTTTTGTTCATCAATTGCTTTCAACAGTGGAAATAGTATGGGCAGTCGCAAGCAGGACGATTGTATGAACTCAATCCCTGTAGTCTGTGTTTTGGGATCCAAGGGCATATCGTGGACAATATCATAAAAATGAATTGTTGTTTTCTCTTTGCTCACCTTCTCCATTCTGTTGCATATATTTTACCTATAAATTCTATCTTCAATATTTATATTCAAACAACACCATAGGTTATTACAAGTTTGAATTGCTGTTCAGGAATGTGAAAAGAACTGATGAAAAAGAGCAAGGGATGCATCACAAGCGCAGTAGAAAAAATGATTCCACTAGTGAGAATCCTGACTCACGGATGAAATCAGAGGATGCCTCTGGAAGTAGCGGTGAGTACAGCAATGATGACAGTGGAAGTAACTCGCATAAAGAAGTCGATCTTGACAGTGCCGATGACATCGATAACAAGGACGATGAAGACAAAGATGACGGTGATGACAATTCTGATTCGGATTATTCCAATGCAGAAGAGAAGAACGAAATGCTAAATTCTGAAGTCGTGACCGATGTCAAAAAGCCAGCAGGGGTGTGCAGTAAGAGGCTGGATAGAAGCAGGAACCATCTTGGCAATGAAAATAGAAAGGTGGGTGCCAAAAGTAGGTTGAGGCAAAGACCAGTTCTTAACTCTGCCCTTGATCCTGCTGTTGTACCAGATTCAGATGATGAAAATTGATGAACAATTCAAGCTAACAGGATGCTGTATCTTGAAGATCATTATACCAGCCACTAAACAATTGGGTAAAAGCTTTTGATTTATATGCTAACCAATGCAGGTATTATTTTCCTTGAATTTTTTTTGTGTTAATAGGAATTCTGAATCTGGTTTCATTAGTTATCTGGAAATTTGTTGTTTCCAGTGATCTTGTTGAATATGTTAGGAGATAGGAGCATGAATTTGAGCCCCAAATTCTAAGAAATTTTTTGTGAATGTTTTAAATAGCAGTAGTTTAAGGTTAATCCTAGTGTTTTCAGCATGGATGATTGATTGATTCTTTTTTCTTCCCTTTAGATCTGTTTTTATGAGATCATATTTGTGGTTTGGTGTTGGTCAAATTCACAGCATGAAAAATGAACTCTCATGGGTGACCTCGAAATTTGATGTCTTTTAGTTGAATCACTTTTCGCTCCTTGGTTGAGTCAAATTTATTTTTAACTTTTCGCTCATGAGTGACCTTGGATCATAAATTTAAGTATGTGATGAAAAATCAGCTATAACATGAAGTAAATCACGTGCTTGGTAAATTTTGATTTTAAGCGTATTTGGTAAAATAATACAAATTTGTGGTGATTTAGCTATAATGATCAAAGTAGGCACATATTATTTTTATATTAATGTAAACATCTATTTTACTATGAGTTAATTGTTTAAAAATTTATATGATTTAAATAGTAAGCTATTTTGTTTAATCTAAATTTCTTGTTCAAAGTTAATAATAACCATTGCTATAAAAGATGGTATTAATCAAAATTTTATTGATATATGAGGAAATATGTGAAAGAAAAATAAGATATACAAAATGATGTAATTGGAATTTAAAAAACTTAGCATGATATGGCATATTTTTAGGAAATTGCCTTTAAAAGCGAAAATTGAAATAAATTATTGAGATTTGGTAACCCTTTGATTTTTAGTTTTAAAAGTTGTACTATTTTCTCATAATTTTTTTTTTACAATGATTTCCATTTTCTCTACTATGATTCTTATTTTTTTTTAATGAACCAAGTTCTAAAAACAAAAATGAGTTTTTGAAAATTATTTTTTTGAGTTTGGAAACTTAGCTTATTTTTTTAAAATATATAAAAAAACATGAAAATCCATAAATGAATGTAGTATAAGTTCAATTTTTAAATACAAAAAATCAAAAGGTTATTAAACGTGGCAAAATAATTAGTTTTTGCCAAACAATAATAAGGTTAATACTTTTTTTTCATAATTAAATTCAAATTCACCCTTAGTTGGGTTGCAGCCTCATGTGCAACCAAATCACTGGGTGACACCTGTGAATGCTATTTTTTTAGAGTATATAATCTTATATGTTTGTATCCCAAATTTCTCCGATTTATTATTATAAAGGCATGTTTGGAGCATAAATTATAATGATGTGTTATAATAACTTATAAAATACTTTACACATCAAACACAAACTGTTATAACTCCAAACTAAATAACTATGCTTTTTAAATAATTTTATATAACTCAACATACTACAATAACCTACGTACTATTATAAATTTATAATTCATGTTATTATATCACTTAGCGCTGAAACAATCCCTAAATAATATATTTTTTCCTTTATGTTTTCTTACCATATCATTTTCATTTTTATAGAAAAGCTGTTAAAAATTTGTCATCTTAAATTTTAAATATATTCCATTGATTCATTTAAATAAATGATATTGTGTAGATGAGAAGACGAAATAAAATGAAAAATGAAAATGATGTTAAAGATTTATAAGAAAAAAATAAAGAATAATAAGATTATTGACCGTGGCAGCGCCCTATGATTGGGCCACGTGTATCTGAAATGCACAAATGGTTGCAACCTAGCTTGCAACTAAGTTCTTTCTCTTAATTAAAACTCTAAATTTTCATAAATGAATTAATTTAAACTCTGTACTTTATTTTAGTGCAACAAATGTAAAGTGATTGAATTGGATTCTCTATTGGTGATTCTGTCAGGTTTTATGTCTTAAAACTCGTAGTTTTGTAAATTGAATGTGTATTATATTTTGCAATAAAGATGTTATTGAGATTTGTTCAGTAAATGTGTTATTGAATAAAGTGAATTGTGTATTGTGTAACTGTAACCCAATAAGGAGCCCTTGGCTATAGGATTAATACTTGAACTTTATGTGTGACATAAAAGTGGATCAAGTTCAAGTTATAGCCAGAACGGTCTATAGTATAAGGATAGGGTTAGTGATGAAGGTAGGATTAGGGTAAATTTAAGTAAATTCTCTAGGTTAATCTTTTTTACCCTCATTTGTATTTTAATCCCTTATAAATAGAGAATCTCTCCCATGTATTCTACTACACGACTTTCATTCTAATAAAGATCCTTGATTGATTCTTGGAGAATTATCTCCTTTAGTCTCATTTAGGCTACATCAATTTGGTATCGAGAAATCGCTGGGCCAACGTTGACCGCCACGGTGGAAGACCGGAAAACTCTTGGTGACGTCGATCGCAAGAGGAGCTTCGTGAGTTGTGCTCGTTGCCAAACAACACACCCTTATTTAGGGGAACCTATAGATTCAACAAACTTGAAGAATTTTCAAGAATTTGCAAGAATGAATCATCAAAGAAGATGACCAAGAAAAATACAAAGAGCTTGGTATGGGCAAGAAAGTAAAAATACTCTCAAAATCATTCTTTGGAATTTTGATTCAAGTGATTCGGAAGAGGAATTTCAACATCACAACGTTGCTCATGCTCGATTTTATCAAAGAATCAATCAAGATCCGCATTGGAATTTTGATTCTAGTGATTCTGGCGATTCCGACAAAGATTGCAATATAGTTTGGGACAAACTAACGAACCGATATTATCAAGAAAGAGCTCTACGATCTAATCAAATAAGTTTTTCAAGAAATCGATGTGAGAATTTGGACTTGGATGATTTAGAAAGTGATTCAGAGGCTGAAACATTTTCAACAAAACATCAATATTCGGATCAAACCATGAATTGAGAGGAATTTCAAAAGGGAATAGATAAAATTTGACGTCCTTTGGAAAAAATTCAAGGAAGACAAGTTCAACGCAAAGAAGAATTCACGGATCATAGGATAAAGATTCAAGAAAATATGGCGGGAAGATCTCTTGAACATCAATTTTCAAGATTCATGAATCAAGATGATAAATGTTCGAAAAAAGAAGATTTCTACCATGGAGATATATACCAAAATCGTGGAGATGATCAAGAAAAAATGTTGCAAAAACAGAAAGCCCACCTTCCAAGATTTATTAGAAACCCTTTTCATCATGATAAACTCCAATAATGCCAAAATGAAGGTTTCTTGGTTCCAAATTCTAAATTTTCCAGCAAAGAATAAGAATTTTTCATGGATTTGATGTTAACAATTTTGATTTTTACGGCAAAGAAGATGAATGTTTTCTAAAATTTGAAAATTATTTTGATGAGGAAGATGAAGTTGAAAAAGAATTGATAGAGACAGATGATGACTCTTCTTTTTATTTGGCTCAATTGTTCTTTGAAGTTGAAGAGCAAGACTCCAATGAGCATAGTTCTTTAATCTTTCAAGAATATGCACAAACAAAACAAGAAATTGAGAAGGAAAATGAGAAGCAAGCCAAACCAATTTCTCACAACAATCAGATGAGTTCAAATGAAATAGATGATGAATTTCTTTTGAATTTCATTGAATATTTTGACGGTGAGGATGAAATTTTATTTTGTTTGGAAAAACTTTTTACTGCCATGGAAGACACCTTAGGGGTGGAGAACTATGAAATCAAAACCCATGAAGTTGAATTTGAGGAGAATTGTGTCGAAACCCGTGAGGTCAACGTTGGAAGAATTACAAATAAAGTCAACATGGTTGAATTGGAAACTTCAAAAGGGTTTACAAGAAAATTCTCTCAAACATCCAATGTTGGCTTATTACATGAGAAAATTTTGCTTGAGTTGCAATTATTGAATTGGGAACCTCAAATTCTCGAAAGTCATTTTGGAAAAAGTTCTATCATTGTGGAGGAAGTTAAAGGACCAAGAATTTCTTCTTTGGTTTGGCCGACAAATTGAGAGAGTTTAAAGAAAATCTTCCACAATTTTCACATGTCTGCTCTTTTGCAAATTATTTTTGTCAACAAGTTCGTGTATTTGGAGGAATTGTGGCAGTACCACAAGCAGTTGACTCAAGAACTTGTATTTCAAGAATTATTTTTCAGGATGATACGCAATGACCAACTGGGTAGGCAAGTTGATGAATTCAGAAAGCAATTTTCAGTTGAAGTATTTGGCAACCATCGAATGAAGCTTGTTTCTATTTTGTTTGTTTTCTTTTGTTTCCATTTTCTTTTTAAAACTCGAGGACGAGTTTTTTTTTTAGGGATAGAATGATGAAGGTAGGATTAGGGTAAATTTAAGTAAATTCTCTAGGTTAATCTTTTTTTGCCCTCATTTGTATTTTAATCCCTTATAAATAGAGAATCTCTCCCATGTATATTCTACACAACTTTCATTCTAATAAAGATCCTTGATTGATTCTTGGAGAATTATCTCCTTTAGTCTCATTTAGGCTACATCAGTTAGGTACCTTATCCTTGGGACACTATGGGCGCGACCCACTTTGTAAAGTACAAACGATGTGATCTTAAATCGTTCATGTGGAGACATGTGAGTGGGGGGATCCTATGCAATGAGTTTGCATAAAGACTGAACCGCGAAATAGTCACTTAGACTTTATAACTCCGTTTATTGTCTTAACTGACTATATTCATACAATGACCTAGATAACTCGATATTAATCTTGAGAGTGTTATGAAATCCTGTTTATTCGGATTATCCTTAGATTTGCATGGGTGAGAGTGGCCCGAGATTTCCGACTCAATAAACCTCTTATTTCAGGGATAAGACCGGGTAGATAGCTGAGAACATGGTTCTGCAAGATGAAATTCACTCCTACCCGCTTTAGGGATTAGTAGAAAGGTTGTTCCCTTAAGTCGTCGACTACGGGTCTTGAACAAAGGGTTCACCTCTCTCATTGGCCCGAGAGGAATTCGGTTTGCTAGTTGGACCACAAACCAATTGTTCATTAGAGGATCAGTGGGACTTAAGGAACAATAAGTAATTACAGAGGTAAAACGATAATTTTGACCCAGCTGTAATTACGAGCGACCTGTGAAGGATCGACTTACTAATTATGGTTATATCGAGTGAACATAAATATATCTACAGTGAGGAAAGTGCATCCACTGGGCTTTAGTGGAGTGTCCTGGTGGTTAACGAACGTTGATTAGCTAGGCTAAAGAGTTTGGCTGGTTAATCTCGTATCGTTGGAGCTCATGATTTGTAGGTCCATTAGGTCCCCTTACTAGCTCGGACTAAGCGTTGTAACAATTTGAGAGAAAAATAATTTGAATTGTTCAAATTCGGGTTTGGGAGATAACGTTAATTATATGTGATATATTTAACGTGTTATAACTTAATTATGAATTAAACTATGATTAAGAATAGGTTGACATATTTAAATATGATTTAAATATTGGTTCGGTTTATAGCATGAATAGAGATTCATGTTCGAAAATTCGATTTGAGAAATCGAGATTGGTCCAATTATTTAATTTGATATTTTATATTAAATTAGATAATTATTTAAATTTAATTAATTAAAGTGTTTAATTAATTAAATTAAAATTGATTTTAATTTAAAATTAATTTTATATTAATTTTGAATTAAAATTAAAAATAAATTTCAAATTCATTTTAGAATTAAAAAAGAACCAAATACATCTTTCTGTGAATAAGCTTATTGCTTTGTCAAATTCACAAGAATTCTCCACCTCCTACTCAAATCATCCTCATCACTCTTTTGTTGTCATCTTCCCAAAGCTTATTGTAGCTTCATATGATGGAGATTTGAGGTGATAGAAGAGGATTTTGCAGAAATTTTCTTTGCTCTTGGTTTTGAACTATTATTCTTCTCTATTCGAATTCTCTCAACCTAAGATCTCACAATATGTTCCGAGACCTGAGGATAGTAGGGAAGACTCTAAGGGTGGTCCACGAAGTGTTCGTGATCAGAATTTACCCACGGATTTGGAGAATTTTGAGTTAGAAAGATATGTGTTCTAACTCCCTGTTTTTTCAACTTTGAGCATGTTTTTTATTTTGTAAAATTGATCAACTTAGAGTGTTCAACATCTGAAATTGCTTCAGCTTTCTTAATATAGGGCATGTTTGGGAGTGATTTTGGAGTGACCAAAATCACTTTTGACATGTCTAAAATCACTTTCCTACCAAAAGTGTGATGTTTGACAATATTAAGCAAGTGATTTTGGAATAATCCAAAATCATTTGAAGTGATTCCCTTTCAATCACTTGGGAGGTGATTCACAAGTGATTTTTGAAGTGATTGTAACTTAAAATGACTATTATTCATTTTTGAAAATAATATACTTTTAATGACGAGTAAAAACCGTAATATTTTGTCAAAATTCATAAATTTCCATAAAAAATAATTTTTTCAAAACCAAAATCACTATTAAAAATATAAAACCAAACATGTAAATGATTATATGAAAATCACTTTTAATAAATCAATTATAGACAAATCAATTACACTAAAATCAATATTTCTAAAATCATTCTCAAATATTCCCATAGACTACTTCAGATTCATTTACTTGCCAAAAATCAAAATGAGCTAGAATCGGAATGAGAGTATTATTCATTTGCAAGAACAAAAATAATAGATGCAAATAAGATTGACGAAAGAAAATAGTAAAATAATAAAAGATTGAGATCCCATTTATAGATGTGAGAGTTAGAAGATGTAATGTAAAGTAATTAATGAAGAGGTAGTGAGACCCTAAAAATAATGGATGCAATAAGATTTACAAAAGTTTAGAAGAGGAATGAGAGTACTCCATATGTGGAATGAGATACAAATTCACATTTTTTTTTTAGTACAAATAAATTTTTAGAATTTAAATCATAAATCTTGTCATCGTTGACATATTCACTAGGTCAATTGAGGTATACCGACATGTCAACAAAAAATTCGTTTTTTTTTTTTAAATTAGTCAAATATCTACAAAATCTCTATACAAAAGTAAGCTTTTAAAACTATTAACAACATATTAGGCCCATGGTTTTAAGGCCCAATATAATTTTTTGTTGTGGAGAGATGGAGGAGAGATGGAGGAGAGAGCATTTATAGATGGTTGGTGACTCCACCACTCCCATTCTCACCGATGTGGGACAATTCACAATACAAAAGAGGAGGTTTTTTTTTTTAATTTTTTATTTGAGAAAAGATTTTTTCTTTTAATTTCTATATTCCAAGTTCCACAAAGTTCTATATCAAATAACAATTTCTCTTTTTTTAGTTTTCAATTTCCATATCCTATCTCCCTCTCTTTTTGACTTTTAGTTATTTAGTTAATTATTTTATACATATATTTTAAAATTTTAATTAAATGAATTATTATTTTTTCATTAGAGTTATTTTTATTTATTCTTATATGAACTTACAATATTGATATGAACAAAAATAAAGTTGTTAAAAAACAAAAAACATTTGACATATTATTATATTAATTTCAATAGTTGGATTTAGTTTTAACTTTTAAAATGTATTAAAAGTACATGGAGTAAGTCTCCAAATATAAAGACTAAAATGATATTTTGATCTAATTCTTTTTAGCACTTTTTACCATTCAATATATATATATGAGGATTAAAAATTGCCACTTATACTATATATTTTTTTTCAAAATTTTTGCGTGCTTCGACATTTCAATCGACGTTTATATCTAAATATCTTCTTGGGTTTTAGAAATGATGCTTAAAAATGGTCAATTATAGTCTAATTATGTCACAATCAAAGTTTGATGGACTAATTCAAATAATTTCCATCAATTTCTAAGATTTTCATAATTTTTTCCAAAATTTCTCTCGTTACTAATTCAAACAACTTTAATTGATTTCCATGTTTTCTAAATTTTTCAATGTTGTTATGGTCATAAGTCATATTTCATATCGATTGAAATTATAGTCATCTTGTTTGGTCGTTATTATTTTAGTTCCACACCATTTGGGGTGAACCTCTTATTAACAATGGTCAATTATAGCTTATTAATCCACCATTAAAGTTCCATGAAAGAATTTAAATAATTATAGTTTAGGAATGGTTAATTATAGTTTATAGTTTAATTAAACTATCATAATTAAAGTCTCGTTCAATTTGAATAGAAGTTATAAAACATATATATTTTTTTTACATATATGATGTTGAAAATAAATCAATTATAGTATGATTAAACTCTAATTAAAATTTCATGAAATAATTAAAACAATTTATAGAATTTTTATATTTTTTTCTCAAATTTATGCTCTCATCGACATATTAATCAATATTTGTATCTAAATATTGTATTAGTTTTTAAATGTGTTGCTTAACAATGGTCAATTATAGTCTGATTAAGCCATAATCAAAGTTTCATTGACTAATTCAAAGAATTTCCATCAATTTCTATAGTTTCCGTAAATTTTCCCGAAATTTTCATCGACATTTCCATAAAATTTAGACCTCGACATTTCCATCGACATCGACATTTTCTTCCATGATCACCACTAATAAAATTTCACATGTGTGTGTACACACACATCCATTTTGAAAAGATTCGTATAAATATTTTTTATGTTATATTTCTTCAATAATCAGATTGAAGCAATATTTGATATTTTTTCTTTGTTCTCGTATTTAATACGTAACAGTATAATTTTTTTTTCCACTTATGACTTGTTGATCAAAGGTGTAGACCTAGATTATATTAATGGTATAACTTGTACTATCAATAACGGATTTTTTTAGGATGAATGTGAGGCGTAAATATTTAAACCTCTAATTTCAAGAGAAAAAGTACGTGTCAATTGATATAGATATTTTTTTTGTTATACAATAATAATAACTATTACATATTAAGATTTAATTAATTGATACAATATGAAAAATTAAAAGTTAAGACCTTAAATTTTTTTTTTCTAACTTTTTTTTTACAAGATTAGATTAGACCAAATTTCAAGTACTGTAAGTCTACAATGACTTATTCCATTTATTGCATGTCAGGTCAGTAATCTTTTAAAAAATAACAAAGACAAATTTACAACGCGAACAAATTGAGTATGATACTCTATTATAAATTATTCATTAGATACAACAATATGAGTATAATTTAATGATAATTGACAATTGATACCGACTTTTTTTAGATGAGAAATAGGGGTGAGCATCGGCTGGTTGAGGTTGGTTTTCTACCCTAGCTCACGTCGATCGTTAATTTTTGTTTGTTTGTTCCTGGCTTAAACCGATCGATTTAGGCAGTTTGCCTTTTTCTCTTATTTATTATTTATAAAATATAACATAAATATACAAAATTTTACCCTTTTTGTATTATTATTATTATTTTTTAAAAATTCGATCGGTTTGGAACTAAGCTCTAAATCGACTAAGTGACGAGTTGGTTTTGTCAAGGATAAAATTGACTGATCGAAGTCGATCATATCAGTTTTCGATCTTTTTTTTCTCACTCTAGCGGGAGGCTTAAATATCCATGCTAAGAAGAAAAAAAAAACTACCATTTGTATAAAACAAAGAAAGGCGATAGTATCTGACCCCAGCCCATCTGACCGGTGGCAGCCTTCGCTGACTGAGGGGGGCTTTATTGCCATTTCCCATTTCCGCCCATCTCTCTTTCATTAGCACGTTGCAAATTGTGACTGAATTTTCTCGCACCTTGAGTCATGAAAACCGATATTTTCCATAAAATTATCATCTATAATTTTTCAATGTTGCAACTTCATAATTAGAAGCATCCTCAAATTCAAATCGTACACAAAATCATGAAAATTTTCCATTGGTATATATATGTAATTACAATTTTAATTCCTTAATACATCGAGATATCTGTCTATAATTAAAAGTCAATTTGTACGAAATTATTGAAAAATATTTGTTGTTTATTATATTGAACATTTTAGTTATTTTAACTATTATTTTCCATGCGGATCGAACATTTTACTTATTCATGTTATTCTTTGACATTAATGAAGTATATTTGTTGTTTGTGATACTCAACGTTTTAGGCAATGTTGAATGATCATTTAGGTTTTAAAAATTAAGGTTATGAATGTTACTCAGAACTATGAATTTCTATATTTTATTATCTATTTTTATTTATGTTTTACCAAGTTTAGAAGCCAAAAAAAACTTTCACTTTCTAAACTAGCTTTTATTTTTTTTAATCTAGTTAGAAAGTACACGATAAATAAATTGTGAGAAAACAAACTTAATTTTAAAAGAATAAAAAACAAATCTTAGTTATTTTAATTTAATGGTTGACTGAGATTAATGAAAAATATTGATCACAATGATGTCGTGATGTAAAGAATAATATCCAATAGTTTAAAATTGGTTACCAAGGCCCCATCTGTTAACGTCATTTAGTTTTTATTTTTATAATTAAACTTGTTTTTTTTTTCCAATTTATCTACAATAATTTTCATCTCTTTAAAAAATCAATATTTGGATTTTCAACTAAAATCTAAAAACAATAGAAAAAATTTTTAAATATTTTTTTTTAGTTTTCAAAACATGGCATGATTTTTGAAAGCATATATGAAAATGTAGATAACAAATATAAATCCTCAAGTTGAAGTAGTATGTATAGGTTTAATTTTAAAAGATAAAAAACTAAATAGTTATCAAATTGGGACCTAAAAAGATTAGTTTCCGAAAAATTATTCTTGTTTTTAAAATTTAGCTAAGAATTCCAGTATTTTTCTTAAGAAATATGAAACTATCGTAGATGATATGAAAATAATGTAGATAAATGATAAAAAAACAAATACATTTTTTAAAAACAAAAAATAAAATGAGGCTCAAACTTATTACTCAACATAAAAAGGAAGAAAACCCCCCAAATTCCAACCTATGAAAAAAAAACTTCAAACAAAATAAATTTTAAGTTTTATTGGAAGGATGAAGACTAAATTTGGAATTTTGGAGATTTAAAAGTAAAAATGAAATGATATTAAAAATGCTGTGAAATTAGGGGGGAAAATCAGGCACATAAACTTTACCAAATCATATAATAATAATAATAATAATAATAACAACACAAATGTTGTGAAATGGAATATATATAATATAAATAAAAGATAATGAAATTACATGGAGGATTATTCAAATAGAAAGTAGAAGAGAAGAGTGAAGGTTGAAAAATCTTTTCACCAATTGTAATATTTTGAAGAATCTTTTCACCAATTGTAATATTCATTCATCCATCAAAAGTTTGGAGAGCATGATGTGGTCTATTTGGATAACAATGTATGATATTGAGACACTTTAACTATATCTAATTTGCCAAAAATGACACGTAATTGAGATTTATATGATAATATTTATAATAAAAAAGACTTTTCTCCTTGGAAAGAAAAACTGTCCTCCTTCGAACTATACCCTAATCGATCCACGGTTTCTACTTTCTCCATCCTCCCTCTGCAAGTAAGACTACAATGTCCGCTTCATCCGAGATTCCCATCAACGACCCGCCCACCGACGGTGATGATTCTTCCAAAGCCATCAGCAAGAAGGCCGCCAAGAAGGAGGCTGCCAAGCAGGAAAAGCTGCGCCGTCGCCAGGAAGCAGCCGCCGAAACTGCCATGTCGTCTCTCAACGTCGACGACGATCCACTGTCCGCTAACTATGGCGATGTTCCTCTCTCCGACCTCCAATCCAAGGAGGCTAAGAATATCGGGAACTGGACTCCGGTCGGCACTTTGACAGGGGAGCTTAAAGAAAAGTCTGTGCTTCTGCGGGGAAGAATTCAAACGATCCGCGCTGTTGCCAAGAAGATGGCGTTTTTAGTGGTGAGAGAAAAGGGATTCACTGTGCAATGCGTTGTGTCTGAGCAGCCGGAGCTCGTTAGTCGCCAGATGGTGAAATATGTCGTTGGATTGAGCCGTGAGTCTATTGTTGATGTTGAAGGACTCGTGTCTGTGCCCAGTGTTGCTATTAAAGGTGCTACGCAGCAGGTGGAGATTCAAGTAAGGAAAGTATATTGTATCAGTAAGGCAATGCCGACTCTGCCTATAAATATTGAGGATGCGGCTCGCAGTGAAGCTGAAATCGAGAAAGCATTGCAGGTACACTTTTTAATCGCTTTCTTTTGATGTATTCTTCTTCGTGCTTGGATTTATCCATTCAGCTCAATTGTCTAATGCCTATTGTTCTTCGTAATTAATTTGGAGTCGTGTGGTGGTAGTTCTAATAAATTTTCAATAAATAATTTGTAGACCTCCTGTTTAACATCAGCCTCATTTGTTGCCTGCAGGCTGGTGAGCAACTAGTACGTGTTAATCAGGATACAAGGTTGAACTACAGAGTCCTTGATATTCGAACACCAGCTAACCAAGGAATTTTTCGTATTCAATGTCAAGTTGGAACCGTGAGTTTTCTTTCTTTCTTATTTTCTGTCTTCTGGTTATTTTTATTGTTGATCTAAATCAATGTGTTATATTGTATGAAATCGAAGCCTTCTGGTTATTTTTGTGGCCTCATCTATTAATAATTGCAGCCTTTGATGGCGTCTACATTTTGTATCATTCATTGGCATAGTTTTCTTACTCAGTATCCCTTATCTTTCTGTGCACTGTCCTTTTTGTAGATTTACTAAGGCAATTGCTGGGTTATGTTTATATTTAGCTTGTGCTCAAGTCCTTATTCTTGTTATTATGAACAAGGAGTTTGCAACGGAAACCTCTTTCTCCTCTTCGTTTCACTGCTTTTGTTTGAAGGAACTTGGTCATTGAATATATTCTAATTATGCAGATATTTAGACAATTTCTGTTGTCTGAAGGCTTTGTTGAAATCCATACACCAAAGTTGATTGGGGGCTCCAGTGAAGGTGGTGCTTCTGTTTTTAAGTTGGATTACAAAGGCCAGCCCGCTTGCCTGGCTCAGTCACCTCAGCTACATAAGCAAATGGCTATCTGTGGTGACTTTGGGCGCGTATTTGAGATTGGTCCTGTTTTTAGAGCAGAGGATTCATACACACATAGACATCTGTGTGAATTTACAGGACTTGATGTTGAAATGGAGATCAAAACTCATTATTTCGAGGTAATGCTCTTAGTTGACTATTTATTTTTCATGGCCATCTTTCTTTGATACTTGATATAGTTTTTTTTTTTTTTTTGCTCAGGTCATGAATATTGTGGATCGTTTATTTGTCGCAATGTTTGACAGTTTGAATGAAAACTGCAAGAAGGAGCTTGAAGCAATTGATAGACAGTATCCTTTTGAACCGTTGAAGGTGAACCTCTTTATTGATTGCCTACTTCCTCGAAATCTTCATACCCCCAAAGTGTTGGATATTTTTATGGTTACGGATTGATGCCTATAGATTATTATAATGTGGATATATGACTGAGTTTGAATATTTGAATGGTTTCTTCTCATTTCCATCTTTGATCCGAGTTCATGAATATGCAGTACTTGCGAAACACTCTGCGACTTACATTTGAGGAAGGAATTCAGATGCTGAAGGTGAGGGGTTGAAATTTTCCTTTCTTTTTTTTTTTTTTTTAAATAGCTTTTTTAAGTACAGTGCCAGATAAATCATAGAAGAGCCCTTAAGTCCCAAATGTCATGACCTTTTGTTCTCGGTTATCTATGAATCTATACAGGATGCTGGTGTCGAAGTTGATCCTCTTGGGGATCTTAATACAGAGGCTGAGAGGAAATTGGGACAACTCGTCTTAGAGAAGTAATTTGTGTCCCTGCTTAGTTATGATTTTGTAAAATTTCTATATATCTAAAGATTGCTTGCTGATCAAACCTTCCTAACTATATAGATATGGCACGGAGTTCTACATTCTTCACCGATATCCTTTGTCTGTTAGGCCATTCTATACTATGCCTTGCCATGATAACCCAACTTATAGTAACTCATTTGATGTCTTCATACGAGGTATACATTTTATTATTTCATCTCTATAATTGTTTTTCCTGTGCTTATAATTCACTAGAATTTGGGCTCTATATTCATGTTATTTAGCAAGATTTGTTTATACAAGTAACTCAAACTTTGTTGTCCATGCAGGGGAAGAAATCATTTCTGGGGCTCAGCGTGTTCATGTACCAGAATTTCTGGCCGAACGAGCTCAAGCATGTGGGATCGAGGTGAAAACCATTGAAACGTATATTGATTCATTCAGGTACATTTCTCTTATCATGA
This sequence comes from Trichosanthes cucumerina, assembly GCA_036507285.1. Classification (NCBI taxonomy): domain Eukaryota; kingdom Viridiplantae; phylum Streptophyta; class Magnoliopsida; order Cucurbitales; family Cucurbitaceae; genus Trichosanthes; species Trichosanthes cucumerina. Next base: position 101,896,062 of record CM071835.1, read on the forward strand.
CTTCTCTGGAATCTGTGCTATTGTTTTCCCTTTACTCAAGTTGAAATGTAACCAAATTAGTGAGATTCGATTGTGATGTCGACGTTTTGATGGGGTTCTTCTTTACTCGGACGCTTTTGTTACAGATATGGTGCTCCTCCTCATGGTGGATTTGGAGTAGGTTTGGAGCGTGTAGTGATGCTTTTCTGTGGTTTGAATAACATTCGCAAAACATCGTTGTTCCCTCGCGACCCACAGAGGATTGCTCCTTAATATTTCACCAGTAATGTATGTGATGCCAGTTTTTGAAATTGGCATTTTGGTGCCTCTTTCTACCTTCATGGGGGGGAAAAAATATAATCTCTGATCTACTGATGGTTAATTAAATACAATTGTTTACATGGTTGTAATTCCAAGTTTGTTATGACAAACTTTTCTTCATATAGGGTTTTTCTTTTTTCTTTTTATAGTTTGTCTTTTTTATTTGAAATCAAGAATTTGACGATTGGAAATCACTTCTTGAATTATGCGACTGAAGTTCATTAAGCCAAAGATGCAGCTCTAAATTTAAACTAGAATCCAATGAAGAATTTGAAGTTGATGCATTGTTTCTGTATTTGTTACAGAATAATTTCAATAAAATATGATAGATTGTCATTCCGATTCCAACAGAAGCAGAACTTGGCAAGGCACTCATTTTTGTGGGTCAATCATAGATAGTTTTTTTTAGTCTTCACCTTGTCTTTCTATTTTTTGGGGGTTGAATTAAGAATTTAGGCCATGATCTTTGAGGTTTGTGTTTACCTAGGACTTGTTTGGGATGCATGTTATAATAACCTATGTTATTATAACTTATAAAATATTTTGTACCTCAAACACAGACTATTATAACCTCAAATTATACTACTCTGCATTTTAAATAATATTATATGATTTCATCGACTATAATAACCTGCAGACTATTATAACTTCAAGTTATCCACATAGTGCTTCAAACAACTCCTAGTATTTGAACTTTTAAAATTACAAATTTAGTCCCGAGCTTTCAATTTCTTTAAATTTCTCAGGTCTATTAGATATTATTGAAAATTTTAGGGTTCTACTAGATTTAAAATTCAAATTTATATCTCATATTTCAATTAATTTTAAGATTTTTTTTTTACGAATCTATTAGACACAAAATTGAAATTTTAAAGAAATATTAGACACAAAAACTAAACTTATAATTGAACCATTTTTTTTCGTCTTTTACCTTTTACTTTCATTTTTTCCTTTTCATATAAAGAATATGTTCCTATAACATATTCTAAAATCTCTTCAATCTACCACCTTGCAAATAATTATTAGACACAAAAGAAATTGAGAACGTTTTAAAGTTAATAGACTAAACTTATAATTTTCATCTTTTACCTTTTACCTTTTACTTTCATTTTTTCTTTTTCATTTAAAGAATATGTTCCTATAACATATTCTAAAATCTCTTCAATCTACCACCCTGAAATGTTTTTCCTATGCCAATATTCTAAAATCTCATCCATCTACCACCATTGAAGAGTTTTTTTTTTTTTTTTAATACCTTTGAAGAGATTTTGGAATATGGACATATAGGAATATATTAGGGGTGTACAACTAACCCGGTAACCCGAACAACCAAGACCACCTAAACCAAATCATGGTTAGGTAGGGTTATTTTTTTGGGGGCTTAGACGTTTGGAGAACCAAAAAGTTCGGGTCGGTTCTCGGGTTGAGCTTTTTAGGCTTGGGTTGACCCAACCCAACCCAAAGTTTATAATTTTAAATTTAATTTTAATTACATATATACTTATATATGAGTTATTTGTCAATTTCTTATGTTTTTCTTCTAGATTTCTAACAAATGTTAAGATGTTATGAAATTTAAAAATTTGATATTTGAATTTTATGTGATTTAAGTTATTAATTCAATAAAAAAATATATTTTAAATAATTTTAAAAATTATAAAAATTATAAAAAAAAATAACTCGATGACCCAACTCAACCCAATCCAAAAAATATTGAGTTGGATTGTGTTGGGTTACTCTCGTGAATAGGGTTGGTTGGGTTGAAGGGATTATCAACCTGAATTTTCGGGTTGGTCCAAAAATCTCCCTCAATCCAATCCAACCCGGCTTATGTACACCCCTATAATATATATTCCTTAAAAGGCCGTTTCGTTTAAAGTTTCACAAAATGTTCATGAGTAACATATGTATGGGAATAAAATTGATGGAAATCAAAGATGTCCGGTTTGGTTCTACATGGGAATATTATACAATTTTTTATAATAATAAGTGACATCAACCTTTGTTTTATGAGATTAATTGGAAGACTTTTATATAATTATGGTGCATTAAATAATATAAAAATCAAAATTAATTTTAAAAAATAAATACAATTGTTCTAAAAATGTATGATTGAAAATTAATGGATTATTTATTCAAGTGTAATTAATTATAATTAGAAGAGAGCATAGCTCGATTGACATTGTGGCTCAAATTCTTCCAAACCCTATTGTACTAAAAAAACTCTTTCCATACTAATTTATCATCGATTTAAATCTATCTCATAATTTTTTTCAGTAGATTGAGATTCGAACTAAAGAGTTTGTAGTCTTTAACATATTTGATATGTTAATTGAGCTATATTTTCTTTGACAAATTCTTCTCATAATTAATTTCTTCATCAACTTTTTCTATTAATTCAACCATATACCTACATTAAATATAATTATTATTGGGTGATTTGAGTCATTGAATAGTTGATTGGACTAGTTCGGTGCATGATGACAACATTCGAGATAACAATTCTGGATCAGCATGCATGATTGGAGGCTCGGAGCTTGCCCACTAAGTAAAAAAAAGACAAATAATACTTTCCACATTCGAAACAAACTATATCAAACTATATACTTTTCATATATATTTTATAAATATATAATTTTGTGTTTAAATTTGTCTAGATATATATATATATTTTTAAATATATATGTACGATCAGTGCATTATAAAATATATATTTAGTATGCAATTGATAGAGTTCTGACAAATATGACAAATATGACAATTATTTTTTTATATTAAATTTTATAAGTTTTGATGAAGTTATTTAATAGTTGATTTTGTATTTTAATTTTTCTGAATAAAAGTTGTGCAGTAATCAAATTCAATTTTAAGAAAATTTGATTTTTATTAAATTAGTGAGTTTTTGAAGGTTTTTACATTATTATTTGTTAAAATTAGTGGTGAAGTGATGAAATTTGATATAAGGTAAAAATTGCAAACTTATCTAAATTTAGACTTTAAAAAAAGGACGGTGACAAGTAATTATTATTTAACTTTTCAATAAAATTACTGCCAATTATTTTTCTTAAGTATTTTTTTAAGTGAAGAGATTTGAAACACAAGCATTAGGGTTGTTAACACATTTGATATATCATCTATACTCTCTTTGGCAATTACGACCAATTATTTGTGGTATTTATATATAGTTTAAAATCATGAAAAATCAATCTTTCAATGACAAGACTCATGATAGTTTGTACTTTACCAATGACGATGATTGTAAGGTTAAAAAACAGTTTGGTAATAGTGAGTGTTAATACCACTATTTAATGAATGGTAATAGTGAAATTACATAGAACTGCACCAAAGAAAAACAAAAAACAGCAACAGCAATGCGAACTCAAAATTTTGTTTCAACAAAAATGTTGATTGACTATTTCATAAACTAATATATTTTTAAAAGCCATATTTTGAAGTTTTACCTCCCTGGACTACTGTTTTCAATGTAAAATTACAACTGAAAATATAAACTTACAAATTTTGACTGCTCAGAGTTTACTCCACTCTCATAAACATATAAATTAAAGAGATGGAAGAATCTCTGAAATTTTTATCACAGAATTGCCAGAATGAACAAACAGAGAAACAACAACAACAAGCCAGCAGAATGCCTCAGAGCCTTTGATTTTTCATTCACAGCAACTTCAGAAGGCTGAGTCATCACAATGAACCTGCAACTTCCAACTGATGGATCTTGAGTTGAAATAACAGAGAGATGAGGAAACTTACAGGCACTTGCCAACTGATTCTTTATCTGGTAGTAGCTGTTGAATGCATAAGAGAGGTTTTGCCGAGCGTCTAGCGCCCCACACGACGTCCCGAAGCCGAGGCTTGTGCAATCACCATTTTCGCAAGCGTAGCTGACGCTTGGTGCAATTTGTGGATCGTCGAGGCTGGCTGATGGTGCCAGGACACACCATTGTTTTGCCAGATACTTCACATTTGATGCAGGTACTAAACTATGTGTGCCGTTTTCCATTTGAAGCATGTATTTAGGCCGACCGTCGTAGTAAAATAGACCCCAATGCCGCTCGAAATTGCCTGGCAGGATGCTCTTGGCATCTTCATCAATAAGACTAAACAAGTAGGCGTCGATAGGACCAGGCCTCATCGGCGTTCCCTGTCCCGAAACAAAGCGCGACAGGAAGCCTTGGCTGAACCTCTTGGCAAACTGCAAATTTGCATTCCGGTCTCCATCTGTTGGCCATCCAATCTCCCCAACAATTATGGACATGTTAGGGAAGCCATTTTTCTGCAAAGATGAAACAAGGGTGTCGTAGTTTGCAGTAAAGACGTTGTCGTACACTCGACCATCATCGTTCAAAGCAGGCGAGAAACCGTCAAAGAAGGCATAGTCAATAGGGAAATTGGGATCTTCATAAAGGCTAATGAAGGGGTAGATATTGACAGTAAAAGGGGATTCACTGTCACTCAAGAATTTGACAATGGAGAGCATAAGGTCATGGATATCAGAACGAAAATCACCACCAGAAGGTACGCTTGTGAGACTCTGATAAACATCAGCATTCATAGGCACTGTTACTTTTACCCTATTGCTTAAACCAGCCTTAACAATGGCGGCTTGGACATTTTGAAGAGCAGGAAAAGTTGTTCCCAGAAAGCTTCCATTGAAGGTTTTCAAGAACGGTTCATTCCCAACTGCAACATATCTTGTAAAACATACAAAATCAAGTCAAAATTCTCCATCTGAATAAGACAATTCACACAGAACAATCATTCCAAGGAACAAAACTAAAGCCAATTGCATAGTTTCTTGCAGCAAAATCAGGAGAAACAGCCAACAAAAGCAGATTTCAAGCAAAGAACAATCTCACAAACACATCAGCCAGTTGTTGAATTGAATCAGATAAAGTCTAAAAAGATAGATCAGAGAGAGATTGTCTATTATTTGTCTTTACCTTATATCCACACTTCCGGATGAAATATAAGAGGACAAGTTTTTGGCAACCCAATTTTCAGCAGACTGGATGCTATTAGCCAAGCTATAGAGCATATCGTTTGGAATTCCGACCATCACTTCAATCCCTGACTTGCCAAGAGCGTTTAGAACTCCAGGATCGGCGTCAAAAAGCTTAACCTTCTGAATTCCGTTATCCTTCAGCAATTTCACCACCGTCGCCGGCGGCAACGGATGAGTAGACTGAGTTCCCCAGTTCACTCCGATTCCAATCACTGAACTCACCGCCGCATAAGAGAGCAACAGAACAAGAAAAAATCCCCGAACGGCCACAAATTTCAACGATTCCATCGCGAAATCCTTGTCAATTACTCACAGAAATAACCATGGAAGAAAAAAAAAACAAACCGATCGAACTGATGAAATTGGAAAGTGAGTTCGGTTATTTTCACAAGCAACTTAGATGCAAAAATGGTAGGGCATATGACGCGAGACTAGAAAGCTTTTGGAATGGCGGATTTCTTATCGTGCAAGGAAACACCAACAAGCCAAAGGTAAGAAAGAAAAAACACAATAGCACAAATATCGACAGACGTCAATAAAGAAAAAGTAGGCGAAAGTAGAACCGCAAAAGAACGAAGTTATATTGGAATCAACTTTACATAAACAAATCAAAGGCTCAAATACCAAACCTCTGCTACTGTAGAAACTTCGGATTCTCGAACTCCACACAGAGGCCGAGAAGAATATCACAAATGGAGACGAAGAACTTTCTGCGAGACAAACAGAGAGAGAAAATAGTATTAAATTCGAAGTTCGTCGCCATGTTTAAATGATTTCGAGTACAGTTCGTTGATTTCTTTTTGTATATTCTTGCCGATTTCTGCACGTCGGAGGAACAGGCGAATACATATACAGAGAATCGAAGAATCTTGAAGCCTGTAGAGACAAATGCGACATATGATGATTGAGGCCTTTCTCCGGCGGCGGTGCGGTGGCTGCCTTTCGTCCTCCGGCGGTTTGTCCGTCAGCGGCGGCGCCATGGGCACTTCGTTTCGGCCGTGAGATTGAGTCGAAGTCGAACATGGCGTTATTGAACTTGCTTGTTACGAATCTGATACTGCTCGAGCATTTTTGACAGACAATCCGGCTGGGTTCATTGAAATCATTACTGTGTTTTAAAAATTTGGGTTAAATTATAAGTTTGTTTTGTCTTTGAATTTATGTGTGATAGATTAGATTGTTGAATTTTAAAAATGCCAAATGCTGAATTTTATTTTTTATATAATAGCTCTTTAACACATTTAATTTAACAACTTTTAAAATGAAAAATTTGTACAAAACATTTTTTTTTGTAGTACATCTCGTACAAAACTATTCTTAAACTATAGAATTTAGTACAATCGCACCCTAAACTTGGGATGATACATAATAAAGTTGGAAGGTCTAATTGGAATTTATTAAGGGCACTTTAATTTATTTTGCAAAAATACCAAAAGAAAAATGCTCAGTCCTAACAGATTGAATGAAAAGTCAGAAATATCCCGATTATATCAATAACCTCAGTCCTAATAGATTGCGCGTGTTTTTCAATTTGAAGTATATCAATAGTCTATCAATAATATACCGATTATAGACTAATGATGTATCTAATAAGTAACAGAGAGAAAATCTTTGATGTATGAAGTTGATCATGACTATACCAGTAACTCACATGATATAAAGTACATCGCTAGTGCAATTTTGATATACTTTATTTTATAAGGGTGTTGCTCGATATGAAGTTTGTCGATAGATATGTTGTTGATAAACCAACAATATATCTAACATAGAACATATCATTAATATACACTAACTCGCATACTACGTATGTTTATTTAATTGATATAGTATTGATATACTAAATGTTAGTTATATTAGTGAAGCATATCTAAAATGAAATACACTATATACTAATATGCATAATATCTATGATTTGCTACAGATATATAGAGAGTATATCTTTTTAACTGATAGCTCAACTGACATGATAAATATGTTAATGACCACGAGGTTTATGGTTCGAATCCGCCAACCCCCAATTGTACTAAAAAAAATAACATATCAGTAATATACTATTAATATACTTCGCTTTATGTATATATTGGTATATAAATATAAAGTATATCGGATATATTATTAACATATCAATATAAAGTATATAAAATATACTACTAATATATAGAGGGTGTACATAAGCCGTGTTGGGGGAGATTTTTAGACCAACTAAAAATTTCGGGTTGGTTATTCCTTCAACCCAACCAACACTATTCATGTAACCCAACCCAACCCAATATTTTCGGGTTGAGTTGGGTTGGTTCACCGGGTGGATTTTTAATTTTTTTATAACTTTTTAAATTATTCAAAATATCTTTTCTTAATTTAATAACTAAAATTACATAAAATTCAAATATTAAACTTCAAAATTCATAACATCTTAACATTTGTTAAAAATCTAGAAGAAAAACATAAGAAATTAACAAATAATTCATTTATAAGTATATATTTATTAAAATAAAATTTTAAAAATATAAACTTTGGGTTGGGTTGGGTTAGGTCATCCCGAGCCTAAAAAGCCCAACCCGATAACCGACATGAACTTTTCGGTTCGCCAAACTTCTAAGTTTCTAACCCAACCCAAAGCGAAAAGAAAAAATCTAATCTATAGGTTGGGTAGTCCGGGTTGCTCGGATTAACGGGTATACCAAATGTAAAATATATAGATGTACTACTCATATACTTGTTGATACACCAATGAAGGTAAATTTGAAATAATAAAAATAATGAAAATTAGATTTAAAAAAATTAACTATATTTGCAAAACTAAAAAAATCACAGCCAAGTTTGTAAATATGCTAATATTTTGTGTTACACACAACACATTACAATTCTCCAATTTATTACAATCACACTCTAAACTTTTGATAATACATAATAAAATTCGAAAGTTTGATCAATAAAATCTAAAGTTTAAGAGTGTGATGGTAACCGAAGATAAAATTAAACTTTGAGTTATTTATGGTTTGTGCAATTTTTCTATTTTTAAGTTAATATATTTATTAGAAGATAAAATTTATCTTTCATAGTTTTTATCCGATGAATCTAAAAAAAATTAAAATGTCTTTTTTATCTTAATTAATCAAAAATATTATTTATTACTTTTAAAATTCTAGTCCCAATTTTTTAAAATAATTTTAGTTCCGTTAGAGAGATGGAGATTTGAAATCATAATTTTTAATAAATGGATGTTAAAATATCTTATCCAAATGACGACCATGCTAATTTAAAGAAATGTTAAACACAATTTTAGAATGCTAAATGACCAATAATTTTTGTATTTGTTTCTGTGCTCTTTTGTGCTCCTTAATTAAGCATATAAATACGGATGCTTTATTGCAAAATGTTTTTAAGGGCTTCATATTCTGTTTAGGACAAAAAATCAATTATACTTCCGGTTGTATCAATCAAAATCATAAACTAGTAATTGTGTCAGTTTTCATTTTACACATATGCAAACTTATTATTATATCAATTAAATTTATAAACTTTCGTAAGCAAAACAGCTAAACTTACACATGTCATAACACAGGTTTCAAAAATCTCGCTCTCTTCTACCTGACTAGTGCCCTCATCTCACCGTATCTTCATTCTTCACATGCCTTCGATGTCGGTCACTAGATGTCACCTACCTCACATCCCTCCTGCCCACTGACTACCACCTCTTTCTTCCTCCTCCTATCCCATAGGGATGTACACGGGTTGGGTTGGATTGAAGGGTTTTTTGGAACCAATCCGAAAATTTGGGTTGGTCGGATTGACAACCCAAATTACCTTGTAACCCAACCCTATATTTTCGGGTTGGGTTGAGTTGGGTTGTCGGGTTGATTTTTTTTTATTTTTTAATATTTTTTTTTAAATTTATAACTAAAATCACATAAAATTCAATTATCAAACTTCAAAATTCATAACATTTTAATATTTGTTATAATTTTAGAAGAAAAATATTAAAATTGACAAATAATTCATTTATAAATATATATAAAAATTTAAAAAACATAAATTTTGGGTTGGGTTGGGTCAACCCGAGAACTGACCCGAAAATTCGGTTCTCTAAAATTCTAACCCAACCCAAACCGAAAAAGAAATTAACCCAACCGTTGCCTTATGGTTTGGGTTGGGTAGTCCGGGTTGCTCGGGTTACCGGTTATTTGTACACCCCTACTATCTCATATTTCCAATTTCTTCGATACAACTCATTAATATCTGAATCAACATTCTATTAGGGTTATCAATAGTGTTGTTATGAATCATGATAGAGCCAAAAGTGAGCTTTAGTAAAACTTATGGGTAAAAATGTAATATTTTGAAATTTAGGGATCACAAGAAAATTAAACTAAAAAATTATACGTAAAAATGTAACACTATAAAAAGCATAGCCTAGTTGAAAACTAAACTTAAAAATGCATTGACCATTTTTTTTTAATGTGTGAATGTATATGTTTTACTTTTTCTACCCAAAAAGTATGAAGGAAAAAAAGCTTGATAAATTTTAGAAAAAGTCTTAGAGATGATACATTTTTTTTAGTTCAACAATATATAAAAAATTTAAAACCTTTGATCATTTAGTAAAAGATATAAGTTCTTACTAAGGAGTTATACTCAACTTTAACTATATTTGAAACTTTAAATAATTATTACAACTTATAGATTAAAGACGAAAATTGATTGATACCGGTACATATTTTAATCTTTACACACAAATCAAAGCACTTTTTTTTTTTTTTGTTAAAAGAAATCAAATAAACTGATACAACAACCAACCACAATTGTTAAATTGATTCTATTTGACCATCTTTTGAAGAAAAAAAAGAAGGAAATAAATCTATTTGACCAATAAATTATTTATTAGTAAACTGTCCTTCTACACAATCACAATTAGCCATTGGATCAAAATCATATAGGAACATGTATCAAATGATGCGTTTACAAAAAAGGGGGTTAGATATTAACCCATATAAAAGCAAATGCCAGCTGAACTTAAAAAAAAAAAGAAAAAAACAAATGCCAGCTGGCGCCAACTCAGACTTATTTAAAAATTAACCTTTTTTTATTTTTAAAAGAATAATTTCCCTTCTGGATTTCTAAATCCGCATAATTCCTAATTTAAAAAGAGGAAGAAAAAAAAAAACTGTTTAATTCCAAAATTTAAATACGCCCCCCGAGATTAGGGATAGATTCCAGAATATACATTCAACGATACAAGCACTATAAATATCGGAACATTGACTCATCCCTTCAGTTAGTCTTCGCCTGAAATCCGGAGTGGAGTGGGAACGGGAACGAAAGCAATTTTCCTGTTCTTTCGCTCCTCTCTCTTCTGTCCTTCAATTCTCCAGGTTTGCTTGCGTTTTCTCTTGAATTTAATCGTTGTTCTTGGTGACTAGTCTTTGTTTATCGCTTTTGCCGCAAGGTTTGGTGATAGAATTCTGTTTTGCGGTTGAAATCGGACAACACTTTCGTGATTTAGGTTTGTTTTATGTTCTTAGGTATGATCATGGTGTCTGTGCTGGAGCTGAATTTATACTGTTGTACTGTTTGTTTCGTGTGCTGTTTAGAGAATGTACAGAAAAGTTCTTCGTTTGTTTGTTCAATCATTCGATACTTTTTAGTCCTGTGGTTCTTCCCCTGTGTATTTGATATTTTTTTTTGTTCCTATTACGTTGTTAAGTGAATTTGCTCAATATCTTGTTGTTCTTCTAGTAACAATTAAAGATGTTTCTCAGATTGGTTTCTCTAGGGACTACTATAATAGAGCTAAGTTTGTAACGTTTGGTGCTTCTTACACTTTAAAATTTCATGGAATTTGCTGTAGGGTTTAGGGATTACCATAATAGTGCTATTGGTTTTCATGTGGTGTATCATTGTTGACCTTCTTTGGAGTGTAGAATCTGTTAGAACACGTGATTAGAGGCGAAGCGATTGAGGAGGCTATATTTTAAAGTTTAGTTTACTGTTATTTTGCCTATTTGACCAAGATTATGGTCTTAGAAATTTTATATTCTGTAAAAAAGAAAAGTTTTTTATTATTTCTTTTGCAATCATAACTTATTCTGTTAGTTCTGCCTTTTTTGCCGAGCATTAGCCCATTCCTAGTTGTATATTTTATCTTTCTGTCATCTCTTTGGATTCCTGAAAACTTGTTTGTTCCCTATAGGTGACTGCCACTGGCAACATTTATCTGGAGAACAATGGCTGTGTCTGTCAAGATGATGTCTCTTACTGTTGCTGCTTTAGGTGTGATATCCTTTATATTTGGAGTCATTGCTGAGAACAAGAAGGTAAGCATCTGCAATCTTCATTAACAAGTATATCATTTGCAATTGTTTGATTCTTACTGGATATGTTTGTGCATTTGAGACTGTCAACAGTTAGAATTAAGATGTCGATTGAATTGTCGTTGAATAGTTTATCTGATGTTTTTATTCTAGATACTCTCCCATCTTCCTTGGACCTTGGATTGATTAAGACTTACTACAATATTGTCCCTTAAAAATTTTATTTAGTATATCATTACATGCTTAATGTGCGTCAAATTTATGTTGCAATTTCACGAATATATTGGTGCTTAATTTAGCATGTGGTCTATGATCTATTCGTGAGATCAGTTTTATGAACTCCATGTTAATTGCAAATGCGATAACTAGCTGTTTAATGTGTAAACTTTTGTTCACTTCCCCTTATTCCTTTGCTTATTTCATTGAGCCATACATGATCCCACCTATGCAATATCATATAAGTTAATATACTCCTGTACTTCAAGAATTTTCCATATTTTTAATTAATGGTCACTGTTTTTTTTTTGTTGTCTTTACTTGGTTTTGGACAGCCTGCATCTGGAACTCCCATCCCAGGCAAAGGCCTTGTTATCTGTCGATATCCAAGCGACCCAACTGTGGTCTTGGGATATCTTTCCGTTCTATTTCTTCTTGCTTCTTCAATTGCAGGATACTTCTCTTTGTTCTATCCTTACCAAGGAAAAGCTGTTCCTCGAGGTGCCATCTTTAAGAGCAGCACTTTCTCTGTTTTCTTCAACATTGCTGTGTAAGTTCTCTTTCCAAGGCACTAAATTTTTTTTAACTGTGTAGTATTTATTTGCATCATGGTTTGAACATTATAGTGTCATGAAAAATCTGCTTTTCTTGTGTGACTTACACGTCACAATAATTACCTTTTTTAGAATAATTTCCTGTGGATGACTACACTTGTACAAATTTCTTGCATGCTTTTTAGATGAGAGATTATGTTGTTGTCTATTACCACATTTATTTAATTACTTTTTAGTAGACCAAATGTGGGGTATGGAGATTTGAATCTCTAACCTCAAAGAAAGAAGTACATGTCAATTACCGCTAAACTATGCTCACTTCGGCCCAATTATTCAAATACTTGAAATCTCCTTTTAATCTTTATTTGCATACTTATGAAGTTATGCTACAATGAATGTTATCTTTTTCCATAGTCGTCTAATAATTTTGATCTTTTCAATAATTTGCCACCTATTTATTATCTTTTTCTTCACTCCTCATTTCATGAGGTAAGAAACCACATACACATTTATATTGCTATGAAACTAGACCTTGATATTCTCAATTGGTGTACATTTTGGTGGATTTGTTTGTAGTAAATAGAATTGCTCTATTTGCAGGTTCACAACTGGGTTGGCTATAACTTTGCTCGTATGGCCTACGGTCACGGAGCAACTTCACTTGACCCGCAATGTTCATTACGATCTCGAGACAGCGTGCCCGACTGCTAAGACTGGTCTTTTGGGTGGTGGTGCATTTCTATCCCTTGATTCATCCCTTTTCTGGTTGATTGCCCTGATGTTGGCTGGGAATGCTCGAGAGGACTACTTTGTTGAAATAGAGGAAAATGGAACCAATGCTGAAGCTCTTAAGAGCAGCGCGTGAAACTTCTCTGTTTAGTGAGAATAATAACTCAGATTCGCTTTATAATGGATTTACTTGTCATTAACGGGTAATTGAGGATTTGTTTGTGAATATGGCATTCTTCTGTATAATTTTACCGTTGAACATTCCTTGTCGTGCACTGAATCCCCACCAAACCCAATTCATAGTCAACTTATAATAGCATATTTTCATTGGTAGTAAGTTTAAATTCTTGCCATCTTTTTTTTTTTTTCTGGACATAAAATTCTTGCCATCTATTTCATATGTATAATCCAGAAATCAAATAAATTGATTTGATTAATTGCTCCTTTTTATTTCAACTAACCAGCCATCAAACAAGCCAGCAAAATAAAATCAATTTATTTGATTGCTGTTATTTGTTGAATCCGTAGGGTATCAACAAAAGCGAAAGCTTGATCTTTGTTAGTTTATGGTTGACTTTTCTATTTCTCTTTTATTAACCTTCCCTAATTTTACATGGTCCCTTTTGTTATATTAAATTACTATTATTTTTGTTTAACCAATTTCGATAAAAATTTACTCTATTAATTACCAATTTCAAGCTTTATACAAAGATTAAAATTGAATTAAGTTTGAAGTACAAGAACTAAAATGATATTTTAACCATAAACTTATTACTTTCATGTCGACTGGAATTGTGACAGTCTTGCCAGCCTTCCTCTTCATTTAGGGTCTGTTTGGGGCACATGTCATAATAACCTGTGTTATTATAACATGTAGAATATTATGCACTCCAAATATAGACTATTATACCTTTAGATTATATTACTCTATATTTTAAATAATATTATATGATTTTATAGATTATAATAACTCATAGATTATTATTATAATCCATCTAGCTCCCCAAACAACCCCTTAAATTTTCATAAATTTTCTCACCATCCCAATGACCAAGCTGTAACGAGTTGACAAATTTTACTTGCTATATTGGCAATTTGGGAAGAAAAGCTATCTTCATGGACGAATCTAGTTATCTACTTATCTTTGTAAAGGTGTTTAAATTAAATTCAAACTCCCGAGATCAAATATATCATTTTTTAAACTCCAACAACCGTGAACTAAAAAAAGGAAACTTCAATGACCAAGTATAAACTAAATTTAAATATCAATAATTAAAAATTTATTTGATAACTATTTGATTTTTGGTTTTTTTAAATTGTACTTGTTTTCTCAAATTTTCTACAATGGTTTCCATCTTTCTCAATAAAATACTTGAATGCTTTGCCAAATTTAAAAAACAAAAATAAGTTATTGAAAACTTTTTTTTTTAAGTTTCCGTCTAAAAAGTAGATAAAAAAACATGAAAAATTATTTGTGGAAATAGTATTTATAGGTTTAATTTTCAAAAATAAAAAACTAAAAATGAATGGATTATCAAACGGAGCCTAAAAGTTTGAGTTTTAAAAAATTAAGTAGGGTTCAAAATTTAAGACCAAAGTATGGATTAAATTCAAATTTTAGGACTAGAAGTGTACTTAAAAAAAAAAAAGAAGAAAATGTAAAGGAGTCAGAACTTTTGTAACAAAAAAAATAATTCAAAATAAATAATGCATTCCTTACATTATCTATGATGTTTTAAATAGGACAATATTAGACCATTTAAACTTAACTCCTCCAATGTACTTGTTCAAACTGAATTCAGACGTGACAGTTCTTTACAACTCAATATGAATTGATATAATCATACGAAACTCTTATAATGAAACCATGCTCTCGGGAGATATGGCTCGAAGAACATCCTTATGACAATGGTTGTTCGAAGGGACCCCCTACCTTTTAATTTGCTTTTGTTAGCTTTCAGTCTTGTTTTGTTTTACTCTCTCGAATATTTTTTACATATATGGATAGCAAAAAATTTAGGTGCATTCTATCTTTATATAGTTCACTCATTTGTCCATTCATAATTTGTCATGTGACAAACTATTTTATTTATTTATTATTTATTATTCTCTTCGATTGAGATAGAAGAGATGCATAGAGATGACAATTGACAACACTCTGGAAAATTTTTAGTACTACACAAAAATTTTCATACTACTCTTATTTATTGTTAGTCACGTCAAAATCCATTTGGAAATTATGTGAGATTCATTACTATTAAAATATAGTGTGAACATAAGGAGTATGACATTCCCGTAGTACTATAAATTTTCCCAACACACCTAAGTTTTGCTCTTTTTAGTTGCTTTGGTGGATTTTGGGAGAATAATAATTTTATTTAGATGATTTTGAGTTTAATTGAAATTAAATCAAGTATATATATATATATATATAATTCACCCCTGAACGATCTAATTTGATTCACTCATTAGATTTTAACTTAAATTATTACCACTATTAATTTAGGGTTGTAACGACTCTCATAGTTGATTGTTATAACTGTACAAATTACTTTATTTTCCTAAATTATTTATTACGAATTTGCCATAACAGATGATATAGATAGGACTCATACTGGTTGCTAAATTAATCATGTTATGTCGCTACTAGGGGTGAGCATCAGGATCAATTTCTTGTCCAAATTGACCACTCCATTTTATTTCGTCGTTGTTTGTTAGTTTTAGAATTTGATTTAAATTTTATATGATTTCTTAAGAACAATAAAACATATGGTAGAAGATTGACGAGAAAAAAAATGAGATAGTTGTCTAATAAGCCTAAAAAAAAATTAAAAATTGTTTTAGTTTTAATTTAGTTAAGAATTCATATGTTTTGTTCGGAGAGATGATACTAACCTAGAGAATTGATAAGAAAAGAAATACAAATTCAAAAATTAAAAATAAAAAAACCAAAATAATACCAATCGTCAATCGAGATCTTTGAGCAAATAGAAGTTTAAGTCAAATTTTAAAGGAAAAAAAAAAGAGAGAGAGAGAAAGAGAAACTACATACACGCGTTGGGTGAAAAATAGGTTATTTATTTAATTTATAGACGTAATTTTCCTTCGACTTCGAAATCCGTATTTTAAAGGTGTCATTTTCCCTGTTGACTTCTATATTTGGATTGATTAAAGAACAAATAACACCACACAAATAGCATTATAAATACCGAAGTATTGACTTAATTCTTTACTCTCTCCTTAATTCAAGAACAAGCCCTTCATCTCGCTCAGGTTTACTTTCATTTTCTTTCCCCCAAATAATTACCAATTTAACAATTTTGCTTTAACGTAGAAGTAGATTTAGTTCTTGTTTCAGGTTTTGTAAAATTATTCTGCGTTGGAGTTGAATAGATTTTTTTTTTTTTTTTTTTTGCGATGAGTATATACGGAGAAGATTTCATTGGAGTATGAGAACATTCGATATGATGAATTTGAATTTCGGTAACTTTTTTTTTTGGTATCGTGGTTCTCTGATCGGTACGAATTATGTATTTGTTGTTAAATTAATTTGTTGAATCCTTCTTCTTTTAGTGACGAAATATGTTTTTCTTAAAATTGTTTCTCTAGGGACTTGCGTAACAACGATCTATATGTTTGGAATGTTCTGATGTTTTTACACTGTTTATTTAATTTAAGTGTTGGAATTTTAATGTTATTTGTCATATGCAGCTGTTGGTTTTCATGTGTTGTATTTTAGGGATGTTCATGGGGTCCATTCCTGGGAAATCCACTTTACATTTTGCAGTCCGTGGGAATTTTAACATTCTTAAACGTTCTAATAAAACGAAGTTCAAAATGGTCTTCAAAGATAGGATTCCAACATATTAAATTATCCATGAGTATCAAACTATTGATTTTTGAAATAGTAATGGGTGCATTATCTATTGAACTATACTTAGATGGACATTACAATTTTTATATATGTTATATAAGAAAATGGGTCGGGGACGGGGACGGGGACAACTCAACTCATGTAGAATTTTTTTCCTACTCTCATGCTCAAGAACTCTTGTTATATGCTCGTTCCAACTCTCCATTCTCTTTTCTAGATCGTCGATGTTGAATCAATCGAAAGCACTTCTAATATTTCCTAGGGAAAAAATAACACCCTTATTATATTTTCATCGAATCTTCTTATTGTTGTATAAACCTCTTTGGAGTATAGAATCTGTTGGAACATATGATTATGATTAGAAGGGAAGCGGTTGTGGAAGTTTTTTGTTTCTTTTTTGTGAGTATTTGACTATATGTTGTGAATTTAGAGAAACGAAATTCTGTAAAATAAGAAGAAGAAAAAGTGAAGAGAAAACTTTCAGTTTCTTTTTGTTCTTCTTTTTGCCATCATAACTCACTTCTGAGATCTCATTTTATTCCCTGTATAGGTCACTGCTAACATTTATCTGGAGAAGAATGGCTGTTTCTGTTAAGTTGATGTCTCTTATTGTTGGAACTTTGGGTGCGATATCCTTTATATTTGGAGTCGTTGCTGAAAATAAGAAGGTAGGCACCTGTAATCTTCATATCGGCTTACCAATTATGTTCGGTTTTTACTGTAGATTCATTTGAAATTGTCAATGGCAAGAATGAAGATATCAATTGAATTGTTGTTGAATAATTGTATTCTCTGTGTATCATATATTATATCCAATCTTCCTTGGACCTTGGAATTAGTTTTAAGCTTTAACTATGATGGAATTATGTGGAGTTGTATCTGTGAGAGCTCGTGTTGCATTGATTGTAGACTAACTATCAAAACACTATACACCAAAATTTTATTTATGGTTACTGCCAGGGGGTGGAGCTAGAAATTTTTCCAGGGAGGGGCAAAATTTTGTGTCTTAAGTTTTTATATGTATCATATCTCAATTGTAAAGGGGTAAACTAGAGTAAAACTTCAAAATCTCAAGTATTTTATATATACTTCTTTGAATTACGATAAACTAAGGGCCCTTTGGATTGAGAAGTTGGGGGATTAGGAGTAAAGAAGTCTGAGGAGTTATGAAGTCTGTGTTTGGGGTGCAAAGTTGTTTACTCTGGAGTTCTGAGTAAACAAGGAGTTGGGGGAGTTATTAACTCCTCACAAGGAGAAGTTATAAATCTGTTGGACCCACAAGCAGGAGTTAATAAATCTGTGTCAATTTATTAACTCCACTCCCCCCAACTCCTCAATTCAAACGACCCCTAAGAGGGCACAATTGCCTTCCTTTTTCACTCCGCCCTTGCTTAAGTGCCAATTTGAGATGTGCATTCGGTTGCAAACTCATTGGTATGCTCGTATTTAATTATATCGAGCATGTGATCTCTCATCTATTTGTGAGAGCTGTTATATGAAATCTATGTTGGTTGTGAATGTGGTAGCCATTGGTTTAATCAATGTGTGAAATTAAGATGATTTTCCCCTTGTTATCTGAATAGTTTGTTAGATCTCTTTCCAATTTTTTTTTTCCATTAATTGTCACTAACTTCTTGTGTTAACTTTGCTTGGCTTTGGACAGCCTGCATCTGGAACTCCCATCCCAGGCAAAGGCCTTGTTATCTGTAAATACCCGGGCGACCCGACGGTGGCCTTGGGATTTCTTTCCTTTCTGTTTCTTCTTGCTTCCTCAATTGTAGGATACACCTCTTTGTTCTATCCTTACCAAGGAAAATCCGTTCCTCGAGGAGCGATGTTTAGGAGCAGTAGTTTCTCTGTGTTCTTCAACATTGCTCTGTAAGTTTTCTTTCCAATGCAGTGTTCCCTTGCTCTGACCGTTAACTAAAGCTTTTTAGCTTTGTACTATTTATTTGCATTAAGGTTACAATACATTATATTTCATGACAATTCTGCATTTTCCCTTAGAAACTTATTTTTCAGTTTGATTTGTGTACTTTACACATCACAAAAATCATTACCTTTTTAGAATCATTTCATGTGGAGGGGTATATGCTTGTTGAACAAGGTTTCTTGCATGCTTTTTTATTTAGAATTTTATGTTGTTTAGATTTTGTCACCATATTTTATATATAAATACTTGGGATCTATTTGAATAATCCTGTTTATTTTTATTTGCATACTGATGAAGCAATGTTATAATGAATGTTCTCTCTTCCCTTTTACTTTTCATGTCAGTCTTTACAATAATAGAGACAAGAAACAAGAGAATTGGATTCTTGTCCTCCGAAATCTGTATACAATCATGATTCTAGAGACTCCAAACAATAAATTAGAAAACCTCTTAATTTAGTGTAACTTTTTGGTGGATTTGTGTATAACCTAAGGTCTTATATTCGTGTAGTTTCTGCAAGGCATTATTATGTAGCACATTATGATGGATTATTACTTTGCTATATATTTTCAGGTTCACAACTGGTTTAGCTCTTACTTTGCTCGTATGGCCTACGGTCACCGAGCAACTTCACTTGACGCATAACGTTCATCACAACCTCGAGACAGCGTGCCCAACCGCTAAGACCGGTCTTCTAGGTGGTGGTGCGTTTCTATCCCTCGACTCGTCCCTCTTCTGGTTGGTTGCTCTGATGTTGGCTGGAAATGCTCGAGAAGACTACTTTGTTGAAATGGAAGAAAAAGGAACCAATGCTCAAGCTCTTCAGAGCAGTGCATGAAGCTTCTTTGTTTAGTGAGAAATAATAATTTGGTTTCTCTCTTTAGTATGGGTTTAATTGTTATTATGCAAGGATCTAACTGTGAATATATGGTATTCTTCCTTAGAATTTTACTGTTGGAATAATCCTTGTGGCGTCATTTAAACCATCAGATGTATTAGGATGTATTTATCTTGTAGGTCTCTTTTAATAACCATTCTAGTCCTTTCAATAACAACTCTAGTCCTCTACTTGGTCAATTTAGTTCGTGTACTTTCCCTTATTTTTTTCTCAATGATATTAGGCGGAGATTCAAAAATTGGACCATTACGATAAATATATGGCGTCTTAGTCAATTGAACTTAAACTATAATTGACTATAAATCTCTTTGATGGTATGATGTTAATTAGAATGCAAATGTTTGAATTATCACCTCTACATCAATTATAAAAATATATATATATAAAAAAAAAAAAAACTATATTGTGGTTTACTATCATGTGATAAAACTTAGTTAACATCCCAAAATCAAAGTAGGGGCATTTCACTCCATCTCTGCTTGATAAACACAAACAAAAAATAATAATAAAAATTGTATGCTCCATTAAAGATGTAGTTTTATTTTTTAAATTTGATATATTATTTTAACATTTGCCCCTAATATAGTACATTGGAGATTCAAACTTTGGTTGGCTATGAATGTCTTAATCTTTGTAGTTTATAATTACATTCGGTCATTAGTTTATTAATCTATATAGGTATAAAATTTACTTCAATATTAATAATATTTTTCACAATAAGAATGTTATTTTAAGAAAGGTAAAATTCATAATAATAATAAAAAACAAATATTAAAAAGTCCCTAAGGGGCAGTCTTTGGTCATATGGCTAAACACCATTTTGGTTCTTGCAATTTGGGGTTTCATTCCATTTTGATCCATATAATTTATAATGTTCAAGTTTAGCCTATGTGCTTTCAATAAAGCTTAAAATTAATTTATACTGTTAGTTTATTATTATTATTATTATTTCTAAAACAGTTGTAGTCTTTACTAACTTTTTTAAAAATATATTCACAATATGCCTTTTTTTAATTAAATTATTATTATTAATAGAATGAAGTTCAAAGAGCATCGGGACAAACGATCAACTTGAAGAAATCTTCCTTTATGACAAGTAAAGATATAGCGATCGTGAAGGCAAAGGGGCTATGACGAATTTTGGGTGTGAACTATGTGGAGTCCCAAGGTGAATACTTAGGAATGCCTTCTCAATCGGGCAGAACACAAGCAAAAAATCTTCTACGAAGTTTAGGATAGAGTTTGGAAGGCCCTCCATCTGTGGAAAGGAAAGCTTTTCTCTCAATGAGTGAAGGTGTGTTTGGGAGTGATTTTGGAATGACCAAAATCACTTTTGACGTGTCTAAAATCATTTTCCCTTCAAAAGTGTGATGTTTGGCAATATTGAGCAAGTGATTTATTATCAATCAGTTGGGAGGTGATTTTCAAGTGATTTTTATCAAGTGATTGTGATTTAAAATGGATATTATTTCATTTTTGAAAAATGTATATTTTTTGTGACGGGTAAAAAACGTCATCTTTTGTAAAAAATCATAAATTTCCATTAAAAAATGATTTTTTTCAAAACCGTCACCATTGAGTTTATCCATCATTTTTTTACAAAATGACAAGTTTTCTCCCTTTAAAGTTTTTATAATGTGTATCTCTTACTTTATTAGATCTTCATTCATTTTTCTCTATGATGGTTTTAACTTTCTTTGAATTTTTTTATTTCTATTTTTTTTTTTTCATCTCTATCATTTTCATATATTTTAAATTTTGTTCTCACTACTTTTTTTTTATCTCTTGCTCTACATTTTTTGTTCTTGTGTTTTTTGTCTGCTGGATCATAACTTTTTCTCTCGCTCGATCCTCATTATAAATTTTCTTCCTAAAATTTTTATTATCTTTCCCAATTTTATTTTTTTGTTTATCTCTCTATCTTTATTTCTCTAATATTTTAATTCTTTCATATCTTTGACTTGATGATTATAAAATCCATTTTGAAAACAAACATTAATCATTTTTTAAAAATATTTTAAATTTAATTTTGCCACGTTTGAATTAAATATTAAAATAATTTATAACTAAATATTTTTTTTAAAATAATTATAATTAAATCATTAGCTTAAAACACTTTTTAAAGTCACTCCAAAACATTATTTTTGAAAATCACTCAATTGTATGAAAATCACTATTAAAAGTGTAAAACCAAATATGAAAATCACTTTTAATAAGTCAATTATAAACAAATCAATTGTACTAAAATCAATATTTCTAAAATCATTTTCAAACATGCACTGAAGAAGGTTCTTAAAGACCATAGCCCAAATCAATCCCTTTTACACCACGAGTTGCTTTCGTATCCCCTAATCAATATGTAACGATATCAACAGGTGTTGGACAAGATTTTGGCGGAGATCCTCTATGGAAAACAAAAAGGCCCACTGGGTCAATTGGCATAATATGTGTATGAGTAAAGATCGGGGGGTCTAGGGTTCAGAGATTTGGTTCTCTGTTCAATCAAGTCATGCTAACTAAACATAGCCGATGTATATTAAAGAACTCAGGAAGTATCCTCTCCTCGGTATTGCATATATGGTTGTTACTTTAAAAACGAAGACTTTCTAGGAGTAAGCCTCAACAACAACTCGTCTCTTACTTGGAGAAGTATATTGTGGGGAAAAGATCTATTTGTTAAAGGCTACCGTTGGAAAGTGGGGAGTGAGAGTCGTATCATGATTGACACAAATCCTTGGATAGCTAGGCAAGGTTGTTGCTCACCTGTCTGGGTTAGCGAGAAGCTTAGAAATAAATGTGTTAAATGCCTTTTGGATGATCACAACATGTGAATTGAGACAATCATTAGAGCAAATTTCACCGTTTCTGATGCTGAAGATATCTTAAATATCCTTTTGGGTAACCTAGCTACAAGGGATGAAATCATTTGAAATCTTAACCTAGAAGGGCTCTTTACAGTTAATAGTGTGTATCATTTAGCAACAAACTTGGATCGAAGTTCAAAAGCCTTTATGTCAGATTATAAGGAAAACCAATCCTTCTAGAAACAAGTTTGGAAGGCTAAGGGCTTGTTTGGTAGGCAATCGGAAAACAGAAATTTGAAAACAAGGAATTCAATGAAAACAGAGTTGTATTTCATGTTTTCAAATATGTGTTTGGTAGCAGATTTAGAAAATTGATTACATTTTAAACAGTAGTTTAAAATGTGTTCTATAATATATTTATAGATCATAAAATTAGTTGTAGTTGCAAAACTAAATATTAAATTGAATATAAGACATTATTAATTAATTTATGAACATGTTTTTTTTAATATAAATTTAATATAATTATTATTTTATAATATAATATTTTATATTTATAATATATTATATTATACATATTTTAATTTAAAAAAAGTAAATTAAGTTTATAAATATGAAATACTATATTTATTAAGATTTTTATCTTTGTTTAAAATAATTTCTGCATTTTAAAATTTCAAATTCGAATCTGGATCTGATACAATGAAAACATAAAAATGTTGTTTTCTGTAATTTCTACTATTTGGATCATGAGAATCCGAAAGCAGATTAAAAAAATATGTCCGCCAAACACGTATTCATTGAATTCGGTGAATCAAAAAACATAAAAGCAGAATGAATTACTACACCAAAACAGCCCTAAACGATCCCGGTAGTAAAGACATGCATTTGGAAAATTCTTGTAAAAGATGAATTATTTCTAACTTAGGTTGCTTGTTTAAATTTTGCGTAGCTTGGGCCTTTAGACGAGGTTAGGTCTCTCTTCGCCTCTTGGGAGGATTTTAACTATTCTTACTGTCCTAGGTCATGTAATCTTGCAGCCCATGCTCTTGCGAGGATTTTGTGGAAAGACCGACCTTCTCCATGCTGGATGATGAACCTGTTTGGGCCTCCAATTTTCTCCTTGGGGGTGAGTTGTATTTTTGGTGAAGACTCTTCCTCGATCTGTTTAATAAATTTATTTTGAAAAAAAAAAAAAAATATCAAAGTACACAGACAAGTATTATTTTAACCCAAACAAAATGATTAACAAACGAAAGGTTACTTTTGTGCAAGTTAAAAGTGTTTTCTTGATCGAAGTAAAAGCGAAACCAACAAAAGTAAGTGAACTCAACCTATCACCCGACATGGCATTTGAATTGATTAAAATTGTAAACATCATAATACAAGGGGTACTCGTACGGATGACCCATTTTTTAATGCTTAAATGACTGACACACATGCAATATGAAAATAACGAATTATGATTCATTCTGACGTTGCAATGTGCTCGAAATTACACATGAAGGCATGAAATGGTCTTCCTTATTTACTGTCTCGTACGCGGAAACGACATGGCTCTCGCTCTCGCTCAAATGAGTTGTCGAAAAATCTGCAGAAAAAAAGGAGACCAGAAAAATTAAGCTAGAGGAAGCTAGAGCAGCAGAGTTAGAGCGAGAGCAAGGACGAGAACAAAAGAACACTTTTTTTTTTGTCTATTTATTTTCTCCATAATTTTGACCATTTATTATTATCATAAACAAGAGTGAGAATGAGAGTTAGAGTGAGAGTACGATACCCTCATAATAATTTGGATGAAATGCACCGTACAAAAAAGGTCATATATCATTAATTTCAAAATACGGATCAAACTTTGATAAAACATGTGAAAATAAGTGTTATGTGCAAATTTCCCATGATAGGACGAGAGAGAACGAATCTTAGACCTTTCCTCCTGCAGCAGTCGACATGTCGTTTCGCGGGTTCAATTCCATGAATATTCACCTGTCCAAGCCATTTCAAATCAATTGGTAATTGGGCCTTGTGTTCAAATTCAAAACCCTAGCTTATTTATACTTTGCCAAGTCCTGGTTCAGTCAACTTCTATTAAAAACCCTATCAAAACCCCTCTCTCTTCCTCTGTTTCTCGTTCTCTCAGTTTCGGCTTCGTTCTCACGGTCCGAAGCCAAGTAGCAGTCGAAGAAGGGCGCTGTTCTACGAAAATGCCGCTTGGTGACAGAGCCGGCGATAAGAGCGAGTCTCGGTATTGCGGCGTCGAGACTGAATTTGATGACGACGTGCCTCAGCTCTTGGTCTCAAATCTCTCTTCTGGTGGATTTGATTTCGTCGTCGCTCCTTTGGTTAGCATTCTTGCATTTCTTTCTCGTTCCATTTCGATTTTCGAAATTTACTGCCGAAAATGATAATCTCCTGGTTTAAACGTGATATTTGGACGTAAACCGGCCGAGAAATGGCGCCTGATGAGTGTTATCTTCTTTTGCGTTTGTGAATGTGTCTGTACGTAGTGCGCATTCTTCTCTTTGTGGCCAAGGAGAGCGTTCTTTGTGCATTCTTTGTCTGTTTTCTTGAAAGCGAATGGAGTATGATTGTTGGATTTTCATTTCGTTGTTGTTTTACGTTCTTTTTTGTTGTTTCGGTGGCTAATTAGCCAGTCACACATCGGCTAAGTAGCTGTATGTTCTGTGTGAATGGTCAGTAAGCTCACCTAAAGCAATGTTGTTTGACAGCCGTCGCAGTGAAGGTAGATCGTGTAGTTTCACTTCAAGGCTGTCAAAGTATATGTCTCAAACCATGTCGAAGTGTATGGCTAATTCGCTATACATATACCTACAATAATAATCTGGTTCAATAGTATAAGAAGGATACGGTATTTTATGAATCTCGTAAGAAGATCACAAGTTATTTTCGCATTCGATGCCATTTCCTTGATTTCTTATATTTCGTTGCTTCTGTTTACTGGAATGACATAGCTGGTTTAAGTTTGAAACATTTCATGAAGTTTCCAGAAGAATTGAATTTATCATCTACATGCTTATATGCATGCCAAACCTTAGGTCGTAGATATTTAGATTTTTCTGTGTACTGTTAAATCTATTAGAATATTATCCATCCATCAATGATTCTCCTTCTTTGTAGTACTTACGGTGGCCAATTAGCTAGTCACACACCAGCTCATAGCTGTCTTTTTTGTGTGAATGGTCAGTAAGCTCACCTAAAACAATATTTATTAATGGTCCGTGCAGTGAAGATAGACCATAATATTTTCACACTTGGGCTGTTAATACATTTTGATGAATGTTTTTTAACAAATTGATGGGATGGTTTGCCACTTTTACGGATTGACTAACTTATCGATCTGGATTTTGATTAACATTTTTGCGGATGTTTTTATTGTATAACTTCATAAGACTGGTTTTTGGTTAAATATTGCTTCAGATGGATCCATCCTATCGACCAAGCTTGAGGAAAAAAGAGAATGGTGGTTCTGGTGTTCTCCCATTTGCCGGATCAGATTTGGTTTTAAGCCCAGCGCAGTGGAGCAGCCACGTTGTTGGTATTCTCTTATGAAAAATTATTATTTGATTGCTTGATTACAATCTTGTTTATTAACCTTATTGTAGAATAACATAGTTTGTAATATTTTATTTTCTTGTTTTATGTCGCAGGAAAAATTAGTTCTTGGATTGACTTAGATTCTGAAGATGAGATTCTACGAATAGATTCTGAGACAACTCTAAAGCAAGAAATTGCATGGGCTTCTCATCTCTCTCTTCAGGTGAATATTGTTAGTTTGGCAGTCCAATTGTAGTTCTTACAGAAGAGTTTGCACCAAAATTAAATTATATACAACCACGTGTCCTCATACTTTTGTTATTATTTTTATTTTATTTCAAAGTATATGGCTAGCAGTCTCTTCACCGTTTCTTGCTCTCCTTGCTTTTTTAACTCTCTCAACTTTGATAGCATTTAATGGTTTGTTAGCCGTCTAATTTCCCAATGCAGGGGGTGCATTAAAAATAATTGAACATCCATCTAAACAGTTAAGAGATGATTTACTGCAGGCATGCCTCCTTCCAGCACCTAAGGGAACTTCATATGCTAATTATGCTAGGTGTGTCCATCAGATTTTGCAAGGCCTTAATAATATGCAGGTGCCACTCTTATTTATCATTAAATGATCAATACTTTTTGTACTTCTGTAAGTTTTTACCAAGGTTCTTAAGCTGTTCTAATTGATATTTTTATAAAGTTGTGGCTCAGGATACCTCTGGTGAAGGTCGATGATGATTCTATCGATATAAAGTCTGATCATTTGGTAAGTAAAGCATATTTGAATTTTGTTTTGGGGATGCAGAGTAGTGTTGAGCACAAAATCATTGATCTCTGCATTTTTTGACAAGTGATTGATTAGAGGGCAAATATATTAGTGTTCAATTATTTCCGTAACAAAATATCAGTACAACAAGCTCAACTTTCTCAGGCGGAAAATTACTTTTTTCCCTTCCATGCTTGAGTGTTTGTGATGTTTGCATAAATATTGCTAATATCAATCGGTATGCTGCAGACTGATTCTTGGGATTTGTGGAACTCATTTCGTCTGCTTTGCGAGCACCACAGTCAGTTATCAGTTGCACTCGACATTTTGTGAGTGCTTGGTCTGTTTTGCATGCAAAAATTACTATTTATCTTATAATGTTGAAATTGGTATTCTGTTCATTAGGAATACGTTGCCTTCACCAAATTCACTTGGACGATGGTTTGGGGAGTCTGTCAGAGCAGGCATAATTAGTACTGATGTAACTATGTTGATGATTATTTTCTCAAGATTAAACAGATATCTTTGATCGCCTGGATTCTGACCAAGGCACCTGAATTATTTTCTCAGTGTTTCCTGACTAATTCACGGGGTTATCCATGCCTGTCCAAGCGGCACCAGAAGTTGATTACTGGATTTTTCAATCATTCCATTCAGGTATCTTCAATCTCTTCCATCAAATACACTATCTGATTTCTTTTCATTTAGTTTTTCAAGAACTTCGGCTTACCTTGATTCTAATTAGTACCAATGTAGCATCATTATCAGGCTGCTTAGTTAGTTAACTAATCTCGATTCATCTGCCCCCTTCAGGTAGTTTTATCTGGGAAGTCATTGCACAATGTGTCAAGGGGATGTACAGATTCACCTACTGGTCTTAACAAAAATCCTTCTGATGGTAACCATATGTCATTTTGTGCATGCTTTTGCTGCCTAAAACTTCTCTTTCGCCCAGCCGAAGATAAATCCTTCTGATAGTTTGTTTTTTTTTCTAATGTTTAGGCGTACAGTCTCATCCCTTGAGGAGCTATTTAGATTATGTCGCTTTTCTTTACCAGAGAATGGACCCACTCCCTGAGCAAGAACGAATTGAGGTAGCTTCTATCTATTCTTCCCCAGTTCCTTGTTTCTCTCTTACATGCATAAACGAACACTCACCCTTATGAACACTCTCCATATGTTTGTAAATTGTACACCCTCAAGCAACATGATATGGTAATTTAGCTTGTTTTCACATTCCAATTAGTATTTTTCCTTTGACACCTGTTTTCCATTTCAGCTTGGATACAGGGACTATTTACAGGCCCCTCTGCAAGTAAGTTTTGTTAGACGCCATAACTTGTACTAAATCCTTGCTTACTCATTGCACACTCCTGATAGATTCTTGTTTATGGTGACACTTAATGTTAATACTACCATTAACTTGTCGCAAATATTTCTCTTATTTTATTTCAGCCTCTTATGGATAACCTAGAATCTCAAACTTATGAAACTTTTGAGAAAGATGCAGTCAAATACATTCAGGTATTTCTCCAAAGTAATTTTCTTCCTTTTTTTGTAACTTGTTTGTAATTTATCAGATTGTGCGTAGTTCATACAATGCATAATAATCCTTCTTCCTTTTTATTTGTAATGATGTTTGAACTTTGAATTTGGATAATCAATTTGCTTCATTTCATGGGGCTCTCCACAAGACTTTTTAATGCAGATTTGATTCTATAGTTATATATCAAATATCTATTATTTATAATTTGTTTGAATATATGCATAACCATAGAATGTTTGAAGTTAGCTTGATATGATGGATGTGGAATTAATTGTGTTCAATTGATATTTTTTATAATTTGGCTAATTGATACTGTTTTTGAGGTCTAGTTTACTATATGTATACTTATTAAGGTTATTATTGGTGTTTTCCATTTCTTCTTCTAGTGTTTTTGAGAATGGAGATTTGGTCAAATGATAGATAGCAATTATCTAGTGTTATTATGTTTATTATTTGTCTTAACTATTTGCTTAAATTTTGGTAGTACCAACGTGCAATTGTTAAAGCTTTAAAAGATAGGGTGGCAGATGACAAGGCGTCTTCAACAACGACAGTAAGTAGCTTCCAACTTTTTTGTTTTTCATAAATTGTAGAAATTTTTAATAAAGTTGATTTGGTCTTGCCATTCGTTTTGGTTGGGTTTTTATTTTTAAGAATGAGTCGACGCATGAAGGTTATGGAAGCTTATTGTTTTTTGTGGATAGGTATTGATGGTCGTAGGTGCAGGTCGTGGACCTCTTGTTAGGGCAGCGTTGCAGGTTCGTTTCCTCAATTAGATAACTGGATTACCTTTAATTTTCTTGTTTTTTCTATTAAAGTAAACACTGGTTAATTTATAGGCAGCAGAAGAAACGGGCCGCAAACTGAAAGTTTATGCTGTGGAGAAAAATCCTAATGCAGTTGTCACTCTTCATGTGAGCACTATACTACTCGTTCTATTCTTTATTTTAGGGTAAAATTGATAGTGGTAACCATGTGCATGCTTGCTCTTAGTAAGTGTTGTGTAAAGTTTCCTCTTTTGAAATTTGAACGTCCCTTTCTGGTCGAGTGAAATGTCTCTATAACTAAATCTTGCAGTTGTTATCTTCATTTAAGAATGATGAGCTTATTAAATCTAAGGATGACATCTTTGGTATTTGATGCGCTTAACCTCATAAAGTTGTGTTGACATACATCATTTATTGCATCTTGGCACATTTAAAATTAACCTCGTTTTTTTTTTCTTGTTATTCCTTTATTTTCTATAAGAAACTTCGATGAATTTATTGAAACAAGATAATTGTTGCTTGAAGAACGTTGAGTAGGTGAGAGCAAGCTAAGATCCCACACTTGAGTGATAGTTGGTGCTTGGTTTTCTTTAACAGAATCATATTTCTGCGAAAATGACGTTTGTGTTTATTACTACTTTATTTTCAGAGTTTGGTTAAAATGGAGGGTTGGGAAAAAATTGTTACCATAATTTCTTGCGACATGCGTTACTGGGAAGCTTCAGAGAAGGCTGATATTTTGGTACGTAAGTATCTGTTATGGTCATTCATTTGTCTCCATGTCCGAGATTAATATTTTCTTCACTTCCACTGTATTTTTAGGTTAGTGAGTTGCTTGGTTCTTTTGGTGACAATGAACTATCTCCTGAGTGTCTTGACGGGGCCCAGCGATTTTTAAAAGAAGACGGCATTTCAATACCTTCTTCGTAAGTCGTGACCTTCCTTATTAAAATCATTGGTTCAAGTGTTGCATTGGAGATCGAATTCTCTTCAGGCTAATAGTTTCTATCACGACATGTTTATTTTTGGGTCCTATTTACAATCAGCACTTTATTCTATTAACCTTTTTTATTTTATGCTCGACTTCTTGGAGAATAATTTCTGCCTCCTTATGTTTTATAACACACACACTAGAAATAGAAAGTTACACATTATAAATTAATTTATAGGCACGAAGTGAAAATACATACATATAGATTTATAATATAGCTTTAGGGTTTCTTTCTGATATAATATTAGGGCAGACCGCTGTGCATGTCTGGCTAATGGGGGTTTCAACTTTCATGTTTTAAAATTTAATTTAATGTTTACTTACAGAGTTGATTTGTGGGAATGTGTCAGGTACACAAGTTTCCTCCAACCAATTACAGCCTCCAAGCTATACAATGATGTATGTCTGTATGTCGTATTAACTCCAGATGCCATAGTTTTTTTTTTAATATTAATTGATTGTGATAATGGTCTAGGTTAAGGCACATAAAGATGTGGTCCACTTTGAAACTGCTTACGTTGTCAAACTGCACAATGTGGCAAGACTCTCTGCTCCTCAGCCCGTAAGTGCCTCCTCCCAAACACTCAAAAGGAACTAAAATATCAATTTTGATTAACAGAAAGAAAGTATCAGAACCAAAGGATTTGCATGTGTAAATTGTAATGCTATTGTATTGTGTGCTTTTCCATTATGGGTAATGATTCTTTTATGGTTAAACTTAAAATACCATTTTGGTTCTGGCACTTTCAAATTTAGTAGTCCCTATGGTAAGTTTATTGTTAAAACTTTTCTTTAAAAAAGTCTTTATGAACATTTCTTAAATTAGATATTGAAAGTATAACTGCTACATATTTTTGGATAATAAATAATTAAGGAGGCAGTGGAACAGGACAAGCTATGTTTGTGTACGGCTTAGCTTTTGATATTTAACTTGACAATAGTTTTACCAATTTGGTTAGAAAGCTGATTTAATATTTCATTTTTTATATTATTGTATAGGTCTTTAACTTTACTCACCCAAATCGGATATCTGAGGGAAGCAACCAGCGGTATAAAAAACTGGTATTTGAGATACCTAGCGACACTGGTGCAACCTTAGTACATGGTATGTATCAGCTCTTCTATTTAACCAATTTGTTCGAACAATGTTTAGGGCAAGCCAAGTGTGTAATAAATAATGTTAAAACAAGCTTTACATGATAAGATTTTTTATTGGCAACAATTTGAATGATTTGGCTGATATTTTATAATTCAATTTGTTGAAGGTTTTGCTGGTTATTTTGACGCAACATTATACGATGATGTACATCTGGGCATTGAACCATCAACAGCAACACCAAATATGTTCAGTTGGTATGGTCACTATATTTTGCTGCAATTTTGAGTTCCTGAACTAGAACTATTCACCATGCCAGCAGAAGACTAAGCCTTTATTAATTCTTAAATATATATATATATATTTTTTCTCTCAGGTTCGCTATATTCTTCCCATTAAGGACTCCAATATGCGTGCGGCCTGGTTCTCCCGTAGAAGTGCACTTTTGGCGTTGTTGTAATCCTAATAAGGTAATTTCTTATAGCTTACGTTATGTTATATATAATAAACCTGACCCGATATACTTTTAGATAATTACACTCTTTTCTGGTTGATATATGTTAAAATTAGTTTAGGATGAACTTACCGATAAGATGTTTGAAAGAGGAATTAGGCCACTTAAAAAGTTTCTAATAAATTACACCCCGTTTTTTGAGTACATCAATAATCAATAATTAGGGGTGGGGGATTCGAACCCATGACCAAAAG
Source organism: Trichosanthes cucumerina (assembly GCA_036507285.1). Classification (NCBI taxonomy): domain Eukaryota; kingdom Viridiplantae; phylum Streptophyta; class Magnoliopsida; order Cucurbitales; family Cucurbitaceae; genus Trichosanthes; species Trichosanthes cucumerina. The sequence goes on from CM071835.1 coordinate 101,928,124, forward strand.
GTCATAAGTTTTATATTATGCTCTTGTTTGCAATAAATTACATGATAACCATTTGTTTTTTTTTTTTTTTATAATTGTACCTTATTTTCTCACCATCCCTACCATGGTTCCTGTCTTTCTTAATAAACACTTAATTCTTAACTAAATTCTAAAGACAAAAACAAGTTTTTGTAAAATACTTTTTTCAGTTTTCAAAACTTTGCTTAGTTTTTGAAAACATGAAAAGTCATGGTAGTATTTTTAGACTTAATTTTCAAAAACTAAAAATCAAATGATTATCAAAGCTTAATTTTTGGTTTAATTATAAGTTTGGTCCATATACTTTAATTTTGTGTATATTTGGCATCTAAACTTAAAAAGTATTCTAATAGGTCTTTAAACTTTCAATTTTGTGTCTAATAAAACTTTAGCATATTCAATTTTTTAAAGTTAATTGATCTATTAGATTTAAAATTAAATTTTATGTCTAATTTTAATTTTGTATCTAGTAGGTTGTTTTTCTTTAAAGAAAATGTAGAATAGTTCAGACACTATTGAAAATTTAAAAATTTAGAGACCTATTAGATATAAAGAGATCTATTATATACTTTTAAAAGTTTTAAGACTAGGTGACACAAATTTGAGAGTTAATCCTTTTATATTTTCTTTTTAGTGGCCGAATTACCTCCTTTGATTACTATGAATTTATCAACCAATTATAATATTTACCCATAGATATCACATAATAATTGGGAAAAAAAAATCAAGTCCACTTAACGATGCGTGGTGTACAGGTTTGGTACGAGTGGTGTGTGACATCTCCAAACCAGTCTCCGTTACATAATGGTAACGGCCGTTCATATTGGGTTGGCCTATAAGAAAAAAGTGATTTCTGATTTCTTCTCCGGACATACCTGCCAGTATATTTCTCTTTCCTCAAATACATATGGGTACCTTTAGAATGTTGGGTGGTTATATAGGTGAGGTTATTGCCCACGTGGAAATTCATCGATCTTATAAAAATTATAAGCATTTTACAGAAGGGTAGAAGGGGAAATTACATTAAGCTTGTGCAGCAATGCAGAACTGTAGCATGTATGTAGAATTAGTTTTTAGTTTTATATACTTTGTAACATCTAGAACGTTGAGAAATGAATGATACAATGGTGATTTGTTACTGGTATTTAGTTTTGAAAAATGTATTTTGCCTTTTTCAAGACTTGATTCATTACTATAGAACTTGATTTTAATATCTCCAAATGCTATGCATTCATTTTCTGTCTCTAGAATACAAATGATACAGTTTATGGAAAATTGAAAGTTTTATAAAATACTATTTTCATATCATCTACTTTTTACATCAAATTCGAAGAACCAAATCAAGTTCATATATATATACATTTTAAATTTGGCTAAAAATTCAAATATTCTAAATCAAAATTTGAAAATTAAAGATTCCATTTGATAATCATTTGATTTTTAATTTTTAATAATTAAGCTTTATTAATACTAATTCGACTTATGAATTTACAAAATCCAACCATATTTTGAAAATTAACAAAATTCATTTTTGTTTTAGAATTTGGCTGAAAATCATGGTAGAAACAAGTTTAATTTTTAAAAATTAAATTGTTATCAAACGGACACATTTTAAAATTAACAAAAATGATTATCTAATGGGGGATAAATGAAATCTTGTTATCAAATAACACAATCCCATTTTGTAAAGATAAATATATATATATCTGGACCAAATATATATATATAAAAAAAGAGGGTTGTCAAATTAGACATCGTATGATCCTCTAAAATGTTCAATAATTTCAAATAGAAACTGATAATCACAAATTAATTCCATATCAAATTTATGAAAGTAAATGAAATCAGCAACAGAATATAAACCTAGACAGAGAGAAGAAAAGTTTATGAATTGCATTAAGGTACTGACCTCCCCGCCAGCAGACGATTAAGGTGCTTTCAATGGTTTTCCATCAGCAGACTCCAACATTATTCTTCTGAATTACCCTCAGCTTCGCACTCCTCGATCGCCGATTCAACCTCTCTTCCTCTTCGGATGGAGTTATTGGTCTTTTCGTGAGGATTGTCCCTTTTGAACCCTTTACAGTTTGCTTAATCCATTCTTCATTATGATCGACAATCTCCTTATCATTCATCCTTATGACCTCTCCTTCTCCATTTTCTTGTATTTTGGGGGTAATGATGTCCAGAAACGTTTGTTTCACAACCCTATCCTCTAAACTGTGGAAGGAGATGACTGCAAGTCGACCTCCGGGAGCGAGACAGTCGAAAGAAGCATATATGGAGTCTTCTAATACTTTCAGTTCGTCATTAACAGCAATCCTCAGAGCTTGGAATACCCTTGTTGCTGTCTTTATCCAACCTTGCCTTCCTCCTGTTTCCATGAAATTTAACATATCTAATGAAAAAGAATTGTCTTCACATTTCATTTTATACCCAAAACTAAAAAAATTCAAGGGAAAAATACACTTTTGGTCCTGGAATTTGAATTTAGTTTCTATTGGATCCTAAGGAATCACCTTATTCCTATAAAGTTTGAAATTGGTTTCTAAATAATCCATAGTAAAGTTGACATTAATTGACCATCATGAAGATATGTCAAGGAAGAAAGTGTCTTTGAATTATGAAGATATGTCAAGGAACATAATAAAATAAAGAAAGACAGATGTGAAAAAGTAAAAAACGAACAGTGCTTACCTTTAAACCCAGGGGTGGATTTCCGGATAAGATCAACTAATTCAGTGGTGGAATGCAATCCACCCTGTGATCGAGCCTTTACGATTTTGTTTTGAAGTGAATACCAGTTACTTTCTTCTCCATAAACCCGCAAAATACGTCCCACTTCTATTTCTGGCCAACTGTTCAGAATGTCCTCTGCTTTTACACTTGCCTGCCATAAACCTGTTTCAATCAGTAGGGGAAACCACATAAATAAATTAACCCATGAATTTTTGCATTAAACTTACAAATGAGCCTTTTTTTTTTCTTTCTACAAGCCGAAGAAAAGCCAATAACGCTATGAATAATAGATTAAATTTACGTTGTTTTTAAATATTTTTTTTTCTTTCTTTCTTTTATGGCTCTTTTTTTCCTCCTTTTTGAGAATGTGGTGGGGGCTGGGTAGGACTGTACCGTTCCATGGATATTATAAAGAGAACAGAGGACGATGTTCGAAAGGAAATCAGTAATCTGCAGGCGGTCCAACAGACAGTTATAGAAATATTCTTTGGTATCTTATCAAAAAAAAAAAAAAAAAAAAACGAAAAAGAAATGTTCTTTGATAACTAACAACTAATTATTTTAGGACTCCACTTTTTAGAGTATCACTGGCCTCTCTCTCTCCCACGCACAAAATAAAGTACTGTCGCATTACTTTATGTAATAAAAATTGTCGGCATGTATGAGTCACTCTGTTTCGGTAAGTAACAGTTTGTTAAAGCATAAAAAAAAAGAAATATTTAGGCTCACTTAATAACCATTTTATCTTCTGTTTTTGAAAATTGCTATTTTAAAAACCAGGCAAATTTTGAAAACTGAAAAAATAGTTTTTAAGAAATTAATTTTGTTTTTGAAATTTGGCTTAGTACAATTCAAATGTGTTTTTAAGGAATGTGAAAATTTTACTAAAAAATTGTGAAGAAACAAACATAATTTTAAAAAATAGAAAACCAAAAACAAAATGATTATCAAGTAGGGACATAGAAATGCATGAACACGTGATCAACTAATTTATTCAACTAGTGTGTTCGACTAATTTAGTAAACTAATTTGTACCTGAGGATCCATTCGCATATCAAGAGGTCCATCACAAAGAACACTAAATCCCCTTTCAGGATCGTCCACCTACGCAAACAGTAAAAAATGCCAAATTTATGGCTGTTAAAAAATTACACTGTATACGAGAAATTAAACCAAATAACTGACATGGTGATAAAGAAGCGAGAGACAATCTCTGGGAGATGAATTAATAGAACATCTAACATTAGGCGATTAGATATCATGGAAACATGGCTTTGTTAAAAGTTATCATGATTTTCTCTGTAAAGAAAATGGACTGTATCACTCATCAAATTGGACCCAACAGTAATAATAAATGACAGTAACTCGGCATTTGACAACGATTTCTCTTGTTTTTCATAACTGTCAAGAATATTTCTTGTCTACTATTAGTAGAAACCTTAATTTATTTTCCTGACCGGTATGCAGTACCCTTGTACTATATTGTTATGTTGTGCATTCTGTTTTTTCCTTGTGTTCTGTTAGCATCTTATATGGATTAGCATACAGGTTTACTCTTTCCTTCGCTATTTAAAGAGAACTTTACCATAGTCCTCGTCACAGGATGAGTTGGATATTTTACATATTAGTGCATTTTCTATCACATACCTGCATGGATGACATTCCCAAATCCATCAAAATCCCATCAACTCCAGGATCTAAAGGTTTCTCATCTGAGTCAGCCAGTAGCGATTTCATATACTTAAAGTTCTTCAGCACGGTGTATGCTCTCAAATCAGAGTCCTCACTGAAGAGATCGCTAATCCGATCTTGAGCCTTATCAAGTGCAATTGGATCGACATCCATTCCCATGTAAAATTTCAACTCTGGATGCGCTTGAATTATCTGTTTTCCAGGGCATGAGATCAGAATTGAAGATCAAGAGAAAGAAAACTCAACTCAAACCGAAAATGCAAAGGGAACGAATATAGCCACAGAAAGGAGAAATTATTAACACCACGTCAAGAGTCAAAAGCCGCAGGCATTCCAATTTTTCATGCAACAACATCAAACACAGGATGACAGGCTGCAAGTTAATCCAAAATTCCACATGCGAAACAATAGATAAAGATTGATCGCTAAAATAGGCAGATGTAGCTCCACATAGAACATAAATACAGAATTTAATAATTCAAGTAGCACATATTATGGATATTATACTGCTTGTTGATTCAAAATTTCAATATAAAGTCAGATGAGCATCTAATCCCGCTGCACATACGAATTATAGCATATCTCAAAAAACAATCGATAAGCAGGCACACAACTACATCGAGAAACTCAATCAGAAAACACATTCGAATAACAATTATCAGCAAGAAATGCAGCGAATCAATCATTAACAATGAACAAAACAAGAAGGAAAACAGGTTAAGAGAGAGACTAACAGCAGAGGAGTGTCCACCAGCACCGACAGTGCAATCTACAAAGGAGCGAAGCGGCCTTCCGGAAGAAGCAGAAAACACGTCCAATACTTCCGCAAGCATCACCGGAATGTGAGCAGCAGTATCTCCGAACAGGACAGCGTTCTCATCAAACTCCTTAGTGGAACGAGTCCTCCTCTTCTCCTTCACCAAAGCCAATTTCAAAGACGAAGACGAAGACTCGGATGGTTTCGAAACAACGTTACTCGCCTTAAGATTCTTCGTTTTCTTCTGCTTCTCCTTCTTTACCTTCTTCTTATCATCAGTAGCAGTAGAAATGGAACAGCACCGGAAAATTCTCGGCGGCGGAGAAGTACAGGTGGAGATCAAATGCCGTAAACGGAGAGATTGCAATGGAGAAGGAGAAAACAACGAGAGCTTCGCCATTGATGACCTAAAAGCCATTTCCTAACAGTTCCTATTGCATCAGAAGATCAGAGAATGAGATTGTTGGAGCTGCAAACTGGTGACATCTTAAAGTTCAAATGGAGAGTTCGCCATACGCTGAAAATGGAGGGAAATGGTGGAATTCACATTCTGAGCTGAGCCCTAATTGCCTGATTGGTCCGGCTTATCCTCCTTTTATCCCCGCCAAAAATAAGATGAAATAAAAAAAAATAAAAAATAATGTAAATTTACTTATTTCTCCTTCCTTGTATAAGGAGTTTAGGAATTAGGATGTGCCGACTATCTGCACAGCCAAACACTTGGAGGCCGTTTGAATTTCGTGTCTGGGTCTCACTTTTAGCATTTTCAATCTAATGGGTCATTGGATCTTCAAATTTATGCATGATAGTTCATTAACTGATCTCCATTTTTTTAAATTCAACAAACCTACTAGACAAAGAAATTGAAAGTTTAGGGTGCATTCGACATAAGTTTCAATTTTGTATGTAATAAATCAATTAATTCTAATAAATTTTGAGCATGTCAAACACCTATCGAACACAAAATTGCAAGTTCTAAGGACTACACTTGGGTAACCAAATAAGTATCAAGGACTTTACAAAAAGAAAGAAAGAAAAAAAGTATGAAGGAATACTAAACATTTTTCCCATCATTCACACTACTTTTCCGTACATCCTTGAATATATGATACTTTTCACTTGATATTCATTAAATGCCTCGGTAAGAAATAATTCTATTGTTAACTTCGGTTGACTGGTTAGATTTAATTAGTTAATTAATTAAAATTACTAATAATTTCCAATCGATGTAATGTTCAGCGTTTGTTTCAAAATCATAACTTTTTATATTAATTTTATGCAATCCAATACTCCTATCATTATTCCGTTTTAACTAATCAAACTCCCTAATCTAATCATTTCAAAGAAAAAAACAAAGAAAAACCTCCAAAATCTAATCATAACTAAATCATACTTCAATTATTAATTTCACAAAATTGAATCTCTCACTTAATATTTTGTTCGGCCCCAAACATAGTTTAACCCACCAAGATATCACCTAAAATGAACTTAAATAATTGACATATATCATCGAGTCAGAGATTTAAATCTTCATCTCAAGTGTTGTTGTTCTAAAAAAACAAGATATTGGGGTATGTTTCTAAAATTTGAAAACAAATGATTTATTTCATGTTTTTAGTGTTTAAATAGAGGTAGTTATCAACTAAACATATGTACATTAATTAATTTATGAACATGTATTATATTTTAAAATTTTACAATTATATATTATTTAGAATATGTTATGCTATACTTATTTCAATTATAACAAAGATAAAGTGAGTTTATAACATGAAACTTCACATTATCAAAGTTCTTGTCTTTTTTAATGAAATTTCATTTAAAAAATTCAAATTAAAATTAGGAGTCACTTAAAAAAAAATTAAAAAATAAACAAAATTTTCAAACAAACATTCACTCAATCCATTTAATTCATCGAATTCTTTAGTGATTTGAATAGTAATACAAAAAAGAACCATTTTTAACCAAATAAATAAAATTTAAAACTAATATACATGTATTACCATAATAGGCAGCAATAATTTTTAACTCATTAAAAAAATAACTTTTCTCTCAATTTCTCTACATTTTAATCAAAGACATTTGAATTCTTAGTCAATTTTTAAAATATCAAATGATTGTCACATGGTGCTAAAAAGATTAAAAGAAAAAAGTAGTAATATTCCAAGTGTAGAACTAATGAACTCACAAGTTGAAAGATTAGATAACAAGTTCAGAACATGGAGGAGAAAAGTCTTCATTGGCAATGGAGGAGAATGAAGACAGTTTTGATATTAATTAAGCAATAATGGAGTAGAAGAAAATGGAGAGAGACTTGGCGGCTTTGATGGGTTTGACCTCACCAATCCAAAAACATTCTATTAAAATCTCTACACCTTATCTTCCTTTCCCATTTATCTTCTTACCAAGCAAAAAAAAAAAAAAAAAAAAAACCACTTCGCCCTCATCTTCGAGAAATTATTCAATTTAGCTGACAATTTTCATCCGGAAAGAAATACCTTGAATTTAGATCTAATAAATATTAAGTATGTGAAAATCATTGAATCCTCCTTCAATAGTATATTTTCAAGTTCGTACTTTCAAATGTTTAATTTTAGTTGTACTCTCGATAAAGCTTAAAAATTGGTCGCTATTATTTTGAAGTTGATTTTTATCAAAATTGGTTAAATAATAATAATAACTTTAATGTAAGACTTTATACAATGTAAACATATTTCAAAATTTATAAAAGGAAAACGAATGAAGAATCTATTTCTTTTAGAAAAAACAATAAATTAATCTTAGGGGATTTTCGTTCGAATGACCCGTTTTCGAGCACTTTAATGACTGATAACTTGCGGACACCATGGTACCCCCTGGGCTTGTGGGCCTAAGTGAGTCACCCCGTGACACGTTCGCGTGTCATGGTTGGGGCGAGCGTCTCAAGAGAAGTGTCTTGGGCGTTTCTTTGTAGCGGGTTTTCAAGGGGCGGTGTCGGGACGACGCGGTGTGTGCCGACATTGCGCCTTCCCATGGGTGGAGGTTCACTATAGGGCCGATTAGCGGCGCGCCGATCCGAGAATGTCCCGTCAAAGCCAACTCATGGGAAAGACAAGTGCAAGTACACGGACGGGCGACGTGTACGACCAAGTTATATTTCGCTGCTTATTTACTTGATGTTTGGTTGAGGACTGAAGAACCTCGCCTAAAGACCCGACGAGGCCACAAAGCGTTGCGATCATAACGATGGGGCAGGAGTTCCCCTCAAGGCTGGCCATGTTCGAGGGATGAATCATGGCGCCGCACGGTCCGAGAGGTGCGACCGTGACTATTGGTAGATCTAATTCTGACATGACAATGTGTGTAAAATTATCCATGAGGGCATAAGACGATCTTCCTTATTCACGCTTGCGTACGCAAAAATGCTATCGAGCGAGAGCGAGAAGAGCTAAAACAACATGAGACAAGCTAGAACAGTAGAGTTAGAGCTAGAGTGGAAACGAGAAGAATTAGAGCAAACATGAGACATGCAGTAGAGTTAGAGCGAGAGAAAACTAACCACAAGGACTAGATTTAAACATATAAAAGTACAAGACTAAAATGACGAAACACTCCCTACAGCCATCAAAATAATATTTTAACCTTAAATTAAATTTCTCTTCACAAAGAGAGAGAACCAGAGACAGAGAGAGAGCCCAGATAGAAGGAAAAAAAATGGCTATTTAGAAGTGAAGAGAGAGAGATCCTAAAGAAAGAGAAGAAAAGGGCTAAAAAGGCATACCTTATACAACTGTAGTCCAGAAATTGCTGTTTCTTTGGCCTTCCTTCTTTTCTTTTCTTTTCTTTTTTTTTTTTTTCTCTCTCTTTTGCTTCTACTTTTTTCACAGAGTTTTGACTGTCCACTTTATTCCTTTTCATCATAATAATCTCATCTCTTCCTTCTTCAATTACATTAAAGAAAACACATAAAAACATTAACACCCTGCTTTCATCATTTCTTCCCCTTTTCTTTAATTTTTTTTCTCCATGTGTTCATCTTTTAAAACCTTTTCTTTTTCCTCACAAATAACCCATCTCCATTCTCTTCAATTCCCTTTCTTTATTTAAGATTCCAATATCTTTCTCAAGATTTTCCCACCATGGGTTGTTAAGATTTCTTTCACATAACAGAAGTACAGAGTACTGAATTTGATTTACCTGTTAGTCGCAACAATGGAGGAAAAGCACCAATCGCCGCCGCTGTCCTCGCCGCCGCTGACGCCGGGAGGCGGAGGAGGAGAAGAATCAGCTAAGAGAGAAGAAGATGAAGAAGTCAATTCAGAAGCCAAATCTAAATCTGCAGTACAGTGCAAGAACACTTTCTTTGGCAGACATAGAATCTCAGCGGCCATAACCAGACTCCAAAACGAAATCAATATCATCAAGGTGATTACTATTTCGCTTTACGATTCACAGATTTACCTTAATCTGAGAATAATTCCATGTTTTCAGCCGTTTTTTCCCCTCTGAAATTAACGATGATGATTAATCGTGATGCAGGAAGAATTGCAACAGCTCGAGAGCATAGGCGAATCCTCCACCGTCTGCAAAGAGTAAGAACTAAGCAGATTAATCAATTCATTAGGTTTTCAAAAAATTCCAAATCAATTTCTAACAAAATCATCGAATCACCGTCGCCATTACTCTAGGGCTTAATTTCTTCACCTGTTTATATACAGACTCGTCTCCAGCGTCGAATCGATTCCCGATCCTCTGCTTTCAGAGTAAGATTATCACCATTAACATTGATTATCGATCTTCAATCTATAATTTCTTCCCCTAATCAACGAGGAATGATTCAAAAATGTGCAGAACAATCGGTCCGGCGGACGTCAACTGGGACCAGTGGTTCCGAGGAGCTCACGGCAGCCGCAACCACAGACGGTGGATCTGATTCCGAACACACAGAGAGATCCATTTTTGAGGTCGCCATTGATTTGTAGGTTTTTGAGATCATCTTTTTCTGATCGATTGCGGCCATAACCAGAACGTGGAGAAGAAAAGAGAAGACTTGGAAATTGAAACGACGACGTCGCAATCGCACCGTGTGTACAAGTTTCTGTTCAATAATTTATCGTTACTTTTCTTACTTCTTCTTTAAAGAAAATTTCATTATTTGTCACATAGTATTTGCATTTTTTTCCTTTTTTTTTTAAATTTAACTTTATAGTTCACCTTTGTCTCAATGTTTCGATAATTTCATTATTATTTTTTTATAAATCTTAAAATCTAAATAAAATGGTCAGTCAACCTACGACTCAAGAAAAAAATAAAAAATGATCACGAGTTAATAGTATAAATAATATGAATTTAAATTAACAATCTATTTAATTTAATATTTGAACAAACAAAATAATATTTGTTAAAAAGGCATATATAGTTTTTTTGGGGGTAATTTTGATTATGAGATAGTTTAGAATGATACTTGTAAAATTTTTTTTTTTTTTTCCTGAAAATTTAGTTCCTTTCTTTCCCATGGTGTGAAAACGGGAAGAAGATAAGACAGCTCATGTCTTTTGGTTGTTCTTCCACTAAAGTTCATATCGGTTGACAATCACATAATGTGAAGATCAATTTTGCGTCTTGACTCATTGTCTTTAAAAATTTTATACTTTATATGTATATATATTTTGTTTAAATATATTTGTTTATGAAATACCATACAAATAAATCACTACATAAAAGGTCAAATTGTTTTTTTTTTTTTAAATAAAATATTGAATTGTGTTCATATTGTATATTACATCCATGGATAAATCAAGATTGATTGTCATTAGTTGACAAAGAAGAATTGCAAGAAAGAATGTATATGTTTGGTGAGGTAGTTAAGAATCTGAGAAAGGGAAAAACTTTTTCTGAATTTGTTTTTTTTTTCTTTTTTATTGGAAAACACTCATTATAAGTTTTTAATTGGATGGGATAAAAGTAATATTTGACACTGAAAACATATGCTAACTCGTAGAAAATGATACATTATTATTATGTCACTAAATTTCAATGAATCATTACGAAACATATAATTAATTAAAAAAAGCGAAACAATCCAAACGTTGTTTGATATTCTTCTAAAAAAACGTTGTTTGATATTACTTCATATACTATTATATGCAAGTCTCTAAACCAATTTATGCCCATCAAATAATCTTCCAAGAAATATCCATCTTACCCTATATCTGATAGTCAAGAAAACGATGAGATTTATGCGTTGAAAGATTTTTTATGGACCAACCTGAAAATTCGAGTTAGCAACCTGAATTACGTGATTAAGGCTTGCAACCCAACTCTATATTTTCGGGTTGGATTGAGTCACCATGTTAATTTTTTTTTTTCAATAATTTTCTTAATTATTTAAAATACTTTTTTTTCTTAAATTTATAACTAAAATCACATAAAATTCAATTATAAACTTTCAGAACATCTTAATATAAGAAAAACATTAAAAATGACAAATAATTCATTTATAAGTATATATAAATTAAAAAAGCATAAATTTTGAGTTGGATCGGGACAACCGGAGAACCAAACCGAAGTTTCGATTTTTCAAAATTCAAACCCAACCCAAACGATGAAAAGGAAAAAAAAAAAACCTAACTCAACTCAACCCTTACTTAAGGAGATTACTCAACCCTTACTTTAACTTTTTTAAGTTAGGTAGTCAAGGTTGCTCGGATTATTTGTACACGCCTAGGGTAGATGACTTATTTTATTATTTGATTTAATGAGACTAGCATCGCCTTAAATGCCAAGAACACAATTTGAAATAAAAATTTCAACCAATTTCACCATTCTTTATTCTACATTGGCATTTAAGCAAATTGTGTATACATCATTCTCAAATCTCAAACAATCCTTCCCAAGTTTCCCACTCCAACAGAAAACTTGATTCAAAAGCCTCCACGTATTCCAACTTAGAAAATGAACACAATGACCCAAAAAAGAAAAAAGAAGAAAAAAAGGCTACAAAGCTAACAAAAGAAGTAAGATCTTTTAGACACTTCCATTAAAAGTCAAAAAAAACTCAACAGTTTTACATGTTTACAACAAAATCCATGTAACCTATGTATACATCATCAACTCCAAGGAGGAAAAAGGCAATAAAATGAACAAAAGAAGGAAAAGCTACTCGCCTTTAACAGTGTTACAACACCAAGCAGGAAGCAAACTATGAAAACAATGTGTTGCTCTCAATAACGCCCACAATATGAACAAGGGATAACAACAAGCCCAAGCAATTGATCAAACTCTAGTTCCGTGGTGTATTATAATTACGTCGTTTCAGTGTTGCGTACCTTTTCTTCTTCTTCTTCTTCGCTAACCAAGTCTCCAGATTCTGTCTTTTCAATGGTGTCCTGAATCTCAGAAATTGTTTCTGCATGGAGATTGCTGGTGAGTACACTATCAATAACAGATCCAGCAGTATTTAAGGGGTCACTGGTGTTTCTCGCTCTTACAGAACCACCACTGGGACTGCCGTGGCCCGAAACTTGTTCCTCCGATTGACTGGACCGATTCAAGGCGTGACAATGTGGGCAGTAGTAAGTAATGAATGGGAAATCTTCCCTCTTGACAAGCCCTACAAAGAATAAAAAAGAGATGAAACTATACTCATCCTTGTTCATTTGTTTGATTTGAAAGGGCCGAACCGAAGTGCATGTATTTTCACATTTGAGATGCATAAAAATACAAAAGTCCATCTGCTTTGTACGGAAGAAAAGGATAGAAAAGGACCACTCACCATTGTGCATATGGCAGTTGCCACAGATTAGTGCATAAGACTGCGTTGGATCCTCTCCTACGAGCAATGCAGCAATTCGAGCCAACCATCCTCCATCATTTACAGCTGGTCCTTGGGGATTGTAATGATCGACAACCAACTGATTATCTTCAGAAGCCTGAGGACCTTCGGATACTGCAGGCCGACGTGCATCTTCATCATGATGATGCAATGAACCACTACCTGCACTACTGGAACGAGAGTGACTTTGTTTTCTGTTCCGAAGCCCACCACCAGGTTGCACAAATTCAACATCATTGCTCCTCCCTGACGGGACATTAAGATTGGATTCATCGCCTAAATGAACCTTTAAGCCTGAATCTGCTCCCAACTTGGAAGCCAATACAGTTGCAGCGGCTGCCTTTGCAGCAGGGTCAGGGTCATATCTCTGTCAGAAAAAGAGGAACAGAAATTATCTATATGGATCCTCATCAGAAAAACCAAGAAGATCCTGGGACTCTGAAGAAATATTGTTCAATCCAGTTGGAAACATGACACTCATCAGAAAAGCTGTGCGAAACAGTAGATAAAAAAAAACAGGTCAAGCGTCAGCTTCGTTCCCACAATTATGCTTCAAACCCCAAAAGACCATCTAATAAAAGATTACGGTGTTATTTTATCATCAAGATAAAAAAGAGAAGATTTCGAGAGCTTAAGCGAACTTTAAAAAAACATTTCATTTACCATCCACAATTGTAACAAAGAGGTTACACATTTTATGGGCAATAAAATATCAGCCATTTTACATAAATATTACCTTGCCTCCATTTCGTCTATTGTAATAGAAATATAAAAATCCAATTTAAAGAATTGAAGACGTTTAAATACTCAGTTATTTAAAAGACAGGAAATTGAGCTTTAAATGACTGCAATTGTTTTGATAAGGTTTAGATAGACAGATGGGCCCTTTAGATGTGCAAGGAGAATCAAAGATTAAAGGTCCCATGCTAACTCAAGATATAAGACGGAAAAATATATTGGATAAACAGAACAACATTACCTGGATGAGCTGCTGAGTAATGTAATAATTTGTTTTCTCCTTAAGTTCATCAATTTTAGCTTGCCTTTCAGCTCGCAGCCTTTCAAGGTTTTTCTGGTCCTTCCGATCACCTATAAAGTTGCCAAAAAGTTATAGATTCATCAATATGACAACATTATCCTAATTTCCAACATGCCACCAGGCAATTTAACATGAAGTCTTCAACAAATCATCAACTAAGATCATTTAGCTTGATTATCAATTCCAAGACAGCAAAATAAATCTCAAATTCGCTTTCAGTCGAAATACATAAGCTGAAATATCAATGGCGATCGAAAGAAGCAACAGTACTAGAATCTAGATAGAACTTGAGAATGTTCACTCCTATGTTCATTGTTGGAGGCGGATGACAAATACAATCATCATAGACCACATACAGAGTAACATAAAATATATTAACGCTAAGTAGTACTGTGGTAATTAGTAGAACACCAGCTAATTCTTGGTAGCAAGCACAATCTTAAGAAGAAAGGAAGAATTGCAAGAGATATCAATCACTATAAACTAAGAAAAATGACAAAATAAGAACAGGAAACACACAGGCTATTTAAAACCCAACCTATTTTGCAGCCAATAGATTGTGTCAGGAGACTAAGTAAATGGAAGAACAGTCGGCCTTTAGAGGAAGGTAAGTTCATTCTGATGCAACACATTTTTCGTAGCATACCAATGAAATATGTTCTCAAAAATTTTATGCAAACTGGGTAAAGAAAAAGAAAGCTTCCTATGAAGGTCTGTCTTTCTATGAACTTTCAGCCTGGGAAACTGAATAAAAATGATAAACCGAATGACAAGTTACCACTGATGCTGCTATAGCACCATCGGTGCATTGTGTGTTAAAAACAGGATAAAAATCTAAGAGTCAGACATATCTTCCTATATTGTGAGTTTGTCACAAAAAGTTAGAAAAACATCTGCAGCGAATTTACATGCACTATACTCACCCTTTGTCGGTAAAATATTTTTTAGACAAGTCTTAAAGGGGTCCCATCTTCGAAAAAAATTCAAAGAAAACTCATAATGCTGGTGAAGAGCCATTCTAAACTAGCATGCTCTTAGATATAAGACAATTCTCATTCCAGCTTTGGCATTTAGCTTCAACTTCACGCCCCAGGCATCATGTGCCAACAGCAAGTAAACTCGATTAAATTAGCTTCATGATATTCGTCAACTCCAGCACTCAATTTCATTTAAGGTTTATCATTAATTCAATCGCTAATTAACAAGAAAGAAAATCAATGAAGACAAACAGAAGAGTAAGCACAAAGCATAAACAAACAGAAACACCAAAAACATCAAGGAAAGGAAAAGGTAAAAATAAAAACTCTATGGGGAAAATTTAATGCTAATAAAAGAAAATCACAGAATATCAAGTAGAAACTTACACATTCTTGTGAAGCTAAGGAATGTCGTATAAGCCAGAGTTGATAATGCAGGCAAAAGAAACATGGGTAAAACCCTAAACGCTCTCATCTTCCAGTTCATATCTACAGCTCTTGTAGTTATGATAGCATAACAAACTGCAATAATCTGAAAAGGGAAATAAACAAATAAATAAATAATCATCGAAAAACCCTCCGGACAGGAATATACAGCTTAAATCCATAAATGAATTCACTCAAAAGTATGTTCGTTGAACAGAGTTGGAAGGACAAAGAAGTCTTATGTAGAACGCAATTCCATTACATTGGCATAAAACTACTGCAATTGGTGTAGTAGAAGCAACCTAACGTAGTCAATCTGAACAGTAACAATGCTCCAAAACATACTATTTCTATAAACAAAAAAAGACAAATAAGATTACCTCAAAAATGACAGAGGATATAATAAGATTCCTGGCCATTCGCCGCCAGGTTAGGGATCTACGCTTCAACCTAGCAAGCACAGCGGCTTCTTCCTTCGAAATGTGTTGGAGCCTCTTCTCGAAATCATCTCCACGCACTCGGAAGATACTACTCCAAAGCCGCGAGAAAATCCCCCGGGATTTCTTCTTCCCAGCAACATCCGCAACAGTATCCTTCTTCTCGCCTTCTCCAGCGGCGGCGGCGGCGGCTTTTTCCTCAGCCATATCACTGCAAAAATCACATATCATAAACACAAACACAATCACACGAGAATCTAAATCAATAACCGATCAAAAACAAACAACAGCCAATTCTCCAGTGATTCAAGTAATTAAACACAAACCGATTGATCAACGAGTATCAGTTTCGGAAACAGAGTTAATTACCGGATGCGAAACATCTGCCGAACAGTCAGAAAACGAAAAGGTAAAAGGAAAAAACATCAGATCTAAAACATACCTGAAAATCGTCGATCCGGATTGGAAAACTTCAATGAATCGCTTCACCAATCTTCCTCCTCTCCGGATCACAGAGAGAGATAGTGAAAATGAAATGGAAAACAGAGACCGTGCTGGAGACGTAAAGCTGCGAGAAAATCAACTGTATTCTTCGCGTAGTGAGCGTGTCGAGGGGAAAGGAGAAAGGGAAAAGGGGAAAAAGAAAAGATGGCTTCAAAATTGAGGGCTCTCGTTTTGCTTCTTCATCTTCAGTCCTTCTTTCTTTTCCCAAGTTTCGTATTTTCTCTCTCTATTTTTCTTTTTTTTTCTTTTATTTTTTTTTTTAATTTCTCTTTTACTCTCGTATTGTTGTTGTTATTATTATTATTATTTTTTAATTTGTCTGATTACAGTTAGGAGAATTAGAAGCGGGTCCCACCGATCACGCGCTGCCACGCGCTTCCAATTCCCAAGTTTCCACCTCGCAAATGTAAACCTAACAATTTATATTATCAATTTAGTCCATTTCTTCACTATTAATCGACCTATACTCTTAATCTACTCCCCTATATTAGTAGTTTAAATCTTTCACTTCTAAGAATCGTTGAGTTAAAAAAAAAATAGCGATTATAGTTTCAATTTTTTAATTTAAGATTATAGGATGAATATTGAACTATCGACTTTTAAAATGGTGATTGGTACTTTATCTGTTAAGTTACACTCGAATTGGCTATTACAACTTTAACTCACTACTTGACCTTTTTTTAATATATATATTTTTATGCATGTGAGTTTTCGAACGAATTTGAACGTCTAGTCTTACTATATTTGATCATCCATAAAATTTGTAAGGTATTCAATTTTAGACAAGTGGCTAAAATGGTTTATATTCATTTCCTTCGAGCTCTTTATTATTAGTATTTACATTGGTTTTGATGACTGTTGGGTCAACCTACGTATAGTTTACTACTTAGTTTTAATTTGATGGCTCTATAAATTGTAGTTTTAATTTTGATCTTATGATTCTATAAATGGTCTCCAAGTTGTTATAGGTTGTTACCACACTGAGTACATAATAATGAGTCGATGTTTACAATTTAGTAATGTATAAAAGTTTTAATTTGAGCAAAACTTAATCCATTAATATATTACTTATCTCTATAAAAGTTGGAAGTTCAATTCCTCATCTATTTGTTTTCTAAACTAAAAAAAATATTAGGATTTTATGGTGGAACATGATATAGGATAAAATAAGTGAGTTTTAAGGGTGGGTAACAAATAATTTAAGGATGAATGGTGAGATTTTACTAAACTTTTCCTTTTAAGTTATTTGCTAAACAGTTTAAACTATATTAAAAACTTAAAAAACAAGTACCAATATAGGTTGATGATTAAAACATCTCCATTTTCGCTGTAAAATAATAAAGTGTAAAAATTATATTGATGAAATTGTAATGAATTCGAACCTATTGAAAATCAAATCGGTAATTTAACTTCATTAAACCATTAATCTTTAGAATGATAATCAATATCTTATGGAATAAACTTTACTTAAATTGACACTCCATTATTATAATAATAATTGTTTTTCAAATATTTGAAAGTAAATGATTTAAATTTTCGATCTATTAATCGATGTTACATACTAATTACCATTTATCATTTATCTCTACTGTGGCCTCCATTGTTGTATTGTCGTTGGAAAATTATGTGAATTGGTAAATTATCATTATTATTATAATAATAATAAAATGAAATGAATTGGGGAATTTAAATGCGCAACTTCTCTGAAAATGGAGTCCACTCGGCTCCCACGTGCAGTGATCTAACATTTTTGATGACTCCCACGTCCCATGCCCGCCAGCTTTCCTCTCATTTCGCAGTTATGTTTTCTCTACCAGGCAGCGAAATGAAAAATACGTTTATTTATATTGTTTTAAATTCTATTAACTTTTTTTTTAAAAAAAATATATATTGTAAAGAGCGTTTGAAGTATCGTATTGAATTTGAATGGTTCTGAAATCTAAGCTCAAAATGTTGTTTGAATTACCGTGTTCATAATCCAATGAATTTGAAACACGACGATTTTGAACAAATGCACTCTAATATTATTTTATGATTTTTAAGTTTCAGAACACAACACTTCAAACACTATTTTCTGATTTTAAACCTTCGAAATAACAATGAATTTGTTTGTTTTGTCATCTACTTTCTAAAGGTACTTTCAAAATTCAAACTAAATTTTAACAACTAAAAAAAATAGTTTTCAAAATTTTGTTTTTACTTTTGAAACTTAGATAAACAAAAAAAATCAAATGTTTGTTTAACAAATGAAAACCATGATAAAAAATTCATGAGGAAACAAATATAAATTTAAAAAACTAAAAACTAAATAGTCATCAAAACAAAGTCCAAACGTTGCGTTAATTTGTTTGAGGTAGGTATTTTACAATTTTTTTTAGACTAGGTATTGTATAACATTAGTAGTCTTTTTAGGATTGTATTTATTTAATTCCAAACTTTTGGACTTTCATTGGTTTTCATAGAACACAAAAATATTAAAATGAGGGATGATCCTCGCTTTATTTTCCCCCCTTGTGTTAGAAGTTAAACATTGACAATTGTGTGAATATATCTCTATTGTCGAGTTAAACATTGACAATTGTGTGAATATGTCTCTATTGTCGAATGACTCATAATTTGATACCTTTCTTCTGAATACTCCATTGTGTTAAAAGTTAAACATTGAAACAATCAAGTGAATTATGCCTCGATTGTCGAGTGGATCATAATTTTGATACCTTTCTTTCTAAAGAGACTGTAAAAATTGGATAGAGTGCTTCAAAAGAAATTTCTTTAGTACAACAAATGTAGAATATGAAGATTTGAACATTTAACCTCAAATGAAGGTATACATGTCAATTATTGTAAAGGAAATTCATCATAAACTGATAAATGAGCATCAATCAATACTCGATGATTTATTAATGAAGATGAAATGTAAATTTATTGAAAATATCCCATTATGGGTATTTCCAAAATATGAATCACAAAAAAAAAAAACCATAAAATGATATAGCAAAGAACATGAGACTTTGAGTAGGATTATTTTTTTTTTTTTTAATTAAAGGATTAAGGGTAGAGAGAAAACCCATATACTATCAAAATTAAACCATTAAAACTGTTTACCCATATACTATCAAAATTAAACCATTAAAACTATTTACCAATATACTATCAAAATCAAACCATTAAAACTATTTCCATGTTTGAAATAATTATGAATCTTCCATCTACTTATCCCACAATTAATTGGTTGCTAATACATATATGTATATATAATTATGACAGGATCATAGGCTTTGACTTTTAGTCTTAATTGGCATACCTTTCTTTGGATACTAATCAATTGGCATACTTGAATTACATCAACCGAATTGCTGCATATAAAAATAGAAGAAGAATAAATTGGAATCTTAACTCATTTAATTTTATTTAGTACACAATACTTTTTTTGTTTTTTTTAAAGAGGAGTTTTTTCTGACAATAATAAAAAAAAAAAAAACCAATGATAAACTTTAAAGCATGTATAGTGTTTATTTTTTTAGCAATCATAGAGTGTGTTTTAGTCTTTTAGAATAACTTTGAAATAAAATGCCTAACAAAAAGCATTTCTTCTATGACCCCCTTAAAAAAAACAATTTAAAGTTTAGTAATTAGTATATCTTTCTATATGATTTTAGATGATCAAAATATATATATTTTTTAAAAAATCCTAATAAATAAAGAATACTCTAACAAATTAAATTAGTTTTAAATCTATTTTTGAAGGAACACTTAAAAAAGGCAGATATCTAAAAAGAATGTAGTAAGAAAAAAAATATTTATAATTAATAGAATTACTTTTAAATATAATAATGCAACAATTTTTTTTTGTTATTTAAAACACGTTTTAAAAATGGTAAGATACAAAAACATCGATTAAAAAAAATTATACCGGTAGATATTCCAAACAATTTAGTCTATTTGGTAAATGTTGTGAAATTGAGAGGCAAAATCGGACACCAAAACTTTACCAAAACCTATAATAATAATAATAATAATAACAACAAAAGAATATATATATATATATATATATATAAAGAAAGAAAGTGGAATTATATGTAAGTGTTATTCAAATAGAAAGTGGGAGAGAAGAAAAAAGATTGGAGAAATTTTCACCCAATTGTGTATTTTCATTTTTCACTATAAGCCTAGGCAATTTGGAGAACATGATCTAATCCATTTAGACACCAATCTATAGATTTTGTTGGACACATGAGAGATACTTTGACTATAGAGAATTAACTACTTAACAAAGGTATCAAAGTGACATATAGAATGAACATTTACATGTGTAATGTTTATAATGGTAAAATTTTTGTTGTGTATTTGAAAACATTTTTCTGCTCTTTAAAACAATAAATTTGAGCAGTAACGCATTAAGTTGACAAATTTAAAAAGTTGTTGGCTCTCAAAAAAACAAAAACAGTTGTTATATTTTCTTTTCTTACATACAGTTCATCGTGTCAATTACCAAACAACCCCTTTCCTAGAAATCAAGTTTTTGAAGTAAAAAGAAATATCTATTTCAAAGACAACGAGTCAACAACCAAAACAACCCCTTTCTCTCCCAATTAAGATTCTTTTTTATATTTTATGCCTTTCATAACTATTTGAATTTTGTAAATTGTACCTTTTTTTTTTTTGTTAATTTGTCTATAAAGTTTTCATTTTCCATCTTTCTTAAAAAAAAATTGAATTTCTAACTAAATTTAAAAAACAAAACAATTTTTAAAAACTACATTTTTAAGTTTTCAAAACTTGAAAACATAGGTAAAAAGTAATAACAAAACATGGAAACTCACATATAGAAGTAGTATTTATCGATTTCATTTTCAAAAATCAAATAGTTATCAAACAAGATTTTAGTATCCTACTAATTTCTTTAAAGAAATTTAAAATCTTATCAAAAAAAAATTTCAATCTCATATTTCTTATTTATTTAATTACAAAAATATAAATTTCATTATTTATTATAATTTAAAGTTTAGTATTCAACCGGATGAGTTAAAATATGCATGGTTTAACTCTAAGGGCCTGTTTGGAGACATGTTATGATAACATGTAGAATATTTTACACTAAAAACACAAACTATTATAAGCTCAGACTAAACAACTCAACATTTTAAATAGTATTATATAATTACACAAATTATTATAACTCACTCAACGCCTCCTAAATGTATTTCTACTCCCATTAAGAAGTTCAAATTCCCACCTCACAGAGATATAATATACTAAAATTTATATTCAATTATATGAAGATGAAAGTTTAAGATTAAAACAGACTAACTAGATAATTTTTCCAAAACAAAAGAACAATATCATGTCCATTTGATTAAATCTAAGTCAATTTAAAAACAAACTATTTGGATTGGATTAATCAGATCTTACAATTCTTCTAAGCATTCCTAATTTTCCAACTCATAAAATACAAATACAACAGAGTAAAGACAACAATTTTGCTAGTAATCACCTTCATAAAGATGTGTCAGGCTTCAAGTTGTAGTGAACAAAGCCAACTCTTTTCCTGCATAATAATGCTAGCTCAGTTTGTAAAAAGAATACTAAGTTAATCAAGCTTCCTCATGGCTATGTTTTAACTTTTACTAAAGAAAATAAAAAATGGAATTTGTGGAGATAAGGTGTCATAAGTTTTGATTTATAACTACTTTCCTTTAAATGGTATCATCTTCTAAAGTCTCTTGATTGTCTGCCCCCCAAATTTTTTCTTCTTGCAGAATCTTGGCTTTGGGGCCTTCCAACATTCCCAAACTTTAGAGGTACAACTTGTTCCATGTACAACATTTTTCCTGGGAAATGCCTCTTATCTTTGGGTAACATTCGTAGCTGTGGCAACCAATACGCCACGTATTTGCCCTCGGGATCGTATGTTTGTGCCTGTATAATGCATAATCCTTATATACGGAATAGCATATAGAAAAAATAATACCATAGATAAAATGAACTTGTAATCAAAAGAAAATTCAAGCCCAACGAGGACGTGTTTGTTTGTCTACTCAAGATAATTTTACTCACTCTGGTGCCTCGGTTTACCATAACATACCCGATTCTATAAAGAGTCAACGAACAGAACTGATACACCCCATTGATGGATCAAATACCATTTATTCCAGCAACGACCACTTGAAATTAATGTAAAAAGGAAGGATGCAACTAACATTTGATTCGATGCAATAAGAATGTGTTCTTAGAAGTTAATAGATTTTGTGTTGTCTAGCATCTTGAAGTACAGTCGTTCGCCGAGCAAAACTTTCACAATGTTTAAAATTCATTCAGAAGAAAATCTGCACTTACTTGCTTTGGGATACTGAAGTAACGATCTTCTCTTGGGTCATTCCCAACTCCTAAAAACAGAGAAGACAAAATTTCAATTATTCACAGTTCGTAGCAAGTGCAAAATTACTTAAAAAGAAAGAAAGTATTATGGACCATTTAATATATCAAGGATAAAATTAAATAAATATCCAGAGAAATTTAGTTCATGGTATATATCTAAGATTGACATATATATGCAGTCGTTCGTGATGTGGTAACTGATATTCAAGGAACTAAGATGATGAAAATTCTTCCTGCATGATCATGACACCCTCAACAAGGCAGCTCTATAAAATTATGATAAAAATATCTTGGAAAAAGTAATTTATAATGGGCAACTTTTGTTCTTAAAGCTTCAGATGATGTGTAATGTGTGACGGGATTGCATTTTTCAGGTGAAATATGACATGGGAGAAGAAAATACACGACAGATTTAAAGAAAAATTCTGAACATGATGAATTTTGGAAGGAAATTGAATTACCAGCTCCATATGTCCAATTTCCATAATTGGAGCAAGGGTCATAATCGAGAAGGCATGTCTCGAACCATTCAGCTCCCATACGCCAGTCGATACCCATATCTCGAACGAGGAAAGAACATACTATCTGTAGAAAGAACAAATCATCGTTGCATTCATTATTAAATCTATTTAAGTGAAAATGATGTGTTCAGAAGGGATGTAACTAAGCTATATGGCACTCCAAGGACATGTACTCTAAGAAGTGCCAATTTGATTGTGTAGAACAATATCTTTAGAAATCATACACTCAACAAAATACCTGTCGTCCTCGATTCGACATGAACCCAGTTGTTGATAATTCTTTCATATTTGCATCTATAAGAGGGTACCTGGAGGCTCAGACTACTTCAGTACATCATTATCTACCCACACTCTTGGACTTCAAAGGAACATAAGATGAAAGAACACAATTCTAGAGAGTAAAAAAATACCCTGTACGCCCATCTCTCCAGGATTCAAACAAATTTTTGTCTTGACTCCATTTTAACTCCACTTTTCTTGGGCCACCTATGAAAGGAAACTGGCATAAGAGGAAATATGCACTGGGAAAAATGGTAGTAACGTACAGAAAAACAAGAAAAATCTGAAAATATTCAGACAACACTTACCTAGATGAAAAAGAGAATTGCCATATTTGACTGAAAGAAACCTAAAGTAATCCCTCCATATCAATTCAAACAACACCCTGAAATGGTAAATGTAGATTAACAAAGAGTAAGAATTCCTTTATAATGGCTAAAGTACATCAAAATTTGTGATGTAAGTCATCTCAGTCTAATTTATAACTGAAGATAATTTGAACCAGAGGCTATTCCCTTGTTATTATGAGATAATTAGGATGATACATGGGTAATGAGTAGTGATGCCGTATTATGAACAAAAAGAAATAGTGAATACCAGTAAGTAGATTGATTTGATTCCCTTTCCCTCTCATATCTCCTTACCTAAGAGAATAATCAAGCCTTGAAATATGTAATGGACACTGTCATTAAAGGAAAGTGAAAACAAAAAAGAAAAAAAAGCCAACCTCCTCATGTATGAGACGAGGTGAAATGCTTCCTGAAGCAAGCCATGGAGAGAGTTTTGTAGAGTAATCAGGTCCTAACATCCCATTCCTTGTATCCTTATAAATCCTTAGTAAATCCTAAATACCAGGAAATGGAAAAAAAAAAAAGGAGAAAACTTGAGCATAAAATCGACAAAGTAGTCAAAATTGTGTAGATCATAATAAAGAGCCCAGATCAAATGAGATGCAAATCGCTAAATTCATCATTTGTCAAAATAAAACAAAGAAAACAGGGAGCATCAATTTCACCTTCTTCCAGAAATACTCATAAATTCTGGATAGAGCTGCGCTCTCACCCCCAATAAACTTCATGCCCTTAACAACCTGAAGAAAATGAATCGTTTGTCAACTCAGAAAGAGAAGATTTCTTCTAGTAGCACTGCTCCAAGAATATAAACCCACACTTGGAGATTGAAGCCCCAGCTTATCCAACGAAGGAACGCAACCCCAATCATCAATGCTTGCTGGAGGCCCAAGAAGAACCGGAAGTCTAACACAATCTCGGATTGGACATTTCGCTTCAACAGACTGCAATTTTGTGGTCCATCAAAAGAACAAGCACCTCGTGAGAAACATTTAGCAATGCAAGAGAATGCAACAAGCCTCAAACTATAAAGAGAATATATGGTACTTTACGAAATTGTGTGTAGACATCAGGTAAACTGTTGGTGTCAAATGGAAGGTCATTTATGTGGTACATGGTGGCGCCCCAAACAAGTTGAAAAGTAGGGCTTCTAGCAGAATTTGGCTTGGAAGAGTTCTCTGAGGTTGGTGATAGCACCACAGTTTTGAGGCCTTTGCTCACCATTCTTTCAACGTATAGTTCCTCACTACAAGTTTCCATTTGAGCATAAACCTGATAAAATTAATAGATAAAATTTAACCAATAACATATTAGAGCAGTTCCTTCAAACATACAAGGAAGGCTATTGAAGTTACTCAACTGTGTGGGCACCAAGAGCTTTTGCTAGAGAAGGGAGAATCTCTTCAGGCTTCCCATGTTGAATTAGCAAGTTAAGGCCTCGGTTAATTAAGTTTCTTTTCAAGTCAGCCAAGCATTCAACAATAAACTGAGCTCTCAATGCTGCCAGAAAGGGAGGAAATTATATAATCTTTCAGACACTTGCTCGGCTCCATATTCAAGCATATAAGTTCCAAAACGCTGAAATCCTAGTTTCAAACAGCAATTCAACTAAAATCTTATGACTACAAAGCCATGAATTTCTTCAAGAATCGTCTCACTAGTTTTGAATCCAAGAAGAGAAGACGTGGCCCAAACTCGACGGGCAATGAACTGACCTCTACTAGTTCCCGCCATTACACTCGACTAGTAATAAATTTTGCAAGGAAATCTAAAACAGAATAGAACAGCTTCATGATCAACAACTAGAAACAGAACAAAAAACTCCCTAATTCAGGGCTCAACAAGACAATTGTCGCACAAATTCCAAATAAGTTACGCAATCAACCGTCATTACAGTAAAAAAGAAATTAAGAAGCAAACCTCCAGTTTTAGGAAATCCAAAGTAGCAGGTAGAACCATAAAGCCTCGGATCAACACAATACACCGGCAACACAGCTTCGGACGAAATCCAGGCCTTATACAGAGCCTCATTATCTAGCACACGGAGGTCATTTCTGAACCAAACAATGGCGACTCCTTTTCCCCTCCTAATATCCGACGACGAAGGAGACGAATACCGCCGGAACATATGTTCCGCAACCCGGTCCAACTCCTCCGATTCCAGCCCCGGAACTCGACATGTCGACGACGACGTCCTGGAATCAAGCTTCGAGCTCGAATTCATGATCGAGATTCGTTGGCAAAACTGATGGCGAGCAGATTTTGCGGCGATTTGGGCCGCCGGTTTCAGAGAGGAAGAAGTGGGGAGTGTCTTCAACAATGGGAGAGACGAGAAGGAGAATCGGAGAGTGTTCATGGTCTTTTTTTTTTTTTTTTTTCTATTGCAATTTTTGGAGAAAGATTTAAGACGCTGAGATTCTGACACGTGGACTAAAATTTTGTTGTGACGTGGCGCTATAATAGCCAATAGAAGGACTTGTTTTGGTACGTTTGAATTATGTCCACGTGACGACTTGTTTTGCCTCCAGCTTTCGCCTTTCAGTTTTCCTGCTTAGTAAAACCCGCGTAAGTTTCAAAACGACCGTTATATTCGTTGATCCGTACCGGTTTACAGGTCCTATAATTCAAAATTAAAGAGTTATAATCAAATGGTCATCCGCTCGAAATCTCTCACTCTCAATTATTAATCTACTTAAAAAAATTCAAGATTAAAGGTTGGACCATAATTTAATATGTTAAATTATTTATCATGAATTGTGATTTTTTTAATTTCACAAATTATCTATTACATAAATTCATATTTATAAGACCCACACAATAGGATAATTATTTTATTAAAATTAAGTTTCTAAGCACTCATTCATAAGTGTTCTAGAATTTGTTACCTACTTTTCAAAAATGTTTTCAAAATCTTAACCAATTTTTAAAAACTTCTTTGTCAAATCAAATGTATTTTTATGAATGGTGAAAAGCATATTAAAGAAACCATGGAAGAGTAAGCATAAATTTTATAAATCAAAGTTTGGCCGAACTAAAAGTTAAATTATAAATTTGATCGCAAAAGTTAGTACCCATAATATTGGTTTTTTATTTTTTAAAATTATACTTGTTCTTCCCTACAATAATTTCCATCTTTCTTAAGATATCATTTTAAGTTTCTAGCAAAACTAGGCTCAATTTTTAAAAATCGAATGGTTATCAAACAAGGGCTAGAATCTAGTCCATGTGACTGCAAATGTTAGAATTAATCTCTATGGTTTGATAAAACCTTCATAAATAGTACATATTGCATGAACTGTTTATGAAAATTTTATCAAACTATAAGAACCATTTTCTAGGTTTTATATCAAACCATAAGAAAGAAATTCTAATTTTTAAATTCCAACTTTATTATGGAGACTAAATTTATAATTTAATTAAAAAAAAACACAGAAGATTTATCCACGAAATCGAAGAGCTTGAACGGCCTAAAAATAATGAATTTGGCAAACAGAAGGTACTAAAATCGATATTAAAAGGATCCTCCAAATATTCATTACAACAGAATAATAAACTACCATTAAACGGTCTCTCCCAAGAAGAAAAGAGAAGAAACCAAGTGTGATGCTATAGAAAATGGTTACTCTACATTTTGAGGTCGTCCATTCATCATGAATCCAATAGGAAATATGGCCTACAAGAATAACAATAGACAATTGATATTAGTAAGCGAAAATCAGGGGGAGAAATGCTTTGATCAAAAGAAACAACAGAATGTTCTTTTATATGGCAATCAGATATCATTTTTACACAGACTTGAACTTGTCCTTCTATTGAGAGGATGAAATAGGCTCGATACCGTACGAAACTTTGATGATTAAAGTCGTAACATAACATACTTGAAAACAGTGCCAAAAAAAAAACGACGAGCAAAATACCGCTTAGCTGCCATATGAACACTGCTACTAATGATGGTATTTCTGACCTTTCAGAATAGTCCATGACCTAAAAGTATCCATATATTGAGAATAAGCATATTATGTTATACCATTGCTGCAATAAACTTCAAACATTCAGGATGGTGCATTGTTAGTTTTGTGTGATTTGCAGGTTTGAGCTATGAGGTTTGAATCAAATCTAGGTGGAGATGGAGAGAAAGAGTAGCATCTAGGCTGATGTGAGCAAAACTGAAATTTGATGGGATCATAGTATTATATGTCCAACCTCTTGAATTCATTATTATCGACAAATCGGTTGAGAACCAATTAACATCGAAACATTTAATGTAGAAGTGTTACGAAATTCCACCTGACACATCATTTTGAGATAACTCTGCTTCAGAAGTGTTATGAAAAGAAAATGTTACCTGTAAAGTTGTTCCATAAGCACAAGTAATGCAATTTGATGATTTAAGACCATGGAGGATAGCTTGATTGATAAGTCAGCTCGTTGTCGCAGTTGTTGTCCATGTCCATAAGGTCCACCAATGCAAAATGATAATCTTGAAGCACCCTGCAAAGAAGAAGAAACATAAGAAGTCAGTAACCTTATCAAAGAACATCTACAGAATGCCATTTCCATTCCGGGATACACCCATAGCTCTACTAAATTTGATTTCAGAAACAATTAACCTAAAATAAAATCCAGATATTGTAACTGATATCTGTGCATTTCCATCACATAAAATTAGAAAGCACGAGACTGTTACATGCTAAAATCTACACTGTTACGGAAGTGGGACATGAGGGCTGGTTAAGCTGAGAGGTACCTTGTAAAGCTTTCTATTTTCAGTCCAAAGTCATTAGCAACTAACTTTGAAATTTTAACAATCATGAATCAGTCCAATAGAGATGAACGGATGATAACGAAGACCGCCGTTTGATAACCATTCCATTTTTTGTTTTTGGTTTTTGAAAATTGTGTTTGTTTTCTCATCATTTCTCTATGATGGGTTTCAATTCTTAAGAAAATAATTGAATTCTTAGCAAAATTCCAAAAATAAAAATAAGTTTTTGAAAACTTAGATAAAAAGTAGATACAAAATAAAGAAATCCATAGATGGAAATAGTATCTTTCCTTTTAAAAAACCAAATGGTTATCAAATGGGGCCGAAACAACCATTTTGATTTGAATTGGAGATGGTACACACTGTATTGCCTGCATCTGCAACCAACTCAGCCATCTGCTCGGAGGATATCTCTTTCCCATTCTCATCCAATATGACAACCTGCAGGGGCACATGCAGAATGGAGAGAGTTAACACTAGCGCTATCACTGTAATTCTACAGATAAGTTTTATATGAGGGCTACAAAGAGAAACATAGCATTGCTACCTACAATTTCCTCTGGAAAAGAATCACTATTGCCTATCTTCATAAAGTAAGAAGTTCAAGAAATAAAATTTCTCTCATTTTTAGCTGACAAATGAATGACGTAATAGAGAGAGAGAGAAAGAGAGAGAGAAAGAGAGTTCTAAACTAGCTTATAGTAAACGAGAAAAAGCCAGAACAACAAAATATGTAATGATCCAACGAAAATGAATGTTAAGAGATAAACCCAATCGTCAGACTTGAGAAGATTCACGACAGCCATGTCTTCGTCATCAACCTGAGCCCTCGGATCCCTAAAATTCAAATACCAAGAAAAGCGTGTAATAATACTAGCATCATTCATCAGAGATTGGAACGTAATTAAGAAAATTTACAAACTAGCATCAACCGTACAATCACATTACCGCGCGTTCCTAGGATTTGATCGCAATTGAACATCTTCCACACTACAGTAGTTCTTAAGCTTTTCAATATATTCATCAACGAGAAGCTGCACGCCACGAGACCTCTTCTTCCCCACAGTTAAAACGCGGATTGGTACCGCTCTCTGTCCATTGTCCATATACCCACTCTCAGTTTAAAATTCACCTATCCTGAGCCTCAATCACACTGAAACTTAATCATCCTAATTATTCACTCAGAATAGAAACTCAAACAAATAACAGATATAAGATATTAACAAAATGGAATTGCAAAACTCAACGAAACGCCAATCCAACGACCGAGTCCGGAAAAAGGAAAAAGAACCGCAACGAAGACAAAAATCACAAGAAGCAAACAACGAGGATGCGGGAATTGAAACTAGCGAAACTAAATTCAAAGAAAGAAACGAGAAATGTACCACAGATTGACCGGTGTACTTGCAACGTCCACCTGAAAACTCGAAATCGGAGAAACATTACAGATCGCCGGTTAGAACTTACACGAACCAAAGCTAGGTCTAATTCTAGGTTTTTTTTTTTTTTTCTCTCCCTCGTAGAGAAGAAGTTGATACCTGAAGGAGAAGCGGTGAGTGAAGTACAGAGAGCAGTAACCATTAATAGGAAGTCGATGAGAACTTCAGAAACGCGACACTTCAGGCTGAGACCGGAGACGACGACGTGTCAGTCAGTTGCCACCGTGAGAAGAAGCGATAATTTTTTTTTATTAAAATTACAAATTTGGGGATTTTATTTTATTTTTCTTTGTATTTTTATTATTGTGAATACTTCATCTTAATTTGGTGCTATAATTTTAAATTTTAAATTTGATATTTGAAGTAAAAAATTTGGCATTTACACTGTGACTTTACTTTGGATTTTATTCAAAAAGTCTCGTATGAATGTAGATAATGCCTCTTACTTTTTTACGAACGATATTCTTCTTATCTAACCGATGTGGGACTTTGGTCGCACTCCTAATATTAACTTTTTTTTTAAAGGGCAAAATGCACTTTTGGTCCCTCAGATTTGGGCTTGATGTCTATTTGCTCTCTATAGTTTCAAAAAATACATTTTAGTCCCTTAGGTTTGTAAAATTATTCTAAATGGTCCTGAGTTAACTTTAACCAAATGGAATGTTGACTAGACTGATATTGCGATGATGTGGATAGATGTCAAGTCTATATATTTGTTGATTTGGATGGAATGTAATTTGATTACTTGGAAAATTAATTAAAAAAATAAATTATTAAGTTAATTTTAAAAATACTTGAATATTTCAACAACCCTAATTTATCAGATTCACTTCACTCGGTCAACTCAGTCCAATTTCTAGATTTCTTTTTCTCTTCACCATGTGAGTTTCGAGCTTTTTTTCTCTGTGTTGTTTGTTCTGTGGTTGACCTATTCATTTTCCCTTATTGTCTCTTCTTTATCTCCATGTTTTACAGATCGAGTTTTATTCCTTTTAAGTTAATTTTAAAAAGTCTTTTTTTTTTTACTGATTGAGTGCTTGTGAAAAACCATTGAATCAACCCTCGTCTTGTTTTTTTCTCAATAACTCTTTGAGACACCATATTCTACATAGACACAAAGGCTTGTTCCTTGGAAGTAAAAAGTCTTTTTTTTTTTACTGATTGAGTGCTTGTGAAAAACCATTGAATCAACCCTCGTCTTGTTTTTTTCTCAATAACTCTTTGAGACACCATATTCTACATAGACACAAAGGCTTGTTCCTTGGAAGTGAAAGTGTTCCATCTAATGAACTTCATCACATGATCATCCCCAACCCCATAACATGAAATCATCAACATCGGATCGGATCAGATAGTTCAAATGGGCGGAGGTTGAGTGAATTTCATGGTTTTGGGTGAATTTCTTTCTGTTCGTGGTTTTTTTCTCCGGGTTTGGAGTTTTTCCACGTAAATTCTTGTGTCTCTTATTTTGTTTCTTTTAATTTCTCAGTTTATTTCTGCTTATTCCTAGTGGTGGAAGGTTTTTTTCCCAACATGATCCATCTCTTCCCTAACCAATGTGGGACATTTGTTTGCACCCTAACAGAACGGTCATCAGGTTAGTTGAAATTGTGTTTGGAGATAATTTTGAGACTTTGATAAAATATTGTGTTCTAAATTTTATGTGATGAAGGGTTTCGTTAGAAGCCGGAAATTGTTTGAAGAAATTGTTGTTAGATCTTTTAGGAGATGATTTCAAAACTACTTTCTGTTTTTATGCTTGTAAAAAATACGTTAAAGTAGCTACGTTTTGGAATTGATTTTCATTTAGCTTAGCTTGTTTTTGAGGTTTTTATTAGTTGTTGTATCTTGTAAAATCATGAATTCATGTCTGCAGATTCATTAATTTTTAACTTTTCACGAAGTTAAAACAAGATTTAAATCCTATTTTCGTCCCTGTTTTTTGTACATTTTTGGGAGTGGCCCTGTTCTGAAACACTTTATGAAAATCAAAATGCTTCTAATTTTTTTTTTTAATGGTTTTAATGAGTTTCATGAATTTCTTTGAATGTTCTGAACTCATGTTCTATATAGTATGCTTCCACAACGTATTAACCCTGTACATGCTGTTTGAAGATAGAGAAATGGAGAGGATGATTGAAATGACTTTTTTTAGGGTTTAAAAACATATTTTCAAGGAGAAATTATTTATATCCGAGAGAGAAAAGTGCTCCGAATTTATATCCGAGGGATATTAGGGGGCATGAAAATTATTAGATCCAGATCCAACGGTTATTACGAGTCTTGGCGGCCTCATTGAATAATTTCTCATTTTCAAGGGATCTGTTTGGATTGCATGGAAAAAAGTGTTTTAAAAATGCATTTTCTTTTAAAACATTTTTTTATATATTATTAAAAAAGTAAGCATAACTCAACTTCATCAAGTATGATTCATGACCATTGTTGATTAAAACAGTTGAATTAAAACACTCATGGATATACCAATAAGTGCACGAAAATTTGTTATGGTTTTTGGATTTTCTATACATTATTTTAATCATTTTTAAAAGTTCGAAAAATCATTTTAGAAAATTTGAATAGATAAATAAAATTGAAAAATAAGATCCTAATTCTAATCACATATTAATGTATTTTAATTAAATATAAATATAAAAGGGCATAATAGTAATTTTACATACCTAAGAAGTTTGAATTGTCATTTTAATGGTAAACAATGTCAAATGTAATTCTCCCTTCACAATCCTAACGTTAAATTCAAAACACATGACCGACCGTGGTGGTCGGTGGAGTGGTCGATTGTTGCTAGTGGTGAGCGGAGGTGGCAGTGAATGACGACAAAATTTAGTGATCATTGCAGGTGGAGGCAGTCACCGACGAAGTGGCAGTGGACAAAATTTCGTGGTTGTCGACGGTCTGGGTGATTTTCATATATCATGAAAATTGAGGAGGAATTCCCAATTATACACATAAAAACAATTTTTTCTTACAATTTAGATTGAAGTGTTTCACTTAAAATAGCTTATTTTCACTTAAAATCTCACTGGGATCGGGTTCACGAATTCAATCAATATCTGGCTAATTTGAGTGAGCCCCATGATATTCCTAAAGTCGGGCCCCTGGCTAACTCAATCTATTGTCTTCTATTCTCTCTAGT
This sequence comes from Trichosanthes cucumerina, assembly GCA_036507285.1. Classification (NCBI taxonomy): domain Eukaryota; kingdom Viridiplantae; phylum Streptophyta; class Magnoliopsida; order Cucurbitales; family Cucurbitaceae; genus Trichosanthes; species Trichosanthes cucumerina. Next base: position 101,961,412 of record CM071835.1, read on the forward strand.
CTTCAAATTGATTGGCTGCAATTTCATTTGTTGAATTTGTTTTTGTTCAGCGGTCCACCATTCCTCTAATATTTGATGGGAAGTCCAAGTTTCATTGTTGGAAATATTTGGTTTTTAAATAGCACATATTAAGTAATGGAATCTCATGGTGTGTTTAGAGTAACTTATTAAAAAAAGTTTTTTTTTAATAAAATCAATTTTTCTATAATTATTTGTGAAATGTCAATAATTGGTATTACTTATTGTGATTTTGAGTGATCAAAAAGTGGGTTGTAAAAAAAATATTAAAAAATAAAAAGTATATAAAAATTGGATTTAAAATTTTAAAGTGATTAATCTAAAATTCTTAAAATATGCAGTAAGAAATAAAATATATTTTATAATGAATATAATTACTTTTGAATATGCCGAATAAATTGTTATTTAAAATACTTTTAAAAAAATTATAATGTATGATAATATTTTTATTGCTAGAGAGAGAATAGTTCAACACTGTAGTAAATATCAGTTGTAATTTTTGTCTCCCATTTAAATTTTCTAAGTTACATAAAATATGCATTACCGAAAAGGTAGGTGGTTTAGAAAAATTATTTCAATCCATAAAATTTACCTTTATTTACTAAATCTTAACAAGTTCTAAGTTGAGTCTTTGCTTAGAAACTAGGGACTATAAATTGATGCAAAGAAGGACATGATTTATTTTATTATCACTAGATGAATATACTATACATTCAATAGTCATAAAAGAAAAAGGAAATTATATCTTTCTAGCAAATGCAACCATTTTTCATCATGGTCGAGAATTAAATCTGCAATTTATAGAAACCTAAAAAATAATTAGGTTCCGTTAATGTCCATTTGGTTTTTGAAAATTGAGCCTATAAATATTAGTTCTATATCTACCATATATACTTTTTAGATGTGTTTTAAAAAACCAAGTCAATTTTTAAAATTTTAAAAAAAATATAGTTTTCAAAAACTTGTTTTTTATTTTTGAAATTTAGTTTAGAATTCAAGTGTTTTCTTAAGAAAAATGAGAGTTATAGTAGATAAAATGAAAATCATTGTAGAAAAATAGTGAGAAAATAAGTTTACGTTTATAATGTTTAGAACTTTTAATCAACAAACTCTAGACGAACTAGATAAACATAGATTTAAAACATGTTAACAATTTTTTTAATCTTCAAAGTTTTACATTTATCCTTACATGCTAAACTTAGAAAAAGATAACAAAGCTCAAGTTTAATTTCTAAGCACCGAACCTAAAAATTCAAATGGATTGCAAATTAGTTTTCTAAATTTAACGGTCAAAGAAACAGATTTCCTAATGTTGTCTAAATTCCAAACTATGAAAAAATCAACAAATTTTCCCGGAAAAGAAAATTTCAGTGAGAATTTTACTCCTAGCCAAACAAACAGAAATCAATCCTCTTACCTTTCACCTGCTATAAAAAGCCCCTTCCATCTCCATTGCAATTCAACAAGCTCACCGGTCTCGGATTTGGATTGGATCGCATTGAAAAAATTCGGGAAAAAAAAAACAATCATCGAATAACAATGGATTCCAGAGCCATTTCCGCTGCCCTACTTGTAAATTTCCTCTTCTTCTCCGCCGCATCGGCTTTCAATATCACGAAGCTCCTCGGCCAGTTCCCCGATTTTACCAATTTCAACGATTTCCTCACACAAACAAAACTCGCCGATGAAATTAACAGCCGTCAAACTATCACCGTCCTCGCCCTCGACAACGGCGCCGTTTCTAGCCTCTCCGGAAAGCCATTGGACCTCGTGAAGAGGATCTTGAGCGTTCACGTCATTCTCGATTACTACGATGTTCAGAAACTTGGAAAATTGTCGAGCGATAACACTACCGTTCTCACCACTCTTTTTCAGGCCAGCGGCGCCGCCACGAATCAGCAAGGTTTCATCAAGGTTACGCTGATTAACGAAGGCGAGGTTGCGTTCGGATCCGCCGTGAAAGGAGCACCGGCAGATTCGAAATTGGTGAAATCCGTTGCCGCTCAGCCGTACAATGTCTCTGTTCTTCAGATCACTTCTCCGATTCAGGTTCCTGGAATCGAGTCCAAGCCAGCAAACTCCACTCCACCACCACCACCGAAGTCGTCTTCTCCGGTCGAATCTCCTAAAAAGGCACCAGCTCCTTCCGCCGAGACTCCGTCAGGGGCTGATGCTCCGGCCGCCAAGTCCCCGAAGGCCGATGCCGATTCGCCGGCAAGCTCTCCGCCAAAGGCCGCTGCCGATTCACCGAAGGCGGCCGATAGCGGCGATGCTGATGCGGCTGCACCAGGACCTAGCGATAGCTCCGGCGCCTCACGCGGTAGCTTCGTCGGAGCTGCGGCGGTTATGGCGGTGATCTCGTCGTTTCTGGCTCTCTGAGCTGTCGAAGCCATTGCGATCGTGCTTTGAAGATTGAAATGAAAATTATGAAATATGTATACCGCTCAATTGCACAGCAATGAGCGGAAAACAAATCATTACTTTTCCAATGAAATATTCATGAGGTTGTTCCAATATTTTAACTCTTCTTCCCTTATTTAAAATAAATTAAAACTAACAATATATATATATATATATAAACAAAATAAAATGAGGATTAATTAAAAAATAAACTCAAACTTGCAAAATTTGCTTCTCAGCCCTTGCATTTGAAAATCTACCAACAGATTTTAATTTTTATTTAGAAAAAATATCCATTTATAATGGAAATCCTATTTTTAAACTTTAAGGGGGCGTTTGGAGCACATGGATAATTTTGGAATCCTTTTTTCACCTGAAAACTTTCCCTTCCTCCCCCTGAGCTCGAAAACCTGGTGGAGGACGAATAGAAACCTATTCGTGGAGGTCTCCATGAAGAAAGGCCTTTTTGACATCGAAGTGATGCGATGACCAAGATCTCATTATGAATTGCACAGAATGACTCGTATGGAATTTGTTTGGGTCACTGTGTTCAAAACTCAATGGGTTTGAAACACAACTCCATAGTTTTGTTTCCCTAATTCCAACACAATTTTAACACTGTTTCGCTAATTTCCATACATTAAACACTACATATCAAACATCGTTTTCTGATTCACATAATTTCAAACCCTTAGAACAAATCCGCAGGGTTCCGATTCCAAGGGTTTTGATTTCGAAATGGTGCTTCAAACACCCCCAAATGGTAAGGGAAACAATCTAGATTCTGAGGGCATGTTTGGAGCAAGTATTATTATAACCCCAAACACAAACTATTATAACCTCAGATTATATTACTCTGCGTTTTAAATAATATTATATGATTCCACATATTATAATAACCCACATATTATTATAACCTCATATTATTATAATTCACTTAGCGCCCCAAATAACCCTTAATAATTCATAACTACTTTCACTTGATCTCATTTAATTCTTCTAAAATTTTACTAAAGTAGTAAATAAAATGAACACATAATTTTTCTCATACATATAACTGCTTTTATTAATTAAAGTTACTACTATTCACTTGGTTAAAGTATCTCCTTCTAATACTGTGGTAATCTCTAAATTTAAAGAAACATTGCATATATTGACAGTTTTAAAACAACATTTTAATAAAAGATCTAAATTGATATACTCTTAAAAATTTAAGATTTTAATTTTCTACGGATAGAAGTATATTACATTTTGTGATTCTACAGAAAGAATTGATTGCGCGAAGTTGGGTTTGAATGGGCTGCCGGCGGCCCACAACCGCAAACTTTCCAGTATGCACAAGCCCAATCTCTCCCCCATTTTCCCTTTCTAGGCCCATAACTATTTTCGGCGATGCATTTTCCTTAAAAACTAAAAGAAAAAAGGAAAAAAAAAAAAATCAAAATTGACCTCTAAACTTTGGTATCGATTTTCAGCCTATTTCCAATTTTGGTTTTTGAAAATTAAGCCACATATGGATGTACTTTTGTTATTACTTCTTAGTATTTTTTTAGTTTAAACAACGCTGGGGAGTAGAGAGCTTGAACCACATATCTAGGTCATAAGCCTATAATTGATGTAAGTTGAGTTGCGTCTTGTTGGCACTTTTTATCTATATTTTAAAAAACGAAGTTATGTTTTGAAAAATAATAATAAAAAATGTAGTTTTTACAAATTTGTTTTTGTTTTTAGAATTTAGCTAAGAACTCAAATACTTCATTTGAGGGAGATGAAAATTATTGTAGAAAAATTTAGAGAAAACAAGTTTAAATTTTAAAAAAGGAAAAACTAAAAACTAAATAATTATCAGAAAAACTTTAATATCATAAATTGAGGCTTCAAAATTGAATAAATGTTTCAATTTACATATTCAATTTTTTTTAATACAATTGGAGTTGGAAGATTTGAACCACAAAACTCGTAGTTTTTAACACATCTATCATTTTTTTTTAACTAATCAAAACATATGAATTTAGGACCAAAGCACTTGAATTGAAATCACGGTTTAAATCTATTTAATAGATCTTGAAAATTTTGCTAGGTATTTAATATATATATATATATTAAAATTGTCCTTTCATCCAATATACTCTTCGAAATAAGGTTGGGGGAACTCTTTTAACTATAGGGGATGTTTGGCCCATTGGTTTAGGTTAGGGTGGTGTTTGGTTTCAAACCCAACACCATGTTTGGTACAAAGGGTTTCAAAATCAAGGATTTTGAAAACACAACCCCATGGGTTTTGTACCATGTTTTCCACTTTTATTTGTCGTTTTTCATTTTCGATGACCACTTCAACAACAATTCCGATGACAACTTCGACAACAACTCCGACAACTACACTGGTGACCCGACCAACTCCGATGACAACTCAAACGACCACCAACAACGACAACTCCGACGATTACACTGGCAACTCAACCAACTCCGATGAAAACTTTGATAATTACACCGATGACTCGACCAATTCTGATGAAAATTCCGACGATCGCACCGGCAACCCAACCAACTCCGATGACAATTTCGACGACCACACCTGCGAGCCCGACCAACTCCGATGACAATTGCGACGACCACACCAGCGACCCCGACCAACTCCGATGACAATTCCGACAACCACACCGACAACCTCGAAGAAACTCCGATGACAATTCCAACGACCACACTGGCGACCCCAACCAACTTCGATGACAATTCTGACGACCACACCGGCGACTCCGACAAGCTCTGATGACAACTTTAACGATCACATCGGTGACCCCAACCAACTCCGACCGGTGACCCCCCGACCAACTTTGATGACAATTTCGACGACCACACCGGCGACCCCGACCAACTCCGATGACAATTCCAACGACCACACCGGTAACCCTGATCAACTCCGATGACAATTCCGACAACCACACCGACAACCCCGACCAACTCCGGTGATAATTCCAATGACCACACTGGCGACCCCAACAAACTCCGATGACAATTTCGACGACCACACCGGTGACCCCGACAAACTCTGATGACAATTTTGACGACCACATCGGCGATCCCGACCAACTCCGATGACAATTTCGACGACCACACCGGCGACCGACTAACTCTAATGGCAACTCCGATGACTGCCTGATGACTACCAGGAACGAAAAATTCAACGACTACACCGACGACCTGACCATCGCAACGATTACCTCCATCGATAACTACAATGAAATCTCTATAGATTAATTTAACGATCGCTCTTGCATACTTTGATGCCCCAACCACCGCCAATCCGAAAGAGTTGTTCAACATGATACATTCATCCGCTCGAAATGTCATTGAGAGAGCATTCGGTATGCTGAAGGGTTGATGGGCGATACTAAGAGGAAAGTCTTTTTACCTAGTAGAAGTCTAGTGCAGGACTATAACTACATGTTGTTTGTTGCACAACTTAATTATACAAAAGATGGACTCAGATCCCACATTCGAGGAGGCACACACAAGTGACCCCGATTCAACTAGGATAAACACAAACAACGTTGGATTTGTAGAGACAACAGATGTCTGGACTGAATGGAGGGAACATCTCGCAAACCATATATGGATGAATTGGAATGAGAATGACGATTGTTGAATTAAACATATATATATATATATATTAGATTTTGTATATATGCACTACATACATTATGGTGGATAATATTTTTGTGTGTAAATATTATTAATATAATATTAGTAGCTCGAGTGAACGAGCTATATGAAAAATTGAAAGCAATCCCAGGGGTGACAAGGCAAGACTGCATGGTTGTTGCAAAAACGTTTCTCTAGAATAGTATGATGTTGAACTCTTTCTTTGCATGAAACACCTCAAATTGGAAGTATGATTACTATGTGGAAGTTTTGGGGAAAGCACCGGGAACCTGATTCTATTTTCATCTACCACTCTCTATGACTTTTTTAGAATTTTATCTTTAGCTGAACTTCGTTGGACAACTATCTCTACTTTTTTTTATTATTTATTTCAGTCAGCGTAACATGTTATCTTTAACCAACATATTTCTATGCATCGATTGTTTTACTTTCATTGACGCCACAGTTCTTACATTACACATTACAATATATAGTTAGTTGTTTTACTTTATGTCATTATGAGTGAAGTGCATTATAAATATAATATATACTCCTACAAAGTATTATAAACTCAAATTAGATACATTAGATAAATTGTTGATAGGTAATTATGTAGTTATGAAGTTTTAAGTATTTATTTTAGAAAAACATATCACAGCTAACCCAACACAACACTGCACCTCAAACACTGTTTTATGCAACCCATTCCAGTGAGAACATCGCACACCCAAACATGTTTTACGCAATGCACACGCCTAACACAACCTGCGCTCCAAACATTTTTTTCGCAAGAGTCAGTGTTTACGATTCCAATAAGAAACCCTGGGGTTTCAAACCTGTGGGTTTTTATTCCAACACAGCGCGCCAAACAACCCCATAGTGTCTACTAGAAGGCAGAGGTGAATAGAAAGAGGGGAGGGAAGAAGATAATTATTTCAAAAAATAAAAAATAAAAAAAAAATAACAAGAGATAACTTATCAAAAAGTGACACGTTGGCATTGATGAGTATGTTTAACGGAGCTTCAACCAGAAAGTTAACCGTAAGTGCAAATTGATACACTTATTTGAATTTAGTTTGAGGTCTAAATTGAGGTTTTCTCATTATTTCCACGCGCTTTAAATGGTTGATGACATGTATTATGAAAGTAATGAAATATGACCAATTCTAATAAAACGGTCTTTTTTGTTCACACTCTCGCTCAAATGAGTGGACAAAAATATGGAGAAAAAAAGGATAAGGAAAAAAGTCAGAGCTAGAGTAACAGAAGTAGAGCGAGGGTGAGTGCGAGACAACGAGAGCGAGAATCATAGAAGAGCTAGAGCAGCGAATGTAGAGTGAGAGCGAGAATTATAGTGTGATTTTTCTTATAAGGAGTACATGTCAATTATCATTGAGTTAGGTTCACCTTAACTACCAATTCATACATCAAAATTTAGATAGATAAGATATTATGACATTCATTTACAAATATATAATTTTTAAACATTTGTTTATAATTCTCGAGAATATTTTTTAGATACAAAATACTTAACTTATTATAAACAAACACATGTAAATGCCCATTACACATGTCTTTTAATACTCTTGCCAAGTGGCAACCCTTCTATAGCCATCTATAGCCATAGTGTCCTCCATGCGCCCATTTCTTACCAATGCTTAGTGTCCAAATGTACCAATTGATCCTTTGCCAAATTGCCTATAAATAGTGGCATTTGGTGGATCATGAATAGACAAGACCATTGGTGAAAAAGCTCTCTCCAATTCACTCCATTTTCTCCCACTTTCTCTTTTAGTCATATTTAATTTGTCATAAATTTTCACTATCTCATATTTATATTATATATATATATGTATATATATATATATCCTATTTCCAAAGCACTTGTATTATTATTATTATTATTATTATTATTATTATTATTATTATTATTATTATTATTATTATTATTTAAATATTGGTAAAATTATACCCGATTTTCATCATATTTTTACAACACGTTATCTCTGCCGATTTTTCCACTGAAGGTAGGTCCTCCGGGTAACCCATTTTTTTAATAATAAAATGTTATTTTGTATGTTTAATTGATTTCTTAATGTAAATGCAATTCCTTTTTATATAGTATTACTATGACAAATCTTGCAAAATTAGAATTTGCGGCCCTGGATATCAATGGAAATAACTACTTGTCATGGGTCCTTGATGCTGAGATCCATTTAGATTCCATGAATCTTGGAGAAACAATTAAAGAAGGAAATGATGCATCAAATTAAGAAAAAAAAAAGTCATGATTTTTTTTCGCCATCATTTTCACGAGGGATTGAAAATGTAATATTTTACAATAAAATATCCCTACATTCTATGACAAGTTTTGAAAGAAAGGTACGATCATCAAAAAACAGTTATTCTTCCAAAAGCTCATTATGATTGGATGCACCTGAGGTTGCAGGACTTCAAATCAGTAAGTGAATATAATTCCACACTATTCAGAATTAGTTTAAAATTAAAATTATGCGGAGAAAGGATTGTTGATGTTGATATGTTAGAGTAGACGTTTTCCACTTTTCATGTATTGAATATGCTCATGCAGCAGCAATATCGAGAGAAAAGCTTTAAAAAATATTCAGAACTAATTTCATGTCTTCTCGTGGCTGAACAAAATAACGAGCTATTAATGAAAAATCATGAATCTCGACCAACTGGAGCAACACCATTCCCTGAAGTGAATGCTGTGAATTTCAATAATCGTGGTCGAGGTCAGGACCGCGGTAGAGGAAGAAATACCTATTTTCGTGGTCGGCATTATAATTTTAAGAAATCCACACGAAGTGATGATCATAAAGTAAAGGCTCCACAAGATAGGAATTTAAAAGATGATGAACATAAATGTTTCCGGTGCGGAATGACTGGGCATTGGCCACGTACCTGTCGTACGTCAAAACACCTTGTTGATCTCTATCAAGCTTCCCTGAAGGAAAAAGGAAAATGGAAGAATGTGGAGGTGAATCTTGTCATTCAAGAAGATGATGTGTTTGACTCCTCCAATATGATGCATATTGATGTGACTGATTATTTTGAATCTCATGGAGATAGAATTGATGCAATCAAACAAGTAGAGAATGTTTTGTATGAAGATATATAATTAAGTACTGCTTGTAATTATAGTATGTTTTTGTTGTTTTTGTATATATATATTAAGACTTTTTGTAATCATTTTTCTTTTTCTTATCAATGAAGAAATATGGACAATTTCAATATGTTGAGTAACCTGAAAATGAGCAATGAGGATTTATATGCAGCGATCATGCAACTACGCATTACGATACTCATAAAAAGAAAATATTTTTCTAAATTGTCAATGCTGGAAGCAAAAATCAATATTATATCAGGTTCTGCAGACCTGATTGAAGGTTTTGGAAAATCTAGTTTTATCTTGCATAGAGGAACAAAATTTTCAATTAATAATGCTTTGTTCTCTAGTAAATCAAAGAGAAATTTATTGAGTTTCAAAGATATACGTAATAATGGTTATCATCACATCTATTGTTTCACATGAAAAACGTATATTAGAAACACTGCCTGTTTTTTCTTTTGGATTATATTATACTCATATACGAGTAATTGAAAGCTATGCAACAATGAACCAGAAGTTCATATATCCAGAAATATTCAGTGTTTGGCATGATCGACTGGGTCATCCAGGATCGATAATGATGAGGAAAATTATTGAGAATTCACATGAGCATCCTTTAAAGAACCAGAAGATTCTTCAATCAAATGAGTTGTCATGTGATGCTTGCTCTCAAGGGAAATTAATTATTAGACCATCACCAACTAAAGTAGGGATTGAGTCGCCTGTATTTTTAGAGCGAATTCAAGGTGATATTTGTGGACCTATTAACCCACCAAGTGGTTCATTTAGATATTTTATGGTATTAATTGACACATCCAGTAGATGGTCACATGTATGCTTATTATCAAGTCGAAATCTTGCATTTGCAAGATTACTTTCTCAAATAATTAAGTTAAGAGCACAATTTTTTTATTATACAATTAAGACAATTCGACTTGATAATGCTGGTGAATTTACATCTCAAACTTTTAATAATTATTGTATGTCAATTGAGATAAGTGTTGAACATCATGTAGCTCATGTTCATACACAAAATGGTCTAGCATAATCATTTATAAAACGTATGCAATTAATTGCAAGATCATTGCTTATGAGAGCTAAACTTGTTACATCGGTCTAGGGTCATGCTATTTTACACGATGCATCATTATTACATATTAAGCCAGTAGCCTATAATAAATATTCCCTCGTGCAATTAGCTTATGACCAGCAGCCAAATATATCCCATTTGAGAATTTTTGGATGTGCGAGTTATGTTCCAATTGCTCCACCACAACGTACTAAGATGAGTCCTCAAATGAGATTAGGAATATATGTTGGATATGATTCCCCATCAATTATTAAATATCTTGAACCTCTGACGGGTGATGTATTTACTGCACGATTTGTTGATTGTCATTTTAATGAAACAAATTTTCTAACAAAAAATTTAAAAATTTTGTGGATGATCGTCTCTTCAGAAACGACCATTTGATATTCAATTTTCTTTCCACAATTTTTTTTTTTAAATTTGTAATTTTTCGAACCCATATAATATATATATTTTTTTAATTTTTCATTTGTCAAAAAATTTAAAAAATTTTGTGGAAAGAAAATTGAATATCAAATGGTCGTCCACAAAATTTTTAAAATTTTTCGACAAATGACAAATTGGATCGTCTGACGACCATTTTCCATGCACAAGATTTAAGTAAATTGAATAGTTTATATAATTTATTATTTTTTAATTTTTTAAGTAAATTGAATATTATATTTATTATTTACTATAGATAAAATGAAGAAGGAAAGAAAGATAAAAAATGTAAAATAAATAAAAGAAAGAAAAATAGAGAATATAGAAAAAATGAAAAATAAAAATGCTAAAAAACAAACCATTATGCCACAAGCTGTTATTGTTAAAATTTTGGAGATAGAGACAACCATCCACAAATTTTTTAAAATTTTGCGACATGGCATTTTGGTCGTCTCTTCAAGAGACATCAATATCCACGCACGAGATGGTCAAGAGACGACCATCTCCAACTCATTAAAACAACAATATTATTATAAATAGTTAAAAAAAATAATATTTTTATAATAAGTTTAAAAAATTACAATACTAATAAAAAATGGCCCGGTTTTCATACTATTTTTACAACCTAACTAATTAAGTCCTATTTTTAATTTAACTAAATGTTACCCAAATACGTGAATATATAATGCCCACATCACTTTCAACATAAATTTAGTAGGAAATCCATAGTGGATAATGTCAAACAATCAAAACAAATTTTTAAAAATCAATAGTGGATAATGTTAATAGAACATTTATTTAAAAAAATAAAAAAATAGCAATAATGAGCAAAAGGAAAATGGAATTTGGCACCACAAAGAAAAAAGAGAAAAAAAACAGAAAAAAAACCATGTGGAATTAAATTACATTTCATATTGATGTATAAATTGGGATTGGTCAAATTCATAGAGATTCCATGGCATACATAAAGAGGAACAAAGTAGAAACAGGAAGTCCAAAGCCCCTCGTGGGCTTGGAATTTTGGATGTCTAAAGACACACACTAAAAGTATACTCATTTCTCCCATTTCTAAATACACCCCATCACTCTAAAGTGATCCTATATTCTCCTCCACATTCTTCTAAAGTTATTCTTCACTAGATTATATAATATTATTATTTTAATTATTGATATTTTAGTTATTGATATCTATCCAAAACTTTTTGGTCAATTGAGGATATAGAAAATGTTTTGAAATATTTAATTTGTTTTCACTAATTAGGTCAAGACCGTAAGATCTCATTTAATAACTATTTAAAGATTGTTTGGAGCGTTGAGTGAGTTATAATAGTATGTGGACTATATAATATGTGGTTAAGATGTAGAGTTATTTAATATGGATTATAATAGTATGTGTTTATAGTACAAAGTATTCCATAGACTATTATAACATGTCTTTAGTTTTTAGTTTTTGGTTTTTAGTTTTACTTATTATTGAATACTACTCTTACTTTCTACTTATTTGTTTCTTTGTTTTGTTATTTACTTTTATAAATATGTTCAAAATCCAAGCCAACTTTTAAAAACTAATAAGAAAGGTAGTTTTAAAAAACTTGTTTCTGTTCTTTTAAATTTAGATAAGAATTCAAATGTTTTCTTAGGAAAGATTAAAAATTATGGGTAAGATAAATAGTGAGAAAACAAACACAATTTTTAAAAATAAAAAGCTAATACCTTGTTTGATAACTATTTGGTTTTTTAAAATTAAAATTTATAAATACTACTTACACCTTATGGGTTTTCATGTTTTTTTTTATCTTATTTTAAGATGTATTTTAAAAAATAAAGCTAAGTTCTGAAAAAGTTTAAAAATTTTGTGTTTATTTTTAGAATTTAATTAAGAATTCAAATGTTTCTTAAGAAAGATGAAACCGTCACGGAGAAGAAAGAAACTACTGTAGAGAAACGGTGAGAAAACAATCACAATTTTCAAAAATAAAAAGCAAATAATCAAATAGTTATTAAATAAGGCATAAACTAAATGATAATCAAACAAGTTTAAACTTTTGAGTAGAGCAATAGTGATAGGGTGATTAAGAGCCTAAGCATCTACCTTCTAGTTTAAACACTTATGAAAAATATATATTTTTATATATATTTTTTTCAAAAGTGTTGAAATAACTAATTTGTGTTGAGTTGTACTATATATTTGGATCATTTTCAGTTGAACAATTCTTTTACTTATAGTATTAAAAATATGGTTTAATTTTCAAAAACCAAATGATTATCAAACGAGATCTTAGTTTTTAAATTTTATTCCTATACATTGTAATACATCCCACAATTTTCTATAATTATTTTTTGAGGTCAACAACATGTGAAGTGAAAAATTTTGAACCTCAAATTTCTTGATTGAGAATATATCTTAATTAATTAAGTTATGCCGATTAAGTTAGAAATTTAGCTCAATTATTAATACCATTAACAAAAGGAGTTATTCGATCAATCATATTAAAAGTAAATTATATAATCACATGTCATAGTAGGATCAAATTGAAGTAAAATACCACTTTAAAGATGTACAAAGAAATAATAAACTTAAGACGAAAAAAAAAAAGAGAATAAATTCTTGTGTAATTCCGTTCCCATTCAAAATGGAGGCCGTTTCACACTCTCAAAAAAGACTTTAAAGTAGAATTTTGAGATAGAATAGGGTTTTTTTTTTTTTTTTCAAAATTGACACAAAATAAAATTAAAAGGGAAAATGATGAAGACTTAGGTTAAAAAAGAATAAAAGAAAAATGGGATTGAAATTGACAAAAGGAAGATATAGAGTGGGGTTAGAGGTTCCTTCAACTTATACCCTAAAACTGATCAATTGTGTGCATGCATGCTGCAGGGACCATAGGCCCATGTGATACCATGTGGGTAACATCTATTCAAAATCTTCTTCTGTAAAAAGTTTCATTTCATCACATTTTTTATCTTATAATACCCACCATCAATATCATATATATTTATGAGAATAAGATCATATTATATCAAAAGGGAAATCTCAATCAAATGTTTATCAGTTAAAAAAAATAAATTTGTCGACTAAATATAGTTCAAGTGGACAAAGTATCGTACTCTTGATCAAAAGATTAGATATTTGAATTCCCACCCTACAACCTACCAAGTTTGAAGTTTAAATTGATTAAATTAAAAGTTTAAGGTTTTTTTAGTACAATAGAGCTCATTAATACATTCGAGATACTAGTTCCAGTTATGCTCTCTTTTAGACTGAAGTTCAGGGTTAAAATTTTGATACAACCTACCAAATTTGAGATTTAAATTAATAAAATTAAAAGTTGAGGATTAAAGATTGATGTCAAGTTTAGGGCAAAATTGATTTTTTTTCAAAAAAAAAAAAAAAGTTAGGTTGATCTCTGAAATTATATATATAAAATATTCGTTTTTAAAGTGTATTTCAAATAAGAGCCTACGTTGGCCCTATTGGTTGAATTTTTTATTTAATAAAAAGAACCAAACATTTGAAATGGTTAAAAATAAAAATAAATAAAGGGTAAAAAGTTGAGAAACTATAATAGATTAAAATTTTAAAAGTGAATATTATATTATTTATTATTGGATTAAAAATCAATTATAAACCTCATTAACTTTTTGTAAATTATTTAACCAATATCTTAACCAAGTATGTCTTAACTTCATTTACTTGATTACTGTATATGTATTTTTAGAACCACATCACAATGAAAAGTTCACAACAAGAATTAAAATAATCTATATGTAAAATTTAGGCATTATTTGATCACCATTTGAATTTTGTTTCAAAAATTAAGTTTATATAAATACTATTCCCAACTATAAATTTATTTATTTTGTTATTTACTTTTTATCTATATTTCCAAAAACCAACTCATATAATTTTGAAAACTAAAAAAAAAAATAGTTTTAAAAAATTTATTTTGTTTTTAGAATTTGACTAAAAATTCAAATATTTTTTTAAGGGTGATGAAAACCATTATAGAGAAATCAAGCTTAATTTTCAAAAAATCAAATAGTTATTTAACGAGGTCTTGGAAATTGATTTTTTAAAAAACCATAACAAAATAAAAAGTTTATAAATATGAGAAGAAGGACATTTTAGGGTTGAATTATGAAGGGGAATGAAATGACTAATAGATATAATGGTTGGCAGTTTTGGTGGCATTGAAAAGCAATTTGGTTTGATAGCAAAACCAATCATAAGACACATGATTATTTAAAAGCCTTTCTTGTCTGTCCCTTTTCCACTTGACAAATGGATTTCCAACAGTATATTACATGCTTAAACATGCATTCTTATTGCCTAGCTATTTGGCTTCTTCTAAAATTTTAATTTGTAGTGGTTACATGTTTCTTTTTTTTAAGACTAATATTCAAATTAAAAGTGGTTGCATGTTTCTTCATAAAGGGTATAATTTTTTTTGTTCTTATTTGTTAATTATCATAATTATTTTATTTTGTATATCTGCATATGATTCAATTAAATATCTACTGCTACATGTTGTTGATCTACAAAATGTTGAGGATCTCACATTGGAAAAATAGAGAACAATATATAAAATATATGGGTTATTCCTCTCATTGTTAATTGGTTTAATTTGAGATGAAATCTCATATAATCTAATATGGAATCAAAGGTCATTAAACCCAAACGGGTATTCGGTCTAAAAATTAAAATTGATATCTGATCCAAGAATAGTGAACCCAAAGAGACACCATCTTAAGGGGGCATGTTGAGGATCGAGATCCCACATTGAAAAAGTGGAGAACTAGATATAAGATATATGAGTTACTCATCTCATTGCCAATTGGTTTTGAGATGGAATCTCATATAATTTAATATAAAAAGTTCTTTTATGTGTAAATTATATTTTATTGAGGAACTTGTGAAATAGTAGCCAAAATTGAAAAATAAATGTATTGTTTGGCTAGATTTTGTTCTTGATTTTCTATTCGGTAAAATTTTGCTTCTTTACTAACAACTTTGTTGTTAATTTAATTTTCACTTTTAAAATTACCTTTTAACTTTCAAAAAAAAAAAACTTGAATTAAAAGTTAAAATTTCTAAGTCTTTTTTTAAAAGAAAAAAATTGTTATGATTTGTTAGAAGCTAATATTTGGAAATGATTTTAAAAAATAATTGATATAAAAAAAAACTTGCTTTTTAAAAAAAAAACAAAAGATTGATGAAAAAATAATTATCCATTTTTTTTTAGTTTAATGTGAAGTTGGAGTTTCGAACATCTAGAAATAGACGTATGATAAGTAAGTTGGATAGTTTTCTAAAAGTTTAAACTTTTTTATACCAATGATAAAATTTATATATTATTCAAATTCTAATTTATTATCGAAGTCTTATTGATTGAAATTAGTATTTATATTATGTTGGATGATAGGCACACATATGTACTTTTTAGACAATGAGACATCCAAACAAGGTATTTATTTTTATTTTGTTTCATCCTTGTTCCCCAATTTTAATTGTTCTATTTCAAAACTATTTAAATAATTGTTTACTAACAAACAAACCAGTTTGAATAGTTTAAAAATATATTTTTTTTAAACATCTTTTTAAAAATAAATAGAAGACATACGATTAAAAAAAATCTGAATAAAAAGTATTTTTTGTGAATATCCCTTCTCGTTAGAAGTTTAGTCGAATGAAATTAGAAATTATAATTTATTTGTTCAGGATGAAAGAGACAAATATCCAAATTTTCAACCATGAGACATCCAAACATGTTTTTCTTTGGTTTAAACATTGTCGTCAAATTCGATTTATTTATTTTTTATTTGAACTCTGACTTTTTTTAAATAAACTTTTTGACTAGAGGAAAGAAATTTCCATACGAATACATCCAATCTTTTTAATTATTTAACAATTATCATTTAATTTACAAAATTAAGAGGATATAGTTATAATAAAACTTAAAATTCTTAATTTTCATTTGTAACTTTTTAATTTAAGGTGAGCAAAAGGGCAACTGCTCCCTCCCTCCTTCATTGCACCCGTTGCCTTTGCCGAGGTCTAAATACCAAATAGTAGATATTTATTTTTAAAAAATATATTTATCTAATTATACTATTGATGCAAAGAGAATTAGTAAATCTAACGAAAATAGTGGATATCACTGTCACTAGTTCTTTTTAACTAGCTAAAAATACTTCTTTCTTCATATAAAGCAATTAATATTTACTATCGACCTAAGAGGCGAATCCCTTCACACCCAAATGTTGTTGAACTAAAAATATTTTTTTCTTCCAAAAATCACTTCAAATCCATATAAATAGGACAACATCATAATCTATCATCTCATCTTCTAATTTATGTAGTTGATTTAATGATAAAAACTATTGTCAAGCTCAACAACATCACCAGTACTCTCATTCAAAAGTCGTAATTAGTTTGAATCTTTCACTTCACAAGTGATCTAATATTCTTGATTAAGAAAAAACAAAAAAACACTAAGCTCACTCTTCTAAAATACAATTATATCTCGAATTATTATTGACAGTCTACTTATTATATGTTTGAGCTTTACAACTCCAATCTATAAATTCCGAAAAAATCAAACACTTGCTTGGAATTAAAAATTTTAAAAACGAGAACTTTGAGCATAGTTAAATTGATTAAGGTATTAAATTTTCGACTAAAATGTTAAAGGTTCAAAGTTCTACTTTGAAGAGTTGAACTCAAAAAATAAAATAAAAAGAATTGATGAGGCTAGGGAGAAATGAATATGAATAGTGGATAACAATGAATAGAGAAGAAGATAAAGAAAGGAAAGGATATAGAATATAAAAATGAGGACAAAATTAATCACAAAAATTATTGACTTGAAAAAGAAAAAAGAAAAAAGAAAAAAAGAAAGAGAAATCTAATGATGAGAAGGCAACAAGAAATGGGAAAGGGAAGTCACTTTCAGTCACATAACCCACCAACATCTTAGCAACCTTAGACTCATCACTGCCCACTTCCCATCACTCCCACTCCCTTCACGTGGATAGCTCGTGATCTTATTTTGGGACCAAATTCCTTTTTTTTTTCTTTTTCTCTCTCTTTTAATTCATTATAATTTTATATACTTCTGTCTATTATTATATTCAATTCAAAATCTTACCTCATCACAGATTCTAAACTCTAAATCTCACTTTCTCTCTCTCTCTCTCTCTCTATTTTTCATTTGGAATGAATTTAATAAGGTGTTTGGTTATTTCATTTAAAAAATATTATGTTTATTTATAACTCTCTTTCATTTATCCTCTTTAATCTACTCTAAAAATATATATTGTAGCGAAATTTTAATAAAAACAATATCTTTTATAAAGAATTGTCAAAGAGAACAATAACTCAATTGATGATGAATGTATTAACGACCATAAGATTTATAATTTGAATCTATCAACCTAATTAGTATATGAGAAAGATAGTTTTTTTATTTAGTTAATATTTTAAAAAATATTAAACAAATAAAGAATACGTGTAAGTAATCTACCAATATGAATGGGTAAATTCATTATTAAATATTAAATATTCAAATTTTCACCCACATTATTAAATTTATTAAAAACAAGTCTTCAATCTTCTCATAATATTTAATTCCTTTTCATTGAAAATGAAACAACAACTAAAAAAAAGTAGCTTTTTAAGAAAAACTAATTTTAAAATTCAAAATAAAAATAAAAATAAAATTCCTCATCCAAATTGGAAAGAAAGAACATTTTAAATTCAAATCACCCAATTAAGAAAGGTAGTATTTCTTCCCAAAGAAATTGATTGAAAAAAAAAAGCATCAAAATATACTAAGAAGCAAGCAGTGGGTCCCACAATCCCAATCTGAAAGATTCCAAGTCCACCCTCTCCATTTAGAATCCAAATCCCATCTCTCATCTTTTTCCCAATTCCCATTCCTCCCCCCTATAAATAAACCCCTCAATCAAATCCCTCCAAAACCCAAAACCTCCCAATCACATTCCTTTCCATTCCAATCAAAGAAAAAAAAAAACAAACAAACAAACAGATTTCAGATTTCAGATTTCAGATTTCAATCCAAAAAAAAAAAGAAAGAAAACTAACCGTTCGATTGTTTTCGATCGCGAAAATGTCAGGCGTTTGGGTATTCCGATCCAACGGCGTGATGCGGCTCGTCGAGAACGCCCAAGCCGGCGGCGACTACTCCTCCGACGGCCACCACCACCAGGGCGGCGGAAGAAAGAAGGTTCTGGTTCATCTTCCGTCGGGGCAGGCGGTTTCTTCGTACGGATTTCTTCAGAAGATTCTGGAAGGTTTAGGGTGGGAACGATATTACGAAGGGGATCCAGATTTCTTCCAATTTCACAAACGATCTTCCATTGATCTAATTTCTCTTCCAATGGACTTCTCCAAATTCAACTCCATTTACATGTACGATCTCGTCGTCAAAAACCCTAACGTCTTTCACGTTCGAGAACCCTAATTTTCTTCTTCTTCTTTTAATTTTGCCTCTTTTTTCATTTTCCTATATTAATTTTCATTCCATTTTCTCTCTATCTGCGTCTGTGTTATTACTTATTATTATTATTATTATTGTAATTTTCAATCTGTATGTAGAATGCAGTTTCTGGAATTTTCTGTTCATAGAAATGAAAGTTGTTTAATAAATTTATCTTTATTTTTCTATCTCATCACCTCTAACATTTTAGTCAATAATATAATATATTAACAAACATTATTATGTTTGGGTTGAGTTTTAATACTTTTTATTGATATTTTTTTTTTAATCTGATTTTGATCCTTTCTTATTGTCTCTTCTTTGTGTATAAAATTTGATTTTTCTCGAATTAAGACGTTAATTATAGATTAAAAAGTCGGAGTTTTGAATTTTGAAACCAAGAAAAAAAAACGCAGTCAATGGAAATTTATGGTCGCAGGAATGAAAATGATTTGATAAAATTATGGTGTTTTTTTTTTCTTCTTCTTATTTTTTTTTTGGTGATTTGAAGATAGATATGATTTTGAGGCGTTTGTTTGGATGTGATTTAATGGTTTGACAAATGGAGTTCTTGGTTTCATTACGTGTACCGCTCATGCGTATGCAGCTAAATTCCACGGACAGGGATGTTTCTGTTTTTTTTTTTTTTTTTCTCTATCTCTTTTTTTCAATAAATTATAATAACTAAAATTAGGATGATTCGTGGAGTTATATAATTTTTATTTAGAACGGAAATTAAACCAGGTTTGAAAGGTTTAATATTTTATAAATTATTATAATTCAGATTATTATAACGGTTAAATAATTCGAAATAAAAGAAACAAGGATTATCCAATGACATATTCAGATTCATTTTTTAGAATAACTTTTGGGTTTTTTTTTTAAAACAAGTTGTTGTTTTTTATATTACTATTTTATTATCCACCCAATTTTTGAGTTTTCTGAATTTATTTCTAAATTTTATCCAAGGTGCAACGTGTATATATATGGTATCATTATTAATTAAAAAAATTGCAATCGCTAAGGTTTTTTTTTTAAATTTATTTATTTGGATTTCAAAAGTATGGCATTATTATTTTTAGAGGTTTAAAATCGTGGTAGTGGCAATCAATAAGATTTACTCATGTATTTAGATGATTCATTAACCACTAGTAAATCATTAATTAACCACTAGGTTGGCCCAGTAACTAATAATAGTGTGACGACGAAAGAGTAAAAAGACTTTAGAAGAATGGCAGATATGTACCTACTTGCGATCCTACCACGAGCTTGTAGTACCATCTTAGTAAAATTAAAGTTCATCAATAGACTTTGATTATTGCTAAATCAATTTTTACAATTTTACTAGTGGGAATTTCAAAAGAATTCCCAGATTAGTACGAGTTTGGCATACATTTCAAAACGCCTATGCGTGATTAAAAATATATTTTTTTAAAAAAATAGTTTTATTTGGTTAAAATTTCAAAGAAAGAAAAAAAAAGGGTTAAAGTACAAATTTTTGGTTCCTGGTGCATGAAAAAAATTTAGAATTTAATTTTTATGATTTTAAAAGTTAGAATTTTGTTTTTATGATTTGATAAAACCGCATTAGAAATAGTGATTTTATCAAACCATAGAGATTAAATATTCTAATATTTAAAATTAGACCGACTAAATCTTAATTTTTTTCAAAATTATAGTGATCAAATTTGTAATTTAACCAACAAAATATTATTTTGTCAACTAGTTAAACGCATTTTCTAAAATTTTCCATTATTAAATGTGGGTTGAAAAGTTTTAGAAGTAGTTAAAAAAAATTACTTCAATGATGGTAGAGTAGAAAATCACACCTCTTATTGCTAGAGATTGTGAACGAATTCATTAATTCAAAAAATAATTTGAAGACTTTTGCTAGTACTTGACCCACTTTCTTCTTATATACTAATATTATAAGTACATACACGTTAAAAGTAATTTTTAAATGGTGAAAATTATTTTTCTCATGTTTAAAATCATCTGAAAATATGTTTATAATTATTCAAAACCAAATTTTATGATAGGAATGTAAAATCAGACATTAAATTGATTTAAATAATTAAAGATACATTTTAGAATAATTTTAAATTTAATAAAAATAATTTTAACTATTTTAAAATTACTCTCAAACAAATCCTACTCCTACCTCAATTACAAGCATGGCATTTCCATTGATATTTTTACATATTCATGAGTTTGATATTGACACAAGGAGTGAATCGACATTTCTACTATACCGTACCAAATTGATGAAATATTAAAAAAATAGCGACAAAATGTAACATAATATGAATATAATATTATAACAAATATTTTAACTTATTTAAAATGTGTAAAAGATTTATTTTATAATTTAAATATATTTTTAAAATTTTTTTATTTTTAATTTTTTTAAAAAAATATCTATCACAACATTTTTATGGAATTGAGACTTCAATATTTTGATTGACATTGACAAATAAAATAAATCATAGAAACTGATTTGTACGATAAGATGCACCCAAAAAAGAGAAGAAAACAAAGTGATGCTGAGCTGTGAGGTCCCGGGAGGAAAGAAAGGGGCACGGGGATTTCACGTGAGGGGCCAAGTGCAAGCTGCCACGTGGACAATGGGCCGACGTGAATTTGGTAACTTTTTTACGGATGAAGCCAGGGGAGCACGTGAAGGATATCAATCCCATTTATTATTTTCATTACATTTTAACCGAAAAATAAAAACAACAACTTGATGTAAAAGGAAGGGTCCTTTTCCAAATCCAGAACAGAAATATATCTTTTTTTTTTCTTTTTTTTATCTTTTTACTCAATTTCAAAATTTATATTCCAAAAGTATTTGAGTGGGGAACATGCACATGTATGTATTTACTCTAGTTTTGGTTCACGGGTCGGGAAAATTTTCATTTAGATGACACGAAGTCAAAAAGTTATGCTATGTCCATGTGAAGAAAATGAGTTTCAAATGTGTGAATTTGTTTGACTAACTTCTCGAAGATAGCTGAACTAACATAAAAATATGTATTGGATTGAGAAGTTTTTTTACTACAATAAGAATTGGAAGATACAAACAAAAAATCTCATAGTGTTAACATGTAAAATATGACAATTGAGCCATACTTTATTTGACACTAAATCAAGAAGTTAAAAAGTCAAATTTATGTCCCCACATATTTTTCAAAAAAAGAAAAGAGAATTTCCTTGACTTGTATCTATTTATTGAGTTAAAATGTAGTTATAATTTTTATTTTTATCTATATAAACTTGTTATCACCAAAAACAAACTTCAAATTCTAACAAAATAAATATAATTTACAAACGTCAACTTAAGTGTAATTCAACTAGTTAAAACATATATTATTCAAATAGTCAAGAATTCAAATCTCACATATTGAAATCATTAAAAAAAAAAACTAGACGTGTAATGCTATATTCTTTCATGAGTGAAAAAATAAACCCTAGACTAGTCCCTAAAAGGGGGAGGGGGAGAACACTAAGACTTAAAAGTCAAAAGATGTCTTTATTTTTATAATAATTTTTCAACCTAATAATTTAAGGGAGTACTTCAAACTTTACTAATGTATTTTTTGAATAAGAAACAACTTTACATTAAGGAAATGAAAAAAGATAGTGTTTAAAAAGATACAAACTCCACGAAGGAGTGACAACAATATAGAACAAAGATCAAACAAAATGATAAAAATAAAGAAATACAACAAATAATGTATTCAAGTGACAACATTGAAATTTTGCATACAAAAATCTCAAGTCCTAAAACATTTTTTTTTTATGAAATAATTACAATTTCTTCCAATCATTTAACTTTTAGATCGATCAATCAAAAGCTTTATACACCATTTAATTGATCAACAATCAATTTTCCATTTCCTAAAATCAACATTGGTGTATGGATTGGAAATTATTGGTAGCCTTTTCATTTCACCCCTAGAAAAAAGTTGATCTTACTTTAGAATTTAGACAAGCAAAAGCTTCAAAATACATATACATTGAACCTTTTGAGGCTGAAAGCAAGGCAGGAAATAGATCTGTTTCAAGCAACTAGTATATGTCCAACCACATCTAAAGCATAGTGAAATTAAATATTGTAAGGAAAAAAACCTAAAAAATTAACAATTCTATGCAGCAGATTTGAAATGAAACTCATCTATGGTGGAATATATCAAACCTTCATCTTCAAGAGATCTTATGGAGTCCCTGAAAGAAAAAAAAATGTACAAGTTAATTAATTCCATATGAAGCACATAGGAAGAGGATAGAGGTAGGAAGGGAGAGGAAATGTACAGAATTTTCTCCAAAGGAATTTTCAATTGTTGGGAAAGTTCATCTCTGTGTATTCCTCTTTCTTTTGCACTGAAAAAAACAGAGTTAAAAGTTTAAAAACATACATACATAATATATATATATATATTTACATCCTAGTATGAGGAACAATTTCTTTTTCCTTATACCTAGAATCTAAGAATTTTATGCACACCACAACTAATTTCATGGAACCATTGTTTGACCCTACAATATTTATTTAGTTGTGAAAAAAAATTAATAAGATTTTGAAATATATAGGATAAACTAAGATGATTGTTTGTTTTTTAATCCAAACAAGCATTTTAGTTACAACTATATCGTTTCAAGTCATCATCACGTTGATTTTTTATCCTACATTCTAATAGATTTATACTCAAAGAGTGGTTGTGAAATATTTATAAGAGATAAAGGGTAATATTGCAACCTTTTAAAAGAATATAGTTATTTTTAAACAATGGACAAAGTTCAAGGACACTTCTTAATCATTAGGCCAACTTATGGCACTTGCCATCCCAATAATTGAAATGACTTGTGACTAAAGTCAACTACTGTGAGTACTTGGGCTAAGTTTATGCATCAGTTCATCATCTCATGAGACAACTACTCAACTCCAACAGTTAATATTTAAAAATATTTGTAAGATTCCAATGTAGGTGGCCCACATGAAAATTGAACTTCGCAACTCTAACGTCATACCTTGTCCCCTTATTATTGGGCCAAGGGCCAACTCAGGGTGGGTGTCTTATAATTATAGAACCAATAATCAGAAGTGACCCGTGACTAAAAGTCAACCACCGACCTATGTTTTCAATTTACAGACGTTAACAAGTACCACGAATGACACACAATCACATCCGATGATGGAACTCAACTCTTTAATTGTAAAACCACCTTGTTTCCGGACCAAAGGCAGCTTAAGTCAACCTCATATTTGATAATGCACAGTAGCCAGCCAACAAATAAAATAAGAAAAGAAAATTGGTCTGGGACAACTTACACGCTGGAGGGCAGCTGCAGATAGTCAAGGACCAGTTCGTCACAATTCTTTTTAACATCAACAGTGTGCTGCTCAGACGACTGCAAAGAGAAAATAGATTTAGATTCCAATTATGTAATCATCCACAAGATATTAAAGCACTGTCACAATCGTGGTTAAGACTCTTACTAGTCCAGAAGATGCTGTCTGATATCCACTGGAGCCACACTGCACTGGAGTCTTCACAATTGAATCCGAGGATTGGAACTGTGTCGATCCAACTCCATTGGGCTACAAGCAGTTTGAGCACAAATGAATTTAGAATTATGATATTCATTCATATAAAAAGTTACAAGTTAGAAGCACAACTATCAAAGTCAGCCCGAGCAACCAGTACCTGTAACTTGGAATTTCGCAGGTGGTCATGTATGCATTCAATAAAGTGGAAGGTAATTTCATCAAAATTTGTAACAGGCCTGGAAAAACATAACCAAGTTCGTCATCCTGTTAGTCAGTCAAATATCCAACCGGCAAAGAAAATTTGGCATTAGACTTTTTCCAATATCCCAATAATCGCTTGATATTGGTCACTACCAATATACAATAACTGCCTAGAGACCAAGGGTGAAAGAAAGATCAATTTATAGGTCAGTAGATTCAATCAGAAACTTAAGGCAATCACGGATATTAATGGAAGTCCAGAGGTTTCATCAACTTGTATTTTTAATAATTGCACAAGTCCAGAATTAGGCATGTCTCTTGTTCTTTTCCTTTTTTCAAAGAATCAGAAGAAATCAATTACTGCAAATTTCGATGGGAAAAAGATCGTCTCTTAAATCAACAACAGCGAAAGTTTGCAACATCCCATACGTAAATGTCATCATTCAAGGTTATATGCTCAGGAAAATATTTAATTAATTAGCCACTAATACTTTGTTTTAAGATTTGATTTAATGCCACTACCTATGTCAAAACTAACAAATGCCACATCTCATAGTGCTGATGAGATGGCAAGTTGAGTATCCATGAAAGATGGCAACGTGAGAAGTTGATGCCATTTCATAAAAATTCCTAAATCCATCAAAAAAGAAGTTTGAGAATTCCAAATATCAACTTTCAGAGCACCTAATATTACTCTGCTACTGGCACATTCCCCGGGACCTTCAAACAATCTCTCGTAAATGACTATTTAATGTAAACACTTCGAAAACAAGTTTTGTTATCCAGGCATGTGCAGTTTAAAAAATATGAGTACCATGATTAGACATGAATAACATGGTCATCTTCACTTGTTTGTAAAATATGAATAAAACTACCGACACTACCCAATACTGTTTTAGGCTCTTCATTCCTTCGCTCTAATAACAAGTTCCTCTCTCCACAACAATCAAACAGAAAGGCAAATGGTGTAGAATGAAAGACTAGTTATTTTACCTAGAAATCCAGGAGGCTATATTTGTTGCTCCCTATTTTAGAACTCAAGGACACAGTTGTACAACCTATAGAACACCCTATTCAAGTAAGGCCATGCATTTACTTCTCTTCATTATAACAATGGATTAGACCATGTATGTCATCTTTCCAATATGGTGCTTAGCTAGCATTGACCTACTTCAACTCAACTGCAGGTCCTCAAGTTCATGCGATAAAATCACCAAGCAGGATGATAGCCTTATATGTAAAACATTTAACTACGAAAGAGCACCCAAACGCATGAAAATAGACTGGACAGAATTAAAATATCATACCTTACAGAGAATGCAAATATTTGCTTGTTACTTTGAAATACTTTCAAATGCCCATTCACCCGTATATACATTCCATCTCTATACCATAAAAAAATCAAAGAAAGAGTCATAAAGACCACCAAAGTATTTGTCATCACAAGAGAGAAGCAAATTGGACAATAACTTACTGTATTTCATCCATTTGCTTAGTGTCAAAAGTATCGTTTACCCTGAATAAATTCCAGCACACATTCTTTAGTAAAATGGAGCAGATAAACGGCAAGAATGAAGATTTAGTTCAAAGGTTTAGGAAGATAACAACTGCAACAGTATACCATCTTTTGCAGCCAATTCTTCCTGTTCCATCATCTACGGTGAATGTGATGTCAGTATTCCTTTCAGCTTTCTCGGAGACCTTCCCAACGATCGTAACCTTTATCCAATAACTAAAATGTCAGTATTTACAACAAAGAGAATTTACAAGTATACAATAGGCATTCTTACGCTATAAAATGAACAAGAATCTATGAGCCCGGTAATCAGATGAAATGAAAAAGGATTAGGCTCTGTAGAAACTGAAAATCTATAGACTACAAGAAATACACACATATACAAAGGATCAAGTCTCGAGGGAGCCAATCGGGAATATATTCATGAACACAGCATTTTAGGAAACTATACTTTTCTTGAAGAAATGAAAGTTACAAAAATATGATTGAATACTTCTTACACATTACAATGCTTTCAGATTAATAAAATATATGATGTAAAAACTAAAATATACAACCTTCCATTTGTATTTCAATATTCAACACTCTGCTAAATATAATGTACATGCTTCTTTTGGTTAAATTGTACAAAAACCCAACAGCAACTAAACCACAAAAATACTAAGAATTTGGGAGTGGCAAAAAAATCATAAATTTGATTCTGAACTGCATATTTTCTAGTCACATGAGTCATTTGCTAAGTTTTTAAATATACACAGCGAAAAATAGTTTTAAAAGGTGAGAGAGAAGGCAAGTATACATTTGTAATGTCAACACCGTTGATTACAAAGTTGGCCTTCTCTTCGCCAGAATGGGAAGCTTCACTTATCTGTTTTACAGTTACTGGAACCAGACCCGGCGTTTCTCGACTCTGCAAGGAAGGATTAAAAGGATATATCGAAAAGGAACCGGTAGAAAATGTAACAAACAGTCATCAATTGCCATCTTATTCGCGGTTTCCTCTCATTCTTTATCCAATATCGCCAATTCGACAAGCAAAATTCTGTCTACAACCGAATATGACGGGATAAAACAAATGAATTTGATCCCATTTCTTCAATTTTAACATCGTTCTGAACACGCCTAATTTACTTTGATGATGTCTTTCCGGCGAATGAAAAACGATTTAGGTTCGCGTTTTCGCTTTCGCCGGATTCCGGCTATCCAACAGCTTTAGATTCGTTGAGAGCAAATTCTATACTATATTTCCGAAATTCTCTCTCAGTCAAGCAAAAATTTAGAGTTTAAAGTAGCGACTTACCTTCGCCGAAGAGGGATCATTGGTCTGAGAGGACGTAAATCCGCTGCCGGAATCAAACTGGCTGCTAGAGAACATTCTTCAAAATCCCGTGAGTGATAAATCGATGAACAACCAACAATGAGGAGAGAGTGGCGAAAGAATTCAGATGCAAATACGAACTTATGAAGTAGAAGCTTTTCGTTTTCCCGCCATTGATGCTCAGATTTCCCGCCTGATCTTATGAGCGGCAATATCGATCCTGAGCATAGCGGGCTCGAAACGACGAAAGACGAAGAGCTACAGCGCCCATAGAGCCCTATGAATTCGCTTCTGTCCATGCAAATTCATGGGCTGGCCCTGTTTCAATGATCCGCCATGGATGTGATAGTAATGCTAATTTTATCGTGTATACCCTTCTATTTTAACTAATTTTCAATATTGCCCCCTTCTATTTATTTATTTCAAATTTATCTCTTTAATATGCGTTTTTGCATTTTTTTTCCAGTGAGTTTGATAATGATATTTGACAAAATATAAGGCCCACTATGAAAATGTTGCCGTTTATTGTTTTTAATTTTCTATTTATTGTATTTTTTTCTTCTTTTTTTCGGAATGAATAATGAAGTTGATAGTAACATGTTTTGTTTCTTCTTTTTTTTTTTTTTCTATACGAAATATATATAAAAGAAATGTGTTTAGTAAGTAACTCTTTCATTTATTGTTCTATGGACTTTAATTTTCTTTTTTCTTTAACGAATCTTATATACATTTTAGTTTTCAAAGATAAAAATTCAACAAGATTATGTTGTATTACTGTTTTTTATTATTTGTCATGCATTTTATAAGTTGTTATTGGTAAAGTCCAAAATTATGAGAGAGATCATAGGCAAACGCAAGTAAGAAAAAGTCTTATACAAAATCTAGCCGACGCACGTGGACCAAGTCATAGAACAAATAAGATAAAAAAGAAATTGGTCCTATTTTAACCTAATTCAAAAAGGAGTCGAAGAAAAATCTTAGAATGGTCATATAAATCTATTTCTTCCCTAAAGAGAATATAAGTTTTTCTCAATCATAAAAATACTTTTTGCACCATTCTAATTCATAACTAACTTAAAGCTTTTGAGCTGGTACATAGGCTTCACTTGTCTTGGACGTTATGCTCTTTTCTTGAACTACAAATTTATAGTTTTTGTCATGTAAAAATTAAATGTATTGCCTTCTTTATATTGGACAACAACTTAGGCCACTGACAAGAAAAAAAAGTGTTTACTTACGTGGATTAATAAAAAAAAAATAGGAATGGAAACCGAGCATGAGAAACTATTTTTTAGTTAAAGAAGCCTAATTTTATTATTTTTTATGATCTGCATACAAGTTTAGAAACACTTCTAAAAAAATGATAAATGAAAACTTTTTAAAATTGAAAACGATAAACATAAACGGAGGAATAAAAATAGAAATATAGGTAATAGCTTAGGGTTTGTTTGGTATGTAGTCTACATTATATTTTATGTTTTCGGATTCACTGAAAGTGAATATGTGTTAGGAATATGTGTTTTTGAAAATTGTTTTCGGATTATGTGATCTTAATAGTATAAATTCTTAAAATAACATTTTTATGTTTTCACTGTATCCATATTCTGAATTTTAAATTTTAAAATGCATAATTATATTAAACAAATATAAAAATCCTAATAAATACAATATTTAATGTCATAAACTCAATTTACAAATTATAATATGTATAATATAATATATTATAAATTACATAATATTATATTATAAAATGATAATTCTATAAAAATTATAAAAATTATGTTCATAAAATAATTAACAATGACTCATATTATAGAATATTTAGTTTTGAAACTACAACTAATTTTATGATCTATAAATATGTTATAGGACACACTTTAAATAACTGTTTAAAATTGAATCAAATTTATAAATTTGTTATCAAATACATATTTGAAAACATGAAATATAACCCTGTATTTCATCAATTCATTAAATCTATTGTTTTCAAATTTTTGTTTTAAGATTGCTTACCAAACAAACCCTTATTTATTTCATATTTATAACAAACAAAAAAAAATAAAAATAGTGCATCAGAAAATGTGTATACGTATACTCATACACACAATCAATTAACATTTTCAGATACGAATTTGTATAAAATACTACATATATATATTAATTCCAAATTATTATTACAAAATTATACTTTAACCTAATTTACCCGATTGGCTAATTCGGGTTTTAAAATGGGCTGGGCCTTTGGGCCGACAACGTCCTCACAGGGCCCACAAATTATCCGAGATGGGCCGTGACCCGCTAACAAAGTGGACTCTCGGAGCCTGCCTCTATAAATACTCTTTGCTTCGTTTCACATTCGGTGTTGGGAAAGAAAGTGGAAAACTGTAGAAGAGGAACCTGAATTTGAAGCTGGAGCTCATGCTTGTACCGATACATGAAGATTCTCTGATTGCTTGTCGTCTCCGGTAAACCTTAATTTCTAGGGCGTACATTTTTCCCGATTATTTCTCGAGAATGCTGGGGTCAATGGAAACACGCGATTCTTTTTCATTGTACATAATTTAATCTGAAGAACAAGATTCTACAAATTGTACAAGGTAAAGCCGGATAAATTTCCGATTCGGCTGATTTGTACTTACTGTTACGCGTCGTAGCTTCGTTCAAGTGAAGAATGGTGAAATGTATATGCAGCTCATGATCAGAGTTGGAAGTGCTTGTACTTCTCGGTGTTGATACATTTGGTTGATTGCCTGAAGTTGCGAAGGATCCAATTCGCCATCTGGAGAAGATTATTGCATGATGAAGTAGTTAAATTATCAATTAAGAACGCATCTCACGATCAAGGTAGCCTAGTTTTCGTCCCACGTCGGAATTTCAGGAATGGATTGAATGAAAAAAGAAGTATAGAACTTCCGGTTATTCTCAGAGGCACTGACATATATCTATCTTTATTTCTTGCTAGAATAATGCCTCGTAAGGTGAGCCACGGGTTGGATTATGACGAAGATTACGACGAGTACGACGATTATGATTACTACGATAGCGATTTCGACGTAGAAGACAAAGGCAAGAAACTTCTCGCTCTGATAACATTTCATTTCCAGTACCTTCCACAACTCCTCGAACTTTAGATTGAATGTAGCTATTTGAAGTTATAATATAGATTAAATGACTCGGGGAGCATTGCGACATTGTAGTCAATTAAAATGAAGTGTATAAAGATGATTAGCGGACACTAATTTGGGTATAAACTGTAGTTTAACTCTTACCCCGATGTTGGGACGGGCTATAGGGGTACCTCTACAGTTCTACTCTCCTATAAAGCTTACTTTTCCTACATTAAACACACCCAGCAATAAGTTTGAATTAGATCAGTGTTAGTCCTATTACGAGCAGTTGGTTATGCAATCTATTTTGTTGCTTTTATGTCACACCAAATGTTTGGTTTTTATTGCCCATAACAGAAAAAACACATGGGGCTAAGGAAGAAACAAAGGGACATAAGCTTTGGCGATGTCCAATTTGCACTTATGACAATGAAGACAGTTTTTCTGCGTGCGATATATGTGGGGTTCTGCGCAACCCTTTGGTCAACGACAGCAAAACTCGTCATGACAAAACAGGTACTTAATCATATCTTCTTAACATGATTTTGTTCTCTAATTAACGGAAAACAAGTGCTGTGTAAACAGATTCGATTACTCACGTTATGGTGACCTGTGGTCTTGCTTTCTTTCATTATTCTCCTCTATTTTCTTTTCTTTGCATTCAGTATTCCACTTTTCAGAAGTAAGATTTATACGTGATTTAGTTGCATTAGGCAATGGAATTGGTTTGATTTTGGAAGCTCCAAGAGAACTTTAGTGTCTTTTTTTTGGTTTTAACACTTCCCTTGTCCAGTTCATTCCCCTTTCATAGATTAGATCTCTTTCATGCAGTTGAGAACATCTGCAAAGACTCTGGAGTATCCATAATG
Source organism: Trichosanthes cucumerina (assembly GCA_036507285.1). NCBI lineage: Eukaryota > Viridiplantae > Streptophyta > Magnoliopsida > Cucurbitales > Cucurbitaceae > Trichosanthes > Trichosanthes cucumerina. The sequence goes on from CM071835.1 coordinate 101,993,175, forward strand.
GCCAAGTCTCTCTTTGCATCGTCACCAAATCAGATACCTAAAAGGGCTGTAAAATTTCAAGAGCAGAACAATAAATTTTTGGAGGAAAGAGAAGATAGCATCCACAAGATTGGGAATATCCAGGGCCATTTGCATGAATTCCATAATGCTTTTAGTGTCTGTAGTCGTTTCCGTACTACTATAGGTTTGCACTTTACCCATTGATTATAAGTAAGATGTGGATCCATAAAATTAGAGCAAGTTATTTTGTGGTCTGCTTCCTCAATGCCTAGAGCCAGAATGACATTGTTGAATATCTTCTTTTAAGCAATAATGAAGTATTGGAATTTAAAACGATACCGTTTGCTCCCCTGAAGACATCCAAAAAAATGAATGCAACATATTTTTTGACGTAGAAGTAATCACTCAAAGATATCTTTTCTTTGATAGACACCATCTTCAATTCATGATTGCACTAGATTTCTAACTTCATTCATGTGGAATGATACAGTCCCTTTCAAGTTTGATATTCCATCCCCAGATGATGTGGTTTCTAATGGATTGCGTTCCTCCAAAGTTGGTTTAAAAGGTATACTTTTTGGTGCCTGCAGATTTTGTTGTTGCTTTAGTATCAGTTGAGAAGCAAAAATTAAAGTTGCTATTTAACCAAGAGAAAGCAACAAAACCATGGACCAATGTTTAGAAGATTTGATGCTTGTGTACCTCTGAAAGCATCTCATAGATTAAAAAAAAAAAAACCCTGGTGTCATAGTTAGCATCTATTTGAATTGTATTTTCTGTGGTTCTTTATATAGGAAAACAATACTTTTACTGTGTTCACTTCAAAACATCTGATCCTTTATTATGAGTCTAGTTGTAAGGTCTCTGAAGTCTTCTTGAATGACTAGATCAAATTTACCTTTTCAGTGTTTGAAGCCACGGTATTAGTTAGCTCGTTTTCTGTCATTATCTTATTTTGAATCTAATGGCCATATTTCTGTCCTTGATCATCTCTAGTATGAAATCTCCCTAGAAATTCTTGTTTGTTCCGTCCTCTTAAACGATTAATTACTCCCTTTTGCCTTTCAATTTGGCTCTGTGCTGAAGTCTTTCTGGATTCTCTATTTCAAGTTCATAATCGGGTCCTTCATATACAAGTTTCTAAACTCTGAAGACATCTAAAGCTCTGCCTCAGAATGTTGGTGCATTAAATGAATGACTTTTAGCACCACAAATTGAAAGGATTCCTCTAGAATGATAGATCTGGATTATGTATCATTTAACTATTTTTGGAGATGATGGAGTACTATTTCTGGAAAATAAAAGAATTACTCTAGAATGTTGACATTTTTCCTTTATGTTTGTCAATTTTGTTTTGTCATTTCCATTAATCGATTATCATAATATAATCAAAGTCTGATACCCAATGCTCCACAACATTTTGACATCTTTTGTTATTCATTTGATATTAGGATTGCAAATGTGTCGAATAGTAATTGGTCTTGACTGTCAACATGAACTTAGTTTCAGTTATAAGGATGAATTTTCCCTTCCAATGTTCCTATTTCAGTGATTGGTAATTTGGTCTTCCTGAATCTCGATTAAGTAATAGATATCTTTGGTATTTATGTTCCTAATGTTGCCATCTGAATAAAGTCTGCCTTTTTGTTGATTCACCATTTGCTAGCAGTCGGCCATAAAGACTTCAACTCTTCAGTATTATCTTCAGACATCACTAATGAAGGTGCAAATAATGCAGCATTGACTTCAAAAAGTGCATATGATTCGTCTGCTGTATTGTCAAAGGGCAAAAAAAGTACAGTGGTCATTGAAGACCATAATATGTCAATTAGTGTTACAAAAAATTTACAATCCCGTGATAACAGGCCATCAATCACTTCCACATCAAAGTCAGCTGGAAAATTTGACAGCCTGGATGAGAGCAGTAACCCTCCTGTGGAACGGGAAAAGCCACAGAGTATTGCCGGTAGTCTGAACAACATGGATCTAAATGTCAAATCTGCCTATGCAAATTATATTAGTGGGTTAGGAAAAACATCAAATGTGCAGTATAAACATGATAAATGGATGCTGCCTGATAAAGTTGTAGATACTTTGACTCAGCTGAATCTTGCTATTGTAAGTCTATGTATAACAGGCTCAAAAATTAATTTTAGGTGTCTTTTTTAGCTCCTCATATCAATTTATAGAAAGGCATATGAATACTATCTTATTCAACATGTTGCAGGTTGGTCATGTTGATTCTGGAAAATCTACTCTCTCAGGAAGACTTTTGCACCTATTGGGACGTGTATCCCAAAAAGAAATGCACAAATATGAAAAAGAAGCAAAGTCCTTGGTAAAAAAAAAAACCTTGTGCGTTTTTCATTCATCTTAAACTTAATAACTGACGATTGGTATTTTTTTCTCAGGGCAAGGGTTCCTTTGCTTATGCCTGGGCACTGGATGAGAGTGCAGAAGAAAGAGAGAGAGGCATAACCATGACTGTCGGTGTTGCTTATTTTGATTCTAAAAGATATCATGTCGTTGTGCTTGATTCACCAGGCCATAAAGATTTTGTTCCAAACATGATATCTGGTGCATCACAAGCCGATGCTGCAGTTCTCGTTATAGATGCATCTGTTGGTGCATTTGAAGCCGGTTTGGACAGTTCAAAGGGGCAAACAAGGGAACATGTGCAATTAATCAGGAGCTTTGGTGTAGATCAGATAATTGTTGCAGTTAACAAAATGGATGTGGTGGAGTATTCCAAAGTCCGCTATGACTTTGTTAAGCAGCAACTTGGAGCATTTTTTCGTTCTTGTGGTTATAAAGATTCATCATTGTCTTGGATTCCATTGAGTGCCATGGCTAATCAAAATCTGGTGAACGCCCCTTCTGATGTTCGATTATTGTCTTGGTAAGTGTTGTGTCACATGCATTCCTTCCTTTCAACCAATTGAAGCAAGATTGATTGAATAATGGAGTCTATGATGTTTTATGCCCTGTGTCTTTCTTAAAGGATGTTTCTTCCATTTCCATTTGATATAAACAAATTGGGGAGCATTTTCTTACTCCCTTCGACCTGCAGTCTGGAGGAAATTATTCCTCTCTTGTAGCAATATTTGTGGTAGGCTTCTACAAAAAGGAGAAATTTTTGGAGGCTTGAGTTTTGGCTATCTTGTGGTTGCAGAAGAGAAGAAATGCTATAGAAATAAGTTAAGAAATGTTGAGAAAGTAGCTGAGGCATGAACTAAAAAGAAAGCCCGAACTAAGAAGAGGAAAAAAAAAGCAGAGAATTGAGAAGCCAGTTGAAGTCGTGGGAAAGTGAGGGTTTATTTCTGGGAAAGGTTGTTAAAGATGGTCTTGTTATGCATAGCTCGGAGGTTGGTTGAAAATACAAGAGGGGGAAGATCACTAAGAGTTAGAAAGATTTTAAGAAAGAGCTTGCCCTTACAGACTTCCCTCTTAGCAATGTTGTCAAGATGTAAGGAAAAACTGGATTTACACCAGAATTGATCGTTTCCTTGCTACTAAGGAGTTGGTCAATTTTTTTAGAGAGCAGACAGGCTCCTAACTGTGACTAGGTCATTTCTATATTATTCTTAAGCTTAGCTTCCTCTATAGAGTCCACTTTGTTTAGATTTGAGAACGTGTTGTTAGATTATCTTTTTTTAATTTCTTATAGAACTCTCCTATTTCATTGTTTCATTTTTTTCATTAAGCCATGAAGTTTGGGGCCAACTTCCACGCACCTTGACTAATATCACAAGACTGACCCTACTAAATTTGGTTGTTAAGGAAGATCCTAGGATTTGAAAATCTAGGTAGGGGGTCACTATAGTTTAAGCCTATTACCTCTTAAGGCTATTTATTTTTCACAGGTAGGTCAATCCATGGTGGTTAACTTCTTCTTCTTCCTCTACTTTTTATATGATTTTAACGAGAAAATGGTTGGAACAAAGAAGCGTTTCAAAATGTATTCCAGAAATCTTTGCTTGTGCTTTTGATTTCACAGACAGTAATTTGTATGCAGGTATCGTGGACCTAATCTGTTGGAGGCAATTGATTCCCTTCAACCACCCACTAGAGATTTCTCTAAGCCACTGCTTATGCCGATATGCGACGTTGTTAGATCACTTTCACTAGGACAAGTGTCTGCCATTGGCAAACTGGAAGCTGGAGCTCTCCAGTCTGGATCTAAGGTACATGCTGCTTCTAAGCTGAGTTTTACGGGTTGTAGATTTATTTTTCTGCAGACTACAAATGTAGTAGTAAATTTTTACAATTGTTACCTGCAAGCTGGTCAGCCCCATATGTGAAGTCACATCATCATATAATTCATCTCATAATCTTTTCATTAGTATTATTGGCACAATAGCGATATCATGAAACATTTTTCAAACTTCTGAAGTTCGAATGTCGTGATTGTCTGTTTTTTGACATCAAATAGGTTCTAGTCATGCCATCTAGAGATAAAGGTACTGTGCGCACTTTAGAACGTGATTCTCAGGCTTGCAAAATTGCAAGAGCGGGGGACAACGTGACTGTTTGTCTACAAGGAATTGAAGCAAGTAGCGTGATGGCTGGGGGTGTCCTATGCCATCCTGATTTTCCTGTTGCTGTTGCAAAACATTTGGAATTGAAGATTCTCACCTTGGACTTTGCAACTCCGATATTAATCGGATCGCAGGTGCATATTCCACTATTGATTCTCTTTCTATACCGAATCATCCCTTTTATTATTGGGCGTTGATCCCTGTTCTTAAAATGAACAGTTGGAAATTCATATACACCACGTGAAGGAGGCTGCTAGAGTTGCAAGAATAGTGTCATTGCTCGATTCGAAGACGGGAAAGGTTACGAAGAAGGCACCACGTTGTCTCAGTGCTAAACAAAGTGCAGTGATTGAGGTGAAAACCAAGATAACAAAACACTTTCTGTTTCAATCAATTTGCATGTTTGAGTTTTTCCATTACAATTGCAGCAACACTTTTCCTATTTTCTTCGTTCGTAGGTTGTTTTGCACAGTCCAGTTTGTGTGGAAGCATTCTCAACCAGTCGAGCTCTCGGGCGAGTATTTCTAAGAGCAATGGGCAGAACTATAGCCGTCGGCATTGTGACCCAACTAATCGGAGATCCCGAATAATGGACCTTTCCTACACAACATATCTTTTATTTTGAGGTAAACACCTTGGCATAATTTTGGATAAACTTATGGCTTAAAAAGATATTATTTGTAGTGAGTAGCTTTCACTGCAGAAAATGGTGCCATAGGAGCACCTATAGTAGGGAGAAATTAGAGCTCGAGTACATGTAATTTCGAAGGGAACTATGCGTATATGTATATCTAATTTATCGGTTCTTTTCCTGCCGAGTTTAGAATGACTTTTGAAAATAGCACTTTTAGCATTTTTAGATTGTTTTAGAGTTTTAGACAATAAAAAGTTGCAAAGTGCTTAACTAGAATCAATTTCTATTATTTTTATAGTATTTTTTTTAGTACATCAACAATTGGGAGCGGGAGGATTTGAACCCATGACTTTTTGGTCATGAGTCGTACTTAATGTCAGTTGAACTATGTTCTTGTTGTTATTATTTTTATAGTACTATGCGTATATGTATATCTAATTTACCCTTGCATTACATTTACAGCAAACAAAATTCAATATTATGAAACTTGGTGAGTTTCATCTCCTATATTTGAAAGAAAAATTCACTCTATTTTCCTTTTGCCAATGCTCAACAATGAGGAGGAGAACAGTTGAAAGTAATATATGTTTATTTTGTGATTGTTATATAGATAATGAAATTGAGGCGCTGATTATAAAATAATTTTAACCGTTTTTAGGGTTGGAGAAAAATTATTATAAATTAATTTTAATAAAGGTATATTTTCAACTACGTTGATTAGCAAAACTTAAATTAATTTTGACTTTCCTGAAATTTTGGTGATTACTACTAATTAGTTATCCTTCCATAACTGTACACATGATGGTTGATACGGATTCATTATCAATCTTTTGTTTTTATTTTATATTTAATTGGTTGATCTATTAACTTTTTTTTAATTCATTGAATATATTTTTCCTAACCATTTTTTAAAAAATTTAAATTGAAAAAATATTTTTTATACTTAAATAGATCAAACACAATATTAAACATGAAATTTAAAAGAATTATTTATAAAAATGTTGAAAAATTAAATACTAGCATAATATTATGTATTATTGAATTATTATACTTTTTTTGGTTATCTGAGTTTAACTACAACAATTTAATATCATTTTATCAATACTTTAACTTGATTTTATCTTTAAAACTAAAACTTACCAAATATCAATTAAGTTTGTTGATGATTGTATGAAAAAGATCACACCAATCAGACTTTGAAAATTTAATAGTGGAATCCAAACTTTATCATCATTTGTTGAACAGCTAACGGAGCATATAATTCGAGGGTCATTTTATTTTTCATTGGATTAAAAACAGGTCATTTTATTTTGGTATTGAGAACAAAGAGGTTAAATGTATCTTCTCGAATTTGTTACCGAATTTCAAAATTGGTTTACAAAATCCCAACATAACCTTTCAAATATTTCATTTTACCTTTCAAATTTGAAATATTTCATTTCATTAATTTATGAAGAAATAGAATTTGAGATCAACAAGAGAAGAAATAGAATTTGAGATCAACAAGAGCATAGTTCAACTAACATAAAATCATAAAATCATGTTTTCGAATCCTCCACTCCAATTATTGTTGTACTAAAAAAAAGAAAAAGAAATAGAAATAGAATTGAACCCTTATATGCGTTTGTATTAACCTTACAATTTGTTGTTATTATTTTCCTAATATGATATAGGGAATCTAAAATTGCAGAATACAAGGAAAATGGCATAACAAGAAGTTCCCATATACTCACAAAAGGCGCAACAAGAAGTTCCCACATACACGGCCTAACGATTTGGGCACCATAAAAAGAAATACTTTGAATTTATCAATTATCACCAACTCAACAGATAAACAAAACTTTGTGATGTTAAGAGAATACAGGAAGAAAACATCCCTGTTAGAGCTGGATGTTCTTCTATCACAAGCATTTTAATTATAAAATGAAGATGTAATGTAAGGCAAGTAAAATAACACTAATGTGGAACATTCTTAGGCAGGTTTCGGATTACGTTGTTCTTCAATCCGATTTCGGTACGCATGGCTTCCAACCCGGTTCGATTCATTTGTTTCATCACCTTCATCCTGATCATCCTCTCCCTTGACTGGACAGTTGCCAGTGCCATGCTCCTATACCTGCTACTCAAAATGGCACTCTCTCATCAAGACTTTGTTCACCCATCAACTTCCACGATTCAATTCAAATAACATATTGTTTGGAGCATATTCAACTCAACTCTTGTAGTTAATTGTGAATTACTTCTGTGAGTTTATTTCTTTTAATCAATGAAAGCTTAGTTTCTTTTTTAAAAAAGATTATAAACAAGGGTGTTCCCCGATGATGGAAGACGTCTTTGAGAGGTTGTTCTCGTAGATGTTCTATCTATAGGCTCGTTTGAATTCTTTTATTTTTCTCCATTCAAGTTGGTTTATATTTTAGCTGAAGGCCCTCATTAAAAGGATCAGAGAACATACCTTGCTGCCAATGCAACAGTTATGGCTGCATCATTTGCTGGAGATGGTCGTGGTTTTTGACGATAATAACGTAAAAATTGCCTGCAACCAAGTGTTTTGGTCGATTGTTGTTCGCCAGTTCTTTGAACTAAGATGAGCTCAGCTCCACCAGCACCGAGTAGAACAGAATTGGCCCCATCGCCTGATGCTACTAGCTGGTTGCCACTTTCACCCACGTAACTATATGACACCACCATAGAAAATGAGAAGCAACTCAACTCAGGAACCGTGATTATTTAAAGCTATAAGAACTGTAAATTCAAGAAACAAAAGGATAAGCACCTGCTACTGTAATCATAAAATTCTTCCAATTCTACTTCTTCATTCTCGTCTCCATCACCATAATGGACTTTGCAATGGCTTTTCGCTTCCATATGCTTCCTAACTGCTTCCAAGCTGCCAAAAGGAAGACAACTATCATTGCAGTACAGACACCTGAAATCCCTCGTCACCTGGAAAACGTGAAAGAGAAGTATATCAACTTCTGATTTTGTTGAGCAAAAAGAAATTTGAAAAACGGATATCTTATTTTGGTACCTTCAAGCCAAGGTATGTAAGGAAGCCTTTCGGATCCTTCAAATATTCAACATCAGGAATAAAGAATCCATGTTGCTTATACATATGGACCATGCAGCTATCAATGGCATCATGCTCTAGATCACACATGAAGCAGCATGATGGATCCAAGTCCACCTCAATAGCATCAGAATCATCATCCTCACCCTCATCCTCATTGATCATGTCTTCGTCAGGATCAACTTCTTCCCACTCCTCCTCACTCTCTTCCTCCTCATTTTGTTGGGGTACCTTATTTGAAATTCGCCGAGGAAGAGGCTTGATTATTGGCTTTTCAACTTCTTGATCATGTGTTCCTTGCGAAGCTCGGATGATGTGACTCCTAGATTTAAGATGTTGGGCATGAGCTTGGGCACTCCTATAAGCCTTGCTACAAAGACCACAAGAGTATAACATTGAGGTCTCTCTTGATTTGGCATTCTCTTGAGCAGCAGCAGCAGATTGTCTAGCTAAAAATAATGCCTCTGTAACCCCAGGAACATTAGCTACCTGATTCATTTGCAAGATAATTAGATAAATGATATAAAAAAGTTAGGTTTTGAAAGAAATATGATGCATCCTTCCCAGAGACACTTCCAAAACACACAAATACTACTGCCAGATCAATGTAAATTGCCATCCTTTGAAATGCCTATGGCATCATAGATATCTTCAACAGAATGAAATCTAATGAGTTTTTCTACAGAACTGCTTAACAACCACAAAGACACAGATTAGAGTCCCAAAACCAAAACTATTATCCCTTGAGCAGTTAGTTCTATATTTAATAAGCAAAATCATCTAAAAAATACACAACAGACTATGCACACCATAACCACCACTATGCACCGATGCCACTGTCCATGCTAAGTGTGATAATTTATCTCGGCCATTCAATTTAATCAGTGAGTTTAAAAGCACCAAAAGGGAGATCTCTTGTATATATATACATAGAAAAGTTGATAAGACTCTGTCTGTTAGCAACTCCGATAGTTTACAAGGGCCAGTGGAAGCCACTCGCCTCTAGCCAAAATAGAAGAGGAAGAGACTGGATAGAATAAAAAAATGTAAAACCATTTATTAATAACATAACATTACCATCTTACATAGAGCTATCAACTGTGTTTAAAGCAAGTTTAATAAAAGAAAAAAGAAAATTCAATCCCCCATCTACTGTCACTTTCTTAAATAAGATTCTAAAAGTAATCCTTATACAAACAAGGAGTCTGGGTTACTGTTTCCATCAGAGGAACTCTAAAAACAACATCCAGAATTTTAACAAATTCCTAGAAAAAGCTAAAACCCGTTCCCTGAAACTGTTTGAGCAGACAAAAGCAGCTAAGGGAACTAGAATTCGAAAACTATCCATCTCAAAACACGAATAATGCTTTAGAACAATCATTTCAGCTGAACTTCATTAAAAAAAAAGGCGTAATGATCGGTATATTCATACCCCGAAACACAACATATCAAAATATTCACACCAAGATTTCTAACCCAAAAAAAAAAAAAGATGGATACTAACGAGCGAATCGAAACAATCAGGCAACAATCGCTGCTAACACCCATACAGAAAGGAACATAAAATTAGCAAAAAAAACACAGACAAAAACCTAACCGACTGGTGTCAATTATCAGCATAACACAAGCGTTAAAGAAAGAGATGGAAAGAGGACCTTGCGCTTAAGATTGTATCGATGCCATTCGGATTTGTAGTGAAGCTTTTGCTCCTCGGCGTCTAGAAATTCTTTGTTACAGGCATTACAGGTTAGCCCCGGCATCTCTTCTCTGGCGCTAATTCTTCTCCGCAGTTTTGATTCCGACTTCAATCGATTCTGAGAAACGAAACAATCAGCCGATGATAGAGAGAGCGAAAAAAAAAAGACGAAGAGAAACGATATGCGAAGGCGGTTTGAAGAGAAAATATGAAGAAGGTATCGCAGAGAAAGAAGAAATCGTTGCTGACGGCTCGTGACTCTACTCTAGACAGACGCATGCTCTAGCGTCACCAATTATGGGCCGTCATTTGGGCCTTCTAACATTGGGCCGTACCATCAACATGCAAAAAGTGATATTGAATAATTAAATATTGAACAAAATATAAAATTCAAGCGAGAGTGAGATTGAATAAGAAAATATTAAAAAATAAGAAAGAAAATAAAATCAAGTCATAAGGAGTGAGATCTAAAACGAGAGTTGTAGAGTACGTAGTATTCAAGCTTAGATTGAGATTATTATAGTTTTTAAAATAATTAATGGCAAGTGTTGTATGAGAAAATAATGCACACCTTATTTGTGACAGCCACTTGGATGCTTAAACTTAAGTAGAGAGATTTTAGCAAGTTGGCAGATGAATTAAGTTGCTGATTTATATTGAAGTATTTATAGAAGGGGTATTTTTCCCAACTCTAGTTAGATTAGGGGGTCTTTTTTTCCACCCTAATTAGATTAAATGGACCTTCTCCCAACCCTAGTTGGATAAAGATTAGAATTTTAGGGGTTGATGGGTCATATCCGTCATCAACGTGCGGAGAAAGGATGAACCAACCGGTCTAGCTCGTCTGCTCCATAGACTCCTTTGACCTGATTTCATTATGGATTTTCGTAATCTAACCTACATTTGACTGAAGTAGATGAGTTTTAACCAGCTGTCCAAATTTACACATAATGTTATAGAATTTACTTATAACATATACAGTAAATTATAGCCTTAAACTTTTAAAAACATATTATAGTGTTGGATAGATTTATACTAAATTATTGTGATTAACTAATGGTGTGATCATTTTCTTGTAAATCACAACGATATTTTGCTGTGAACCCAAAATTCTACACCAATTTTGATCGAATATATCATACTATTTTAAGCTTCAAATATACTCAAATTTGGTGCAACTTAAAAGGTAATCAAATTAGCTTTCCAACCGTGTATGATTCATTACATTCCTTCTCTTAAGAATTGTGAGAATTATAATTTTTTAGTAAATTCTACTGTCGCAGTCGAAAATATTTTGTGTCAACTTCGATTCTAATTATCTTGCTGATTGCTTTCTGTAATGGAGTCGAATTGGATACCATTTTCAAACTCTTCGAGAGAACTTTCTAATGGCATGAAGAAAACTCCAATCTAAACATGCATGGCAAGTTCTACAAAGGCGGGTCCAAAACAGCAATGGCGGGTTCTCTCAGCGGCTCCATGAAGATGAAATTCGCAAGCGGAAGAAGCTCGGGAAGATTGAGAGTTATACACCGTAAACTGAATAGACCGACTCGATCGATCGATTCAGAATTTGAAGTTTCAATTATTAGCAAGTATATCAGGTTTCGATTTGTTTATCGAGTATATCAATCCATTCAATTTTATCTGTCGCTGTCTTGGATTCGAATTGAGATATAAATTATGATCTCTGGAAATTGTCGACGAGAAAGCCAAAATGTCGATTCATGCACGAATTGACTTTGCAAGCAGCAATTAGCGACAGGATAAGAAAGGGCAAGGGAATGGATGTTCTTCGGAATTTCATCCCTCTTTTTTGTCTCTGTTCTTTTTATTTAAGGGAAAATCTATTGAATAGAATAAGATTGAGAGGCAAAAGACCAAAGGAGAAGAAACATGGGAGGGAAAAGCTGCTGCGTATGAACTTGATTTGACTTTCATCTGATTTTCCTGCAAAGTAAGTCTAACTCTCTGTCTCTGTGTCAGAAACCGCTATGAGAAATCTGACTGGATTAGTTAGCTTTAATTATAATTGCTTTGAGATTCATAAATTTTGATCAATCTAGTTATTACTTGCTATAATATTATGTTCAGTTGATGGATCATTCGAATCGAAATTTAAACAAATGAATGAAGAGTTGGAAGTTTAGATTTCTTTTCTCCTTTAGTTTGTGGTTCCTATCAGAAGGGATGCTGAAGAGGACAGGCAGATTTTAACAGAATTTAGGGGAAGAGAATCAATCCTCACAAAAGATTCAAAGACTACAACTATTTCTCTGTTAATAGTAATACAATATGGTTCCATAAAGACTCCATAGATATTTAAATTTCATAAAGATGCTAAATTAAAACTAAACTAAATGATAAATATGATGAACTAAGTGAAATCCAGTAAAGTATTTGTGAGACCTCCTATAGTGCATACATATGCAAGGAAGGGTAAAAGGGGGAGTAACAGAAAACGGTTAGTGTGGAGACCAGAGGGGATCGTGCTTCCGTGGTACTGTCTTTGTGCGAGGGGGTATGCAGGGTTTTGGGGAAAGGTTTAGGGTGTGGTTTGTTTTAGACATTTTGGATCTAGAAGGGGAGATCTCAACTCTCTCGAATGGCTGGTTGTTTTGTGGAGCTTGTTAACTTGTTTTTCCTTAATCGTCCAATCGAATCGGTTGAATAACCCCACTGATCATTGAAGAACTATCGATAGAACAAGATTGGTTTATTTCTATCACTTGTTTGTTTATTTTTCTGTGTTTAGCAGGTTATTAGTGTTAGATGCCTAACAATATTGTACTACAAAACAAAGAATAATGAGATGGATTGGATTGATATCATTGTTATTCTTTTTAGAAAAAGTTAGGATAGTGATTTTAAGTAGATAAAAAGACTTAAGGGACTACAACAATGTGTTGTAGGAGAATACGTAAAAACTCTAAATGGCAGAAAATTTGAAACCAGTCGAGATAGAGAGAGATTCAAATATATCATGTTTTGCATTTCAGTTATCATTATTTACAGATACCAGATACTTTTCCTCTTCGAAGTATTTATTCTTTCTGATTCTTGATCAAGCGTTGGGGAAAAATAGAATATCTATCTCAATAGCAAATTAAAACAAACACGAACCAAATGAATTGTACATGTTTTATAATCTGTTGTCTAATTCTTTGTTGTTGTTAGTTTTATAGTTGTCATTAACTCTTTCTTCGATTTGCCTTCCTTAGAATGCCAACAAGCTTCCCTCCACCAGATTACTATCGTGACCGCAAATCTGAAGCAACTGCGATCTGTGAGTATCTTATCCTTGTCGTTTGTGAGAAATATGAAAGATTATCCTTGACATAGATTAGACTTTTGAATATCTCACCACCTAAAAAAAACATTGGCTTGCAGATGTAGTCTTGAGCTTGGTGCTTTTTTCTGTGGTTACTGCGATCGGTTGCTGCTTTTCTAAAAAAACGAGGCAAAATTGTCTAAAAGAGTTGGAAAATGCACTTGCTCCTCCATCTCCACCAAAATTTGCATCTGCACCAAATTTGGCACATCATCAACCCATGCATAATGTAATTCAAGTTTGGGAAATTGATGCACCAACAATGGAAAAGTTCATTCAAGAAATGGCTGAAGAAAAGCCAGTAAGGTTCACTGCTCAGCAACTATACATTTTCACAAGCAATTATTCAACACCACTTGGGTCTGGAGGGTTCAGTACAGTCTACAAAGGTCAGTTCCCAAATGGGATGAAGATTGCTGTGAAGGTTTTAAAGAGGAACTCAGACAAACAGGCTGAGCAGCAATTTATGGCTGAGGTAGGAACAATTGGCAAAACTTACCATAGAAATTTGGTTAGGCTTTATGGTTTTTGTTATGACCAATATATGGGTGCACTAGTGTTTGAGTATATGGAAAATGGATCTCTGGATAAGTACTTGTTTAGCAAAAAGCAAGAACTTGAGTGGGGCAAGTTACATGATGTAGCAATTGGAACTGCTAAAGGTCTTGCTTACTTGCATGAGGATTGCCAACAGAGGATCATTCATTATGACATAAAGCCTGCTAACATTCTGTTGGATGCAAAGTTCTCTCCCAAAGTTGGTGATTTTGGACTTGCCAAGCTTTGCAACAGGGATAGCACACATATATCTCTCACGGGGTATCGAGGCACTCCCGGATACTCCGCACCGGAGTTTTTCTTGAACAATTATCCAATTACGCACAAGTGCGATGTTTATAGCTTTGGAATGTTATTGTTTGAGATTGTTGGAAGAAAAAAGAATGCTACCGTTACTCCGTCGGGAAACCTCGATTGGTTTCCACAGCATGTGTGGGATAAATACAAAAAGGGTGAATTAGAAGGAATGAGTCGAACGTGTGGTATTGAGGAGAAAGACAACGAGAGAGCGAGTAGAATGTGCGAGGTGGCTTTGTGGTGTGTTCAAGACTCCCCCAATGAGCGGCCGCCAATGAGTGCAGTGGTGAAGATGCTAGAGGGAGGAGTAGAAGTAATGCAGCCACCAAATCCATTTCAGTTGTCGAATCCATCTCCAAAAGGGAACATTAAATTGAATCTGCTTCAAACTAGTTCTAGTTCAGATTATTCTACGTCCAATGAAGAAATCCATTCTTCTTGGTACAAGAAGGCTACTCCAATCATGAAGAAGTATGAAATTCAGATAGCCAGTTCTTAATTTAAAAGTGAGTTAGAAGTCGTTTTAAAAAAAGTGAGTTAGAAGCTGACAGGTTCTATCTTTGGAATCCACTTTTAACCAAAGAAATGGAGGTAGTTCTCTTTTTAGAAATGGATTTCCTTTTACTGTAACCGTTCTTTTTGATTTATTGAGAAAATTTAGATTACGTTTGATAACCATTTGGTTTTTAGTTTTTAGTTTTTAAAGATTAAGCTTAAAAATACTATTTCTATCCGCAAGTTTCTATTTTTTCTTATCTATTAGTTTCTATTTTTTCTTATCTATTTTGTACCTGAGTTTTCAAAAATCAAACTAAGTTTTGAAAAAAAAAAATAGTTTTCAAAAATATGTTTTTGTTTTTTAAATTTGGTTAGAAACTTAAATGGTACCTCAAGAAATATGGAAATCATTGTAGAGATGATGGAGAGAAATGGTGGAAAAACAAGCATAATTTTCAAAAACAAAAAACCAAATAGTTATCAAACGAAGCGTTAGTAATTTATATTTATTTTAAAAATTACATCTTTTTCTTAGTACAAAAAATGTGGGATTTGAGGTCTTGAACCTCCGACCTAACAGAAAAAAGAAAAAAAAAGTAAATGCTAATTACTGTTGAATTATACTCACTTTGACACTTTAAAGATTACTGGCTAGTTGGAAAATTGACCATAAACTTGCTTTGAGTGGTTTTATTGGATTTTAATTTAATTAATTTTTTTAGACAAAATTTAATTAAATTTGTGGTTTGAAGAGATGATATTTACATTACCAAAGTAAACATTACTTTGCTACAATGTAGGTATCTTCCTACACACCACTATTATCATTAAAATTTCGACGGCAAGGAGAGAAAGGTAGAAAATTTTCGACGGCAAGGAGAGAAAGGTAGAAAATGAGAATTTTTTTTTTTTTTTACTTTCTTGCTATCGAAATTTTAATGTTGGTAGTGTAGGACACATCACAGTGTGTAGCCAGGTATTGTTGATTGTTCATTGAAGAATAAACATCCTGGGCAAAAATCATGCTTGTCATAAACTTGCTTCCTTGTCTTGTTGTCCATAATAGCATAAATAATCCTAATAAGTATAGGTTGAGATGGTAATTTTTTTTTCCTTTCTTTCTCATAACTGGGTGTCAGAAGTAAAGCTTTTTTGGTTCTAGTTTGATTTGTAGGCACATTTTGCGCTACACAATCTTATGGCACAATTGTCTGACTCTACTCTAATTTGGGTTTGGCTCTCGAAAAACTCTACTACAATTTGATTGCCAAAGAAATGGGTATGATATCCCTGGTGGGTGGCTACCATAGATTGCACTCATTCATGATGGTTAGCTTGAATTTTTTTTAGTCATTGTTATCTATTTTATTAACAAAAATATTAAATTTTATACTAAATCAAGTATTTATCATAATAGGTAGTAATAGACTCAGTCTTAGTGGATAAGATACCTACCCACATGGTTGCCTCCTCTAAACCTTTTGATGCATGACAAAACTATAAGGGGTCGTTTGGCCCCCTGTTTTGGATTTGGATGGTTTTGGATTCCAAATCCAAAACCATGTTTGGCCCAATGTGTTCAAAACTCTTGGTTTTGAAACACAACCTCATGGGTTACAATAGTGCAACCTCATGGGTTTGTTCCATGTTTTCTTATTTTATTTGTCATCTTCCATTTTTTGTGAATATTTTAACAACAATTTCGATGACAACTCCAACAACTACACCGGTGACCCGACTACAACTAATGGCAACCTCCAACAACAACTTCGGCGACCTAACCACTACTGACAATTACCTCCGGTGAAAACTCCGACGATCACACCGTGACCCCGCTCCTCCGACGGTAACTCCGACGATCACACCGGTGCCCCCTGCCACCGCTGACGATTACCTCCAACGACCATCTGATGACCCCGACAACTGCTGACGACTACCTTCGACGAAAATTTCGACGATCACACTGACGACCCCAACCACCGCTGACGACTACCTCCGACGAATATTACGACGACCACACTGACGATCCCAACCACCGTTGACGACTACTCCGACGACCACACCCGCGACCCCAACCAGCACTGACGACTACCTCCGATAACAACTCCGATGACCATACCGATGATCCCGACCACCGCTGGCGACTATATTCGACGACCACACCGACGATCCCAACCACCGCTGACGACTACCTCCGATAACAACTCCGATGACCACACCGGCGACCCCTGCCAACGCTGACGACTACCTCCGATGACCCCGACCCCTATTGACAACTACCTCCGACGACCCCAACCACCGTTGACGACAACTCCGACGACCACACCGGCGACCCCAACCACCACTGACGATTACCTTCAACGACAACTCTAATGACTACATCGATGACCTAACCACTACTAACGACTACTTTCGACAACCATTCAAGAGACTTGTATACGCCTATCCCAACAACCCGATCACTCGAGCAATCAACTACCCTAACGACCTACCCTTGTGCGCAATCACCACTTTTCTTATTAGAGTTCCAAAAATGGGTTTTTGGATACTTTGTGGAATAAATTTTAAATTTTTTAATCACTTAAATAGATTTCTAATTTTTTAATTTTTAAAATAGAATTCCAAAAATAAAATTTTGAATACTTTATAAAATATAGTTTCAAATTACCTAATTTATTAAATAGACTTCCATTTTTTTTAATTTTAAAGTAGAATTCCAAAAAATAGTTTTCAGAATACTATGTGACGTGAAATAGAGTTTCTAATTCCCTAATTTCTTAAATAAATTTCTATTTTTTTTAATTTCTAAAATAGAGTTCCAAAATACATTTCTAAATATTTTTTGAAATAGAGCTTTAAATCCCTAATTTCTTAAATGAACTTTCAATTTTTTTAATTTCTAAAATAGAGTTCCAAAAATACTTTTCTAAATACTTTGTGAAATAGAGTTTTAAATTCTCTAATTTCTTACATAGACTTCCAATTTCTTAATTTCTAAAATAGAGTTTCAATTTTATAACCCATTTATGTTATACAATGGTTTCTACAATTGACAAAACATCCCCTAAAAAATAAGAGAACAAAACAGCTAAAGAAAAAAAAAAACAGCATAAACCCATGATTCAGAACACTGCACCCCAAACACTGTTTTCTTATTCCCAGACTTCAGAACACTGAACCCCAAACACAGGTTTCTGATTCCCTGACTTTAGACACGACAGAACAAACCCCCCAGGGTTTTGATTCCCAGGATTTTGATTCCAAGACAGGGGGTCAAACAACCCCTAACTTTTTATTGTTTTCTCATACGTCTAACAATATAACTTTTATTATTTTCTCACACACCTAACAGTATAAAATTACTAGTTACATTGTACCAGCCTCTTTGAATCACTTATATTTTAGGAGACGGCTTCAATTATCGAAGTAACCTAGGATCTAATCCTTTGACGATCGACTAACTTTTTGTTTTGAACATACCAAATTATATTGGTCTATCTTGGTTGACCAAATTGTTGGAGTTATCTAATTTAGCTGATTTTTTTTCCAATTTATCTTGCACTTATATTTATTTTATACAAATTATATTTTGGTCCATGACTTTTTTAACCATTTCATTTTAACCTTCAACTTATTAAGTTTGATTCTATTTTGATCTCTAAACTTCAAATGTATACTTTTGCCATGAAATTTTAGAATATCGATTGTAGTTATGGTCTTTATAATATATCTATCGTAGTTCAGTTTTTTTTTTTTTAACAAATTAATGAGTATTCTAAAGGGAGGAGAAAAACAATAGCTCACTTTCTTATTGAGGTTCTCTAATAATGAGTTGCTTTTGAGTATGTAAATCAGTGAGCTAATATATAGAAACCACATAGATTTAACCTAGTAAAAAAAATAATAACCATGACTAAAATAGACATTCTAAAACTATTGAAAATTTAGGTATCATTTGATAATCATTTGATTTTAGAAAATTTTAGTTCAACTTTTTTAAGAAAACACGTATTTTTAGCTAAATTACATAAATAAATAAATTTTTTAAAATTATTTTTTTAGTTTTTTAAAATTTGACTTAAAATTTCAAAACATTGGTAAAAATGTGATAACATTTTTTTTTTAAAATAGTGTTTATAAATTTAATTTAGAAAAATTAAAAATTAAAAACCAATTAGAGTAACAAAAAAGAGATTAATGTTACATGTATCATGTATATTTTAATTTTGAGAAAAATTTAGAATTAGCTTTAGGTTCCGTGGGTATTTATTGAGTCCAACGGTCTAATCGACTAACGAGACTTCTTGCAAGTCCTGCCTGCAATGGCCGGGTCAAAGACAGCCTCTGCCATGGCGGGTCCTCTCAGTCTCGGCGGCCCCGTGAAGATGAAATTTGCCATCGGAAGAAGCTCGGGAACTGGAAGAGGTAGAACAGTTCTACGCCACAAACTGAGTAGATTGACTCGATCGGTCAGCTCTGAAATTGGAGTTTCAATTGTGGGCAATTATATTAGGTTTTCGTTTGTTCATCGAGTACATCGATTATTCTTTATCTGTCACTGTCTTGGATTGAAATCATTGAATGAGACATGGAAATATCTGTTAGAAATCCAAGATTTAAATTTCTGTAGGAATTGACTTTGCGAACAGCAATTGTGACGGGATAGACTAGGGCCATGGGAATGGATCTTCTTCGAAATTTCGTTCCCCTTTTATGTATTTATCTAAGGAAAAAACTTTTGAAAAGTAGGAGATCGAAAGGCGAAAGGTCAAAGAAGAAGAACATGGGAGGAAAAAGTTGCTGTACGTGAACCAGGTTTAACATTCCTCCGATTTTACTACCAAGTAAGTGTAACTCTCTCGATCGAAAATTGAACATCTTTGAGCAATATGACTGGATTAGTTCTCATTCACTATACTTGTTTTATTTTTCTTCACAAATTTTGATCAAGCTAGTTGTTAATTGCTGTATAATGTTCAGTTGATCGACCATTCAAATTGAAAAGTAAGTAAATCGGTGACGTGTTGTGAGTAGAATGGAATACAGATCTTTAAGTAGTTAGGGAGAGCGATTAATTGAAGCTGTTGAGTAGCTAGGAGGAACATGAACACAATGAACTGTACATGTCTAATAATTTGTTGTCCAATTCTGTTTTGTTGTCAAATGTTCTCTGTGTCATTAACTCTTTAGAAAACTATACTTGCCTCCTCAGAATGTCATCGATCTTTTCTCCACCAGATAACAATAGCGACAGCAATGCTGGAGCAACTGCTCTCTGTGAGTACCTTGTCACTGTTTTCGCGAAAAGATTTGAAACATTATAGCCGACACAAGTTAGACTTCTATTCATACCTAAAACAAAAACATTGGCTTGCAGATGCAGTTTTGAGCTTGGTGATTTTCTTTGTCATTGGTGCAATCTCTTGCTGCTTTGCTAGGAAAGTTAGGCAAGGCATTGTAAGAGAGTTGCAAAATGTAGTTGCTTCTTTTGTACCAAATGTGCCACATTCACCTGTCCCAAATGCAGTTCCGATTTGGGAAATCGATCAACAGACAATGGAAAAGTTCATCCGAGAAATGGCGGAGGAAAGGCCTGTAAGGTTCACTGCTCAACAACTATATTGTTTCACGAACAATTATTCAGCACCACTCGGGTCTGGAGGATTCGGTGAGGTCTACAAAGGACAGTTCCCTAATGGGGTGAAGATCGCTGTGAAGGTTTTGAAGAGGAACGCAGACAGGCAGGCTGAGGAGCAATTTATGGCTGAGGTAAGAACAATTGGCAGAACTTATCATATAAACTTGGTTAGGCTTTATGGCTTTTGTTATGACCCATATATGGGCGCATTGGTATTTGAGTATATGGAAAATGGATCTCTGGATAAGTACTTGTTTAGCAAAAAGCAAGAACTTGAGTGGGGCAAGTTGCATGATGTAGCCATTGGAACTGCTAAAGGTCTTGCTTACTTGCATGAGGAATGCCAACAGAGAATCATTCATTATGACATAAAGCCTGCTAACATTCTGTTGGATGCAAACTTCTCTCCCAAAGTTGGTGATTTTGGACTTGCCAAGCTTTGTAACAGGGACAGCACCCATATGTCTCTTACAGGCTATCGCGGTACCCCTGGATACTCGGCACCGGAGTTTTTATTAAGCAATTATCCAATAACGCACAAATGCGATGTTTATAGCTTCGGAATGGTGTTGTTTGAGATTGTTGGAAGAAAAAGGAATGCTGGCGTTACAAATTCCGGGAATCCCGATTGGTTTCCACAACATGTGTGGGAGAATTATGAAAAGGGTAAGTTAGAAGAATTTATTCGAACATGTGGCATTGAAGAGAATGATAAAGAGAGTGCAAACAAAATGTGCGAGGTGGCTTTGTGGTGCGTTCAAGACTCTCCCGATGAGCGCAGTGGTGAAGATGCTTGAAGGAGGCGTAGAAATAATGCCACCACCAAAGCCATTTCTCTACTTCAATCGAACTCCAAAAAGGAACAGCAAATTGAATCTTTCACAAACTAGTAGTAGTTCAGATTATTCGACGTCCAATGAAGAAAGTGGTTCATATTGGTACAAGAAGGCTACTCCAATAATGAAGAAGTACGAAATACAAATAGCTAGTTCGTAATTTAGAAGTGAGTTAGAAGTTTAAAGGTGATATTTTTAGGCTTAAAAGCTTCGTATTTGCTCTCCTTTTTACCATGGAAAAGGGTAATTCATTTTGTTTATTGTACATCATTGAAAATAAGACATGAGTTCTCTTTGTAATTGTAGCATTTTTCTGTGTATTCCATTCTAAATGAAAGGGTGACACTCCAAGTAAGTTTCAAATGTCATATTAAAACTTAGCTTTGGATAACATATTTCTATCGAAGAAGTTTGGGACATTACATTTAAATTAGATTAAATTATAACTTTTAGTCCCTAAATGAGGTTTGTGTCTATTTGGTACTTGAACTTTTAAAAATGTTTAATAACTCTTTCAATTTTCAAATTTGTACCTTTTTTTTTTTTAAGAATTCGAATTTATATTTAATAAGTCTCTCAACTTACCATTTTTTTTTTGTGATAGGTCTGACAAATTCAAGATTTTTAGAAATTAATTGATTTATTATATTTTTATTTTAATTTTATGAAACTTCAAAATTTTAATTTTGTCTCTAGTAGTTTCGTTAATTTTAAAAAATTAAAAATTTAGGGACTAAATTTATAATTTTAAAAGTTTAAAGATCAAATATGCACAAATATTCAATTCAGAAACTAAATGTATAATTCAATCTTTAAGTGGATGTTTGTGACATTATTTAGTTTGGGTTAATATGTATTTGGAGTGTATAATATTTCACAGATTATCATAATTCACGCTTGAAACCTTTCTAAATTATAAAGTTGTATAGCAACAAAAGTGACTGATTTAAAAAAAAATATACATTATAATAATACTAATAATTAAAAGGGGCAATTGGGTTGCAGTAAGAAAGAGGCCAATATAATTGCCCATATAAAGAAATGGTTCAATCTATTTGCAAAAATAGCAAAAATTTGAAAAGAGGAATTGAAATTACTAAAACACCCCCACATTATTAGCAACCCACGCCAGTCACTGATATCAGTGATATCACTGATAGAAGTCTGTTTATTTAATAACTAATTTTTTCTTATAATTTTGATAAACTACTATTGTGATATCTATCACCGATAGAAGTGATACACTCTATCAAATGATAGTTGTCTCGATAGACTTCTACCACGCTTGTTCATCTATTACCTATTACTCATAACTTTTCTATTATCTATTAGACTTCTTGTTCCTATTCGCCTTCTATCATCGATGTAGAAGTGATGAATACTACTATCATTTGTTAATGATTGATAAAAGTTAATGAAAAAGAAGTGATAGATTACTATCACCGATGAAGTGATAGACTTCTATCGTTGATAGTTGTCTGATAGACTTCTACCTATCTATTACCTATTACTCATAACTTTCTATTAGACTTTTGTTCCTCATGATTATTAACTTCTTTCTTCTATCCGAAGATAGATGCCTATCACTGATATAGTTGTTTATCAATCATTAACTTCTTTCCAGTGATAGATGTCTATCACTGATAGAAGTGATAGATGTCTATCAGTGGTAGTTGTCTATCATTATCACTGATAGTTGTCTATCTGTTAGCTATTACTGTTTGTTGTGTGGTCTTTAAATTTTCTCATCAGATGCCAAAGTTCTTGTGTTCATAGTATTGATAATAAACTTTTGAAACAATCACAAACCTTGTATTGATAGTATGAATAGTATGATAACAACAATATTGAGTTCTACCTTGAAAAAATATATCTAAAACCAATTGTCAAAAATTACATCATGGTAAAAATGGTGAAAATTTACATGTCCTACGATTGTGACTAACACGATGACAATGACTACATTTTGTGTGACTTCTTGCTTCACCAATCGACAGAATCCTTTACTTTCGGGGTCTTCCCCGCTGACGTTTAACAATTGGAGGTAATGCATTCATGCCAACATCTATCGAACTCCATTCAAAATGATTCCCAACCGGGCGAATTACACCTCCAAAAGTTGTCACTCCCATCACTAATTGCACAAGAGTAGCCATCAAAACAAGCATCATTAATATGAGCAACTAAATGATATATTGTATTTTGATCTTTCACTAAAGTTAAAAACCAAGCAACATCCTTATCTTCTTGAATTTTAACCACATCATAAGCACCATTCATCCCATAACCTAATAACATCGACAATTCTATAGAAGAAATAGAACTATCCATTCGAACTTCTTTCACAATCAGATTAATAAAATCATCAAAACACATCATCTCATCAACCAAAATTCCAATGATATTGTAATTCTCATAGAAATTTTTCTCATTTCATTGTCCACTATAAAAAATAACTATTGGAAGCTTCATCATAGTTCCAGCGAAAAGTAATAACAACATTAACAACATTAAGTAATATAGAAACCGATCACCACAATAGTCACTCGTATATCATTGACCAATGATATCACTAATAATATTGATATCTATTGATCACTGATATCACTGATATCATTGATATCTACTAATCACTGATAATATATCTATTGATCAATGATATCACTGATATCATTGATATCTACTGATCACTGATATTACTATTATATATATTGATCAATGATCTCACTGATATCATTGATATCTAGAAAACAATGATAGATATCACTAATATCACTGATGTCATGTGTATATCGTTGATAATCACTAGCATATCTATAAAACAAAACAATCCCCAAAATTAGACTTGTGACTCCAAAACATTGCAGAAAAACAGTGATATAACAAAATGAACAAAAGAAATACCTACAAAAAAAGCTCCAGTTGATTGAAAAACTCAAATACCCACGAAAAGAGCTCCAACAGAATATCGAATTGGAATATACTCTAGAGATCTTGCGACTCCGATCAAATAGGAAGATACTACAATCAAGGCTTGCGACTCCGATCGAATTGAAGAATATAATCAAACAAACTTGCACGGGAATTTCTGGATTGGAGGATAGGCTTACGACGATCGAATAGGAAGCTTGCAACTCCGATTGAATTAGAGAAGACATGCGATTCGAAATACTCGAATACTCGGAATCGAAATACTCACGAAGAACTGCTATATCCGAAATATTCTGAACTTGAATCGGAAATACCATAATTTTTTGGGAACTCTTGCAAATTTGAGGGTTTCTCATCAGGAGGATGGTAGATTTTGGGCCATCGAATCTTTTGGCATTTTTTTGGTTCATTCTCGTTTAAATTTTGCCAATAATAATGTTGCTCTAATGGACAAAGCTTTGCTAAAAGTTCTTTGAAAATCTATTGGTCCAAAGCGTGTTAGTGTTCTCAGTTAGATTCTTTTTAAAGGACATTTGAATTCGAGGGGTTGCAAAGGAAATTGTCGATGTTAAAGCTTCTTCCTTCTATTTGTTTGCTTTGCCACGTAATGGGGACACACTAGCTCGTATTTTCTTCGAATGTCATTTTGTGAAGGAATTATGGATTAAGTTCTTCAATTTATTTTCTGTCAATTGGGTTTTCATTCATAGTTATAGAGACAACGGGGAAGAAGAAGGAAATAAGAAGGAAATGTCGCACAAAAAACAAAAAAAAAATGAATAGGTTTAAGTCAAGGGTATAATAGGAATTATAAAGAGAAACTAAAGTTTTTTGCCATATTTGCAATTCTTTTAAAATGTTACTAGATCTACAAATAGTAAAACCACCATTGCTGCCCATTACAAATTCTCTAATTAACAATAAAAACTATAAAGATTTTAATATTATATATCGTAAATATATTAAACTATTATTTAAATAATAATTAGATAATTAATTAAATAAATATATAAATATATATATATAAACCGGTCAAACTAAGAAATTAGTGGGCTGAACTGACCGACTTTAGTTGATTCGAGAGTCGGTTCTAGTCAAAACCGACCAATGATGACCCCTAGGCGATGGGCATCCAATTTTAGCTGATTTAAATATATAATTGAAGGTAAATATTTGAGAAGAGGAGTGGACGAAACAAAATGAAATTTAAAGCTAAGCCAAGTGGTCCAGTGGCATTCTCAAAGGCGAAAATTCAAAGTCATCTTCTTCCCCTTCACGTAATCTTCGTCTTTTTCTATGAACTGAACAATGGAAAAGGTCAAATTCGAGATTTCACAATCGAAGAAGTCAAGCCATGGAAAGTTCGAGGTTACGTCCAATTCTTCCTCTCTCGTTTTAAGAACCAAATCCTTCCATATCGATTCCTTCTTCATGAATCCTTCGTCTTCTCCATTTTCACTAATCGCTTCTAAAATCCCCTCTCTGAAAAACTGAAAACCCTAGCCACTTTCCAGAGGCCCTGCACAAATGATCCAATTAGCTCTCTTATGTCAGTAAGTAATTTTCAATTCTTTTATTTTTTTTTCTCTCTAATTAATTTCTTTGTAATGTCTGATTGTAAAATTGCCCATCGATCATCTGAGCCCCTTCTGACAACCACGTCTCTAACTATTTTGATTTTGGAAATTAATTTTGTTTTCAATCCACTCTTCCTCAATAGTTTTTTAAAATATAGCTCAAAAATAAATAACCAAACAAGTATTTGAGCTCTCATTTGATAATCATTTCGTTTCACTAATTCTTTAGAATGATTCTCATATTTCTTAATAAAATATTTGAATTCTTAATTACATTCAAAGATAAAAACAAATTTTTGAAAACTACATTTTTTTAGTTATTAGTTTCGATTTTGAAAACACACTTAAAAAGTAGATAAAAAAACATAAAAAGAGTATTTATAGATTTAATTTTAAAAAATTAAAAACTAAAAATCAAATGGAGTCTTAATTTTTTTGTTTTAAAAAATTGTACTTGTTTTTCATTATTTCTCTATAATAATTTATGTACTTTTTCAATTTTCAAAACTTAGTTGAACTAACGAGTTTGGTTTTGTAATATTAACCTTTAATTTAATTTGTTTCGACCAGATCTTCCTCATTCCCTTTCTCCCCTCCAGATCCGCCGTTCCCTGACCCCGGAAATACATTCAATGCTATGATTATTCTCTGTAAGTATTTCACAATTTTTTTTAGTCCAAAAACATGTAGAAATGGAGTAATTTAAATTAGCAGGACAAATTATTATACGAAACCACTACAATGTGGTTACCTCATAATAGCGGTTCGGGTAAATTTAATAATTTTCATATTTCCTAATATTCTTTATACTTATCTCTCTCTATCCAACCGTAAGAAATTGTCAATCATATTATAGCAGTCTCACCGGATAATTTTTTAAGAAGAGTAATAATGTGTATTTGGAATAACTCGTGAAAAAAATTGTTTTGTTTTAAAAATGATATTGATTTTTCTACCCACATTTCAAAACATCAATAATTTAAAATGCATTTTAAAAAAATGCTTCAAATTTATTATTTAAAATATTTAAAAAAATATAAGATATAATAACATTTTTGTTGAATTTTTTTAAAAAATACTTAAACTAGAAAATATTCCAAACAGAGTTTAGAGTTTAAACTAATTATGCTTGGTTGAAGTTTAAGTAGTATTTTGGAGCCGAACTTTTTGTTTTGAAAATCAAATAAACACTTCCGTTTGAGATTTGTATTCTTTTACAACTTTTGTAAATTAAAATTCTATTTATTTATTTAATTAATTAAATGTAAGGGAATAAGTTATTTTAATCATAAACAAAATTAATGTTATTTAATAAATTTTTATATTATTAATTAATTAATATAAAAACAAATAATTACTTACTAAAAGCAATCCTGAAAATTAAATAATTTAGTTTAATTAATAACAAAGAATTAGTATAAATTAATTAAAAAATTAAGTTAATAATAAAATTGATATTAAATAGTTAAGATAATATAATATATTAATTATAAATGTACTAATTAAAAATTATTAAGTCTAAATAATATTTCGAGTTTACTCATTGATTAAAAATAATTAGCAATACTTTTAAATAATATTAGTTGATTAATTAATTAGGTTGTATTTTTAATATTTTCGTTTATCACGTAAAAAAATTCCACTTATATAAAGGGTATTGCAAAACGTGTAGGATAGATTTTTAAGTTTTCCGAAATAATAATATTGAGTTTTAAAAAAATAAAATTCGTAAAATGAATAAGGATATTCAATGTTTGTCTCGAACAACCCATGAAACAAAAAAAAAAAAAAAAATTGATGGTATGGAAGTCGGTTTAAAAGTGTACGATTCTTTAAATAAAACTTAAATTTGGTCCTTGGTGTTATTTAATTTTTAACTTTTCAAAAAAAGTATCAATCTTTATTCGTCTAGCTAAGTGAGCTTTAGAAATGTATTTATATGGTGAATTTTCTTGCATGAAAATTATTATTATTATTTAATCAATTTTAATAAAAATAAACTTTAAACTAATAATATAGACTAATTTTAAGATTTATTGAAAGTACAATAAAATGACTAAATTTGAATATTTAGACATGTTTAAAAGTAGTTTTGTCTGTCATATTAAAAAAATCACTCTAAAAGCATGCTTTAATTATTTAAAAATTAATTTTTATGGAACAAAAATTACATATAAGTGCAAAACCAAACATTAAGTTGATTTTGATAAATTAAAGATATGTTTTGGAGCAAGACATGACAAAGTAATTTAGACATTATTTTTTAAAATATATTTGAACTAAATTTAGACATTTAAAAATACATGAACTCAATTAATTTGGAATCACCCAAGCATGTATGTAGGAGCATAATTTTGAGCATATTTGGAAGTGGTTTTGAAAAAGGGTAAAATCACTTTTGTCATATTAAAAAATCACTATGAAATATACTTTTAGTTATATAAAAATCAATTTTTATAAAAAGAAAATCACATTTAAAAGTATAAAAAAAAAACCAAACGTAACATTGATTTCGAAAGTAAAAAATAAAAAAGAAAGAAAGAAAGAAAGAAAATGAATAATTATGATGATTTTAAAATCACTCCAAAAACTCTGATCATAAACACTTTAATTAAAATGAATTAGCTCGCATTCAATACAAAATGGCTCATACAAATCGAACCCATGATTGATTTTTCAGATGTGGTGGGCTCGGTGGTTTCGTTGTTAGTTATTGCATTGATTGCCATTTGTGCTTACAAATTTGCCAAGAAAGCTACACCAGGAGTTGTAAGAGAGTTAAGAAACATAACTGCTTCTCCTCCTGCACGTGCTCCTCACGTGACTCCTCCCATTATTTGGGAAGCTGATGCACCAACAATGGAGAAATTCTTTCGAGAGATTGCAGAAGAAAAACCAGTGAGATTCACTGCTCAACAACTCTATTCCTTCACAAGCAACTACTCGACTCGCCTCGGTTCGGGAGGCTTCGGTGAGGTTTACAAAGGGCAGTTCCCTAATGGTGTCAACATTGCTGTTAAGGTTTTGAAGAGAAGCTCAGACAAAAGGGCTGAAGAGCAATTCATGGCTGAGATTGGATCTATTTGCAAAACTTATCATATTAATTTGGTTAGGCTTTATGGGTTTTGTTATGACCATTTCATGAGTGCTCTTGTGTTTGAGTATTTGGAAAATGGATCCTTGGATAAGTACTTATTTGGCAAAAAGCAAGAAATTGAGTGGGGAAAATTGCATGATGTAGCCATTGGGACTGCTAGAGGACTTGCCTATTTGCATGAGGAATGCCAACAGAGAATCATTCACTATGACATCAAGCCTGCCAACATTCTTCTTGATGCTAACTTTTTCCCCAAAGTTGGTGATTTTGGGCTTGCCAAGCTTTGCAATAGGGACAACACCCACGTGTCGATGAGCGGCTTTAGAGGCACGTTCGGATATTCGGCGCCAGAGTTTTTGCTGACTAACTATCCGATATCGCATAAGTGTGACGTGTATAGCTTCGGCATGGTGTTGTTTGAGATTGTGGGAAGAAAGAGCAATGCTGGCACGACTATTTCTGGAAATCCTGATTGGTTTCCGCAACATGTGTGGGATGCATTCGAAAAGGATAAGTTAGAAGAGTTGGTTGTTGGTTGTGGTATTGGAGACGAAGATAGGGAGAAGGCGAGTAGAGCGTGTGAGGTGGCTCTCTGGTGCGTGCAGGACTCTCCCGACGAGCGACCGCCGATGAGTGTTGTGGTGAAGATGTTGGAGGGCGGAGTGGTGATAATGCCACCACCAAAACCTTTTCAATATTTGAATCCAATGCGAATGGGGATCACTAATTCAACAAGTTCACAACAAACTAGTAGTACTAGTTCTTCAAATATTTCGACAAGTACTCGAGAAAGTAATTCTCAGTGGTACAAACAGACTACAACAATCATGAGAAAATATGAAATACAAATGGCTAGCTCCTGATTATGAAAAAACCTTATCTATTGGCCTATTCCATCGTCCACGTTGAAGAAAGAGAAATCTTTCTCTTACATGTTGTGAATACAATGTGGAATGTATTTTTTTTTAATCTCGTCTTAAGCTATAATTGAGTTGTTTTTCTCAAAGAAAATGAATTGCAAATGGCTAAAATATTGAATCTAACACTAAAGAGGAACAATAAAAATCTCCACACGTCCAATGAATTCACACAGACTTTCATGTTTTCTAATCTAGACACGTTTTCAAAAATCAAACTAATTTTTGAAAATTAAAAAAAAAGTAGTTTCCAAAAAGTATTTTTTATTTTTAAAATTTAACTAAGAATTCAAGTAGAGAAATGGAGAAAACTATTATAATTTTAAAAAATGGAATGATGGTTAAATTAAAAAGTCTAGATTATATAAGACAAATAATAATAATAATAATAATAACTAAAAGTAAATTTAAATACATTGTCAAACTAGATGGGAGTGAATAAATGACATCAAATGGACCTTGTGAGAAACTTCTCCCTCCAAAAAAAATTATTGAAAGTTTCTTCGGATGCAGTGGAAAAATCCGTGTTGGAATATTCTACGCCTTCCAAATTCTTCAATCTGTTCCATCAAATCTCACTTCAAATTCCAAACACGTCTCCCATGGAGATCCAATTAATCCAATCCCTCTGTTCTTCTTTCTTCTTTCATGTCAAGTAACTCCCAAGAATTAGACCTAACAACCTTGTTGAGAAAACAAGACCTTGAGATCTAAAACTTAAAAACCCCAAAACGACATGGAATCAACCCAAGGAAAAGTTTGGAACAGATTACCTTAATGATCAAGATCAAGAGTAAAGAAAACTCGTTTCTAAACTCGTGATTCGAATCACTCCACAAGAGGTACGATCGACACCACTTGAATGACTCTAG
Source organism: Trichosanthes cucumerina (assembly GCA_036507285.1). NCBI lineage: Eukaryota > Viridiplantae > Streptophyta > Magnoliopsida > Cucurbitales > Cucurbitaceae > Trichosanthes > Trichosanthes cucumerina. Next base: position 102,023,665 of record CM071835.1, read on the forward strand.
CATGCAAATTCTAAACACAAGAAATTGCAATAAGGAAAACTTAGCTCTCAACAAAGCTAAAAGAAAACTCAATTCATTCACTTTAAAATTCTGTCTACAATGGAAGAAGAGAGGGCTTTATATAGCCTTTGAGACCCTTAACCTAATTGACAAATAGACACTAACTTTATGGGTTAGTTAGTGGGGGAAAAGAGTAACCTATATGAGTTACAATTTAACCACAACTCCCATATTGAAAACAAACTTAAATGATAAACAAAACTGAAATTACATTTAAAACTAATAAAGGTGTTGTCTTGTAACCATTATTTTAATACTAATTCATAGCTTTAAATGGTTTGAACTTGTGTTCCATAATTGAAGCTTAGCTTGTAATGATACTTGACTTCATTGAATCCATCTCCACCTCATTGAATGCAACTTCAGTTCAAACATCATCACATTAAATGTAACTTTAGTTCAACTTAGTTCTTTTAGGTGAAACCCAAGTTAAATTTAAGTTCCATAAATTTAGGTATAAGTTCATTAAGTGCAAGTTAGAATGCATTTAATGCGTCTCCATCTTGAAGTTCAACTTTGCACAACATGTAGGGAAAGACTCCAACATCTTCTAGAACCTCCTCTTTTGAGCTCACCATAGCTTGAATATGAGTGATTGAAGCTTGTTGTAGCTTCTTGGCTCTCGACCTTATAATTGGACCTTCAAGCATGACAATAGGTGGTCCTTGGTTCATATCATTTCATCTAACAATTCTCTCTCTCTCGAGATGGCTTCAATGGCGGCGTGGTTGATCGGAATAATAATCGTACTGTGCCAGTAAGTACTCTACAATAATCTCTTCATCTCTTTCGCTTCAATTTCTCGATCTTATTGAAAAACCTAATTGAAGAATGTTTTAGCCAATTAATCGTAGTGGATTTGCTTGATTGATTTCTCTCAGAGTCTCCACTCCATCGGCTCAGGGCGGCGCAAATCCGACGTCCATCATAATCGCTTTCTGTAAGTACTTTGTGTAATCGTCGTCTTTCTTGTCGGAATATGGATATACTCCCGAGATTAGAAGTTAACGAATCGAATCCAAATCTAAACCTAATGTTCAACTATTTGACCTGCAGCCGTGGTAGGTTCTGTGGTTGGATTGCTCATTCTCGTGGCGATTGGCATATTCTCTTACAAATTTGCTAAGAAAGTTGTACCGGACGTCATAAAAGAATGGAAAAACACGTCCAGTCCAGCACCGGCATCGGCGCCGGGAGAGGTTTGGGGAGTAAATACACCGGAAATGGAGAAATTCCTCCGAGAAATAGCCGACGAAAGTCCGACCAGATTCACCGCTGAGCAACTCAACGCTTTCACAAGCAACTACTCAACGCGGCTAGGCTCTGGCGGCTTCGGCGATGTTTACAAAGGCGAGCTCCCAAATGGATTGAAGATCGCAGTGAAGATTCTCAAGAGAAACTCCGACAAAAAAGCGGAGAATCAATTCATGGCGGAAATCGGAACGATCGGAAGAACTCGCCATCGAAATCTTCTCAGGCTGTACGGATTCTGTTACGACGAATCCGTGAGTGCGCTGGTTTTGGAGTACATGGAGAACGGATCGCTCGACAGATTCTTGTACGGAAAAATCAGGAACGAAATCGATGTGGTGAAATTGCTAGAAATCGCGATCGGAACCGCTAAAGGAATCGCATATATACACGAAGAATGCGAGAGAAAAATGATCCATTACGATATCAAGCCTGCGAATATTCTATTAGATGCGAATTTCTCACCGAGAGTAGGCGATTTCGGACTTGCGAATCTCTGCAACAAAGACAACACGCATGTATCTCTCACGGAGTATCGAGGAACTCCGGGATATTCGGCGCCGGAGCTCTTGAGGTTCAATTTTCCGGTGACTTGCAAGTGCGATGTGTACAGTTTTGGAATGGTGCTGTTTGAGATCGTCGGAAGGAGGAAGAACGCCGTCGTCGGTCCGTCCGGGAGCATCGATTGGTTTCCGAATCAGGTATGGGAGCGGTTCGAGAAGGGGGAATTGATGAATGTGAATGGTAATTTTGATGTTGAAGAAGAGGATGGAGAGAGGAAAGCGGTGATTGAGAGAATGTGTTTGGTGGCCCTGTGGTGCGTGCAGGATTCGCCGGAAGATCGGCCGCCGATGTGTGCGGTGGTGACGATGTTGGAAGGAAGCGTTGAGATTATGCCGCCGCCAAAGCCGTTTCAGTATATGTTTCCGGTTTCGACGGATACCAGCGCCGTCACAGTCTCCGTCGCCGTCTCCATGGACTCCGAGCAAATGAGCTCTGGTTCGACTTCGAGCTATTCGATGAGTAGAGGAAATCGACCGATCTGGTTTAAGGGCTCTGCCCCAATTTTGAGGACTTGAAAAATATAATAGTGTTATTATTATTATTTTTTTCGTTTTATAATCGTTTTTTTATCTTTCTTTTTCCTCCTTTTTTTTTTTTGTTAATAATGCGGAGGTCGAGATTTAAGTTTGAGAATGTTAAGCATGGGATTAAAGTTTAAACTGCGTTTAGTAAGCTAAAATTGTGTTTAGTGTGTAAGTTTTTTTTTAACACTTTATTATTTTTTTTAAAGTTTGAAAGTTTGATATTCATCCCCAAATTTTTCCAACGTAAAATAAAGAATTATTGAGGTTTTGCTTCTCAAAATTTTAATTTGATCAATACGCTCTAAGCTTACAAAATGGTTGCAATTAAAATTTTTAAGATGACAAAATGCACAAATCATCCCTAAAAATATTATTTAACCTGGATCCTTAAGTTATAAAATTTGTTACCAGAAATTCAAATTCTTTAAATTATTGTTTTTGTTTTCATTAATTCATTTGGCAGTTCAACATTGATCTAAAAAAACCAATAATAAAGGACTAATATTATACTTTCCAAATTTTATAGTTAAAAGAAGGTTAAAATACCATTTTAGTCCATGTACGTTAAACATTGTTTCATTTTTGTCCTTTAATCTTAAATGTCTAAATTTAGTCATTCTATTTTCAATAAAACTTGAATTTGGTCTTTATTATTAGTTTAATGTTAATTTTTCTTTAAAAAATATTATATTAATTTTTATTCTACAAATTTTGAAAGTAGGTTCATATTGTGTTTTTTTCTTGTATTCAAATTATTACTATTATTTAACTATTTTGAAAAAAAATTAACTTCAAACTTATCATAGAGATTGATTTTAAGTTTTATTGAATGTACAAAGACTAAAATTTGACATTTAAAGTACATGGACCAAAATGAAACAATACTCAAACTACAAGGATCAAAATTATTTTAACCTTAAAAAATGATTAGATTGTTATAAATTTATAATTCGAGAAATTGATTATAACAATTCTTATAGTTTATTAATAGTTTGCGCCTTCTCCAAAATTGAACGTTTTAATTATACAATTTTATAAGAGGATTAAATTGAAAGTTTGTATGGGTGATTGTAACTATTCCCATATGAGTTTTTTGTCCTTTCTCCAATATAAATTTTTTATATAGTAGGCCAACAAGATAATTGTAAAATTTTATAAATTTAGTACCGTGATTGGTCAAATTAAATGTCGTGATTGTAACTATTCCTATTAGTTATAAATGTTTTTGGTTCTCTCCAATATAATTTTTATAGAGTGGGTCAACAAGATAAAACAAGATTGGTTGGGTCCAAAAGACCATTTTAAAATGTATTTTGTCCACTTAGTTTTATTTAATTGGATCATCACTACTTTATCCACATACTAATATTTATTATCAAGTCAGGTTAAATTATAATTTTTGTCTCATAAATATTTAAGTAATTATGTTAATCAACACTTGTACTTAAAAATACTATTACAATTAATAGAGGAGATGGTAATTATCGTCAAACTCAAAAGTTGAGTGTAGGTAAAATTTTGTAGCTGATTTAAAGGTAAGCCACTCATTGTTAAATAATTCAATTTATATCCTAATGATTTTTGTAAAATTTAAAAGATAAGGGTCACACCACACCCATAAAAAAAATAGAGGTATCAAATTTATAATTTAATCTCTTCTTAAGAAATTATTGCAAAAACGTTGAACATTAAGCCCCCTTTTGCAATTATTATTACCGTTGAAGTAATCTACAGTATCACGACGACACAGAGAAACATCAAAATGGAACACGGCAGAAAATGCCAAAGCCAAATTCTAATTTACTACACGGCCCCTTCACGCAAAAATTGCATAAAGGGTATTATTGTCTTTTCGGCATTACAAAACGTCAATTTTCAATTTCTTTCTCTGAGTGGGTAATTTATCCTTCCATAACTGGAAAAACCTCTTCTCGCCTGAGCGAGCAAAGTATCTTCACCGTTGAACTTCCATGGCGTCTGTTCCTGCATATCGCGAAGTCGGAGGGTCAAGATCCGGCGGGAAAATTGTTCGAGCTCGACGAGCTCGGAGTAGGAAGACTCCTTATGAACGTCCTGGACTTTCGAATTTGGGCCCTGGAGGAAACCCTAGTTGGATCTCCAGGTTCATTTTCTCGCCTACTCTTACCATTGCTTCCGGCGCCGGAAAGTTGCTCTCCTCTGTCTTCGTTTCCGACTCTTCGTCCTCCTCTTCCGACAGTGATTCAGGTTGGCTTAACTTGAACTGAATGTTTGTGTATATATATTTTTTTCTCAGAATTATGCAGATGGAGTAGTTGTTTTACTAAGGGTTTGGAGTGGCTAATGTGGTTGTGGTTGTTTGATGTGCTGCGAAATGTAAGGTTGTTTTGAGGAAATGAGAAATAGAAAGAGTGTATTGAAGTTGGGCACTAGCTTAGGAAGGGAAAGATGTAGTTCGGAGTTTGAAAGTGAATGGGAAATGGAGGAAGTACTTGAAAAGAAGCAAGCAACACTTGGTGAACTTAATGGCGTTTGCCATTAAGTATACGCACTAAGCTGGTTGAGGATGCTGAACTTGGGTGGTATGAATGTGTCGTGGGTTCATGAAATTTTAGATTTCTGTTGTATGATTTGTTTTCCTGGTGGAAAATTTTGATCGTTATTTGGGATGCTTAATCAACCGATTTCTTCCATTTACCTAGTTGGTTTAGATTTGTATGTGCATGCAATGTTATGAATTAGCATTTTTAATTAACTTAAAAGTGTAATTCCAGGTTACAGATTTGAACTATTATAGTACTTCAAAAACTAATCCTGAGCCCCTGGCTTCTATTCCAAGGTCATATCACGACGTTTACTGAAGTTTGATCTATTTTAGAACATGAACAGCATTTTCATTGTTTTAGTAAAAAGTTACAATCAAGAATCCATACTCTCTTATGGGAGCTTACAAGAATACACCCCGAAATCCCAATTAGAACCAATTACAATAAAAGTATAATTACAGAATGCCTTAGGAAACCTTGTAAAGAGCAATGAAACATTTTAGCACTCTGGCAACAATAAGAGTTGGTGGGAAAACAAACTTGGAGATTCAGTTGGGGTCTTCTTTAGGGCCCAAATTTGAAGGTTCAAGCTTGCTCAGTTTGAACCATTTTTCAATTGGATTGTGGCCCATGGCATGTGTAGGAGCAAACACCATTGAAGCTGCATACTCAAGATGCTCAGGCATGGCCTTTCCAAATTGATTTTTATTCCCAAGGCCATCTCAAACCACTTTAATACAGTAATCATATTTTGAATATTGGTTTGGTCATCATCGTAGAAGATAATTATACCACAATTGAATTGAAAGTGAATTACGTGGACCCTCTTCTTACTGACTCAAAAACCTTACGGGGTTGTTTGGCGCGCTGTGTTGGAATCAGAAACCCTGGGTTTCAGAAACCCTGGGGTTTCTTGGCTGGAATCAGAAACACTGGACTTGCAGAAAACAATGTTTGGAGCGTAGGGTTGTGTTAGGCTGTGTTGCAAAAAACATTGGGGTGCAGTGTTGTGCTGGAATGGGTTGCATAAAACAGTGTTTGGGGTGCAGTGTTGTGTTGGGTTAGGTGTGTGCCGTCTGTTTTTTTCTAAAATAAACACTTAATATTTTTTAAATCTAGTAATTTTGTCTTCTTACTTTATTTTTTTAACTTCATAACTACATAATTACCTATCAACAATTTATCTAATGTATCTAATTTAAGTTTATAGTACTTTGTAGGAGTATATATTATATTTATAATCCACTTCACTCATGATGACATAAAGTAAAACAACTAACTATATGTTGTAATGTGTAATATAAGAACTGTGGCGCCAATGATAAAGTAAAACAATCGATGCATAGAAATATGTTGGTTAAAGATAACATGTTCTACTGATCAAATAAATAATAAAAAGTAGAGATAGTTGTCCAATGAAGTTCAGCTAAACATAAAATTCTAAAAAAGTCATAGAGAGTGGTAGATGAAAATAGAATTAGGTTCCCGGTGCTTTCCCTAGAACTTCCACACAGTAATCATACTTCCAATTTGGGGTGGTTCATGCAAAGAAAGAGTTCAACATCATACTATTCGAGAGAAGCGTTTTTGCAACAACCATGGAGTCCTGCCTTGTCATCCCTGGGATTGCCTTCAATTTTGCATATAGCTCGTTCACTCGAGCTACTAATATTATATTAATAATATTTACAACAAAAAATATTATCCACCACAATGTATGTAGTGCATATATAGAAAATCTAATCAATATATATATATATATATATATATATATATATATATATGTTTAATTCAACGATCGTCAATTCCCATTCCAATTCATCCATATATGGTTTTGCGAGATGTTCCTCCATTCATCCGGACATCTGTTGTCTCTACAAATCCAACGTTGTTTGTGTTCATCCCAGTTGAATCGGGGTCACTTGTGTGTGCCTCCTCGAATGTGGGATCTGGGTCCATCTTTTGTATAATTAAGTTGTGCGACAAACAACATACAGTTATAGTCCTGCACTAGACTTCTACTGGGTAAATAGACTTTCCTCTTAGTATCGCTCATCGACCCTTCAGCATACCTAAAGCTCTCTCAATGACATTTCGAGCGGATGAATGTCTCATGTTGAACAACTCTTTCGGATTGGCGGTGGTTGGGGCATCAAAGTATCAAGTTGTTTGGGTGGTCGAGTCGCAGGGGTGATCGTTAAATTAATCTATAGAGTTTTCATTGTAGTTATCGATGGAGGTAATCGTCGCGATGGACAGGTCGCCGGTATGGTCGTTGAAGTTTTCGTTACCGGTAGTGATCAGGCAGTCATCGGAGTTGCCATTAGAGTTAGTCGGTCGCCGGTGTGGTCGTCGAAATTGTCATCGGAGTTGGTCGTGGGGTCGCCGGTGTGGTCGTAGGAATTGTCATCGAAGTTGGTCGGGATCGCCGGTATGGTCGTCGGAATTTTCATCGGAGTTGGTTGGGGTCGCCGGTGTGGTCGTTGAAATTGTCATGGGAGTTGGTCGGGGTTGTCGGAATTGTCACCGGAGTTGGTCGGGGTCACCGGTGTGGTCGTCAGAATTGTCATCAGAGTTGGTCGGGGTCGTCGGTGTGATCGTCGAAGTTGTCATCGGAGTTGGTCGGGGGGTCGCCGGTGTGGTCATCGAAATTGTCATCGGAGTTGGTTAGGGTCGTCGGTGGTCGTCAAAATTGTCATCAGAGTTTGTCGGGGTCGCCGGTGTGGTCGTCGGAATTGTCATCGGAGTTGGTTGGGGTCACTTGTGTGGTCGTTGGAATTGTTATCGGAGTTGGTCGGAGTTGTCGGTGTGGTTGTCGGAATTATCATCGGAGTTGGTCGGGATCGCCGGTGTGGTTGTCGGAATTGTCATCGGAGTTGGTCGAGTCGTCAGTGTGATTATCGAAGTTTTCATCAGAGTTGGTTGAGTTGCCAGTGTAATCGTCGGAGTTGTCGTTGTTGGTGCTCGTTTGAGTTGTCATCGGAGTTGGTCGGGTCACCGGTGTAGTCGTCGGAGTTGTTGTCGAAGTTGTCATTGGAATTGTTGTTGAAGTGGTCATCGAAAATGAAAAACGACAAATAGAAGTGGAAAACATGGTACAAAACCCATGAGGTTGTGTTTTCAAAACCAACCCTTTGTACCAAACATGGTGTTGGGTTTGAAACCCAACCCCACCCTAACCCAAACCAATGGGCCAAACACCCCCTACAAGAATACCATTTGTTCTCTCTGACCGATCATGCTACTAAGCATGCATTTTCCAATGACAAACAGAAAGGAAGGAAGTTAGTCCCCTTATCTTAGATTCCTTGGTGCCACCAACCACTACTTCTCTTGGTTTCCGTTGAGAAAAATTGAAAATTTAGAATCTAAAATGCATCTCCCATCCGTATTAGGCATCTACGTCCATACATTTTTCTTCAAGGATATCATTTCTGATTGACATATTTCTGCTTGGTACATACAGAGAATATATGAATTCATTTGCAATTGAAACTTGATTTAAAACTAGCTTTTTGCATGGTAAAATAGGAAGGCAACACTATCCCAACTCACATATACCTGCTGGCGTGTGTAGGATTAATGGTCTAAATTGATGACTGTTATGTTGGATGTTTCATATGGTTTCTTTAAGTTCCTTGCACATTTTTCATTCTCATTTCACATTTATTTATGACAAAGTTCAGTGCATAGGAGCTGTATGATTTTAATATTCATTCGAGTGGCGAATTCTCTGCTTATAGTTTTGCGTATATGGCTTTTTTTAAAGATCTGTTGTACTTGTATCTTATTTTAACAGAGGATGATGTTGAAGAGGATGTTCATGATGAAAATCGTGTCTTCCAGGGAACTGGAGGAGTGAAGAAGGTAAATAATCTAGATGTAAAATCATGTACTTGTTTAGGTGTTTGTCTCCTAAAATTGAAATTAGGCTGTTTGTCTCACTATTGGGCAATTTGTGATGTTGGTAATTTATAAGAAATATCTCTATATTTTTCTAGCTGACCTGCTATCGAGTTCGATATGTGATTGATTGTTGCAATATTATGTTTTAATAACATCACCCACAGTTTTATTTGTTTATTTTTTATGTTAAAAGGAAGACTTTTCATGATTAAGTGATGCAGCATAATACTAGGGCTTATGGTTTGAGGGTTATTAATCTTCAGCTAGTGCTATGAGCGTATACAAATTAATAAATTATATGAATGGAAGATCTATTCGAGTCAAATACTCAACATGATAGCTATATGAATAAAATATATGTGACAAAATCAAAGTTGCAAGACAATGGATTATTTGTATTTGATTTATAGACTACAACATAGTGTCTGATTGACATTTTTATGTTGGAAGATTGGGGCATCGGAGGTGGTCAATTTTTTTAGGAAGGACTTTCCACCAGAGAAGAAAGATAGCAAGCGTCTAATTGAACAGCTACTGATGCAGGAGACATTCTCTAGGTACGATAATAAATTTTTGAGGAGTTCTGTTGGAACTAGTTCATTGTTTCATGTTGTAGTTCTAGATATTTTTCACTATAATTAAGCCATTGTGTTGGTGCAACATGTAAAGTGATCTAGACATTCCTCATGTCTCTATCAATTAACAGGGGAAAAAAGATTCTCCGTTTTGTTGATTAACAATTCTCATCTTGGTTTTACTAACTTGCTTGCGCTTTTATTTTGGTGAAGGCTACAGTTTTCAGTTTATCTAGAATTTCTGCACATGCTGAAATAAGTTATTATTCCTGTTCAAACTAAAGTCTCTATATGTTTAATGGTAGATGTTATCATGGTCAAATAGTTCAGTCCATGAGTGACAAATGACAATAAATTGAGCTAGGTCTTTTCAACTACCACTTAGATGGTAACCTTCAATTATTTGTTACTAGTGGCTTCTAGTTCATTCTCACTTTACATTCAAGCAGGGCAGAGCGTGACAAGTTATTTCAGATAATTGAATCAAGGGTTGTAGAGTGTCAAACCATTGAAGGTGAGGCTGCAGGGAGGCTGACTGAGACATCAAACAGAGCAGTTGACAGTGGTACTGCTAATTTATAGTTGACCTGCCAATTTTCTGGAAACTGCAATTTCAAATTTATGCCAATAATGACTCGTGTTTATATTTAGAAAAATAAAAATGTTAAGGAGCATATGTTCTTTACAACGTAAACTTCATTACCGGATTAAGATATGTGCAAATTGGTACAGATGATGGCAGGCCTGCAGTCTGCAGCTCAGCAATTCTCGAGGCAAAAAAGTGGTTGAATGAAAAACGTTTGGGATTGGGATCTAGTTCAACGTTGGAATTGGATCATGGGCCATGCACCTTGAATTCCACGATGCTGCCAGTGGTTGGTGAATCTTTCTTTTCTTGTTCTTGAGTGGCATACGAATAATCACGTAGTGGATGCAACTTTCATTTACATTACAGGGTTTTTTCTGTTCCTGTTGGGGTTTTATGGACAAAGTTTCTTCTATTTGTTTATTCATGGTGCAAGATTGTTCATCCATTTAGCCTTTTTGGTTGTTCTCTTTTATTTCCTTTTGGTATTTTCTTGTAATACACCTTTTGGAGTTTTTCTCCATTTCATTCATCAATGAAATTGTTTCTTATACCAAAAAAAAAACTTTCATTTACATTACAGTTCAATATTCCTCTCAGTTCACTTGTCATGGACTCATTTTCTGAGCAAATGATTTATTTGTATGCACGAACACATCCTAATTGCCATAAATAAGTTTAATTATTATTTGTTAGTTGTTACTCAATGTCTTTCATACCTTTCTTAACTAGGGTTCTGACTTTTCTAGTCCTCCCTTTGTATATTTCATCTGCCACCCCCTCCGAAAAAAAAAAAAAAAAAAAAAAAGGTTTCAATAAGGTTTCATCTCATACACTCCCCTGCTAATATTGAATTATACTGCAGGTTAACGATGAAGAAACAGGTTCACCTGTGGATGTAGCCAAATCATACATGCGGGCACGCCCTCCTTGGGCCTCTCCTTCCACGAATAATTTTGAGTTTAAATCTCCTTCGCCATTAGGGTTACAGCTTTTCAAAGAAGAAACATCATATTCAATTAGTGGAAATCCACTGTCTTCATCTAAGGTACCGTTTTATCCATAAAACTACCCTCATGAATCATGATGATTATGAAAAACATCCCCCCTATATTACAGATTTTTTAAAAAATTATTGTTTTTTTAACCATTTTATTTTATTTTATTCTTCTGCCACTTTTTTTTAGTGACAGAAAGGTGTTTTTGCTGTAAATAAGGTGGTTGTCTTTTCAATTCATGAGATATGAAAGTTCAATTGATAAATATTTTTAAGTTTCTCAGCCCGTAGGTAGAATGTTGTGATTTTTGGTTTTCCACTCCCCCTTTCATCTATCTCCATCATTGGTGTATGCTTGTAAGAACATGAGCATGTATATTTCTACTACACAACCCATCATTCTATTTGTTGACATGGGAGTGCAGATAAAAAGGGAATCTCCTGCCAGTGGATCATGGAACATCCAGGAGGAAATACGACGTGTGCGATCAAAAGCAACCGAGGAAATGCTAAGAACTCGCCCATCTGCCAAACTTGATTGGTCTTCATTTGCTTCAGACTACAAAAGTAATTTGAGTTCCACACGTTCTGACTATCTGAAAATTCATGGTGAATATAAAATGCAACCTGCCATAAAGTCAATAGATCATTCATTGAATTTGTCTGCAGACAATACTGTCACTCATAACTTATCAGGTATGCGTTTCTGTGAGTCCAACAATATCCTTTCATTTGTAGTAGAAGATAAGAAAAGTTTTCTTAATTTTCTATTTTTAATTTGGAATTCCTTAAACATTGTGAACCTCATTTGCACCCTTACAGAGTCGAAAACCGCACAAGATGTGTCAGAAAATGGAGCTTGCCTACTCAATACAACCAGCATTATTCAGCAACAGGATCAGGTAACAGACTCCCAAAAGAGCTTTGTTAGGCCTCCAATTGCGAATGTATATTCTAGGAGGGGTAAATTGCAAAATTGTATATCTTACAGTTAGTTAGAGTTTATACTTGGTATACAGGGGAGAAGATGTGAGCTTGAGAGTTAACTTTTTGGACAGTTTCTAGAGTGTAGGGGAGTGACCAGCCCTCTTAAATTGGCTGGGTGACTTGTAGGGTGATCTTCACCCCTTTTTGATATTGCGATACGTAAATAAGACTAGATATCTAACAGGCTTTTGCAAATAATTACTCGCTTGTCATCTACACGTGTTTGGCTGTCTCAAGAATTATTAATTCAGTGTCTGTTCTATGAAGTTCTGAGTAGATTTGTGGTATTGATCTTACTAGAATTTTGATACAGTTGAATTATTCCTTTCCCTTGCAGGATTTGGAAACCAATCCTACCACTCAGAGGAAAGGTACGTAATTGTTTTGTCGTATGTTTTGTGTTCCTCGATTGTAGGATTAAGCAGTAGTTCTATAGGATTTATCGGAGTGCAAACAAGCAGATCTAGACATTAATGATCATTAAAATAAATTTTAAAAAAAAAACTATAAGAGCGAAAATTGAAAAAAAGAAAACACCATGATCAGCTCCTACTGTGTAGTATATGCTTCACTAACAATTAAGTAGTAAACTGTATTTGCTTTTCGGTGCAGCATCACATTCAAGTTTAGATGAGAGAGAATGCTCTACAGTACACGAAGTTGCAGGGCTGGCCAACGGGTTTCCTTCGGTACCTAGGTATCTCGGCGTCTCATCTCTCTCAACGTCTGTATCCAAGCGAATACTGCGTAATAGCTGATTTTCATTTCTTGCATTGCAGTTCTTCTGGGGAGCTTGCAGTAGAACAGAACCATGTCGACAAGCTAGTTGAAGAAAACAATTCATCAGGTCATGACCACGAGGCGAAAGGGTTACCTGTGGAGGAGCGGTGCGAGCTACTAAGTGAAGTGTCCATGGAGGTCCCAATTGTGAACGAAAACGATACTGATAAAGTTCTTTTGGATGGAAACAATGTCGGTAAAGTTGTATCAGAAGAAAACAATAATGGCAATGGTAAAATCTCTTTGGAAGAAAATGGTGCTGGTAATGTTAATACAGTAGAGAAGCCAAGTTCACAACGCAACGCAGCAGCGGGGAAGACTAGCGGAACGGCATATCTGCGACGAGGAAGACGAAGAAACTGAGGGGGAGGGAAAGAAGAATGTAGTTTGTATTGAATTTCTGCGTTGAAACCAAATATTGAAGATAAAAAAAAAAAAAAAAACTTTTGACCATATAGCTAAAGCAAGGCTGTTGTATCATGAGTAGTTTGATTAGTTGTACGGATTTGTATAGAGCTAGATCATAGAATCAGCTTGAATAAGCGACACCGAAGAAGCTTTTTGTGTATTTAAGTTGTGGAAAAATTCTGTGGTAAAAATGGCTAAATCTAGGCTTCTGTATCCATGTTTTTGTCTCTCCTATGAGTTTTGACCTTTGTTTTTTCATTCATGAGATGTGAGAAATGGCTATTTTTAGTTTATAAATAATTTATATATGGTCAAGATACTTTTTTTTTTCTAAAGTTTAAGGTTAGTAAGTTTTAAATGAGACATTTTTAGTTTCAAAAGTATGGAAAAATAGTTTAAATTAGTTCCTGAGTTTCTTCGGCCATCGGTTTCGGTTGATGGTAAACTTTAATTAGTTAGCTAAAAACATGACATTTTTGAATGAGGTGGATAAAATTATGTATTTTATTTCTTTTATTGTTGTTGTTGATGTGAATTTTTAAAAACGTTTTAGGGGCAAATTTTGAGAAACTACTAATTTAATTTCTATTTTTTTTTTCATATGTCGTGCATGTATTCTTATTTCTCTTTTTTCTTTCTACACCCATCTCTCTTATCTCTCTTTCACTCTATTTTTTTTTCTTTTCAATACTTTTTTATCTTTTTCGTTTTTCTTCTTCTTATTTTTTATTTTTTCATTTATTTATTTCTCTTCTCTTTTTTTTCCTCTCCCTTCCATCCATATTTTTTCTTTTAGTAGTTGTTGTTACCAAATTTTGGACAGGAGAATGCACCTGACCTCCACGTGACAACAACGGTAAATTTGTAATTCTTGGGGGAAGAACGCAGCCAAGAACGCAGCCTGCAAGACAAGTAAAACCTGGACACCGGTGTGGTGTAGGCCACACCGACTTCGATGCTTAAGTCAAAGAGAGTTTCAAGAGAATTTTAGAGTTGTAGGGAGTTTTGATGGCAGAAATCAACTTATCTCGCTCTCCCATCCTCAAAGAGCTTAAATAACTCCTCCCTATGGTTTTTCGTGGGTTTCCGTTGCTTAATGGGAAAAGAAAAAGTCGGAAGTGGGCTGGAACCAGACCTACAAATCAAATGGGACCGACGCAAGGGCCTGAAGTGAGCCTTGCATCTGGTCGGCCTCGGCCGAGGCCGACCACGGGCTGGGGCGAGGCAAGGCCGACCACGGCTTGGGATGTAATCCCAAGCCCGGGTCCCCTTTGGCTTGTTGGGCCAAGGTAGAGCCCGATTTGGGGCTCTACCACTGGTCGGCCTCGGCGAGGCGAGAAGCCAACCACGCAGCTTGGGCGGCACCCAAGCACGCCTAAATCGCCCCGCGCCTCGGGCCACCCCCTGTTCGATTTCGGTTTATTTGGACTTCATGTTGGGCTTCTTTCCTCGTTCGGCCTTTCGTTTGCGTGTACTTTAACTTGACCCGTTCATTGTTGATCCAATTTCACCCATAACATTAATTTCACTCCCTAGTTAGGATTCTAGATTAAGAGCATGTGAAGTAATTGTATGGAGTCCGACTTGGGAGTAGCCTACTAAGCTTTTTTGGAGTCATTGTCGATCTTTCGAGGTGTGTCTCGAATTCTCTCTCAAGTTATTGTTGTCCATCCTAATGAGGTATTCATCTTACAGAATGTCAATTCCTCTTGAATTTTTCTCTGGATTCACGATCTATATCGTTTTCCTAAAGAGAATGTGTAGTTTTGAGGTGGTCTTCAAATACGTAGCTTCAGGCAGCTTTGTAGCTTCAAGCTTTTCATAAGCATTTCTGGACTAATGTAGCCTTATCTCAAGTCGATATCGAGAGAGGATAAGAGAAAATGAGCAAGAAAGTGGAAATTGAGGGTGGGCAATGGCCTAGATTGGTTAGCCTCGGCCTCGGACCGGCCCGTCGTCCTCTTTGGTTTGGTCAACTTCGACCGGTGTGGTCGTCTTTGAGGGTTGGGCAATGGCCTAGATTGGTTAGCCTCGGCCTCGGCCGGTCTGGTCGGCCTCGGCCGGCCTGGTCGTCCTCGGCCGGTTTGGTCAACTTCGACCGGTGTGGTCGTCTTTGGCCGGTCTGGTTAGCCTCGGTCGACCTGGCCGCCCAAACCCTTGTGCGCATCGTTTTGTCAATCGTGAGACAAGTTCTCTCACCTCTGCATCTTATTTTGGTGATCTTGGAATTTTCTCAATAACGGCTTGATCTCTCGCTTCTCGGACTTAGCTCGGATTTTTAGGATGCTCAGTTAATTAATCAAGTCCTCTTACGGACCTAACTAATTTTCTGGGGCTTGTTCAATGGGGACCATCGGGAGATTTTTCTCAGATTTTTGGGTTGCCAAGATCAGTTAACCGAACCCTTTTGTGGTTCAATCAACCTTCTGGACCGTTTCTCCGCACCTAAGTGCTCAAGAGTTTGCGATTTCGTGTTTCGCTCGCACGACACATAATCGCCGATCCGGAGTAGGCTCAGATTTTTGACTTTAATTCGATGATCGATCTTGTCTTCCTCGCTTTTTTTCTTGTGATTGAATGTGGAAAAATCTCAACTATAACCACGAGAGTATGTTCTAATGACAATGGTTAGCCTCGACTAGGGTGGTCAGCCTCGACCAAGGTGGTCGGCCTCGGCTAAAGAGGTGGTCGTCCTCGACTGATGGTGGTCGACTTTGACCATATAAGGTCAGCCTCGACCAAGGTGGTCGGCTTCGACTAAAGAGGTGGTCGGCCTCGACCACATGAGTTCAACCTTGACCATGTGATTAGTCTCCCTTTTCCAGCCCCCTATCTCGTTTGTTTTTTCTACCTCATGATTATGTTGCTTCTATTCTCCAGATATCTAGTATGGTTGGTCTCGGCCTGTGGTTGTCGAACTCGGCCTGTGGTGGTCGGCCTCAGCCTGTGTTGGTCGGCCTCGCCTGTGGTGGTCGGCCTCGCCTATTGTGGTCGGCCTCGGCCTGTGGTGGTCGGCCTCGGCTGTGCTGGTCGACCTCGCCTGTGATGGTCGGCCTCGCCTGTGCTGGTCGGCCTTGGCCTCTCCTTGTCGACATCGACTCTGATATAATTGATATTTTAGGTTTGTAATGTATGTCTTCCATTTTTTATTTGCTAGAGATGCATATCTCCTATGTAGCTTTTGCTTTTTGTTCAATAGAGAGACATATCTCTTATGTAGCTTCTGCCTTTTGTTTAACAGAGAGACATATCTTCTATGTAGCTTCTGCTTTTTGTTCAACAGAGAGGCATATCTCCTATGTAGTTTCTGCCTTTTGTTTAATAGAGAAGCATATCCAATGTAGCCCCCTACTCAAGTGAGAGTTTTTTGTTGAACTCATGCTTGAGTGACACCACTTGTAGCTTGAAGAAGATAAGTTTATTGCTAATAGAACTTCAATCTTACATGAATTGATGGAATTAACAAAATTAAATCAACCTTAAGGAAATATAAGCAAAAAGAAGCCCCCTACCAAAGGAGAATATTGAGTGTAGGAAAGTCTATTTTGCTTGAGTACAAATTTATTTTTCATAACTTGTATCAATTAAGTAATGACTAACCTAGTCTATAACATGATACTTTTGAAATTGAATTTAAATAATTTAAACTCTAACGAATATAAATGAATCAAAAACAAAAAGATAAACTATTTTTGTAAGAAGATTGAGGTTGGCCTTGACCTCGACCTTGGCCTTCAATGAGGTCTTGACCTATTTTTGGCATGCAAATTAGTGTATTCCCTCAAGAAACCATTTTGGATTAAAGCCTCAATTTCGTCCTTTAGCTGGAAGCAGTCTCGAGTCATATGACCATGATCTTCATGGTAAAGACAATATTTTTGTTTATCCCTTTTGTTTGATCCTGTTTTCATCTTTTCAGGTTGCTTCAATAAGTTTGAATGGCGTACCTCCATTAAAATATGTTCAATGGGAATTGATGTTGGGGTGTACTTTTCAAACTTTCGGATCGTAACCAAATCAAGTGGTCTCTGGTTGTCTATCTTCTGTCTCTTGGCTTCTTGATATAATGTTTCACTTGATCTTTTTTCAAGCAAATCAGTCTTTTTCTTCGTATGGAGTAATTCTTCTGCACGCACGTACTTTTGAGCTCGAGTGATGAGCTCCACATATGATGCAGATTTTCTTTTTCCCAATGATCGTATGAGTTTTCGATCTCTCAGTCCATTAACTATAGCCATTAATGCTGCTCCATCAGTGCAATCTTCAACGCCTAAGACTTCACTATTGAACCGAGCAATATATTCTCGCAGAGTTTCTTTGGATCCTTGCTTGATGGAGAGTAGATGAGTTGTTGGCTTGCGTTGATTTCTTCCTCCTAAGAACTGTGTCACGAATGCTCGAGCCAATTCCTTGAACGAACCTATAGTCCTCTTTTTATGTTGCGAAACCAATCTCTTGCTGGTCCTTCTAGAGTGAATGAGAAGACTCTGCATCTGATTGCGTTGTCCACTCCATGAAGCTCCATCCACGATCTATACATATCTAGATGTACCATAGGGTCTTTGTTTCCATCATAGGGTTTGATTTTTGGAACTTTGAATGTGGGAGGTAGTTTTACATTCATGATTTCATCAGTAAAAGGTGGATCTACCTGCCCTATTAAAGTTTCAATGTCAAACCCTATGTCAGTCACTACGGTGTAAATTACCTACCTGGTGCACGCGGTCTAATTCTCTTTGAATCTTCAATAATTCTGTCTTCCATAGTGTATTGCTTGATTCATCTTTGATTCTAGAGCTGGCCTCGGCTTCAAGATCGGCCTCGGTCTCAAGGTCGGCCTCGGCCTTGGCCTCGACCTCAAGGTTGGCCTCGGCCTCGGCCTCAGCCTCGACCCTCTGTTGCTTTTTCCACTCGATGACGCTTCTTAGATCTGTCGCTTCGATACTTAGAGAATTGCTCGCCTTGGCGGTCAAGGTTCTCGTCGCCGCTTTTATCCTCGATTACGCTTCTTAAATCGTTCTTTCTTCGTATTGATCAAAGGTTAGAGTTTTATTTTTGCCTCGGCCTCGACTCTGTTCCCTACCTTGACTTTTCAATCTCGTGCACATGACGGATTTCGACTCTGTTTTTGCTTCAACAAGTAAGTCGACCTCAGCCTCAATCTGGTCGGCCTCGACCTCGATATGAGGTCGAGGAGGCTTGTCTTCCTGCGATCGTCGCAAACGACGGTCTTGATCAAAATTGCGTTTCTTCTCGTTCCAGTGCTTGTTTCCCAGAATTCTGCCCATCTTTCGTAGGATAGACCTAAACACAAGGGTTTCCAAGCAAGCGTTGTCGTTTCCCACAGACGCGCCAACTGTTGTTACCAAATTTTGGACAGGAGAATGCACCTGACCTCCACGTGACAACAACGGTAAATTTGTAATTCTTGGGGGAAGAACGCAGCCTGCAAGACAAGGAAAACACGACAGGTGTGGTGTAGGTCACACCGACTTCGATGCTTAAGTCAAAGAGAGTTTCAAGAGAATTTTAGAGTTGTAGGGAGTTTTGATGGCAGAAATCAACTTATCTCGCTCTCCCATCCTCAAAGAGCTTAAATAACTCCTCCCTAGGGTTTTTCGTGGGTTTCCGTTGCTTAATGGGAAAAGAAAAAGTCGGAAGTGGGCTGGAACCAGACCTACAAATCAAATGGGACCGATGTGAGGGCACGAAGTGAGCCTTGATGCGGTCGGCCTCGGCCTCGGCTGAGGCCGACCACGAGCAGGCCGAATCCCAAGCCCGAGTCTCCTTTGGCTTGTTGGGCAAGTGAGAGCCGATTTGGGGCTCTACCACTGGTCGGCCTCGGCCTCGGCGAGTGCCGACCACGTGCTTGGGCCAAAGCCCAAGCACGCCTCAAATCCGCCCCGCCTCGTGTCGGTCCTCGTTCGATTTCGGTTTATTTGGACTTCATGTTGGGCTTCTTTCCTCGTTCGGCCTTTCGTTGCAGCCCTTTAACCAGCCCGTTCATTGTTGATCCAATTTCACCAATAATGATGAGTTATCTTTTTTTCTTTTTCATTTATGTTCTTCTCTTCTCTCTCATTTTATTTTTATTTTCTATTATGAGCTAGTTATTTATATATATATATATATATATATATATATATATATATATATATATATATATATATATATATATATATACTTGTTTTTTGTTCTACTTATGTAGTATTGGTTAATGCAGATTTTAAAGAAAAATAAAAAAAAATTTATTATTAAATTAAAAAAAAGGTAAGTATGCTCAACTGACCTTAGACAATTTACAAATTAATCTAATTGAGCTAACTGGTTTCAGCCAAAATCGTTTGAATTGATTGAAAAAAAAAAGACATTACAAATCAAATTCGAATAACATTTGAAGGATAAAATTTATTATTATTAATAATTTTGTATTGGTCTGAATAAAATACTATAAATTGTTTATAATTATTTTAGTACATGTTATATGTTTTATTATTATATGTTCTAAATTTTATTTTTACTAAAAAACAATAAAAAATAGACATCAAACACAAGTCTATTTCTATTTTTTTTAAAAAATAAACAAGAAACATAAATAGTTATCGAACATATTTTTGTTTTTAGTTTTTTAAAAAATAAAAAACAAGAAATAAGAAACATAAATAGAAAATGAGAAAGGAGAGAACGTTATCAAATGAGTCCTAATAAACTCTAACTATTTTAGTTTGATAATCTTTTAAATTCATTTTAGGTTAAAGAACACTTTTGGTCCCAATTCTTGATGAAATAAACAATTTAGTTTCTCAACTTTATTTTGTAACAATTTTAGTCCTTGAATTTTTCCGTATGTAATTTAGTCTCTATATTTTCAAATTCGTAATAATTTAATATATACTATAACAAATTCTATCAAAATAAAATGTTGATTTTTATTATTTAGTGATTTAGACTTTGTAGGATAATAAACCTATTGATCCCATAATTAGTTTATTGATTATCCAATTAAATCTATCTTCAATAATTTTCAAAATAGAGACAAAATTATTACAAATTTTAAAGTACATGGGGTTCTATCTCAAAACCAATTGACAATGAGAAAAGTAGCTCATATATCATATATATATTGTGAGGTTTCTCTCCACTTTTTCAATGTGAGAAACTCAACAAAAATCGTTATAAATCAAAGTTTAAATGGGGACTAGATTTTTAGCTCCATGAAAGTTTAGAGATAAAAAATGATTTCATTTTGATTACAATTTTAGGATATTAATTAAGTAAATTACGAAATATTCATATTTTTTTAAGCATATATATATATATATATATCATTTAATATAATTACTCTTATTATCGTAATATATACATTATTACTTATAAGAAGATAATTTTCTTTATTGAAAAATGTATAATTTAAACAAATAATAGTATACTTTATTTCAAAAATTGATTATTATTACTGTCCTAACTTGTAAATTTACTTTTATTTTCCTCATAATTTCCAAACCACGTTGTCAATGATATCGACAAAATTTAAAGTGGATAATGATATGTCTATCTCAACAATTTAGGATAATTTTAATTAGTTAAAATACTTAATTAATGAAATAATTAGTCAATAATTTCAAGAAACTCACAGCATGCAAAGTATGATTTTTTTTTTCGTATTTTAGCCTTAAAATAATTGCACTAAAAAAAACCAAACAAAAGTAATAAATCATAATTAACAAGAGGTTTGGCATTGAAAAAGTTAATCACGTGGGTAAATTAAGTTGGGTTTTGTTCCGTGAACAAGGGATCTGGATTCTCGTTTAGTTATCAACACAAAAGAAAAAATTTGAAAATAAAATAAAATAAAATAAATAAACAAAATAATTTGCCACAGGGCAAACGGTAAATGGACAAATGGGCCTAAGTTTTTTCCTTCTTGGAATAGAAATTCTCGTCCCTATATAAATAGAATACCACTTTTCCTTTCACTTTCACTCACCGCAATTTTTGATCTTCTAATTTCCACTCGACCTCACCTACGATTCTTCTGGTTCTGTGTTTCGATCATCAACAATGGCGAACCCTATCTCTCTCCAAGAGATTCGAATCGAGTCCGTTGATCTGGTACTTCTTTCGTTCTCATCTTCTTGCTCTTTTTTGTTTCCTTCATGATCGGAGAGTTTGCACCATCGTTTTCTTATGGCGCAAGTAAACATGATTGAATGAATTTCACATCGATCGCAAATGTGTTGTATATGTTTTGCATGGATTGGTTTTGCGTGTTCGTTTGATCGAGAAATAAACAATGCGAGGGAGGTTTTTGTGTTTGTTAAATGTGATGGGGGTTTGAAATCTGGGACGTACTTGACGCTTTGGTGTTTTGCTCAAGGAATTCCAGTGACTTAGAACTGTGAGATGAATAGGGTTTTGTTTTTATTCCGTTAATATTTGACCTTTCGTTATAAGGAGTTGTAAAACGACAGCGTTTTATACCTTGACTAAAATATAACAGAGTTTGATTATTTCGACGTTTGTCTGTTTGTTTTGCTTTGTTTTTGTTTTTATATTAATAAACACCATATTTATGTTTATGTTTACAGGAACGTATTTCAATCGACGAAGTGTTCGAGAAGTTAAAATGCTCGAAAGAAGGTCTCAGTTCAGAGGAAGGAGCCAATCGGCTTCAAGTTTTCGGACCCAACAAACTCGAAGAGATAAAGGTTTCATCTCTGTGAACTTTTTATTTTTTTCCTCTTTTTTTGGGAACAAGTGGAATTACTGGTTAAGAAATACAGTTCGCATCGGTTGTTCCAAATCGATTTATAGTGTTTTTTTTTTGTGTGTGTGTGTGGAAACAGGAGAGCAAGATTCTGAAATTTCTGGGGTTTATGTGGAATCCTCTCTCGTGGGTCATGGAAGCAGCGGCTATAATGGCTATTGTCTTAGCAAACGGCGGTGGAAGGCCTCCAGACTGGCCGGATTGCGTGGGAGTCATGGCCCTACTTTTAATCAACTCAACCATCAGTTTTTTGGAGGAAAACAACGCAGGAAATGCAGCTGCAGCTCTCATGGCCGGTCTTGCCCCCAAAACTAAGGTTCAAAACATACTAAAACACCATCATCATTTGTTTCATAGATTCCTCTTATCTTATTTATTTCTGTCCTTATGTGGTATTTATTTAACTAGGTTCTCAGAGATGGTCGTTGGAGTGAGCAAGAGGCTGCTATTCTTGTTCCTGGAGATATAATAAGTATCAAATTGGGAGATATAATCCCTGCTGATGCTCGTCTTCTTCAGGGGGACCCTTTGAAGATTGATCAATCTGCTTTAACTGGCGAGTCCCTTCCTGTTACCAAAAACCCTTCAGATGAAGTTTTTTCAGGATCAACTTGTAAACAGGGAGAAATTGAAGCAGTTGTGATTGCCACTGGTGTGCACACCTTCTTTGGCAAAGCTGCTCATTTAGTGGACAGCACCAATCAAGTTGGCCATTTCCAAAAAGTTCTTACTGCCATCGGGAACTTCTGTATTTGCTCCATTGCTATTGGAATTGTTATTGAGATCATAGTCATGTACCCAATTCAACATCGTGCATATAGAGATGGCATTGACAATTTGCTGGTGCTTTTGATTGGAGGAATTCCTATTGCCATGCCCACTGTTTTATCTGTCACCATGGCCATTGGTTCCCACCGACTTTCTAAGCAAGGTGCAATTACCAAGCGGATGACTGCCATTGAGGAGATGGCTGGCATGGATGTCCTCTGCAGTGACAAGACTGGAACATTAACCTTGAATAAGCTTACTGTTGACCAATCCTTGACTGAAGTCTTTGTGGGGGATGTCGATAAAGAACATGTCATCCTTCTTGCAGCAAGGGCTTCTAGAACCGAGAATCAGGATGCCATTGATGCTGCTATTGTTGGAATGTTGGCTGATCCAAAAGAGGTTTAGTTTTAGTTGATGATTTTTGTTTCATCTCTATCTCAAATTCTCTATAAGTTTGAAAAATCAGAATTTTACTTGATATTTTTTATGACAAAATTATACAGGCACGAGCTGGTATTAGTGAGGTTCATTTTTTTCCGTTCAATCCTGTAGATAAGAGAACGGCTCTGACTTATATTGATTCTAATGATAACTGGCATCGAGTTAGCAAAGGTGCTCCAGACCAGGTAAAGTTATTTGTCTTAGTAGGTGTAAGTTTGTTTTATTATGATTTATATATTTCTCCTTGTTTTAAACAGATCTTAAATCTTTGCCATGCAAACCCAGTCGTCCGGAAACAAGTTCATGGAGTGATTGATAAGTTTGCTGAATGTGGCCTCCGATCTCTAGGTGTTGCTAGACAGGTTTTCAAATCTTAACTTTCATTCATGTTATGAATTATCAATAGTAATCTCTATTATTCAAACTTATTATTTAACTACTGATCCACAGAAAGTACCTAAGAGAACTAAAGAAAGTCCAGGAGATCCATGGCAACTTGTTGGGTTGTTAGCTTTGTTTGATCCTCCCAGACATGATAGTGCAGAAACTATCAGAAGGGCTCTAAACCTTGGAGTAAATGTCAAGATGATTACTGGTACGTGCAAATCAAATGTCACTTCTGCTTTATATATAGAAAAAGCATTTGAATGACTCTCTAAATATAGGGGACCAACTGGCCATTGCCAAGGAAACCGGTCGGAGACTTGGTATGGGATCAAATATGTACCCTTCTTCTGCATTACTACAAAACACTGGTGCGTCACTTCCCGTGGATGAGTTGATTGAAACAGCGGATGGATTTGCTGGTGTATTTCCAGGTGAGTTATACAACTTCCTTTTCGTTAAATAACATGACATAGCTAGAGAATAAGAAATAATCGTTTTGTAATAATTGAAAATCATCATGTATTCATTACTCTTTCATTTAATTTTCTGTTCATACGCATAATAGCGTTAGCTATAAAGTTCTTCAGTACAAAATGCATTTTTTGTCATACATTGTTTTGTTAAGCTTAGTTGCATATTACAGAACACAAATATGAAATTGCGAGAAGGTTACAAGAGAAGAAACACATATGTGGAATGACCGGAGATGGTGTAAATGATGCGCCTGCACTAAAGAAGGCAGATATTGGAATTGCGGTTGCTGATGCAACTGATGCAGCTCAAAACGCTTCTGATATCGTCCTCACTGAACCAGGATTAAGCGTTATTATCAGTGCAGTTTTGACTAGCAGGGCTATTTTTCAGAGGATGAAGAACTATACAGTTAGTTTATACTTTTGTTTTCCATCATTTACTATGCAGTCAGATTTTATTGATTAGAACACTAAACTTATCTCATTCTTTTTTCTTTTTCTTTTTTGCAGATTTATGCAGTTTCCATCACCATTCGTATAGTGGTAAATATAATGAAAATAGAAAGAAATATTCAATGTTATTATTAGTCGATATGAATTGGGTGAATAACGTTTCTTTCCATTGACATTGCAGTTTGGTTTTATGTTGATTGCTTTGATTTGGAAGTTTGATTTCGCTCCATTCATGGTTTTAATTATAGCTATTCTAAACGATGGTAAGTCTACCAAAAATGCTGATCATGCACTTTGTCTTTTCTATCATTTTAATAGACTAGGAATCAAAGTTTTTTGTCCTACTGTATACTAGGAACCATCATGACGATTTCCAAGGATCGAGTTAAGCCTTCTCCACAGCCTGATAGCTGGAAGTTGAAGGAAATTTTCGCTACTGGCATTGTGTTAGGAGGATACTTGGCATTGATGACCGTGTTATTCTTTTGGATCGTGAGAGACACCGACTTTTTCTCGGTAAGAACGAACAAAATTTATATCATCCATTGGAAATCTATTCAAGTTGTTGAGACATGACATGCCTGCATTTGTTGGTTCTTTCGAGTCATGTTCGTATTCCAATTTTCTTTTGCAGAACAAGTTTCATGTAGAATCCCTGATGAACAACGACCTGAAAATGATGTCAGCATTGTATCTACAAGTTAGCATCGTGAGTCAAGCCCTTATTTTTGTCACAAGATCTCAAAGTTGGTCATTCGTGGAACGTCCTGGACTTCTCTTAGTGAGCGCTTTCATAGCTGCCCAGCTGGTAAGTAGTCATTTTCTGTTCCAGCTATCAAATCCAAAGTAGTTAAGCAAGCTTAAGTAAGAACTTTTTGTACTTGACTGACAGGTAGCAACTATGATAGCAGTTTATCTAAACTTGGCTTTTGCAAGGATAAAAGGCATTGGTTGGAGATGGGCTGGTGTTATTTGGCTATATAGTTTTATAACTTACCTCCCTCTTGATATTCTCAAATTTACCATTCGCTATGCTCTCAGTGGAAGGGCCTGGAACAACCTTTTGCAGAATAAGGTTTTTATTTGTTTTGTTTGCAGAATTTGACTGTTTTTTTTCCCTTTATAATGAATTTTTGTGTTGTTTCTGATAGACTGCATTCACAACAAAGAAAGATTATGGGAAGGAAGAGAGAGAAGCACAATGGGCTACCGCACAAAGGACTATCCATGGTCTTCAACCACCTCAAACCAACAATTCTCTTTTTGATAGGAACAATTGTGGAGAGCTTTCTGAGATCGCCGAGCAAGCGAGGCGACGGGCTGAAATTGCAAGGTAACGTAGAAGAAGCATTTTTAATTTTGATAAAGCACTTTTGATTATGCAATGAATTGTGATTTATTTGTGTAATTTCAGGCTCCGTGAGTTGCACACTCTAAAAGGCCGGGTAGAGTCTGTAGTAAAGTTGAAAGGACTCGACATCGATACATTTAATCAACATTACACGGTTTAACGAGAGCAACTTTTACTTTTCTTTCTCACTAGTTTCTCATATTTTTTTCAGAGAAACTCGTAAATGTGAATAATTCTACCCATAGTTTATCTCAATGTATGCGATTTTTAAATTTTTTTATTATTTTTTGTTCTGTATATATTATTACTAAGTGAGTACAACATTTTTCAATTCTTTCTTTTAATCTTTATTTTTTAATCAATCCATTATCATTTTTTATTTCTTCTTTTATTTTTTAAATTTCTTTCACAACTTCGTTTCTCTTTAAAACTTTTTTTTTTAAGAATTTAAATTTTAATTTATTACCTTAATCAAATCATCATCATAGGAATATCTAATTCAAATTCAAACAACAATAATGAGATAATTTGATTTAAAATGAGTTTGAATCAAAATTTTTAATTTGGTAATTAATTTTATTCAAAATCAACTCAATTTAGAATTTGAAACTAAATTTTTCTATAAATTAAGTATCTTCTCCATCTTTTTCTAACTAACTTATTTTCTCCAATTTTTTTAGGTCTAAAATTAGCTATCTCCAATCCTATTTTTAATTCATCCCCAATTTTTCATCAAATATCTTTTTTTTTTCAAGTCAAACTCATATCCTCTAATTTTTTTAAAATTTCGTTAGCTCTCTCAATTTTTCATATATGTTACTTTCTGTTTTAATTTTGTTTTTTCTGATATATGTAAAGAATGGATGTATTTTTAACTAATATATATGATTCTAACAGAGATAATAAATATATTATTGTAAAATATGTAGTATAAATGCCCATCCACATGCCATATATGTACCAACTCATCCCTTGCTAAATTGCCTATAAATAGTGGCTTTTGGTGGAAAAATAAAAGACATCTATTGGTGAAATTCTCTTCAATTCTCTTCATTCTCTCCCACTTTCTCTTTTTAGTCTTTATTTAATTTTCCATAAATTTCCACTATCTCTTTATTTATATTATATATATTGCCCCCACTTTCCAAACACTTATTTTAATAATATTATTATTATTATATTATTCTTATTATATTATTATTATAAATATATTATTATATTAGTATTTTAATATTGATAAAATTATACCCAGTTTTCATCCTATTTTTACAACACGTTATCAGCACGAAACTCGCGATTTTTCCATCAAGGTAAGTCCTAAGGTAAGCCATTTTTTTAATAATAAAATGTTATTTTGCATGTCTAATTGATTTCTAATGTAAATGCAATTTCTTTGTATATAGTATTCTTATGACAAATCTTGCAAAACTAGAATTCATGCCATGGATATTAATGGAAATAACTACTTGTCATGGGTCCTCGATCTTTGAGATCCATTTAGACTCCATGAATCTTGGAGAAACAATTAAAGAAGGAAATGATGCATCAAATCAAGAAAAAATCAAAGCTATGATCTTCCTTCGCCATCATCTTCACGAGGGATTGAAAATGGAGTACCTTACAATAAAAGATCCCTACATTCTATGGCAAAGCTTGAAAGAAAGGTATGATCATCAAAAACAGATTATTCTTCCAAAAGCTCGTTATGATTGGATGCACTGAGGTTGCAAGATTTCAAATCGATGAAAGTGAATATAATTCCGCACTATTTAGAATTAGTTCAAAATTAAAATTATGCGGAGAAAAAATTATCGATGTTGATATGTTTAGAAGACATTCTCCACTTTTTTCATGTCTCGAATATGCTCGCTGCAGCAGCAATATCGAGAGAAAAGCTTTAAAAAATATTCGTAATTAATCTCATGTCTTCTCGTATTTGAACAAAATAACGAGCTATTAATGAAAAATCATGAATCTCGACTAAGCTGGAGCAACACCATTCCCCGAAGTGAATGCCGTGAATTTTAATAATCGTGGTCGAGGTCGTAGGTCGTGGTCGCAGAAGTCGGGACCGGTAGAGGAAGAAATACCTATTTTCGTGGTGGGCATTATAATTTTAAGAAACCCATACAAACTGATGATCATAAAGGAAAAGCTCCACAAGA
Organism: Trichosanthes cucumerina; assembly: GCA_036507285.1. Classification (NCBI taxonomy): domain Eukaryota; kingdom Viridiplantae; phylum Streptophyta; class Magnoliopsida; order Cucurbitales; family Cucurbitaceae; genus Trichosanthes; species Trichosanthes cucumerina. The sequence goes on from CM071835.1 coordinate 102,051,636, forward strand.
TAAAAGTTCAAAAGGTGATGAACATAAATGTTTTAGGTGGGAATGGTGAGCAGTCACGTCACACTGTCGTACATCAAAACACCTTGTTGATCTCTATCAAGCTTCCCTGAAGGAAAAGGGAAAAGGGAAGAATGTGGAGGTGAATCTTGTCATTCAAGAAGATGATGTGTTCGATCCCTCCAATATGGTGCATCTTGATGTGGTGATTATTTTGAATCTCCGGAGAGAAAATTGATGCAATCAAACAAGTAGAGGATGTTTTGTATGAAGATATATAATTAAAAATTTATTTTATAATATGTTTCTTGTTTTTGTATATATATTTAGAACTTTTTTGTAATCGTTTTTTTCCTTTTCTTATCAATGAAGAAATATGAACAATTTCAATATGTTGAGTAACTCGAAAATGAGCAATGAGGATTTATGTTCAGCAGCAGATCTTGCAAACCACGCATTAACGATACTCATAAACAGAAAATATTTTTCTAAATTGACAATGCTGGAGAGCAAAAATCATTCTCTCCCACTTTCTCTTTTTAGTCTTTATTTAATTTTCCATAAATTTCCACTATCTCTTTATTTATATTATATATATATTGCCCCCACTTTCCAAACACTTATTTTAATAATATTATTATTATTATATTATTCTTATTATATTATTCTTATAAATATATTATTATATTAGTATTTTAATATTGGTAAAATTATACCCGGTTTTCATCCTATTTTTACAACATATATATATATATATATATATTTTGTTGAGAATGAATAAAATAACAAAGTTAATCAAACACAAAATTAATGCCTTGTTTGATAATCATTTTGTTTATTTTTTTTGTTTTTAAGAAGAAAAATGAAAAGAAAATATAACATTTTACTACTACGCACTTATGGATTTTGTAGTAAATTATTTTAATTAATAATAAGATATTTTAATATCAAATATCATTATCAAATACATATCATCATGAAACATACCAATAATCAAAACAATTCAACCTATTAAATTAAAATTTACAAATGTTATTATTATTGTTAAAAATGAATAAAAAATACAAACGTCTTAATTTAAAAAAAAAGTGAACTCAGTCAAATCTAAATAAAATCCATCAAAAGAGATTTGATTTATTTTGTTGGATGAAAAAATCATTTTTTTTTGTTGATTTGTTCTTCAATCCAATGTATGAAAACACAAAACTAAAGAGATATAAAGAGAAAAAATTGATTGAATCAATATACATAAAAAGTAACAACAAAAATTATTCTTATCAAATCAATAAATAATGATAAAAAAAAGTTTAAGAATATGAACAAAGGAAGAAAAACACTTCAATTTACTTGTCTATAAAAAAAACTGGTTGAAAATGTAAAAATTGCATGAAAAATATTGAAATCAAATTATTATTATCAATTTTTAGAAGATAGAAAAATACGGTGGAAAAGTAAAATAAAAACCTAACTTGAGTTTGCTTTTGGTGTTGAGTTTGAATATAGAAGAAATATCGATATTGTATGAATTGGGGTAAAATTAGAAAAATATTTTTTAAAACTTAAAATCCTACCAGATCATATCTTCAAATCTTTCACTTTTTTTGGTTTTAACGTATGAAATGATTTCAAATCAGTTATGATTTTGAAATCATCTCAAATCTAAGAGTTCCAAACGGGGTTTTAAGAAAATCTTAAATTCTTAGTTAAATTAAAAACAAAATCATGTTTTTGAAAACTATTTTTTTTTTTTGTTAGTTTTCAAAACATTACTAGGTTTTTGAAACACATAGGTCAAAAGAGATAATAAGACAAGTAAATCCATATGAGGGAGTAATATTTATAGCTTTAATTTTCAAAAACTAAAAACTAAAAATTAAATGATTATCAAATAAGACCTAAATTATTGTTCAATAAATTTGTGACTGAAATAATGAATTTTCAGCTCGAGGTCTTTTTCTTTATGTCTTAGAACTTCCGTTACTATAATTTCCAATTAATTTTTGATTTCCAATTAATTTTTGTCTCAATTTTTTTTAATACAATTTATTTGACCAATAAATTTTTTTTTAAGATTTTTAATTTAAAAAACAGAGCTATTTCTTACTTTTCTTTTCTTCTTACATTTTAAAAACACTTATGAAAATTTATCTAAATTTCAAGTATATAAGAAAATGAAAACTACATTTTTTTTAAAAAAATGCAAACTTAAGATAAATTTAAATAATATACGGATGATAGCATAACTAAGAGTGTACATAAGTCGGATTGGGTTGGGGTGGAGGAGTTTTTTGGACCAACCCGAAATTTTGGATTGGTCATTCCTTCAACCCAACCCAACCTAATATTTTCGGGTTGGGTTGGGTCGCTGAGTTAATTTTTTTTCTTAAATTAATAACTAAAATCACATAAAATTTTAAATATCAAACTTCAAAATTCATAACATCTTAAAATTTGTTAGAAGTCTAGAAAGAAAAACATAAAAAATTGACAAATAATTCATTTATAAATATAGATGTAATTAAAATAAAGTAAAATAAATATAAACTTTGGGTTGGGTCGGGTCAACTCGAACCTCAAAAGCTCAACTTGAGAATCGACCCAAACTTTTCGGTTCTTCAAACTTCTAACCCAACCCAAACCGGAAAAAAAAATCTAACCCAACCCAACCCTTACGGTTTGGGTTGGGTAGTCTGAGTTGTTCGGGTCATTGGGTTAGTTGTACACCCCTAAGGGGTCGTTTGGTTTAAGGTTTTGAGGAATGAGAATGAGTAAGAGTTTTAAGAGCCTGTTTGGTTGGTAATCCGAATTATGTTTTATGTTTTCGAATTCACTGAATTCAGTGAATACGTGTTTGACAGACATGTTTTCGAAAACTGTTTTCGGATTCTGTGATCCAAATAGTAGAAATTCTGAAAACAACATTTTTATGTTTTCATTGTATCCAAATTCTTAATTTAAAATTTTAAAATGCAGAATTAGTTTAAACAAAGATAAAAATCTTAATAAATATTAGTATTTCATATTTATAAACTTAATTTACTTTTGTTAAATTAAAATATGTATAATATAATATATTATAAAATATAAAATATTATATTATATTATATTATAAAATAATAATTATATAAAATTTATATAAAAAAGACAGGTTCATAAATCAATTAGTAATGCCTTATATTCAACCTAATATTTAGTTTTGCTACTACAACTAATTTTATGATCTATAAATATATTATAGAACACATTTTAAATTACTATTTAAAATGGAATCAAATTTCTAAATCGGCTATCAAACACATATTTGAAAACATGAAATACAACTCTGTTTTCATTGAATCCCTTGTTTTCAAATTTCTGTTTTCGGATTGCCTACCAAACATGCCCTAAATCTCCTTGTTTGGAACAAAGTTGGTAAGCATGAGCATGAACATCACTTTCTCTCTCTTCCTCTTTATATTCTTTATTAATATTTAAGTGTATATATATAATATATATTCATTTTCAATAATCATAATTAATTATTTAATTTAAAATATTTATAATTTATTTATTTATTATTATTAGTTGACATTAATTTTGATTAGTTAATAAACTAATGATTTTAAGATTAATTTCATAAAACAAGCATAAACCTTCCTTATAAAATTCATTAGGAATATATTAGATCACTAATTAGTATTATATTTAATCAATTAATTACAAATATTATTAATTTATGGTAAGGATAATCATTATAATTAATTATTCACAGTTATTTGTAATCAATTAACAATTAATTTTTCATAAAACAAACATAAATATTCATTATAAAATTCATTAGTAAAAGATTAAATCACTAACTAATATTATATCTAATCAATTAATTACAAATATTATTAATTTATGGTAAGGATAATCATTATAATTAATTATTCATGAGTTATTTGTGATCCATTAACGATCAATTTATTTCATTAAAAAATATTAATTAATTAATTTTTTAAAATTCAATTTTATTATTTTATTAATAATAGATAATAATTATATAATAATTATAAGATCAATCTCATAAAATAAATTTTAATTTTATCAAAAAAATATAAATACCACTTGTTTTCATAAAAATCTGATAACATTACCATGTACAACCAAGCATCTATTATTCACGAGCATCTAATAAAACCTTAAACCAAACGACCTTTAAATATACCTAAGAGTTATTTATTGATTGTTTTTTAAAAGCTCGTTTGATAATTATTTGATTTTTGGTTTTTAGTTTTGAAAATTAAGTTTGTTTTCTCCAAATTTCTCTACCATGGTTTTCATTATTCTTAAAAAATATTTAAATTCTTAGTCAAATTCCAAAAATAAAACAAGTTGAAAACTTTTTTTTTTTTTTGTAGTTTTTAAAATTTGGCTTGAGTTTTTTGAAAACATAGGTAAAAAGTAAATAAAAAAACAAGAAAAATCATAAGTAAAATAGTATTTATAAACTTAATTTTAAAATACTAAAAACCAACGGGACCTAAATTATGGAGTTTTCGTATGGATAACCTATTTCCACGCGCTTGGGTGATGACCTGCATTCTGAAAATAAATTATGGGGTTTTCGTATGGATAACCTATTTCCACGCGCTTGGTTAATGACATGCATTCTGAAAATAATGAAATATGACCCATTATGACGTGACAATGCGTTCAAAATTACTCATAAGGGTAATATATGAAGTGATTTTTCTTATTCATGCTCTCGTACGTGGGAACGCTATAGCTCTCGTTGTCTCGCTCTTGTTCTCGCGCTCTCACTCAAATGAGTGGCCGGAAATATAAAGAAAAGAAAAAAAATCAGAAATGAGCTAGAGTAGCAGAAGTAGAGCAAGAGCGAGACAACGAGAGCGAGAACTATAATTCGATTTTTCTTGTTTTTTTTCTTTTCTCCAGAATTTCGACAACCTCGTTACTATCATGAGCGAGACTTGAGCACAAACGAGACTTAAGCGAGAACGAGCTTTGAGCAAAAGCGAGAGAGCTAGAGCCAGAGTACGATACTCTTACGATAATTTGGACGGAATGCACAATACATAAATAGTCATATGTCATTAATTTTAGAATATGAGTCAAATCACATCAATGTATGTGAAAAAAATTCTCCCATGCAAATTTCTCCTAAATTATATGTTTTCTCTTTTTAAATATGCCTTCACAGATTTTTTTTCCACACATTTTTTTATAGTATTAAAATTCAAATGAATGGTACAGTGGTAGATCTAAAATTAAAGAGTTCAAAATACCAAATGTAAATTAACTAATGAGTAATAATATTAAGAAGTGATAACCTTGGTTTCAAAAAAAAAAAAAAGTGATAACCTTCAATAAATATTACGATCACTTTTATAAAATGGAGTATGCTTACCTTTTGAATTAAAAAAAATCAAAATTAAAATTACTTAAAAGAAAAAAGAACTCAGTAATTAATTATGAGATTTTTTTTGGTTGAAAAATAGATTTATATAAAAAATTGAAATTGAAAATTTGGTCTTTAAACTTTTGAATTTATGTCCAATATTTAATAGGATTTTATTGGGAGGTGTTTAATAGATTTTTCAACTTTCAAAAAATGTTTGATTGATATCGAGACTTTTAATGTTGTTTATAATGAGTCTTTAAACTTTAAAATGTGTTTAATAAATTATTAAGTCCTTAAATGTGTTTATAGTTTTCAATTTTGTGTTTTTAAGTCCTTAAATTTTTTAATTTATATCTAATAGGTTCTAATTTATTGAGACATTTTTTGAAGTTCAACTTCCTTAATGTTGATCCTTGTGTTTTCTCATTTTCTCCAACTTTGGTCATTTTGTTCGTTGCTTGTCTTTTTTTTTTTTTTTCAATTTATGTTAGGTTCTCTGGTGTTGTTTGTGTTTCAATATTTTAGGTCTTGACTTCAGGCTTTAAGGTTATCCTTTCACAATAAATATATCTACCTTGAAAAAAAAAACAATCAAACTATTAACGTTGAGATTTGGTAATAAGTATCTTATCAATTAAATTAGGCTGAGATTAATGATAGAGCAATAGCTAAAAACACTTTAAAAGTCCATTTTTAATCAATGCATTAATGTTTAAATGGAAAATTAAAGGAAAGAAAACACTATAGCATAATTGGTCAATAACAAGCACATGTCAAGTGGACATTTTTTTTAATATTACAAGTTATAAAACTTATCATAAAAATATTACACGTTTTAAATTAATTTTAAAAATATTGCAAGGTCGTCTCTTGAAGAGATGACCTTGTCCACGCGGTCTAAGGTCGTCTCTTGAAGACCTTGTCCACGCGGTCTAAGGTCTCTGGAGCAAGGTGTCTCTTCAAGAGACGAACTATGTGCACGTAGGTGAAGGTCGTCTCTTGAAGAGACGACCTTCACATAATGATTTTTTTTCCTTCTTCTTCTTATTCTTCTTTTCTTCTACATATAAAGTTACAATAATTAATTAAAAAAATAAAAAACAACTTACATTGTGAAAAAAATGGTGAATAAAAGCTTCCTTCCTCCAAAAACGACAAAAATGGTGTACGAAACCTTCAATATTCCTTCAAAAACGACAAAAAGAGTGTTAGTTCCTTCAAATGCGACAAAAAAATCTAAGTGGGGTACAAAAAATTGAATTTTTACCTAAAATGGAGAAGAAAAAAATAAAGGAGTTAAGAGAGAAAATGAAAAAAGAAGAGAGGAAATGAGAGAAAGTAAAAAGTAGAAAGTGAGAATGGAGAGGGAGAGAAGAAGAAATTGAGAACGGGCGGAAGGCGAAGGGTTCTGTGAAGGTCGTCTCTTAAGAGACGACCTTCATTAAGTACGTTGGAAATTGGTTTTGTAAGAAGGTCGTCTCTCGACCTTCATTAAAATTTTTTAAAAAAATCTAAACGACAAGGTCGTCTATTCAAGAGACGACCTTCGCCTACGTGCACATAGGTCGTCTCTTGAGAGACGACCTAGCTCCAGATATACCAAGTCGTCTCTTCAAGAGACGACCTTAGACCGCGTGGACAAGGTCGATGACCTTGCAATATTTTTAAAATTAGTTTCAAATCTGTAACATTTCTATAATAAGTTTTATAACTTGTAATATTAAAAAAAAATGCCCCATGTCAAGTACGTGTGAATTTAAACACATGTCAACATAAATAGTTATTAATAGTTATTAAGGTAAACCTACAATAGACGACGTGTCAAATTTATGTTAGATAATTCATAACAAATTAAATAAATAATACAATCCCTTAGAAAATAAATAAAATGGGAAAATAAATAAATAGTATATTAGACATGTTGATATAATTAAATTTATCCCAAACCATCAGTTTAAGGTTTTGGATTGATTGATGATTTAAGATGATATTTAATTTAATGTTTAACACAAAATGTACAATATTTAAGAACCTATAAATGAAAATAGAACAAGCTACCAAATTTATAAATCAAAACATGACTTTAAAGTCATATTTGAAGTTATAATACATAATCATTAAAATGTCAAATTACGTGTTTAATCCCTTCACTTTATGTCTAATGAGTCTGTTAGGGACAATAATCCTCCACATATCGGTATGATATTGTTTATTTTGGGCATAAATTTTAATGATTTTGCTTTTGGTTTACCAAAAGGTTTCATACTAATGGAAATAGTATCTCTCACTTGTAAAACTCATGATGTGTACCTTCCATAGCTAATGTGGGACCTTGGTTGCACTTCCAATAATCTCAACAATCAACCTCTCAAACAAAAATCCCAACACAGCCACTGACAAATTCAAAATTTAAATAAATGAATGGATCTATTAGATGTGAACTTGAATTGCATATCCAATGGAATTCTAAAATTTCAACTTTGTATCTAATAGACTCCAAATTTAAAAAAAAAAAAAAAAATCAAGGACTAAGTTTGTAATTTTGAAAGTTGACAGACTAAACTTACAATTTAACTTTATAAAAACATCAAGGGACCAATTTGAACATATGTCAATAGATAAGATACAAATTACCGTCTCAAAGATTGATGGTTTTAATTTCCACCCTATAAATATTGAACTCAATAATAATAATGAAAGTAGTTTAATAATAATAATAATAATAAAAATTTAGACACCGTTTGATGACTTTTTCTGGTTGAAAGTTAAGCCTACTAATACTACTTTAACTTATGATTTTCTTTGTTTTGTTATTTACTTTTTACCTATATTTTAAAATTTCAAACCAAAATTCGAAAATTAAATTTTGACTAAAAATTCAAATATTTTTTTTTAAAAAGATGAAATTTATGATAGAGAAATGTTGAAAAATCAAATAAAATCTTTAAAAATAAAAAACTAGGGCAAAATACATTTTTGGTCCCTAAGTTTGCATTTAGTTCCCTTTTCGTCCCTGAGTTTTCAAACTCAACAAATTTGCCCCTGAGGTTTGCATTTGGTAGCACTCTTAGTCCTTCTGTCAACTTTTCCGTTAATTTCTAACGGAAAGTTGATTTGACATCACTTTCTTATTAAAATAATATTTTTTATTTTTTAATTATTAAAAAATATTTTTTTTATAATTTATTAAAATTTTCTACTTTAATTTTAAAATATATATTAATTTATCATTATTTTATTAAAAACATAGTTAATTTATTTTTTTCCTTTTTCTCTCTCTCCCTTCTCCCTTTTCCCTCTTTCATCTTCTTTCTTCTTCGTCTTCTTCTTTCTTCCGGTCGACCTTCCTCATTCTCATCGTTCTCTTCATGTCGAAATCTCCCCATTGGCTCGTCATGCAAGGTCGTCTCGCCGACGTCCTCCGCTGCACCTCCGACTCTCTCGACGAAGCCCAACTCCGCCTCGCCAACATCAAACACGTCGCCGAAATCCCACCTGACTACACTAACACCCGCAAAGGCGTCTGGAAGGACCTCTTCCTCCGCTCGACGCCGTCCGTCCGCCACATCCTGATCTCCGCCATCGACATCCATTTCTTCCAGCAAGCTTCCGATCGACGTCGTCGTCCTCTACAGTCCTTGAAAAACCTTTTATTATTTAATCTTCTCCCTTCCTTGATTTTTTGTTTCAGATCTGACCGGTGGGATTTTTGGTTAGATCTGAGTCGTGAGGTGTGTGTTCAGGCGGTTCCGACGGACCTCCTCGATCCCTTTCCACCCCCACACTCGGTGACCCTGCCCACTCCGTCCCTTCCATCAATCTACCTTCACCATTTGCAGACCATAGAAGAAGAAGAAGAAGTCGACAGATAAGAAGACGAAGAAGAAGGCTAGAGAAAGGGAAGAGAGAAAGAGAAAATAAAATATTTTTAATAAAAAATAAAAAAGGGAACGTGAAGGAGTAAGTGAGAGAAAAAGAAAAAAATAAATTTTTTAATTAAATAATAATAAAATAATATTTTTTTAAAAAATAAGAATAAAATAATATTAATAAATTATAAAATAATATTTTTTAATAATTGAAAAATATAAAAAATATTTTTTTAATAAAAATAGGCGCCAGATAAGCTTTCCGTTAGAAATTAACGAAAAAACTGACAGAATGACCAAATGTGCTACCAAATGCAAACCTGAGGGCTAATTTGTTGAGTTTAACCAAACGTAAAACTGAGGGACCAAAAATGTATTTTGCCCAAAAAACTAAATCCTTATCAAATGGGCTTAACTCTTTTAATATATATTTTAAAATCTTGAAGTCAAAGCTACAAATTTGAAGTCGGTGCTTGAAAACAAAGAGAGTCTAAGAGAAAATGAGAAACATAAGTGAAAATAAAAGGAATGTGGGGTGTATAGATTTTGACCTCCATTTAAAGTGTCGTGCCTAGGTTTTCAATGGAAGACGACCTTCTTTCACGTGTTATAAGAGATGACCTATGACACGTGATCGAAGGTCGTGAGATGACCTTTGTTTAAAATTTCGTATCTCCATTTTAAAAACGATGGTCGTCTCTATTACTATTCAACATATAAACACTATTTCTATCCATGAGTTACCTTATTTTCTTATCTATTTATAAGTATATATTTTTTTAAAAATAAAGTATAGTTTTGAAAAGCAAAAAAATAATTTTAAAAAAATTGATTTTATTTTTAGAAACTTCGCTAAGAATTTAAATATATTTTTTTTTAAGAAGGATGAAAAATTCATTTACCGATACAAAAACAAACAAAAAAAAATCAAAGATAGTTATTAAATAGTCTAATTTATCCTCAAAATTCATACAAACTCATTAAGGGTCACATTACGTAATCTCATCATAAACTAATTTTGATATTCACTGATGAGTGTCAGTATAGTAATAATTTAATAAATGAAATATCTATTCCAATTATAAAAATCGGTTCAATTCTTTACTCCGATAAAGGTTGAATTAGAAATAATAATAATAATAAAAAAGGTTCATCCACTGAATCCGTTGTAGATTCTTGAGCTTCAGCATCACCTAACTTTGTTTGGCAAAAGCCGTTGATCATTCTAACCGTTTCTGTTTACCAACAGATGGATTTAGCCGAAACAAAAATATATTTCTATATATTTCTATAAATTTTTTGAAACCAACTTATAAAATAAAAATATATTTATAAAAACAAAAGAACAAAAAAAAAAAAAAGTAAAGAAGCATGTAAACAGAAAAAAGATAAAATAAAATAAGAATGACATTGATGATAAGATTTAAACACAACTAGATAAAATAAGAGATACTTATAAATGAATTATCTAATCTTAGTTCTCAAATGAAAAAATGATCTCGAATACCAAATTTAAAGTGGATGATAATATGCTCTATCTTGGAAATTTAAGATAATTTTAATTAACTCAAATTTCTAATTATTGAAATGATTAGTCCACAATTAACTCACAACATGTAAAGTTCGAGCCTTAAGTATAAAATGATTTTTTTTTTTCGTTTTTTACCCTTAAAATAATTATACTTAAAAAAACAAACAAAAATAATAAATCATATTTAACAAGTGGTTTGGCATTTAAAAAGTTTATCACGTGGTAAATTAGGTTTAGTTTTGCTCCGGCAACCAAGGATCTAGATATGCATCTCTTCTATCAACACAATACAAAAAAATTAAAAAAATTAAAAAATAAAATAGTTTGCCTATACTATATAACGAAGGATCAGGATTCGCGATTTTCCTTCTTCGAAAATGGTATTTATAAAATAGGATGGGCCTAAGTTTTTTCCTTCTTGGAATAGAATTTAATGATTCTCATATAATAATTATCGTCCCTATATAAATACAATTTTGCTTCCACATTCACTCACCGTTTTTCCGATCTTCTAATTTACACTCAACTTCACCAGCGATTCTTCTGCTTTGATCATCAACAATGGCGAACCCTATCACTCTCCAAGAAATTCGAAACGAATCCGTTGATCTGGTACTTCTTTCGTTCTCATCTTCTTGCTCCTTTTTTTTTTTTTTTTGCATCATCGTGTTTTCTTATGGAACGGCATTTTCGATTCTGCCATCTTCTTTTTTTTTTTTTTTGCATCATCGTGCTTTTTTTTTGGCATCATCGTGTTTACTTATGGAAGGGCGTTTTTGATTCTGCTATCTTCTTGCTTTTTTTTTTTGCATCATCGTGTTTTCTTATGGAAGGGCGTTTTCGATTCTGCTATCTTCTTGCTTTTTTTTTGGCATCATCGTGTTTACTTATGGAAGGGCGTTTTTGATTCTGCTATCTTCTTGCCTTTTTTTTTTTTGCATCATCGTGTTTACTTATGGAAGGGCGTTTTCGATTCTGCCATCCTCTGGCTTTTGTTTTTGCATCATCGTGTTTTCTTATGGCGCAAGGAAGGACGTTTCGATTCTGCAATAATTTTTTTTTTCTGATAGTTGTTTTTTGTTTCTTATTTTTTTTTCATTGGTGTGTATTGTATTTGTATGTATTGTATGTATTGTATTTGTATCAATCAGTCTCTGATTCGTGATTTTGGTGTTTCTTATGAAACGACAGCGTTTTATATCTTGACTAAAATATAACAGAAATAGTCTATAATCTTCCTCCATTTGATTATTGATTATTTGGACGTTTGTTTTGTTTTTGTTTTTGTATTCGGGCGTGCCTTCATGATAAAATAATAAACACCCTATTTATGTTTATGTTTATGTTTATGTTTACAGGAACGTATTCCAATCGGCGAAGTGTTCGAGAAGTTAAAATGCTCAAAAGAAGGTCTCAGTTCAGAGGAAGGAGCCAATCGGCTTCAAGTTTTCGGACCCAACAAACTGGAAGAGAAAAAGGTTTCTTCATCTTTGTGAAATTTCTTTTTTTCTTTTTTTTTTTGGTTGTTCCAAATCGATTTATAGTGTTTTTTTTTTTGTGTGTGTGTGTGGAAACAGGAGAGCAAAATTCTGAAATTTCTGGGGTTTATGTGGAATCCCCTGTCTTGGGTTATGGAAGCAGCGGCTATAATGGCTATTGTCTTAGCAAACGGCGGTGGAAGGCCTCCAGACTGGCTGGATTGCGTTGGAGTCATGGCCTTACTTTTAATCAACTCAACCATCAGTTTTTTGGAGGAAAACAACGCAGGAAATGCAGCTGCAGCTCTTATGGCTGGTCTTGCTCCCAAAACTAAGGTTCAAAAACATACTAAAACACCATCATCATTTGTTTCATAGATTCCTCTTATCTTATTTATTTCTGTCCTTATGTGGTATTTATTTAACTAGGTTCTCAGAGATGGTCGTTGGAGTGAGCAAGAGGCTGCTATTCTTGTTCCTGGAGATATAATAAGTATCAAATTGGGAGACATAATCCCTGCTGATGCTCGTCTTCTTCAGGGTGACCCTTTGAAGATTGATCAATCTGCTTTAACTGGCGAGTCCCTTCCTGTTACCAAAAACCCTTCAGATGAAGTTTTTTCAGGATCAACTTGTAAACAGGGAGAAATTGAAGCAGTTGTGATTGCCACTGGTGTGCACACCTTCTTTGGCAAAGCTGCTCATTTAGTGGACAGCACCAATCAAGTTGGCCATTTCCAAAAAGTTCTTACTGCCATCGGGAACTTCTGTATTTGCTCCATTGCTATTGGAATTGTTATTGAGATCATAGTCATGTACCCAATTCAACATCGTGCATATAGAGATGGCATTGACAATTTGCTGGTGCTTTTGATTGGAGGAATTCCTATTGCCATGCCCACTGTTTTATCTGTCACCATGGCCATTGGTTCCCACCGACTTTCTAAGCAAGGTGCAATTACCAAGCGGATGACTGCCATTGAGGAGATGGCTGGCATGGATGTCCTCTGCAGTGACAAGACTGGAACATTAACCTTGAATAAGCTTACTGTTGACCAATCCTTGACTGAAGTCTTTGTGGGGGATGTCGATAAAGAACATGTCATCCTTCTTGCAGCAAGGGCTTCTAGAACCGAGAATCAGGATGCCATTGATGCTGCTATTGTTGGAATGTTGGCTGATCCAAAAGAGGTTTAGTTTTAGTTGATGATTTTTGTTTCATTCTCTATCTCAAATTGTCATAAGTTTGAAAAATCAGAATTTTTTCATGATATTTTGGATGACAAAATTATGCAGGCACGAGCTGGTATTAGTGAGGTTCATTTTTTTCCGTTCAATCCTGTAGATAAGAGAACGGCTCTGACTTATATTGATTCTAATGATAACTGGCATCGAGTTAGCAAAGGTGCTCCAGAGCAGGTAAAGCTGTTTTTCTTAGTGTAACTTTGTTTTATAATGATTTGTATATTTCTCACTTCTCTTTGTTTAAACAGATCTTAGATCTTTGCAATTCAAACCAAGTCGTTAGAAAACAAGTTCATGCAGTGATTCTTAAGTTTGCTGAATGCGGCCTCCGATCCTTGGGTGTTGCTAGACAGGTTTTCAAATGTTAACTTTTGCTCATGTTATGAATTATCAATATCAAGTTCTATTCTTTAAGTTTAAACTACTGATCTACAGAAAGTACCTGAGAGAACCAAAGATAGTCCAGGAGATCCATGGCAACTTGTTGGGTTGTTAGCTCTATTTGATCCTCCTAGGCATGATAGTGCAGAAACCATTAGAAGAGCTCTCAACCTTGGAGTAAATGTTAAGATGATTACTGGTACGTGCAAAACAACCATATTTATAATCATGTGTAACAGTTAAATGACTCCCTAAATATAGGGGACCAACTGGCCATTGCCAAGGAAACTGGCCGAAGACTTGGTATGGGATCAAATATGTACCCTTCTTCTGCATTACTTAGTCAAAATAGAGGTGCATCAGGAGATACCCTTCCTGTGGATGAGTTGATTGAAACAGCTGATGGATTTGCTGGTGTATTTCCAGGTGAGTTCTTTAATTTTAGAGGATAAGAAATAATTAATGATTGAATATCATCATTAATAATTTTACACTTCTCTTTTCATTAATTTTCTTTTCATGCATTATTTGTTGCATATGACAGAACATAAATATGAAATTGTTAGAAGATTACAAGAGAAAAAACACATTTGTGGAATGACGGGAGATGGTGTAAATGATGCGCCTGCACTAAAAAAAGCAGATATTGGAATTGCTGTTGCTGATTCAACTGATGCAGCTAGGAATGCTTCTGATATCGTACTCACAGAACCAGGATTAAGTGTTATTATCAGTGCAGTACTGACTAGCAGGGCTATTTTCCAGAGGATGAAGAACTATACGGTTAGTATGTTGTTTTTCCATCACTTACTATGCATTAAGATTTGATTGATTATAACACTAAACTCATCCCATTCTTTTTTTTTTTTTTGCAGATTTATGCAGTTTCCATCACCATTCGTATAGTGGTAAATACAATGAAAATAGAAAGAAATATTCAATATTATTATTAATTTATATGGACTAGGAGATTAACATTTCTTTCCATTGACATTGCAGTTTGGTTTTCTGTTGATTGCTTTGATTTGGAAGTTTGATTTCGCTCCATTCATGGTTTTAATTATAGCGGTTCTAAATGATGGCAAGTCTGATCATGCAACTTGTCTTTTCTACCATTTTAATGGATCAGGATTCAAAGTTTTTTGTTGTACTATACACCAGGAACAATCATGACCATTTCCAAAGATCGAGTTAAGCCTTCTCCACAGCCTGACAGTTGGAAGTTGAAGGAAATTTTTGCCACTGGCGTTGTGTTAGGAGGATACTTGGCACTGATGACCGTGTTATTCTTTTGGATCATGATAGACACCGACTTTTTCTCGGTAACAACGAACAAGATTTATATCATCCCTTGGAAATCTTTCCAGTTCTTTGTTTGCTTTTGAGTTATGTTTGTATTCCAATTTCCTTTTGTAGAACAAGTTTCACGTAGAATCCCTTAGAAACAACAACCCGAGAATGATGTCAGCATTGTATCTACAAGTTAGTATTGTGAGTCAAGCCCTTATTTTCGTCACAAGGTCTCGAAGTTGGTCGTTCGTCGAACGTCCTGGACTTCTCTTAGTTAGCGCTTTCATAGCTGCCCAGCTGGTAAGCACTCATTTTTCTGTCAAGATAACAAAAAGTAAAAACCTTTACTCTCAGCATTTAGCTCATCCAAACTGGTTAAGCAATCTTAACAAAGAACTTGTGCTACTTGACAGGTAGCAACTATGATAGCAGTGTATGCAAACTGGGGTTTTGCAAGGATAAAAGGCATTGGTTGGAGATGGGCTGGTGTGATCTGGCTATACAGTTTTATAACTTATATCCCTCTTGATATTCTCAAATTTACCATTCGCTATGTTCTCAGTGGAAGGGCTTGGAACAACCTTTTGCAGAATAAGGTTCTTTCTTGTGTTTGGTTTGTTAACCATTTGTTTTTTTTTTTGTTTTGATATCAACCTGGTCTTAGTTTACTTTTTCAACTCACTTTATGGAGTTTCCCTGCTCATGATAGACTGCTTTCACAACAAAGAAAGATTATGGGAAAGAAGAGAGAGAAGCACAATGGGCTACCACTCAAAGGACTATTCATGGTCTTCAACCACCTCAACCCAACAATGCTCTTTCTGATAGGAACAGTTGTGGAGAGATTTCCGAGATCGCCGAACAAGCGAGGCGACGGGCTGAAATTGCAAGGTATTACGTAACCGAATCTTTTCTTTTCTTTTAACGTAATGGGTTTTAAGATAAACAATTATTCTATAAGCACTTTTTGAAGTAGTACTACTACTAATTAAGTAGTTTAGATAATGAATTGTGATTTATTTATGTAACTTCAGGCTCCGCGAGTTGCATACTCTGAAAGGTCGGGTGGAGTCAGTGGTGAAGTTGAAAGGACTCGACATCGATACAATTAATCAACATTACACGGTTTAACATAGTAGACTCGAGTTTTTTTTTTTTTTAGAGTTTTCTCATATTTTTGTCAGAGAAACTCATAACTTTAAAATTTTTCCTCCATAGGATTAATGTCTCTGTAGTGAATACAGAGGAATTTTTATCTTCTGTTGGTGCGAATTTTTCTTTTTCTACTTATTTTTTTTCTGTATATATCATTATTGAGTACAACATTTTCCAATTCTTTCTTTTAAGCAACTTTCTTCCTTGTCAATAGTTTTTTTTTTTCCTCTCCTAATTTCATTTGACATACAACTTTATCGAGTAATACTAATAATTTTACTCTATTTTTGTTCATTTGCTACTTGTGTAATTCTCAATTTTGAAATTAAATAAGAAATTTCGACGGATAATAAAATGGGGAGGAAAATCATTCCCTAGCCCTACCCCGTCTCGTCCCATGGACCTCTAAGTTTCAATTGTATTCCTAAATTTTCTTGCTTGGATTTGACCAATTAAGGTAATAAAATTAGAGTATTAAAAATATCATATTTTGGTTCATATATAATTCGAGTTTCATTCTATTTTAGTATCTATACTCTTAAATGTTTCATTTTAGTTTAATCCATTTTAAAATTAATCCTTTAAAGTTGATTTTTAATTAAATTAGTTAAATAATAATAAAAATACATATGACGTAAAAATCACTGAAGATTTTTAAAATTTATAAAAGAAAAATTAATCTAAAAATTCAAAATATTGAAGTTGAAACATTCATAGATAACAAAAAATTAACTTTAAAATCCAAATATTCAATATATTTAGTCTAAATATATTAAGTTTCATTCTATTTTTATCTCTATACTTTCATATGTTCGATATGTTCGATTTTAGTTCATGTACTTTAATCCATTTTAAAATGAGTGATTTCAATTTAATTTTTAATAAAATTGGCTAAATAATATTTATCAATAACAAATGTCTTCAAAATTTATAAAAGAAAAATTAATAGAGTATGAATATTTTTTGGAAAACTTAATTATAAACTTATTGTAGGGACTAATTTCAAGATTTATTGTTTATTTAGAGTCCAAAGTTTTAAATTGGAAATTTAATAGAGATTTATTACTTATAAAATGTACCAACATAGCTTCATATGCTTCGAGGTCAAAGGCGCGAACTTCATATCTCTACATGAAATAAAGTTGTCCATATTTCATAAATGTAAGGACAATTTGAAAGTTTTAACAAGATTATTAGATTGAATTGAAACTTTTAGAGTCTGTTTGGTAGGCAATCCGAAAACAGAAATTCGAAAACAAGTGATTCAATGAAAACAAAATTGTATTCATGTTTTCAGATATGTGTTTGGTAGCAGATTTAGAAATTTAATTTCATTTTAAACAATAATTTAAAATGTGTTCTATAATATATTTATAGATCATAAAATTATTTGTAGTTGCAAAACTAAATATTAGGTCGAATATAAGACATTATTAATTAATTTATGAACATGTTTTTTATATATAAATTTTATATCATTATTATTTTATAATATAATATTTTATATTTTATAATATATTATATTATACATATTTTAATTTAACAAAAGTAAATTAAGTTTATAAATATGAAATACTATATTTATTAAGATTTTTATCTTTGTTTAAAATAATTATGCATTTTAAAATTTCAAATTCAAAATCTGGATATAATGAAAACATAAAAATGTTGTTTTCAGAATTTCTACTATTTGAATCACAGAATCCGAAAACAGTTTAAAAAACATATGCATTAAACACGTATTCATTTGAATTGGTGAATCCGAAAACATAAAACAGAATCTGAATTACCTACCAAATAGGCCCTTAAATTACTAGAATGATTAAGATTGAATTCAAACTTTAAAAGGGAGAGAATAAAACTCTTTACATTTATTATTAAAAAAAAAAGTGTTGGTGGAAGAATAAATCTTCTTTCCATTTACTATTCATTATCTTCCTTTAACACTTTTTTACCTATTTCCCTAAGTTGTAACTTCTAAGTTGTAAGCCATCATTAAGATATTTTTGTTTGAGATGCTTTCTTCTGTTGATAGAAACAACTCCTCTCTTTTCAACTTTACTGTGATAAATAATTGTTATAAAATTCCCTTCTTGAATCTAAACAACAATCCTTTTCAAAAAGGTGAAAAAGGAAAACACTTGTTTTTCAACTCCATTTAATCTTTCCAAAATAATAAAGGTTAAATCACAATTTATTACTGAATGATTTTAGTTCACTAAAGAACAGTCAATTTTGATCTCCCCTTGGTTAAATCACACGACGACGTCGAGTTGTTGCGTATAATTATATTGCAATACCGCAAGTGTACGGGTCAAGTTTTAGTATAGTGATCGATTTTAGAGTTCCAAATATCATTTGTTGGATTTTGTGCCCTAAAACTCGTAGTTTGTAATTATGTTCTAATTAATGTAATAAATTGTTATTACTTCAATAAAGTGTTATTATTCGTTATTTACGATATTGCCATTGTTTTAACCCCAAATCCAATAAACTAAACATCCAAGGTTGTAAAATGTATCTTTAACTGAATATAGTGTACATATAAAGGATCTCGGTTCGAGATACAACGTAAAAGGTATATAGTAAGGGGATAAGGTTTGGGTACCTTACCCTGGTAAAACTATGGATGTGGCTCACTTTGTATATGATACAAACACTGTGATCCTAACGTGTTCGTGTAGATGACATGTGAGTGGGGATATCCTATGTAATGAGATTACATAAGACCAGGACCACGAAATAGTAACCTCAGATGTAACTCAGTTGACTAGTTAGGTTTCTATTTCACTAGGATGACCTAAGCAACTTGATCTCAATCACGAAGCGGAGTTACGAACTCCTGTTTGCGAGGATTGTCCTTTGACTAGTATGGGTGAGAGAGTGGCGGTTCCGACTCAATATGCCTACCTTCTTGGAGACAAGACCGAGTAAGCAGCTGGGGACTTAGCCTAGCAAGATGGAATTCACTCCTTCCCACCTACTAGGTAAGTAGAGAAATGTTCCCTTAAGTGGTGTCTTCGGGACTTGAACAAAGGGTTGACCCTCTCATTGGCCCGAGAGGGACTCTGTTTGTTGGTAAGACCACAAACAAATTGTTCAATAGAGGAACACTGGTACTTAAGGTACAAGATGTAACCCAGGGATAAAACGATAATTTGACCCAACTGGAGTTACGAACATTCGTGAAAGATTGACTTGCTGTTATTGGTCAATATCCGTGGATACAAAAATATATGTGCAGTGAGAAGAGTGCAGTTGTGGGACTTTAGTGAAGTGTTCCCGCAGTTAACGAATGTTGATTAGGAGGTTGAGATTAACCGAATAATCAAGCTTCTGATCCGTAGGTCTATTAGGTCCACCTTCTAGCTCGTAAAGGATTCTTAGATCGTTTTGAATTTGAAATGTTCAAATTCATAAGGGAATAAATTTAATGTATATAAATACGATATAATATATAGTTTTGGAACTATATATTATAAATTTAATGTGAATATGATTCATATTAAATTAAATGAGAGAATTAAATATTTGAAAGAGTTGAAATATTAAATTTAAATGTGAATGTGATTCATATTTAAAACTATAGGTTAAAATTTAATGTGCATTTAATTGTGCATTAAAACTATGGGTTAAGGGGTAAAATGATTAAATGAGATTTAATCATTATTTATAATATGTTATTTAATTAAATATGATTTAATTAAATTAATTTGATTAATTAAATTAATTAATTAGTTATTGAATTAATTAATTAATTGGGAACGTGTCATGATGACACGTTCCCATCACTCCTCATTCCCTTATCGATAGGGAGTGGGGAGTTACCCTTTCAATTATGCTTCTTCTTCTCCAATTGGCACTACAAGAATTTTGGGATTTCCCGACGCAAAACATGGTCGGAAAAACCCCAAAATATGGTCGGCAGATGTATTTCCGACGAAAAAAAACTCGTCGGCAAAATGGTCGGCTTATCCTCGTCGGGGAACCTTTTGCCGACCACTTGTTTTTTTGGTCGGCATTTAAGAAATGTCGACCAAACATTTTTAGTCGGCATTTCATAGAAAGAATGCCGACCAAACATTTTTGGTCGGCATTTCTTAGAAAGGCCGACCAAACTTTTTTGGTCGGCATAACTTAGAAAGGCCGACCAAACTTTTTTGGTCGGCATTTTTTATAAGGCCGACGAAATAAGATTTAGTCGGCATTTCGAGAAATGCCGACCGAATATGTTTGGTCGGTCTTGCTAAGAAATGCCGACCAACAAAAAAAATGGTCGACATTTATTATAAATGCCGACCATTTTGTGTTAGTCGACCTATCAAAACAATGCCGACTAAATTTAAATTTGGTCGGCATTGCTAAGCTTTTCCGACCAACTTAGTTGGTCGGCATATCTTCGAAATGTCGACCAAATTTAAATTTGGTGGCATATATATTGGAATTACCTATTGCTTCTATTTGATATTTTACCTATTCAAATAGGTATTTATTTAGATTTGGATTTTCACTATAATTTCAAACTTGACGTACATGAAATAAAATATACACAAATTGAATAAAAAATTTACTTACATTAAATTAAAGTTAATTACACTTTGTTCATACAAAACAAAAATACAGTTTTTGACCAAATAACCCAATCTACAAACAAAATTTTATATATTAAACTCAAGTTAACTACACGTTATCTTCATGGCGATCTTCGTGTTGCTTTGAGCAATGTCGAATCGATCCACCTATATGAAAAAACATGAACCTAAGATCAAAACTATATAAACATATATCAACGAAAATGAATAATATAAACAAGTTTTAACTAATACTTAAATTTCAGCGTATAGATTTCAAACGACTTTAAGCCCAAACATAATTCAAACAAAAAAAGTTAAACAAAAATGTTATACTTACTATTCCTATACATAAGTATCATTCTCACTCACATAACACAAAAATCACAATTACAAACTTACTAAAACATGGGAGAATAGAAACAAAACCGACAACTAAAAACATAAAACTCAATTACAAATGTACTAAACTAACCTAACATTACATTTTCAACCGTACTAAACAAACATAACCTTTCAAAACTAATAAACGAACATAACAAACATCTCAAAAGTACAAATAACGTAAACTAAACTAAACTAACATTTCAAATGTACTAAACTAACCTAACATTACATTTTCAACCGTACTAAAAAAACATAACATTTCCAAAAGTTGTAAACAAGCATAAAATCTCAAAAATGGTCGATACCTAGACTAAACTAACATCCAAAACATTTTCAAACGTACCAACCGAACATAACATAACAAAAATACTAAACAAACATAACCTTGCAAAAGTAATTTTAAACTGAACTAAACTAACATAACAAGACACCTAAACTAATCAGCCATAACCTTTCAAAACTAATAAACGAACATAACAAACATCTCAAAAGTACAAATAACGTAAACTAAACTAAACTAACATTTCAAATGTACTAAACTAACCTAACATTACATTTTCAACCGTACTAAACAAACATAACATTTCCAAAAGTTGTAAACAAGCATAACATCTCAAAAATGGTCGATACCTAGACTAAACTAACATTCCAAAACATTTTCAAACGTACCAACCGAACATAACATAACAAAAATACTAAACAAACATAACCTTGCAAAAGTAATTTTAAATTTTTTGAACTAAACTAACATAACAAGACTCTAAACTAATCACCATAACCTTTCAAAACTAATAAACGAACATAACAAACATCTCAAAAGTACAAATAACGTAAACTAAACTAAACTAACATTTCAAATGTACTAAACTAACCTAACATTACATTTTCAACCGTACTAAACAAACATGACATTTTCAAAAGTTGTAAACAAGCATAAAATCTCAAAAATGGTCGATACCTAGACTAAACTAACATTCCAAAACATTTTCAAACGTACCAACCGAACATAACATAACAAAAATACTAAACAAACATAACCTTGCAAAAGTAATTTTAAACTGAACTAAACTAACATAACAAGACTCCTAAACTAATCAGTCATAACCTTTCAAAACTAATAAACGAACAAAAAAAACATCTCAAAAGTACAAATAACGTAAACTAAACTAAACTAACATTTCAAATGTACTAAACTAACCTAACATTACATTTTCAACCGTACTAAACAAACATAACATTTCCAAAAGTTGTAAACAAGCATAACATCTCAAAAATGGTCGATACCTAGACTAAACTAACATTCCAAAACATTTTCAAACGTACCAACCAAAAAGAACATAACATAACAAAATACTAAACAAACATAACCTTGCAAAAGTAATTTTAAAATGAACTAAACTAACATAACAAGACTCCTAAACTAATCACCATAACCTTTCAAAACTAATAAAGCGAACATAACAAACATCTCAAAAGTACAAATAACGTAAACTAAACTAAACTAACATTTCAAATGTCTTTGAACTAACCTAACATTACATTTTCAACCGTACTAAACAAACATAACATTTTCAAAAGTTGTAAACAAACATAAAATCTCAAAAATGGTCGATACCTAGACTAAACTAACATTCCAAAACATTTTCAAACGTACCAACCCTAACATAACATAACAAAAATACTAAACAAACATAACCTTGCAAAAGTAATTTTAAAATTGAACTAACCTAACATAACAAGACTCCTAAACTAATCACCATAACAAAACATAACCTTTCAAAACTAATAAACGAACATAACAAACATCTCAAAAATACAAATAACGTAAACTAAACTAAACTAACATTTCAAATGTACTAAACTAACCTAACATTACATTTTCAACCGTACTAAACAAACATAACATTTCCAAAAGTTGTAAACAAGCATAAACATCTCAAAAAAATGGTCGATACCTAGACTAAACTAACATTCCAAAACATTTTCAAACGTACCAACGAACATAACATAACAAAATACTAAACAAACATAACCTTGCAAAAGTAATTTTAAATGAACTAAACTAACATAACAAGACTCCTAAACTAATCACCATAACCTTTCAAAACTAATAAACGAACATAACAAACATCTCAAAAGTACAAATAACGTAAACTAAACTAAACTAACATTTCAAATGTACTAAACTAACCTAACATTACATTTTTTCAACCGTACTAAACAAACATAACATTTTCAAAAGTTGTAAACAAGCATAACATCTCAAAAATGGTCGATACCTATACTAAACTAACATTCAAAACAAAACATTTTCAAACGTAAACTACCAACTAACATTTCAAACATAACATAACATTAAAATACTAAACAAACATAACCTTGCAAAAGTAATTTCAAAAACCTGAACTAAACTAACATAACAAGACTCCTAAACTAATACTAAACCATAACCTTTCAAAACTAATAAACTAACATAACAAACATCTCATAAAAGTACAAATAACGTCAAAAAACTAAACTAAACTAACATTTCAAATGTACTAAACTAACCTAACATTACATTTTCAACCGTACTAAACAAACATAACATTTTCAAAAGTTGTAAACAAACATAAAATCTCAAAAATGGTCGATACCTAGACTAAACTAACATTCCAAAACATTTTCAAACGTACCAACCGAACATAACATAACAAAAATACTAAACAAACATAACCTTGCAAAAGTAATTTTAAACCGAACTAAACTAACATAACAAGACTCCTAAACTAATCAGCCATAACCTTTCAAAACTAATAAACGAACATAACAAACATCTCAAAAGTACAAATAACGTAAACTAAACTAAACTAACATTTCAAATGTACTAAACTAACCTAACATTACATTTTCAACCGTACTAAACAAACATAACATTTCCAAAAGTTGTAAAAAAGCATAACATCTCAAAAATGGTCGATACCTAGACTAAACTAACATTCCAAAACATTTTCAAACGTACCAACCGAACATAACATAACAAAAATACTAAACAAACATAACCTTGCAAAAGTAATTTTAAACTGAACTAAACTAACATAACAAGACTCCTAAACTAATCAGCCATAACCTTTCAAAACTAATAAACGAATATAACAAACATCTCAAAAGTACAAATAACGTAAACTAAACTAAACTAACATTTCAAATGTACTAAACTAACCTAACATTACATTTTCAACCGTACTAAACAAACTTAACATTTCCAAAAGTTGTAAACAAGCATAAAATCTCAAAAATGGTCGATACCTAGACTAAACTAACATTCCAAAACATTTTCAAACGTACCAACCGAACATAACATAACAAAAATACTAAACAAACATAACCTTGCAAAAGTAATTTTAAACTGAACTAAACTAACATAACAAGACTCCTAAACTAATCAGTCATAACCTTTCAAAACTAATAAACGAACATAACAAACATCTCAAAAGTACAAATAACGTAAACTAAACTAAACTAACATTTCAAATGTACTAAACTAACCTAACATTACATTTTCAACCGTACTAAACAAACATAACATTTCCAAAAGTTGTAAACAAGCTTAACATCTCAAAAATGGTCGATACCTAGACTAAACTAACATTCCAAAACATTTTCAAACGTACCAACCGAACATAACATAACAAAAATACTAAACAAACATAACCTTGCAAAAGTAATTTTAAACCTGAACTAAACTAACATAACAAGACTCCTAAACTAATCAGCCATAACCTTTCAAAACTAATAAACGAACATAACAAACATCTCAAAAGTACAAATAACGTAAACTAAACTAAACTAACATTTCAAATGTACTAAACTAACCTAACATTACATTTTCAACCGTACTAAACAAACATAACATTTTCAAAAGTTGTGAACAAACATAAAATCTCAAAAATGGTCGATAACTAGACTAAACTAACATTCCAAAACATTTTCAAACGTACCAACCGAACATAACATAACAAAAATACTAAACAAACATAACCTTGCAAAAGTAATTTTAAACTGAACTAAACTAACATAACAAGACTCCTAAACTAATCAGCCATAACCTTTCAAAACTAATAAACGAACATAACAAACATCTCAAAAGTACAAATAACGTAAACTAAACTAAACTAACATTTCAAATGTACTAAACTAACCTAACATTACATTTTCAACCGTACTAAACAAACATAACATTTCCAAAAGTTGTAAACAAGCATAACATCTCAAAAATGGTCGATACCTAGACTAAACTAACATTCCAAAACATTTTCAAACGTACCAACCGAACATAACATAACAAAAATACTAAACAAACATAACCTTGCAAAAGTAATTTTAAATCGAACTAAACTAACATAACAAGACTCTAAACTAATCACCATAACCTTTCAAAACTAATAAACGAACATAACAAACATCTCAAAAGTACAAATAACGTAAACTAAACTAAACTAACATTTCAAATGTACTAAACTAACCTAACATTACATTTTCAACCGTACTAAACAAACTTAACATTTCCAAAAGTTGTAAACAAACATAACATCTCAAAAATGGTCGATACCTAGACTAAACTAACATTTCAAAACATTTTCAAACGTACCAACCGGAAGAACATAACATAACAAAAATACTAAACAAACATAACCTTGCAAAAGTAATTTTAAAATGAACTAAACTAACATAACAAGACTCTAAACTAATCACCATAACCTTTCAAAACTAATAAACGAACATAACAAACATCTCAAAAGTACAAATAACGTAAACTAAACTAAACTAACATTTCAAATGTACTAAACTAACCTAACATTACATTTTCAACCGTACTAAACAAACATAACATTTCCAAAAGTTGTAAACAAACATAACATCTCAAAAATGGTCGATACCTAGACTAAACTAACATTCCAAAACATTTTCAAACGTACTCAACCAGAACATAACATAACAAAAATACTAAACAAACATAACCTTGCAAAAGTAATTCCAAACTGAACTAAACTAACATAACAAGACTCCTAAACTAATCAGCCATAACCTTTCAAAACTAATAAACGAACATAACAAACATCTCAAAAGTACAAATAATGTAAACTAAACTAAACTAACATTTCAAATGTACTAAACTAATCTAACATTACATTTTCAACCGTACTAAACAAACATAACATTTCCAAAAGTTGTAAACAAGCATAACATCTCAAAAATGGTCGATACCTAGACTAAACTAACATTCCAAAACATTTTCAAACGTACCAACCGAACATAACATAACAAAAATACTAAACAAACATAACCTTGCAAAAGTAATTCCAAACTGAACTAAACTAACATAACAAGACTCTAAACTAATCAGCCATAACCTTTCAAAACTAATAAACGAACATAACAAACATCTCAAAAGTACAAATAATGTAAACTAAACTAAACTAACATTTCAAATGTACTAAACTAACCTAACATTACATTTTCAACCGTACTAAACAAACATAACATTTCCAAAAGTTGTAAATCAACTACAAAATTTTTTCGAACCTAAAATAAGCATATAAACACTTCAAAGTAAATCAACTACTTGACCTCTTCCAAACTACAAACAAATCACTAGGTGGGCTCCAACAGAGTCTGAGACAACATGAAAAACAAAACAACTCAATTAAACTCGATGACTATCTTTATTGCGGGATAGTCATCGACAACATATGTAGTAATACGAATATTACCTATGTCGGCGGTACAGACTCTCGTGAGTTTAGTAGTTGTGTAAGCATTGATCGAAGGTGGCCAACTCATTTGTATGTCGGGTTTCAACTTCATCTAGTTTCGCTCTCGTACTCGTGATTTCATCCTTCAGACGATTTAACTCTTCCTTCGTCTCGATCAACTCGCCTTTTGATGTGCATTCTCATCTCGTAATTTAGCCAATTCTAGGCCCAACTCGTGTTCTCGCGTTCGGTCTCTTGAAGAGATGATGAGTTCTTTTGCCGTTTCAACCTTGACCCCAACCCATGCCTTTCACTTGCATTTGGATCCACTACCCAGATCTGTTTGGACAATCGCACTCTCCGCAATTGGTACGACCCCTTCTTGAGTGGATTTCTCCCGCAACTCTATCATTTGACTCTGTGGACCAAATTAAAATAGGTATTATTCAAGATACAAGTTTATAATGCAAGTTCATAATGCAACTCTAAAAGTAGGAAACTTACATGAGCATTACCAATTTCTTTGGATTCACCCACTTTCTTTGCCTTCTTTATACCGGTTTGTTTGAATAACTCAATGGGTCCTACGTCAACACCTTTTGATTTCTGTAAATCCCAAAAAATACTAAGTTATTTCTAATGATGGTAAACAAGAAGTAATGAGTGAAACATTTGTCTAACTCATACCTGTTTTTGCAACACGTGCATGAAGGACTTAGACCCAGTGCAATGGTTCCAGGGCAGTTTCTCGTGGTTCTTTTTGTTTGTTTCCATAGTTTTCTAACAAAATAGATTTTCAGTAAAATGAACCAGTAACATTTTTCAACCTCAATAAAAATAAATTAGTTTACTAATTTTATTTTATATTATAATTATAATTTTTTAAAAAAATTAATTTATTGGAGAAGGAAATCACAATATTTTTTCTAATTCTTCATATTTAACACAAATTATTATTGATAATTAATTAATTTATTGTTTATAATTAATTAAAAACTTTTTAAGGCTTTAGGCTACATAATTATTTTCCCAACAAAAGAACATAAAGCTGGTAATTAATCAATAAGTCTTTATTCTTTCAACAAATATTTTGAACAAAAAAGAATACTAATTATAGGAGAAAGATAGAAAAAGTAACAAAAATAAAAAATTTAAGATCTTAACTACAAACTCATTTTTTTTCGAAAAATTTGCTTAAATGGACTATTGATAGATAAATATTGTAATTCACTTCATCAATGTTAAGTTGTAATGTTGCAAGCCTGGGGTTGATCAGGATAAAGATACGATACACTCATCCCTTTACAACTTGAGCATCTTGAGATCAATACTTTGAAAATTGAAGAGCTTTTGAGAGCAATGCATTGTGAAAACAAAAATGGGTGTAGGATATAAATATGACCTATATGCATTCTTTGCAACTTCAATATAGCACACCAACATCTTGAGATCGATGCTTTAGAAAGTGAAAAGCCTTTGAGAGCAATGCATTGAGAGAACAAAAATAAAGAAATAAGAATGTTTTAGGTGGTGGTAAAGAAATTGTGAACACTACTCATTTTTATAGTAGTAGAATGTGAGAGTTACAAAAACTTTTTGAATTCTTAAACTTTAAAAAATTGTTTTAATTTAAATTAAATAAATATTTTAAGTGATAGTAAAAAACTTTTAAATTTCAAACTTTAAGATATTATATATTTATACATAATTAACTATTAATTATATATAAATATACCAATTAAAGAAGTGATATAATTATCTAAAAAAGTTTTTCAAGGATGATAATTTTTTAATATATTATAGATTATAGATTATATATATATATATATATATTATATAGTTCTTTTTTATATGAAGAAAGTACATAAAAATTCACATTTATTTTAAATTCTGACTATAATAATAAAAATTGATTGAGGGAAAGAGAAGATTAAATAGAGAGAGAAAGAAGTTGCTTGAGGGAGAGAGAAGCAGGGAAAAGAGAGATGAGAAGATTTGGGCCCACTTAATTTAATGTAATTTTTCATTGTACGTATAAAAAAGAAGACATGTGTCAATCATGTGATGTCCATACTACAATAGGATTAGTAAAATTATCAACGGTCCATTAGAAAAAATTATAGTACTACAATACTTTATTACTCTAATTTATTATTTGTCACATCAATATCCCTTTAAAAATTATATGTGATCCATCATAAATAAAGTAAGATCCATTAGTATTAAAATATAGTATGAACATAGTGAGTATGAGACTATCGCATTACTAAGAATTTTATGGGGTCCATCACACCTAATTTTTTTTTTATTGGAATAGAAGTTGTGTTTTCCTTCTTGAAATTGAATTTAATGATTTTCATCCCGGTATAAATACCATTTTGCTTCCACATTCACTCTGATCTTCTAAATTTCATTCAACTTCATCAATTTGAACATCAACGACAATGGCGAATCCTATCACTCTCCAAGAAATTCGAAGCGAGTCCGTTGATTTGGTACTTCTTACATTCTCATCTTCTTGCTTTTTCTTGCATCATCGTGTTTTCTTATGGCGCAAGGAATGACATACTATTGATTGATTTGGTGCTTCTTATAAAACGACATTATTTTATATCTTCACTAAAGGTCTGTTTGGGACACAAATTATTATAACATGTGAAATATTTTGCACTCAAAACATAATTATTATAACCTCTATTCTATATTTTAAATAATATTATATAATTTCACAGATTATAATAATATACCACTACTAGAATCCATGTTATTATAACCATTTAGTTTAATCCTCTAAAAAGTTCCTAAAACATAACCGAAATCGTCTATAATCTTCCTCCATTTGATTATTGGTTATTTGGAAGTTTGTTTTGTTTTTGTTTTTTTGTATTCGGGCGTGCCTTCATGATAAAATAATAAACACCCTATTTATGTTTATGTTTATGTTTACAGGAACGTATTCCAATCGGCGAAGTGTTCGAGAAGTTAAAATGCTCAAAAGAAGGTCTCAGTTCAGAGGAAGGAGCCAATCGGCTTCAAGTTTTCGGACCCAACAAACTGGAAGAGAAAAAGGTTTCTTCATCTTTGTGATTTTATTTTTTTTTTGGTTGTCCCAAATCGATTTATAGTGTTTTTTTTTTGTGTGTGTGTGTGGAAACAGGAGAGCAAGATTCTGAAATTTCTGGGGTTTATGTGGAATCCTCTCTCGTGGGTCATGGAAGCAGCGGCTATAATGGCTATTGTCTTAGCAAACGGCGGTGGAAGGCCTCCAGACTGGCCGGATTGCGTGGGAGTCATGGCCTTACTTTTAATCAACTCAACCATCAGTTTTTTGGAGGAAAACAACGCAGGAAATGCAGCTGCAGCTCTTATGGCTGGTCTTGCTCCCAAAACTAAGGTTTAAAACATACTAAAACACCATCATACATTTGTTCCTCTTATTTACTTATTTATTTCTGTCCTTATGTGGTATTTATTTAACTAGGTTCTCAGAGATGGTCGTTGGAGTGAGCAAGAGGCTGCTCGTCTTCT
Organism: Trichosanthes cucumerina; assembly: GCA_036507285.1. Lineage (NCBI taxonomy): Eukaryota > Viridiplantae > Streptophyta > Magnoliopsida > Cucurbitales > Cucurbitaceae > Trichosanthes > Trichosanthes cucumerina. The sequence goes on from CM071835.1 coordinate 102,082,189, forward strand.
TCAGGGGGACCCTTTGAAGATCGATCAATCTGCTTTAACTGGCGAGTCCCTTCCTGTTACCAAAAACCCTTCAGATGAAGTTTTTTCAGGATCAACTTGTAAACAGGGAGAAATTGAAGCAGTTGTGATTGCCACTGGTGTGCACACCTTCTTTGGCAAAGCTGCTCATTTAGTGGACAGCACCAATCAAGTTGGCCATTTCCAAAAAGTTCTTACTGCCATCGGGAACTTCTGTATTTGCTCCATTGCTATTGGAATTGTTATTGAGATCATAGTCATGTACCCAATTCAACATCGTGCATATAGAGATGGCATTGACAATTTGCTGGTGCTTTTGATTGGAGGAATTCCTATTGCCATGCCCACTGTTTTATCTGTCACCATGGCCATTGGTTCCCACCGACTTTCTAAGCAAGGTGCAATTACCAAGCGGATGACTGCCATTGAGGAGATGGCTGGCATGGATGTCCTCTGCAGTGACAAGACTGGAACATTAACCTTGAATAAGCTTACTGTTGACCAATCCTTGACTGAAGTCTTTGTAGGGGATGTCGATAAAGAACATGTCATCCTTGCAGCAAGGGCTTCTAGAACCGAGAATCAGGATGCCATTGATGCTGCTATTGTTGGAATGTTGGCTGATCCAAAAGAGGTTTAGTTTTAGTTGATGATTTTTGTTTCATCTCTATCTCAAATTCTCTATATGTTTCAAAAATCAAAATTTTTACCTGATATTTTGGATGACAAAATTATGCAGGCACGAGCTGTTATTAGTGAGGTTCATTTTTTTCCGTTCAATCCTGTAGATAAGAGAACGACTCTGACTTATATTGATTCTAATGATAATAACTGGCATCGAGTTAGCAAAGGTGCTCCAGAGCAGGTAAAGCTGTTTTTTCTTAGTATTCTTGTATGTTGTAATATTTTATAATGAATGGTATATTTCTCATTTCTCTTGGTTTGAAACAGATCTTAAATCTTGCAATTCAAACCAAGTCGTTAGGAAACAAGTTCATGGAGTAATTAATAAGTTCGCTGAATGTGGACTTCGATCCTTGGGGTTGCTAGACAGGTTTTTAAATGTTAACCTTTACTCAGGTTATGAATTATCAATAGCAAGCTCTATTCTTCAAGCTTATTATTTAACTACTGATCCACAGAAAGTACCTGAGAGAATCAAAGAAAGTCCACGAGATCCATGGCAACTTGTTGGGTTATTAGCGCTGTTTGATCCTCCCAGACATGACAGTGCAGAAACCATCAGAAGAGCTCTGAACCTTGGAGTAAATGTTAAGATGATTACTGTAAAGCAAATATCACTATCTTTATAATTATTATGTGTTATATACAAATAGTTCTCTCTACAAAGCATTTGAATGATTCCTTAAATATAGGGGACCAACTGGCCATTGTCAAGGAAACCGGTCGGAAACTTGGTATAGGATCAAATATGTACCCTTCTTCTGCATTACTACAAACCAGGGGTGCATCAACAGTTACTCTTCCCTTAGATGAGTTGATTAAAACAGCTGATGAATTTGCTGGTGTATTTCCAGGTGGGTTCTGCAATTTCTTTTTGGCATTGCTAGAGAATAAGAAATAATTGTTCTATCATGAATAATTTTACATTTCTCCCTTCATTTAATTTTCTTGTTGTCGTATGAATGATAGCGTTGAGTTCCCTAGTATCTTTGTCATATCGATATATACAAGCTCAATTTTCTTGTTGTCGTATGCATGATAGCGTTGAGTTCTTTAGCATCTTTGTCATATCGATATATACAAGCTCCCATGTTTTGTCTCTGCCCAATTGTTTAATTCTACCTTCTCTGCTGCACATCTGTATTCTGCTTTATAGAGATCTTGGTTTTATGGTTTTTTGTTTGGTCAGGGGAGAAAGAGTTTAGGAAACCAAGCATGGTTTAAGCGAAAATCAATACACATTCAAGGTTGGCTTGTTAGCGATAAAGTTCTTCAGTACAAAATGCATTGTTTATCGCACATTACTTTGCTAAGCTTAGTTGCATATGACAGAACACAAATATGAAATTGTGAGAAAATTACAAGAGAAGAAACACATTTGTGGAATGACTGGAGATGGTGTAAATGATGCCTCTGCACTAAAGAATGCATATATTGGAATTGTTGATGCATATATTGGAATTGTTGTTGCTGATTCAACTGATGCAGCTCAGAACGCATCTGATATCATCCTCACTGAACTGGGATTAAGCGTTATTATCAGTGCAGTTCTGACCAGCAGGGCTATTTTCCAGAGGATGAAGAATTATACGGTTAGTTGTTTTCCAATCACTTACTATGCAGTCAGATTTGATTGATTATTAACACTAAACTCAACCCATTCTTTTTCTTTTCTTTTTTTTCTTTTTGCAGATTTATGCAGTTTTCATCACCATTCGGATAGTGGTAAATGCAATGAAAATAGAAAGAAATATTCAATGTTATTATTAATCTATATGAACTGGGAGAATAACGTTACTTTTCATTAACATTGCAGTTTGGTTTTCTGTTGATTGCTTTGATTTGGAGATTTGATTTTGCTCCTTTCATGGTTTTAATTATAGCTATTCTAAATGATGGTAAGTCTACGAAAAATGATGATCATGCCGTTTGTCTTTTCTATCATTTTAATGATCAGGAATCAAAGTTTTTCGTTGTATTGTACACTAGGAACAATCATGACCATTTCCAAGGATCGAGTTAAGCCTTCTCCACTTACTGATAGCTGGAAGTTGAAGGAAATTTTCGCTACTGGCATTGTGTTAGGAGGATACTTGGCACTGATGACCGTGTTATTCTTCTGGATCATGATAGCCACCGACTTTTTCTCGGTAAGAACGAACAAGATTTATATCATCCATGAGAAATCTTTTCAAGTTGTTGAGGCATGCTTTGTTTGTTCTTATGAGTCATGTTTGTATTCCAATTTCCTTTTGTAGAACAAGTTTCACGTAGAATCCCTGAGGAACAACCCGAGAATGATGTCAGCATTGTATCTACAAGTTAGTATCGTGAGTCAAGCCCTTATTTTCGTCACAAGGTCTCGAAGTTGGTCGTTCGTCCAACGTCCTGGACTTCTCTTAGTGAGCGCTTTCATAGCTGCCCAGCTGGTAAGTACTCATTTTTCTGTTGAAGCTAACAAAAAGTAAAAACCATTACTCTCAGCATTTAGCTCATCCAAACTGGTTAAGCAATTTTAACAAAGAACTTATTGTACTTGATAGGTAGCAACTATGATAGCAGTGTATGCAAATGGGGGTTTTGCAAGGATAAAAGACATTGGTTGGAGATGGGCTGGTGTGATCTGGCTATACAGTTTTATAACTTACATCCCTCTTGATATTCTCAAATTTACCATTCGCTATGTTCTCAGTGGAAGGGACCTTTTTTGTTGTTTCTGTGTCTCATGATAGACTGCTTTCACAACAAGAAAGATTATGGGAAAGAAGAGAGAGAAGCACAGTGGGCTACCACACAAAGGACTATTCATGGTCTTCAACCATCTCAAACCAACAACTCTCTTTCTGATAGGAACAGTTGTGGAATGAATTGTGATTTATTTGTGTAACTTCAGGCTCTGCGAGTTGCACACTCTAAAAGGTCGAGTGGAATCCGTAGTGAAGTTAAAAGGACTCGACATCGATACAATTAATCGACATTACACGGTTTAACGAAACAACTCTGAAAAGAACTCATAACTTTTAATTTTTCCTCATATTTGCTCAGAGTTTTCTCATATTTTTTGTCAGAGAAACTCATAACTTTTTAATTTTTCCCCCTAGGATTAATGTCTCTCTAGTGAATAGAATAGCCATTGTTTATCTTCAGTTAGGATTTTTCTTTTTCTAATTGTTTTTTCCTGTATATCTCATTACTGAGTAGTGAGTACAACATCAGAGATTTTTTTAAACTTTTAAAAAGTATTTTTTATAATTTAGTCTTCTTTTAAATTTATTAGACAGACAGCTTTATTCAGTAGGCAAGCACTAATAATTCTTGCCATTCTCTCTGTTTTGTCCATTTGCTACTCTTGCCATTCTCATTCTTTTTTAAAATAATATAATTAACTATCTTATCTTCTCCATGTGATTTGCCACCTGTTCCTTCTTTTTCCTCTAAAGCTGCCTTTTATTTTATAATTTGGAATTTTGAAGTACAACCTTCTAGTCTCAATAATTCTGTGCTTATACAAGTTTTACTTTTATTCTTTGAACTTTCTTACTTGAATTTAACCAATTAAAGTCATAATTTAAGAGCATTAAAAATATTATTTTAGTCTAAATATATTAACTTTGATCCTTATACTTTCAAATGTTCGATTTTAGTTCATGCATCTTAAAATTAGCGATTCCAATTTAATTTTGAATGAAATTGGCTAAATAGTATTTACCAATAAAAAAAACATCTAGACAAATGTCTTCAAAATTTATAAAAGAAAAAATAATAGAGTATGAATATTTTTTGGAAAACTTAATTATAAACTTATTGTAGGTACTAGTCTCTGGATTTACTGTTTATTTAGAGTCCAAAGTTTTAAATTGGAAATTTAATAGGGACTAAAGTAAGATTCATTACTTATAAAATGTACGAACATAGCTTCATATGCTTCGAGGTCAAAGGCGCGAAGCTTCATATCTCTACATGAAAGAAAGTTGTCCATATTTCATAAATGTAAGGGCAATTTGAAAGTTCTAACAAGATTATAGGATTGAATTGAAACTTTTAAATTACTAGAATGATTAGGATTGAATTCAAACTTTAAAAAGGAGAGAATAAAACTCTTTACATTTATTATATATATAAAAAAAAAAAAAAAGTGATGGTGGAAGATTAAATCTTCTTTCCATTTACTATTCATTATCTTCTTTTAACACTTTTTTACCCATTCCCCTAAGTTGTAACTTGTTAGCCATCATTAAGACATTCTTGTTTGAGGTGCTTTCTTCTGTTGATAGAAATAGCTCTTCTTTTTTCAACTTTACTGAGATAAATAATTGTTATAAAAACCCCTTCTTGAATCTAAACAACAATCCTTTTCAAAAAGTGAAAAAGGAAAATAATAAAGGTTAAATCACAATTTATTACTGAATGATTTTAGTTAACTGAAGAACAGTCAATTCTGATCTCCCCTTGGTTTCTTGTTTTGACTCCCACTCTCCCAAGCTTTGTCATTGCAACCACAAAAGCCTTCTCAAAAGCTGAGTTGTTGGAAGCAAATAAGTTCACTGTTTTTCTTGATCTTGGATCAGTGAACAACACTTGGTCTGAGCTGAACAACCCTTTTCCCATCTGCAGATTCTTGAAGTACATGTTGTCGAATGTGAACGACGACGTCGAGTCCATATCGACGGCGATTCTTTGGTCGACGTTTCTCGGGCATTCTCTCTTGAGCTCGTTCACGTATGTCGGATTGAACGTCGGGTCGATTCGGTTTTTGCTGTGGAAGCTATATAGCCTTTTGGAGAAGTGCTTGCAGTGTGAGAATCCAATTGTATGTGCACCTAAAAACAACACAAGTTTTTTACTTGTTAACTTCTTTAAAATGTGTTGAAAGTTTAGTCATTAGTGTACCTGAGAGTGCAATCATGTCTGTTTGAGTTAGACCATGTCTTGCAAACATGGCATTGAGCTGATCTAATCCAAAATCAGGTAAAGGAAGATGGTGTCGAACGCTCTTTCGTGTCGAGATCTGCCCGTCTCGCCTTCCCAATTCCACGGCATACAACGGTCCTCCTGTCTGCAAGATAACAACAACTCCCTTGAATCTATTTTCGGCTCAGACGTCGCGAATTCTACATGATTCTACATCGACAAGCGCCACACAACACAGAAAAGAAGAAGCTTTTCACTTACCAAAACTACAACATCTCTAGTAGCCAAAGCCAATATGTCAGCACAAGAGACCTTGTTCTTACACTCTGGCACGCTATCGACAGCGGCCTTAGCTTTGATCACGGTGTCGAACCCGTCTCCGGCGAGCGAAAGATTCTCAGCATTGTCTTTCTCAGAAGTGTGATTATTTGAATGAAGCAGGACAGAAGCATCACAGCCCTGTCTCACAAACATCACCAAAAACAAAAAGCCAATATCAAAAAGCACTTCTCCAAATTCATCAACAAAAATCATTAAAATCTCATCAAAACAAACTCAAACAAAGAAGAGGAATTCAGCAATACCCTGACAAAACAATCATGAAAAAAGAGTCTGAGAGTGGCAGGGGCAGTAACAAAAGTCTGTTCAAATTTCTGTTTCACAGCAGCTCTTACAATGGACTCAACATTAGGACATGAATTATGGTAATAGTTGAGATGAAGCTCAGCAAAACAGCAAGTTGAGAGAAGAAGAAGAAGAAGAAAGAAGGGGAGAAAATGAAAGGTTTGGATTTTCATTTTGGGGCCTCAAATTTCTGAAATTGCTGTTTCAAAATGTAATGATTGTTGGTGTTTTTATAATTTGGGGGAGGCAAAAAAAGGTCCCCATTTGGCTACTTCTCTTCCCATCTGTCCACAAAAAGAAAACCATATTTTTTTTTTTTTACTTTTTTTCTTCTTTAGTTTGATTTTTTTAATATAGGAATGAAATTTTGAGCTGTCATTAAAGAAATAGTTGTTTAAGTTTTCACTTTTGTTTTTATTTGATCTTCCATGTGGTTGAGTTTTTACCTTTGTGTCGATTGGATTTTTTGAGTTTTTATTTCCATGTGTTATTTAGATTTTGTTTGATAAGTACTTCAATATGTATTTTATTTTTTTGTTTTTATTTTTAAAAATTATGTTTGTTTTCACGCATCTCTTTACTATAATCTTACATTTTTTAAATGAAGGTTTGAATTTTTAGCCAAATTCTAAGAACACAAACTATATTTTTTAGGTCTCGTTTGATAGCCATTTTGGTTTTGAAAATTGTGTTTGTTTTCTCATCATTTTTCTACGATAATCTTCATTTTCTCTACAATAGTTTCCATCTTATTTGAGTTTTTAGCCAAATTTCAAAAACAAAAACAAGTTTGTGAAAACTATTTTTTTAGTTTTCAAAACTTGGCTAGCCAAATTCCAAAAATAAAACAAGGGTTTGAAAATAACATTTTTTTTAGTTTTTAGAACTAAGCTAGGTTCTTAAAAACATAATAGATAAGAAAGAAAACATGTAAATATAGGTAGAAGTAGCATTTATAAGCTTAATTTAAAAAACTAAAAACAAAAAACCCCGGCCCCAGAGGTTATAATAAAAGTGATTATAATAGTATGTGAGTTATTATAATTTGTGGAATCATATAATATTATTTAAAATACAGAGTAATATAGTCTCGGGGTTATAATAGTCTGTGTTTGGAGTGTAGAATATTCCACAGGTTATTATAACTTGTGCCCCAAACAGGCCCTTGATTTTTTATTTTTAGTTTTTTAAAATTATCCTATAGATGTTACTTCCACCTATGAATTTATATGTTTTGATATCTACTGCTTACCTATGTTTCCAAAAACCAAGTCATATTTTTTTTTAAAAAAAATTAATGCTCAAAAACTTGTTTTTGTTTTTAGAATTTGACTAAGAATTCAAAGGAGATGAAAACTATTGTAGAGAAATTAAGAGAAAACAAGTTTTATTTTAAAAAACTAAAAATTGAAAACCAAGTGGTTATCAAACGACAAACAAGGCTCAAATGATTGTCAAATGGGTTTTAGTTTTCAATTTTTGACTTGAATTTTGAGCCATAACAAAAAGAAAGAAACTCACGAGTGAAATAGTGTTTACAAGCTTATTTTTTAAAAATAAAAAACCAAACGATTATTAAATAGGAATATAGCCTTATGGTATAGTTTAACCCTTAAATTACTTGTATTTACCCCTTCTCTCTCAAAATTGAAAACAATATATCTTGTAATTTTGATCCAATTGAGAAAAGAGACTCCAAATGAGTAAAAACACTTTTTCAATTTAGGGGCTTGTAATTTTCATCAAATTGGGGAAGTAAAAAATGAATATTTCCCTCCATTATTAGAGTTTTGTTAATTTCCTTCAAATTGGAAACAAAAATCATTTTCTCTCCCTCATAGAGCTAGTAATTTTCATCAAATTAAAAACAACAAATCACTCATTTGTCTATAGGAGATAGGTAATCAGACGATATCTTCAAACATCACACATTTTTCGTCTACCTACCACTTAGATTACACCAATAAGATCCAACTAGGGTAAGAAATTTTGTGTCACAACGATTCTACTCTGCCATAACCTTAAAAAACCTTCCTATTTATCGTAGAGCTAGTTATTTTGACCGAATTCAAAACAAAAACACACCTTGATCAAATTGTAGCTAGTAATTTTAATCAAATTATGCCAAAAAAAAACTCCAAAATGAGATGAAAAGGGAATAGTATATCAAAATGACGTGTTTACCCATGTTGTTTGTTCATTTGTAGGCCTTATTTGTGCATTGCATGTGAGTAAAAAGCATTTTTTTTCCATTAATCTATTGGAAAATGATGTTTTTTTTTTTTTTGTAGCTAAGCTAAGCACTTTAGGATGGGACAACTCTAAAGGGAAATAGTTCCTAATACAAGAAGTAATTAAGTAAATGAAAAGGATTGATGGGCTATTTTCAAAACAACCCTTTATTATGTAGGACAAAAAGAAAAGGAATCAATCTACAATATTGTGAGGGAGAAAAAAAAAAAGCCCATTGTATTGTGCTAAAGTACTCTCTTAATTAAAATAATGTTATGAGATTAGCATTAATTATAATTTCATCCATATTCCACTACTTATTAAGTCATATCCCACTGAACTATAGATATTATCATCATTGACATTGTTCTATTCGAAAATAGATTTAATATATATGTCACTTTTTGAAAAAAAAAAATATATCAAACGATCATCTTTATTAATTCATAAAATTAGAGGTTTGCTAGAATATAACTTAACTAGCTAAAAAATTAGCATGTTTAAAGTTTCAGTTTTTAAAAAAATAAAGAAAGTGTTACATGGTACAATTTTCTCTTTCATTTTTATTTTATATTTTGTATTAGGTAAATTATGTAACTTCTCTATTTAAAGCATCAAGTACATTCAGTTTCTATATTCTAAAAGGTTTCAATTGCGTTCTTAAATCTTAAATTATGCTTTATATAGTCCCTCTCGTTAACACGATTAACAAAATGTTAATATGATACGTCTATAGGATAAATTTTAATTGAATTGGTATAATGAGTTAATTTATAAACTTTTTTTAAAAAAAAATTAAAACATTTTGTTGGAATATAAATTTTGACAAATCCAAACTTGTCACGTCATCACCCAACATTGATGACGCTGTTATGTTTAATTAGGGATTAATTAAATTTTGTAAGAATCCCTAAATTAAATTATGACGAATTCAGGTACATATTTGGGCTCTTTAAGATTTGGAAGGATAAAACCCAAATTGAAGGCCCAAATTAGCTAAGTCTGGCCCAAGAAAGTTGGCCCAAAGTCCAAGCCTAGTTTAGAGACGAGGCCCAAGAAATCAACCAGGCCAAGTCCGGAAGGGAAGGCCTAAATCATCCAAGCCTGCCTCAAGGTCCAACATCAATAAGGTTCGGTCCAGAGCGAAAGGCTAGAAACCACTAAGCCCAGTCTAAATGATGACTCCAAGCCAAATGGTTGGCCCAACTTCAATCGGGCCCAGCCCAATAAACCCAAGCCCATATGGAGGCCCAGAGGAACTCTATAAATAGAGACCTCCCTCCTTCATTTTCAAGGTTCGTAAATTGGAGACTCTGCAGAGAATTGAAACAAAGTCGTGAAATCTCCGAAGCTCTTGAAGATCAAACACCATCCGAACGAAGAAGCGCTTCAAGCGGAATCGTCAAGAACACACCACGAATCCATTGAAGTTTTCAACATCGAGAACAAGTTGTTTTCACCTCGAGAGAAAGCTACAAGCTGAAGATCTTCAACAAGCTACAAGCATAAGTCGAAGACTTCAACAAGCTGCAAACCGAAGGCCTTCAACAAGCTACGAGCGAAGACCTTCAGCTTTCTATACTTGAGAACAAGCTGAAAAGCCCTCAAGACAAATCTACGTTCGAGAACAAGTTGTTTCAACCCTCGATCCAAGCACACATAAGTAGAGAGAGAATCAGAGGATTAAATACTAGAGATTGTACTCACAATTACCTGAAATCAATACAACACAAATTCATTTACACGTGTCTCATTTCCATTTGTTGTTTGAAATCTCGTGTGAACAAATTGGCACGCCCAGTGGGACAACTCTACCTCTCATCTCTTTCTCCTTGAAATCAAAGCAAGCCAATGGAATCAAAGAAAGTTCATCAATCGCCACTGTGTGTAAGCAAACTTCACATGGGACCAATAACTCACGATGCGTTCTAGAAATTTGAGATAAGTGATGATCGAGCCCCTGATGCAATGGCAAGCAACATCATCAAACTACTGGATGAAACTTTCAAAGACAAGGTTGTCGTCAAAGATAACCCCTTATTTCACCAGTCAACTCCAGCTCCTAATCAACAGACGGAAACATCAAATCAGGATGTAATGTCAGTCATGATGGCTGATGTGGACCCTGACGAAAGGATGGCGGAGATGGAAAGAAAGATCAACCTCTTGATGAAGGCGGTAGAAGAAAGAGATCTTGAAATCGCCTATCTCAAAAGCCAAGTCCAAAACAAAGAAACGGCTGAATCTAGCCAAACCCCTACAGTAAGAAACAACGACAAGGGGAAAAATATCATCCAAGAGGAGCAACCGCCTCAACCAGCTTCAGTTGCTTCTTTATCCGTTCAACAACTACAAGACATGATCATGAACTCTATCAGAGCTCAGTATGGCGGGCTTGCTCAGAATCCTCTCATGTACTCCAAACCGTACACTAAGAGAATTGACAACTTGAGGATGCCCACAGGGTACCAACCTCCAAAATTCCAGCAGTTCGACGGGAAGGGCAACCCAAAGCAACACGTTGCACACTTCATTGAGACTTGCGAAAATGCAGGGACACGTGGTGACCTCCTGGTCAACAATTTGTGCGTACCTTAAAAGGAAATGCCTTTGATTGGTACACTTATTTAGAGCCGTAAGCGATTGTGATTTGGGAAGCAGTTCGAGAGAGAATTTCTAAACCGCTTTTTACAAAGATGCAGGCGAATCGCCAGGTATGATGGAACTTACGGCGCTGCCAGACAACGCAAAGGTGAACCTGTCATCGATTATATCAACCGCTGGAGAGCTCTAAGCCTCGACTGCAAAGACCGCCTCACTGAGTTGTCTTCCGTGGAGATGTGCATCCAAGGCATGAACTGAGGGCTTCTTTACATCTTGCAGGGCATAAAGCCTCGTTCTTTCGAGGAGCTAGCGACGCGCGCTCATGACATGGAACTAAGTATCGCTGCTAGAGGAATAAAGACCTCTTAGTCCTGCACGTAAAGAAAGAGGAGAAATGATTCAAAGCATGAGAGAAGGCTATGAAAAGCGCCACCGAGGAGTCCATGGTCACAAGACGATCCTCTAAAATGTTTCTCAAAAGTTAAGGAAGTTAAGCCAAGAAAACAACAAGAAGTGGGCGCACAACATCGTCCAACTTTGAAAGAAAGACAAGAGAAAGTATATCCATTTCCAGACTCCGACGTCCTGGATATGTTGGAGCAACTATTGGACACACGACTGGTTGAACTTCCAGAATGTAAACAACCGGAAGAGATGGAAAAGGTCGATGATCCCAAGTATTGCAATTATCATCGAGTCATCAGTCATCCAGTTGAGAAATGCTTCGTCCTAAAAGAGCTAATTCTAAGATTAGCTAAAGAGGGAAAGATTGAGCTAGACCTCGATGAAATAGCTCAAACAAATCATGGTGCAGCGACAATAAACACATGCAGTCAAATGCACTCTAGTTCACTTCATGGTAAAGAAGTGGGCTTAGTCCAATTTGGAACCATGCAACCTGTAGTTGTTCGGTTTCAACATGAGATGTCAAGAAACAAACTCCAAGGTACGATTAAACTTACCGATGATAAAGACAAAGGTCGTGGTGTCATGGACTCATTTGAAGAAGCAAATGAGAAATTTAGCTTCATGCGATTCTTGTCAATTTAGAGGCCACAAACGCAAAGACAAGCGTCAAAATAAAAAGGATTCAAGGAGATCTAAACCAATGAGAAAAAGGAATACAAAATCTTCTCAACCTCGCCAACTAGTTACCTCAACAAAGTTCTCATTTGGTTCGTATTACATCAACACAGAAGAAGTTGATGATTCAAAAGAAGTCAAGCAAAGGACTTCTGTCTTCGATCGCATCAAGCCTTCAACTACACGACCTTCAGTCTTCCAAAGGATGAGTATGGTCGCGACGGAAGAAGAAAACCTAGATCTAACTTCCAGCTCCATTCGAACTTCAGTCTTTCAAAGGCTAAATGTCTCTACTTCAAAGAAACGCCGACCTTCAACATCTGTTTTTGACCGCCTCAAAGTAACAAGTGGTCAAGATGAAAGCATGATGAACACCTCGAAAGTAGAACTATTCGATGAGGTGAGCCACAACAAGGTCCAAAGTACCGTCCCTTCACGTATGAAAAGGAAGTTCTCCGTTCTCATAAATACAGAGGGCTCCTTGAAGGTAAAGAAAAATCTTGTCATTGTAACAAATCCTACAAATGAAGGATTTAGTCAAGACCATGATGAGAACAAAATCATCTAAAATCTGAAGAGCTCCTTGTCGCAAGAGCCTAAACTGCATGATGCTCCTGGCCCGCACGAGCTTAAAAGGTGAATGGCTAAAAAAAAAAAAATCCTTCTGAACTACGTTCTGACTTGATCCCTTTTCTTAAGGATATGTAGGCAGCTTAAAAGAAACTTTAAGTTCAGTCCCACAAAATAAACAAAAAAAGTGTGTCGCAAGTACTAAGACATGACATTGTAAGTCAAAGATTAACTATCTACTGGGGGCAATACAAAAAGATTGAAGGTGTTCAATCTTATTGTCAATAGTGGCGCTGCAAATTGGAGGTATTGCATCATTGTGAGAACGCCACTGCAAGTTAATTTCATGCAAGACCGCATCCTCTCCAAATTCGAGGGCTTCGTCGTCACTTCTTCTAAAATCTCGAGGACTCCGTTGCCGCTTCCTCTCAAAGTTCGAGGACTCCGTCGTCGCTTCCTCTCAACGTTCGAGGACTCCGTAGTCGCTTCTTCTCAAGTTTCGAGGACTTCGTTGTCGCTTCTTCTCAAAGCTCGAGGACTCCAACGTCTTCAAAGACTCTGGCGGTGCTTCATCTTTAAAGACTCTGGCGGTGCATCGTCTTCAAAGACTCTGGCGGTGCTTCGTCTTCAAAGACTATGGTGGTGCTTCGTCTTCAAAGACTATGGCGTTGCTTCTTCTTCGAAGACTCTGGCAGTGCGGTCGCTTCGTCTTTAAAGTCTCCGATGGTGCAGACGCTTCGTCTTCAAAGTCTCCGGTGATGCGGTAGCTTCGTCTTCAAAGTCTTTGGCGGTGCGGTCGCTTCGTCTTCAAAGTCTCCGGCAGTGCGTCGCTTCGTCTTCAAAGTCTCCGGCAGTGCGATGGCTTCGTCTTCAAAGTCTCTGGCAGTGCGGTCGCTTCGTCTTAAAAGTCTCTGGCGGTGCGGTCGCTTCGTCTTCAAAGTCTCCGGCGGTGCGGTCGCTTCGTCTTCAAAGTCTCCGGCGGTGCGGTCGCTTCGTCTTCAAAGTCTCCGGCGGTACGGCCGCCGTCTTCAAAGTCTCGAGCGGTCGCCGCTTCCCGTCTTCAAAGTCTCGAGCAAGGCGATGGGCCGTCTTCAAAGTCTCTGGCAGTGCGGTCGCTTCGTCTTAAAAGTCTCTGGCGGTGCGGTCGCTTCGTCTTCAAAGTCTCTGGCGGTGCGGTCGCTTCGTCTTCAAAGTCTCTGGCGGTGCGGTCGCTTCGTCTTCAAAATCTCCGACAGTGCGGTCGTTTTGTCTTCAAAGTCTCCGACAGTGCGGTCGTTTCGTCTTCAAAGTCCGGTCTCTGGCGGCAGCCACATCTCCAAGGTCCGGTCTCCGGCGGCCCTACATCTCTAAGGTCCGGTCTCTGGTGGCGGTTACATCTCCAAGATCCGACTCCGGCAGCTTCGTCTTCAAGATCCGACTCCAGCGGCTTCATCTTCAAGGTCCGACTCTGGCGGCTTCATCTTCAAGGTCCGACTCTGGCGGCTTCATCTTCAAGGTCCGACTCTGGCGGCTTCATCTTCAAGGTCCGACTCTGGCGGCTTCATCTTCAAGGTCCGAATCCGGCGGCTTCATCTTCAAGATCCGACTCCGGCGGCTTCGTCTTCAAGATCCGACTCAGCGGCCAGTCTTTCAAGATCCGACTCAGCTGCGCCGTCTTCAAGATCCGACTCGGTAGCCGTCTCAAGGTCGGTCTCCAACGACGACGACCATGCGGCGACCACATCTCCAAGGTCCGGTCTCCGGCGACGGCGGCCACATCTCCAAGGTCCGGTCTCCGGCGACGGCGGCCACATCTCCAAGGTCCGATCTCGGCATGGCGCTACATCTCAAAGGTCCGGTCTTGGCGGCGACACATCTCTCCAAGGTCCGTCTCCGACGGTGGCGTTTACATCTCCAAAGTCCGGTCTCGGTGGCGCTACATCTCTCAAGATCCGACTCTGGCGGCTTCGTCTTCAAGATCCGACTCCAGCGACTTCGTCTTCAAGGTCTGACTCCGGCGACTTCATCTTCAAGGTCCGACTCCGGCGGCTTCATCTTCAAGGTCTGACTCCGGCGGCTTCATCTTCAAAGTCCGACTCCGGCGGCTTCATCTTCAAAGTCCGACTCCGGCGGCTTCATCTTCAAAGTCCGACTCCGGCGGCTTCATCTTCAAGGTCCGACTCTGGCGGCTTCGTCTTCAAGATCCGACTCCAGCGACTTCGTCTTCAAGGTCTGACTCCGGCGACTTCATCTTCAAGGTCCGACTTCGGCGGCTTCATCTTCAAGGTCTGACTCCGGCAGCTTCATCTTCAAGATCCGACTCCGGCGGCTTCATCTTCAAAGTCCGACTCCGGCGGCTTCATCTTCAAGGTCCGACTCCGGCAGACGCGTGAGAAAGGAAAATTGAGAGAGAGTTTGATAGATGATTGGCTTCATGATGGAATGATGAGTTCATTCCTCTTCCTACTATTTATAGGGAAGGTTGGGGGAGATTTATGGCTAATTTTAGAAAGTTGGTTAACAAAATCTAAATTGAAATTGGTTAAAAATAAATATAATTAAAAAAAAAATCTAAACAAAGGTTTGTTAAAAAAATCTCCAACTAAATTGGAATTTTTTTTTCACCTCAAAATAGATTTTTCGTTTTTTGTTTTTTTTGAAATGGTCAAAATTTGTTAGTTCTTCAACTTAGATCTAACTCATTTGTTGCTTTTGAGAGTTGGAGTTTGAAGTTCTACATTTATCCCCAAAATTAAATGAATTTTAAAATTTGTATCAACGGTCAAATTTGAGAATAAACTCCAATTTATTATGAAAACTCTTTAAAATTTGGGCTCCTCCAAAAATTTTTCAAAAAAAAAATCAAATTGAGATAAATCAAAATTTCATGAAAAGAAAAAAAAAATTATTGCTTTTCAAACTTTGGCTAAATTTTAAATTGAATTTCTCAAGCTTATTTCAAATCAAGTTTTCAAGGAAGTCTAGTTCAATTTTTCAAAATCAATTCAAATATGGGTCAAAATTTTGTCCAATCTTAAAATTGTGCCCAAATTTTAAATCAAATCTCTTAAATTTTGCGGTTCACTTAAATTTTTGGCCACATTCCAAATTTAGCTTGCCTAAGCAAAAGTTTTGGTTTGAATCAAATTTATCTCAAACTAAATTTTGACTAAATTTTCACTTAACCTTCTCAAACAAAAATGTTTTGAGTACGGTTAAGTTTGTCGCAAACCAAAGTTGGATTAAGTTCTACCAAATTTAAACAAAAAAAAATATTTTTGTAAGATTTCAAAGTCTAATCCAATTTCAAAATTTTTGGATAGAATTTTAGTCTTATCCAACTTGGTTTTGAATTAAAGTAGAAGATAAAATCTACTAAATTTAAATTCAAATTCTATGCCCAAAAAAAAATCAAAATATTGACTCAAATTCATATTTTGATAAATTGGCATAAAAAATATATATATGTGTAAAAAAAAATCAAATTATGAACCAAATTTCATATTTGATTAAATTGACACATTAAGCAGGATTCAAACTAGGAGCAAACCTCATCCAAATTAGAGCAAATCTCTTATATTTGATTCAAAAATAACTTTTTCGAAATTCACACACACATAATTGTGTATAAATTTCGAAAGGGGGCATTTGTTGGAATAGAAATTTTGACAAATCCAAACTTGTCACGTCATCACCCAACATTGATGACGTTGTTATGTTTAATTAGGGATTAATTAAATTTTGTAAGAATTCCTAAATTAAATTATGACGAATTCATGTACATATTTGGGCTCTTTAAGATTTGGAAGGATAAAACCCAAATTGAAGGCCCAAATTATTAAGCCTAACCAAGAAAGTTGGCCCAAAGTCCAAGCCCGGTTTAGAGGCGAGGCCCAAGAAATCAACCAGCCAAGTCCGGGCGGAAGGCCCAAATCATCCAAGCTCGGCTCGAGGTCCAACATCAATAAGGTTCGGTCCAGAGGCGAAGGCCCAAACCAGCCAAGCCCAGTCCTAAATGACAGGCCCAAGCCAAATGGTTGGCCCAACTTCAATCGGGCCTAGTCCAACAAGCCCAAGCCCATATGGAGGCCTAGAGGAACTCTATAAATAGAGACCTCCCTCCTTCATTTTCAAGGTTCAGAAATTGGAGACTCCAGAGAGAATTGAGAAACAAAGTCGTGAAATCTCCGAAGCTCTTGAAGATCAAACACCATCCGAACGAAGAACGCCTTGAGGAATCGTCAAGAACACACCACGAATCCATTGAAGTTTTCAACATCGAGAACAAGTTGTTTCAACCCTCGAGAAAAGCTACAAGCTGAAGATCTTCAACAAGCTACAAGCTATAAGCCGAAGACTTCAACAAAGTTGCAAACGAAGGCCTTCAACAAGCTACGGCGAAGACCTTGACTTTCTATACTTGAGAACAAGTGAAAAGCCCTCAAGACAAATCTACGTTCGAGAACAAGTTGTTTCAACCCTCGATCCAAGCACATAAGTAGGAGAGAGAATCAGAGGATTAAATACTAGAGATTGTACTCACAATTACCTGAAATCAATACAACACAAATTCATTTACACGTGTCTCATTTCCATTCGTTGTTTGAAATCTCGTGTGAACAAATTCAATTTGTTTACACGTGATTTCAGTGAAGAAATGGAAATAAAACACGTGTAATTGAACGTTGTGTTTGTATTAATTTGAATGTTGTGAGTACAATCTCTAATGTTTATCCTCTGATTCTTTCTCTCTCTCAAGTGTAATTTGTCTTAGGGCTTTACAGCTTGTTCTCGGATGTAGATTTGATTCGAGGGCTTCGCAGCTTGTTCTCGAACGTAGACTTGTCTTGAGGGCTTTGCAGCTTGTTCTCATGTGTAACTTGTCTTGAGGATTTTGCAGCTTGTTGAAGTTCTTCGGCTTGTAGCTTGTTGAAGATCTTCAGCTTGCAGCTTGTTGAAGGCCTTCGACTTGCGACTTGCAGCGTGTTGAAGGTCTTCGGCTTGTAGCTTGTTGAAGGCCTTCGGCTTGCAGCTTGTTGAAAGACTTCGGTTTGTAGCTTGTTGAAGGTATCTTCGACTTGTAGCTTGTTGAAGGACTTCGGCTTGTTGCTTGTTGAAGGACTTTGGCGCTTGTTGCTTGTTGAAGGCCTTCGGCTTGTAGCTTGTTGAATGATTTCGACTTGTAGCCTGTTGAAGGACTTCGGCTTGTTGCTTGTTAAATGTCTTCGACTTATTGCTTGTTGAAGGGCTTCGGCTTGCAGCTTGTTGAAGGACTTTGACTTGTAGCTTGTTGAAGGTCTTCGACTTGCAGCTTGTTGAAGGACTTCGGCTTGTAGCTTGTTGAAGGCCTTCGGCTTGTAGCGTGTTGAAGTCTTCGACTTGCAGCTTGTTGAAAGACTTCGACGCTTGTTGCTAATTGAAGGCCTTCGTCTTGTAGCGTGTTGAAGTCTTCGGCTTGTAGCTTGTTGAAGGACTCCGGTGTTTGTTACTTGTTGAAGGCCTTCGGCTTGTAGCGTGTTGAAGGACTTCGGTGCTTGTTGCTTGTTGAAGGACTTCGGCGCTTGTTGCTTTTCGATCTTCTTGTATTTTTGGTTTGAAGACAACTTGAGAGGGGTTGTACTGACAACCATAGACTCTTCTAGAGTCGCCTCAATGTCACTTCCTTCTTCCTTTATGCAGGGAGTTAGAAGGTTTTCGTCTCCTCGACTAGCAATACTCAACTCCATATCGTGGGCGTGAGTTGCTAGCTCTCAAAGGTGCGGGACTTTATACCTTGGAAGATGTAAAGCAGACTCCAATGCATGCCTTGAATGCACATTTTGACAGCTGACAGTTCAACGAGACGATCTTTGCAATCGAGACTCATGGCTCTCCAACGATTTAGGTAGTCGACAACAGGTTCACTTTTTCGTTGTCTAATGTTGGTGAGCTCGAACATGCTGACGGTACGTCTTGTGCTATAGAATCAGTTAAGAAACTCTTTTTCAAGTTGTTTCAATCATCATCGATTGTGTTTCAGATCAATGTACGATCAAAAGCATTCCCTTAAATGTTCGAACAAACTGTTTGACTAGTAGATCTCCTTGCGTGCTAGCATTTTCACATGTCTCGATGAAATGCGCAACATGTTGCTTAGGGTTTCATTTTTCATCGAATTGTTGGAACATTGGTGGTTTGTATCCTATTGACATCCTCAAATTATCAATTCTCTTAGTATATGATTTAGAATACAAGAGAGAATTTTGAGAACCCCCATCATATTGAGTTCTGACGGAGTTAGTTATCATGTCCTGTAGTTGTTAGACTGATAGTGAAGTGATCGAAGTAGAGGGTTGTGGTTGATCTTCTTGCACAACAACCTTCTTTTTGTTTTGATCTTCGACGACCAGAGTATGACTTGATTTAGCGGCATTTTGATTCTCAATTTGATTCTTTAAGTATGCGATTTGAGAATCTCTTTCTTCAATTGCTTTCATCAAGTTGTTGATTCGCTTCTGCATCTTTGTCAATCTCTCTTCCTTAGTACTTGTTTCAGTTATTATGACAGACATTACGTTGGAATAAAAATCGAACAAAGGGTTACACTTGACCAGGAACTTATTGTTAGTTGATGCCCCCGACAATGTTGTTACCTCATCGTCTTCCAACCTTAGTTCATTAGCCCAACTATAGGCAGTAGAACCCGTGTACAAGTTGCTCATGACAACGATCATCGAAGAAGTCTTGAACGACACCACTTTACTTCTGCTTTGAGATGAGAGGTAGAGATGGTCCCACCGGGCGTGTCAATTTGTTTACACGTGATTTCAACGAAGAAATATAAACGAGACACGTGTAATTTAACGTTGTGTTTGTATTAATTTGAATGTTGTGAGTTACAATCTCTAATGTTTATCCTCTGATTCTTTCTCTCTCTCAAGTGTAATTTGTCCGAGGGCTTTACAGCTTGTTCTCGGACGTAGACTTGATTCGAGGGTTTCGCAACTTGTTCTCGAACGTAGACTTGTCTTGAGGGCTCTGCAGCTTGTTCCCAAGTGTAGACTTGTCTTGAGGAGTTTGCAGTTTGTTGAAGGCCTTCGGCTTGCAGGTTGTTGAAGGTCTTCGACTTGTTGCGTGTTGAAAGACTTCGGCTTGCAGCTTGTTGAAGGATTTCGGCTTGTAGCTTGTTGAAGGTCTTCGGCTTATTGCTTGTTGAAGGGCTTCGACTTGTAGCTTGTTGAAGGTCTTCAGCTTGTAGCATGTTGAAGGACTTCGGCTTGTTGCTTGTTGAAGGACTTCGACGCTTGTTGCTTGTTGAAGGTCTTCAACTTGCAGCGTGTTGAAGGTCTTCGGCTTGTTGCTTATTGAAGGATTTCGGCTGCTTGTAGCGTGTTGAAGATCTTCGGCTTGTAGCTTGTTGAAGGACTTCGGCGTTTGTTGCTTGTTGAAGAACTTCGACGCTTGTTGCTTGTTGAAGGGCTTCGGCTTGTAAGGACTTCGGCTTGTAAGGACTTCGGCTTGGAGCTTGTTGAAGGACTTCGACTTGGAGCTTGTTGAAGGCATTCGACTTGTGGTTTGTTGAAGGACTTCGATGCTTGTTGCTTATTGAAGGCCTTCGGCTTGTAGCATGTTGAAGTCCTTCAGCATGTAGGTTATTGAAGTCTTTTAACTTGTAACTTGTAAAAGTCCTTCGCTAAACATTTAAGGACTTGTCTTACAGCATTCCGCCCTTAAAGACTTGTCTTACAGCGCTCCACACTTAAAGGTTCGTGTCCCAACGTTCGCGCTTTGGAGACTCATCTTACACAGCGTTGCTCGCACTTGGAGACTCGTCTTTGCAGCGGCGTTCGCGATTGGAGACTCATCTTCCGCACTTGGAGTCTCGTCTTCCGCACTTAGAGACTCGTCTTCTGCATTTGGAGACTCGTCTCCGCGCTTGGAGACTCGTCTTCCGCACTTGGAGACTCGTCTTCCGCGTTCCGCACTTGGAGACTCGTCTTGCGCTGGAGACTCGTCTTACGGTGTTGAAATTTCACTCCCAAAAGGAACTCGAGAGAATTGAGCAAAATCCTCGGTGTTGAACACTCTCAAGTCTTTAGTCTTTGAACACTGCAAGATGAGTCTCAGCGCGGAAGACGAGTCTCAATCTGCGAAGCGCGAACGCTGAAGACGAAAGTCTGGCGCGAACGGAAGACGAGTCTCCAGGCGCGGAAGACGAAGTTCTCAAGCGCGAAGACGAGTCTCCCAGTGCGGAAGACGAAGTCTCAATCTGCGGAAGGCGAGTCTCCAATCGCGAGCAGCGCAAGACGAGTCTCAAGTGCGAGCATTTGGGACACGAACCTTTAAGTGCGGAGTGGCTGTAAGACAAGTCTTTAAGGGCGGAATGTTGTAAGACAAGTCCTTAAATGTTTCGCGAAGGACTTTTACAAGTTATAAGTTAAAAGACTTCAATAACCTACATGCTGAAGGACTTCGACATGCTACAAGCCGAAGGCCTTCAACAAGCAACAAGCATCGAAGTCCTTCAACAAACAACAAGTCGAATGCCTTCAACAAGCTCCAAGCCGAAGTCCTTCAACAAGCTCCAAGCCGAAGTCCTTACAAGTCGAAGCCCTTCAACAAGCAACAAGCGTCGAAGTCCTTCAACAAGCAAAAAGCGCCGAAGTTCTTCAACAAGCTACAAGTCGAAGATCTTCAACACGCTACAAGCAGCCGAAGTCCTTCAATAAGCAACAAGTCGAAGACCTTCAACACGCTGCAACTCGAAGACTTCAACACGCTACAAGTCGAAGACCTTCAACACACTACAAGTTGAAGACCTTCAACAAGCAACAAGCGTCGAAGTCCTTCAACAAGCAACAAGCCGAAGTCCTTCAACATGCTACAAGCCGAAGACCTTCAACAAGCTACAAGTCGAAGCCCTTCAACAAGCAATAAGCCGAAGACCTTCAACAAGGTACAAGCCGAAGTCCTTCAACAAGCTGCAAGCCGAAGTCATTCAACACGCAACAAGTCGAAGACCTTCAACAACCTGCAAGCCGAAGGCCTTCAACAAGCTACGAGCCGAAGACCTTCAACAAACTGCAAACTCCTCAAGACAAGTCTACACTTGGGAACAAGCTGCAGAGCCCTCGAATCAAGTCTACGTCCGAGAACAAGCTGTAAAGCCCTCAGACAAATTACACTTGAGAGAGAGAAAGAATCAGAGGATAAACATTAGAGATTGTAACTCACAACATTCAAATTAATACAAACACAACGTTAAATTACACGTGTCTCGTTTATATTTCTTCGTTAAAATCACGTGTAAACACATTTTATATAGTATTGGATTTAAGAACAAGAGCCATCTCAAATGGGTCACACTTGAGTAAACAAGTTTTCTATCTCGGACTGGTCCACTTTTTTACCGTACAAATTTAGTCATTCATCAAGCCGACACAATCTCTCAATTTTTTTTAAAAAAAAAAACAAAAAGGTAGTTAAAAAAGCCTGAACATTGGGACATTTGGAGTTGGAATCAAATGTCAAAAATAAAAAAATTGAGCAAATAGAATGACTATGAATGAGATGATCGGCAAAAGTGAGCATAGCTTATCGATAATGGACTTGTACCCTGAGAAGTTTGAATTTCTCACTTCAAATGTTGTTAAACTAAAAAATATATATTGAAAATAGTTTCTTCATTTGTATTTAGTTTGTGAGTGTACGATTCTTTTTTTTTTTTCTTCATCTTCTTTTTTTAAAAATATTATATTCTATGTGAGGGAGACGATTTGAATCTACAACTTATAAATCGAGGCGTTGAAGTTGTGATAGCTTATATTTCATTTATCATTTTAAATTTATAAAAACTTATCAACCTACAAAAATTTTGAGAGACATATCAAAGAGAGGTTAATTTAGGTATTTTATGTCAACATGAGTATAGTTCACCTGATATAAAATACGTACTTTGACCAAGAGTTCAGAGGTTCAAATTTTCTACCCACATTGTTAAACTAAAAAAATAGTATTTTATATATAAATAAAGTAACTTCATAAGGTATTTTTGCAATTATTGCATATGATGTCAATTTTACATGCTAGACATGCCATTATTAATAGAATAGCCCATGTGATACTGCCGAAAATGACCTATGAAATCAACTTTATGGGCCTGTCTTGTGCGCCAAAATGGGCTTGTTTCCAGCCCACTTGGAAGTTCGCAAAATTTTAGGCCCAGTTGCCTCATAATTGGGCTGAGCCATCAAGTTTTCTAATGGGCCCAATTTGAATGCTAACACGACTCTTTCAACTTGGGCCTGGCCGGTGGAGAGTCCAACGACGATTTTCATACTTCACTTTGGAGTTGTAACTCTACATTAAAATCACGTGCAAATCATGTTTGCTGATACAATTTATTTGAAGAATAAAAAGGTTTATAAATTTTTAATTTAAAAAAATAGAGCTATTTTTTACTTCTTACATTTTAAAAGCACTTATGAAAATTTATCTAAATTTCAAGTATATATATATATATATATAAATAATGAAAACTACCTTTTTTTTTCAAACTTGAGCTAAATTTAAAGAATGTACGATGATAATATACCTAAGAGTTTTTATTGACTCTTTTTCTAAACGTCGTTCCAATAACTATTTGACTTTTGGTTTTTAGTTTTGAAAATTAAGTTTGTTTCCTCCTAGTTTTTCTACCATAGCTTTCAGCTCTCTTAAGAAAATATTTAAATTTGTTAGTCAAATTCCAAAAACAAAAGTTATAGGTATTTGAAAATAAATGTAAAAAGTAGATAACAAAATAAGAAAAACCATAGGTAGAAATGGTATTTATAGACTTAATTTTTAAAAACCAAATGGTTATCAGACGATATCTAAATTATCTATTTTCTTTTCTTTTTTTTTTAAATATGCTTTCACACATTTTTTTTTTAAAGTATTAAAATTTCAAATGAAGGGTAGGGTGGCAAATCTAGAATTAAAGAATTAAAAAGGTCAAGCATAAATTAACTAATAACTAATAATATCAAGAAATGAAGTTTATACCTTCAATAAATATTAGGATCGCTGATGCTCTGCCAACCATGCAAAACATCCAAAAAACAAAAGAGAGATATTTTCTAACGCCCTTTTTATCTCTTGAAAGGATGTGGAATCTTACTACTCATGTTACATGAGACTTCCAAGTTTGTCTTAAAAAATTGGCTTTCTTTCCTTCCTAGCTTATTTAATTTGTTTACTAAGTGTGTAGGAATTTCTGGTCGGCAAAGGACTTTTAGGGTTGGATGTCAAAAGAGCTAAATGATGACGAGGTTCCTAAGGCTATAACTATCATGTGATGCGTGTGAAGCGAGAGGGAGAGGTGACCTTGGCTGGCTAATTCGTAACTCCCAAGGATCTCCCATTTGTGCGGGTTTGTAATTGCGGAACTGGAAATGACTCATCAAGATTTTAGAAGTTCTTGCGGTTTATGGTCGTTTGATTGTCTACTCGGTTCTTAGTTTGGTTGCTAGTGGTTGGATTGAGTTCTCAGTTACTCACTACTTCCAGGTATTGTAGCACTGTTGTCTACGCCTTCACTTAGGCAACAACTTAAGTTAGGTGTGATTGTATTTGAAGACAGTTTGATCTATGATCTCTTCAAATATTATGATCACTTTCATAAAATGGAGTACGCTAGCCTTTTGAATTAAAAAATCAAATTAAAATTACTTTAGGAAAAAAAAAACTCACTAATTAATTATGAGATTTTATTTTTTCGAAAAGTATATTTATATAAAAAAAAAATTCAAATTCAAATTTTGGTATCTAAACCCTAAGATTGATAGGATTTTTTTAAGGTGTTTAATAGATTTTAGAACTTTGAAAAGTGTCTAATCGATATCTAGTTTTTCAATGTTTTTTATAATGAGTTTTAAAACTTTAAAATATGTTTAATAAATTATTAAGTTCTACGTCCCTTGCTTTTAATTTTATACTTAATAGGTTCTGATTTATGAGATATTTTTTTGAAGTTCAAGACCGGTTATATTAGAATAGTATAATGGATAAGACACCAATTACATTTCAAAACTGTATGGTTCAATCCCCTACTTTACAATTGTTTAATTAAAAAAAGAGATCGGTTCTATATAAAAAAAAAAAGTATAGTTCCACTAGTATATTCGATGTGTTAACATCTGTAGTTCGAATTCTTCCCACTTCTATTGTTTTTTAAATAAGAAATAATATGAGAATTATTTATTACCCTTTGAAATTTTGAAAGTTTGACCATTTGTTTTTCCCTCTACATCTATAAAAGAATTATCTTCTACAATTTTTTTTTACCAACACGAGTTTCATTTATCTTTACTTTTAGTTTCTATCCTTTTTTTTTGCTTCTAATTCAAAATTATAAAATTATATTATTTTTTTCAAGGTAAAAAACATGTGCAATGTATGCGAAAAAGATCTAGTATACATAAAAGGGTAATAACAAAATTTGAGAATACTTTATTCTATAATAATTTTTTAAAATTACTTGAAGATCATTAGCTAATAATTAATCATTAGACAAGATCCCACTTTCAATAAGCATCCTTCTAATCAAATGATCATTTCTAAAGCCAACCTTAAGATAATATTGTAGAAAGGAACCAATTCTTGAATGTGTGTGCATTTATTTACTCTCTTTTTTTTTTTTTTTGGAAATTGTGAATGTGTTTTGCTCTTCAACAGCAATCATACTTTTCAATAGTTCATTTCTCCAAACCATATATATAAACAATTTACCAAAAGAATTTGGATATTACTTATTTTGATATTTTTTCTGTTATATTTTTATTAACCAAATAAAACGTGATTTTATGTTGTAATATTGACTGTGATTTGCCGAATTACTTTATCTTAACTAAAAATTCATAAATTCATGAATTTTAATTCTCCAATTTAGTGGATAAAACATTAATTATCAACTTAATTATCATCTCAAAAGTTGATGGTTTAGTTTTCCTTCCTGCAATTATTAAACTAAAAAATTAATTGAATGCTCTCGAGAATGGACACTCGAGTTAAAAATGTATATATTGAAATTTTGATTTGTGAAGATATTCATGATGGAGACTTTGTAATGTTTTCCTTCATTTGTTTTTTTTTTTTTTTCCTTCTTTTTCCTGTATGATTTATTGACATCAAAGTATATAGTTAAATGAAGAAGGAAAAAAAAACAAACACATAAGAATAGAGAAAAACCACTTAAATCTTCTGGTCATGATTCACAAACCAAACTTTTTTTTTTTTTAATTCTTGTCGCGAAAATATGATTTTAATCCAATTATTTTATGAACATTTTACAATGAAGTACTTACTATTGTCAATATGATTGACGGTCAGAAGAGAGATTCAATCGGAGTTTAAGAAGTAAATTTTCTTACCAACGTATGCAATTCGGTAGAATCAATTTGTTTCTTATAATAAAGGAGTGGAAAAAATAAACCTAAACAAAAAGAAATAAAGAAATTAACTACCAAAATGAGGCTGTTTTTTATTTTCTCTTTTTCTGTCAAGGCAGTTACAAATAATCCATTTGGGTATACATCTAAAAATGGATAAAATTTCTTTTTTATCTCATGGTTGAGAAGAGTGCTTAATTAATAAAACATAGATCCCTTCAACTAACCAACTTGAGTACATATGAAAATTTTTAAAAAATAATAATACTCATTATAAAAAAAGGTTAAAAAAATATTTTTGTTTTCTAAACTTTCATAATAGTAACAATTTAGTCTTTAAACTTTATTTTGTAATAATTTAATCTTTATACTTCTCAATTTGTTATAATTTAATCCTTAAACTTTCAAATTTATAACAATTTAATTCCTACAACAATTTTTTTTATCAAAATTAAATGTTCATTTTAATTATTTAACTATTTAAACTTTGTAGTTTATAAACATATTGGATCTCTAATTAGTTTATTGCTCTATCTAATAATAATTTTAACAATAGGGACTAAATGTTACCAAATTTATAATACATTGACTAAATTGTTACAGAGTAATGTTTTCAGCCTAAATTATTACAAAAACTAACTCTTCATAAATCAAAGTTGAAACTCGATTGTTACTTAAATGATACTTCAAGATCAAAAGTGATTTCCAATTAAAAAAATTATTATAACGATATTGCATCTAAAAGAACCCACAAAGTTCATGTAAATTTAAAATTAATAAAATTTTCATAATATAAAAATGTGTTACGCAATATTTTGTATGTCTTTAAGGAGATGTGTGCTCTCTAAGTTGAGTTGAGTTTTAAACCCAACTCATCGTTTGGCTCATGGATAAACTAACTCAACCCAACTCTACCGATTTAGGGTATTAACTCCACCGACTCAAGATATTAACTCCATTGACTTGTACAGTAACTTTATTAACATATTTTATCACCACTTCTCCAACCACCGACGACCACCACCTGCGATCGATAACCATTTCTGGAAATCGATCATCTCCAATGACCAAAAACTACCTTTAACGACTATCTCCGACGATCGGGACCATCTCTAACGACCGACGACCACCTCCGACAACCGACAACATCCTCTGGCAATCGACAACTAACAACCACCTCTTATGACCTTCTCTAGCGATCGAAGACCACCTCCAACGTCAATTTCTAGCAACCAATGACCATCTTCGACAAACAAAAACTGCCTCCGACGACCATCTCTGGCGATCAATGACCATCTCCAGCGATCGACAACTATCTTCGACAACCGACAACCACCTCTAATGACCTTCTCTAGCGATTGGTGACCTTCACTATTGACAGTCATATGCGAAAATTGACGACCATTGTTGACTACTAGAAATCATCAGTATCTTCTCCGATGAGTATTACCAACAATAATTTCCAGCGACTGATGATATTCTCATAGTTCAAAATAATATGAAATGCACATGTACTTAGTTGGTTTTATTCCCTGCTCCAACAATCTTTTTTCGGGTTTACAAATTTGGCTCATTGTTGGTCATTACTTATATTTTGTGAATGATAATTATGTTTGTGAATCATGTAAATAGGTCTTTGATACCATAATTATGTTTTGTGAATCATGTAAATAGGTTCTTAATAACCTGCTAATATTTTGTGAATATTTCACTTTTACATGACATTAATTAATGTTGAAATATATCATTGTTTTATTATCATCTTCATGTGATTTAACAAATGTAAGCAAACAATATTCATTTTTTTAAAAAAAAACATAATGGTCATTGTATTTTAAAACAAATGACCCTATTAGAAATTAAAAAAAGGTCATGATAAGTTACTCATTTATAAGTTTAAAGAAATTTAATATATGTTTAGACAATGAAACCTTAGATTTCTCTATTTTAATAGAAATTCAATTTGTATTTAAAGAAAAAAAAATACATGTACATTGCCTTTTTCCATTCATCAATTGTTATTTGTTATTATAAATAATACAATATTTGATTTATATCAATTGAAGTAAGTTCAATGTGTACTAAAAACATGTAATTTCTATAAATTGAAAGAAGCTTAATGTATATCAAAAAGAGGAATCAATGTTATATTGTCTATATTTTGAAAAAGAAAAAGTCGTTTTTTTTTAAAGAAAGATAAATAATGATATTTTTTTAAAAAAAAATATTAATGTTGGAATATATATATATTGAAATGGACTGTTGCAAATATGAAAAAAATATGTTTCTAAATAAATGACTAGAAAAATTTAAAAATAAAAATAAAAAAAGATAGTTGACTAAAAATCAGTTCACCTTATGTTAAAAAAAATTGCATCAGATACATCTGACAACTCAACTTAACTCTCTAGTCTCTACACCTCAAACACAGATTTTCTGACTCAACTCAATAGACTTTTGAACTCATTGATAAATCAACTATGCGCATTCAACTCAATTATGTGTGCCAAATGCCCCAATAAAATAGACAATTAGAGAATGGATTCAAGGTACATTTTTCTTTTGTAAAGTTTAAACTATATATTAAAGTCTAATATACACAAAATTTAGTTGTGTTTGACACAACAGATAAAATAATCACCGGTATAATGTAATAATTATTTAGTTGTTATTGTAAAATATGTAGTATAAATGTCCATCCACATGCCATATATTACCTATGCCAAGTGGCAAAATTTCCATAGCCATAGTGTCCTCCAAGTGTCAAATTTTTACCAATGCTTAGTGTCCAAATGTACCAACTCATCCCTTGCCAAATTGCCTATAAATAGTGGCTTTTGGTGGAAAAATAAAAGACATCCATTGGTGAAATTCTCTCCAATTCTCTTCATTCTCTCCCACTTTCTCTTTTTAGTCTTTATTTAATTTTCCATAAATTTCCACTATATATTATATTATATTATATATATTGCCCACACTTTCCAAACACTTATTTTAATATTATTATTATTATAATATTATTCTTATTATATTATTATTATAAATATATTATTATATTAGTATTTTAATATTGGTAAAATTATACCCGGTTTTCATCCTATTTTTACAACACGTTATCAGCACGAAGTTCTGCCGATTTTTCCACTAAAGGTAGGTCCTCCGGGTAAGCCATTTTTTTTAATAATTAAATGTTATTTTGCATGTTTAATTAATTTCCTAATGTAAATGCAATTTCTTTGTATATAGTATTACTATGGCAAATCTTGCAAAACTAGAATTTGCGGCTTACTGGATATTAATGGAAATAACTACTTGTCATGAGTCCTCGATCGTTGAGATCCATTTAGACTCCATGAATCTTGGAGAAACAATTAAAGAAGGAAATGATGCATCAAATCAAGAAAAAGCCAAAGCTATGATCTTCCTTCGCCATCATCTTCACGAGGGATTGAAAATGGAGTATCTTACATTAAAAGATCCCTACATTCTATGGCAAGGCTTGAAAGAAAGGTATGATCATCAAAAACGCTTATTCTTCCAAAAGCTCGTTATGATTGGATGCACCTGAGGTTGCAGGACTTCAAATCAGTAAGTGAATATAATTCCACACTTTTCAGAATTAGTTCAAAACTAAAATTATGCGGAGAAAAAATTATTGATGTTGATATGTTATAGAAGACATTCTCCACTTTTCATGTCTCGAATATGCTCTGCAGCAAAATATCGAGAGAAAGGCTTTAAAAATATTAGAACTAATTTCATGTCTTCTCGTGTTTGAACAAAATAACGAGCTATTAATGAAAAATCATGAATCTCGACCAATCGAGCAACACCATTCCTCAAGTGAATGTTGTGAATTTTAATAATCGTGGTCGAGGTCGTGGTCGTGGTCGAGGTCGGGACCATGGTAGAGGAAGAAATACCTATTTTCGTGGTGGGCATTATAACTTTAAGAAACCCCACACGAACCGATGATCATAAAGGAAAAGCTCCACAAGCTAAAAGTTCAAAAGGTGGTGAACATAAATGTTTTAGGTCTGCGGAATGAGTAGGGCACAGTCACGTGCACTGTCGACGTCAAAACACCTTGT
Organism: Trichosanthes cucumerina; assembly: GCA_036507285.1. Lineage (NCBI taxonomy): Eukaryota > Viridiplantae > Streptophyta > Magnoliopsida > Cucurbitales > Cucurbitaceae > Trichosanthes > Trichosanthes cucumerina. Next base: position 102,112,394 of record CM071835.1, read on the forward strand.
TGATCTCTATCAAGCTTCCTTGAAGGAAAAGGAAAAAGGAAGAATGTGGAGGTGAATCTTGCCATTCAAGAAGATGATGTGTTTGATACCTCCAATATGGTGCATCTTGATGTGGCTGATTATTTTGAATCTCCTGGAGAGAAAATTGATGCAATCAAACAAGTAGAGGATGTTTTGTATGAAGATATATAATTAAGTCATCATTTATAATATGTTTCTTGTTTTTGTATATATATTTAGAACTTTTTGTAATCGTTTTCCTTTTCTTATCAATGAAGAAATATAGACAATTTCAATATGTTAAGTAACTTTGAAAATGAGCAATGAGGATTTATGTCAGCAGACGCATGTAACTACGCATTAACGATACTCATAAATGTAAAATATTTTTCTAAATTGACAATGCTGGAAGCAAAAATCAATACTATATCAGGTTCTGCAGACCTGATTGAAGGTTTTGGAAAAACAAGTTTTATCTTGCCTAGAGGAACAAAATTTTCAATTAATAATGCTTTGTTTTCTAGCAAATCAAAGAAGAATCTATTGAGTTTCAAAGATATACGTAATAATGGTTATCATGTTGAAACTGATCGTAAAAATAATATAGAGTATCTCTATATCACATCTATTGTTTCACATGAAAAACGTATATTGGAAACACACGCCGACTTTTTCTTCTGGATTATATTATACTCATATACGAGTAATCGAAAGTTATGCAACAATGAACCAGAAGTTCATGAATCCAGAAATATTTAGTGTTTGGCATGATCGACTGGGTCATCCAGGATCGATAATGATGAGGAAAATTATTGAAAATTCACATGGACATCCTTTAAAGAACCAGAAGATTCTTCAATCAAATGAGTTGTCATGTGATGCTTGCTCTCGAGGAAATTAATTATTAGACCATCACCAAATTAAAGTGGGCATTGAATCACCTACATTTTTGAGAGAATTCAAGGTGATATTTGTGGACCCATTAACCCACCGAGTGGTCCATTTAGATATTTTATGGTATTAATTGGACGATCCAGTGAGATGGTCACATGTATGCTTATTATCAAGTCGAAATCTTGCATTTGCAAGATTACTTGCTCAAATAATTAAGTTAAGAGCACAATTTCCGATTATACAATTAAGACAATTAGACTTGATAATGTTGGTGAATTTACATCCCAAACTTTTAATAATTATTGTATGTCAATTGGGATAAATGTTGAACATCCGTAGCTCATGTTCATACACAAAATGGTCTATGAGAATCATTTATAAAACGTCTCGCAATTAATTGCAAGATCATTGCTTATGAGAGCTAAACTCCTACATCGGTCTAGGGTCATGCTATTTTACACGCCGCATCATTATTACGTATTAGGCCGAGAGCCTATAATAAATATTCCCCATGCAATTAGCTTATGGCGTGACCAAATGTATCCCATCCGAGAATTTTTGGATGTGCGTATATGTTCCAATTGCTCCACCACAACGCATCTAAGATGGGTCCTCAAAGGAGGTTAGGAATATATGTTGGATATGATTCCCATTAATTATTAAATATCTTGAACTCCACGACGGGTGATGTATTTATCGCACGATTTCTTTGATTGTCATTTTAATGAAACAAATTTTCCAACATTAGGGGAGGAATTAAGAAGTTGGAAAAAGAAATTACGTGGAATGCATCATTATTATCTCATTTAGATCCTCAAGAGAACAATGTGAACTTGAAGTTCAAAAGATAATTCATTTGCAAAATATAGCAAATCAATTACGGATGCATTCATAGATGCTAAAAGGGTGACTAAATCATATATATACAGGAAATGCTCCATCAAAATTGATATTCCACGGGAGAACAAGTTATCAATAATGAGTCCTGGAGCACGCTGGAAGCGTGGTAGACCAATAGGTTCCAAAGATAAAAATCCTAAAAAGAAAAGTAGTTGAGAATCAAAATGATTCGATAAAAGGTATGGATGTTCCGGAAGAAATCCAAGATACAACTACTCAAAAGAGTATTGATGAAAATCAAACGCTTGAGGATAATAATGAAATTTCTATAAACTATGTTACAACAGGAAGAGATGGAACCGAAATGATATTATTGTTGACAACATTTTTGCTTATAATGTTGCTCACGATATTATTCATGAAAGTGACGATTTTGATCCAAAATCTATCGATGAATATAAACGTAGAAAGGATTGTTTGAAATGGAAAGAAGCAATCCAAGCAGAGTTGAGCTCACTTTCAAAGCGTGAGGTTTTGGACCGAGAGTCCTAACACCAGAAGGTGTTAAACCTGTGGGATACAAATGGGTATTTGTAAGGAAAAGAAATGAAAATAATGAAGTCACAAGATATAAAGCGAGACTTGTTGCACAAGGATTCTCGCAAAGCACAGTATAGATTATGAGGAGACATATTCTCCTGTGGTGGATGCAATAACGTTAAGATATTTGATTGGTCCGACTGTATATGAAAAACTTGATATGCATCTAATGGATGTAGTCACGACGTATTTATATGGATCTCTGGATAATGACATTTATATGAAAATTCTGAAGGATTTAAAATATCAGAAACATATGAATCAAGTTCTCGGGAATTATATTCAATAAAGTTACAGAGATCATTATATGGATTAAAACAATCAGGACGAATGTGGTATAATCGCCTGAGTGAATATCTGTTGAAAGAAGGATATCGAAATAATCCAATATGTCCGTGTGTTTTTATAAAGAAATCTCAGTCGAGGATTTGCTTATTATAATCTGTATATGTTGATGACTTAAATATAATTGGAACTCCCAAGAGTTATCCAAGCGATAGAATATCTTAAGAAAGAATTGAAATGAAAGATCTTGGAAAAACAAAATTTTGCCTTGGTTTGCAAATTGAACATTTAAGAGATGAGATATTTGTTCATCAATCAACTTATACTGAGAAAATCTTAAAAAGATTCTATATGGATAAAGCACATCCATTGAACATTCCAATGGAGGTTCGTTCCTTTGGATGTAAAGAAAGATATATTTCGACCTCGAGATGATAATGAAGAACTCTTTGGTCCTGAAGCACCATATCTTAGTGCAATTGGTGCACTTATGTATCTAGCTAATAACACAAGACCGGATATTGCATTTTCAAGAAATTTATTAGCTAGATATAGTTCATGTCCTACAAAAAGACATTGGAGCGGAGTTAAGCATGTACTCTCAGATATCTTCGAGGACGATTGATATGGGTTTATTTTATTCTAACAAATCTAGTTTTGATCTAGTTGGTTATCACGATTAGGTTATCTATCCGATCCACACAAAGCTAGATCTCGAGACAGTTATCTATTTACATGTGGAGGAACTGCTATATCATGGCGATCAGTGAAAGCAGACCATCACGGCCACTTCTTCAAATCATGTTTGAAATTCTCGCAATTCACGAGGCAAGTCGAGAATGTGTATGGCTAAGATCGATGACACAACACATTCGTGAGACATGTGGTTGGTCTTCTAGTAAACATCCTCCAACAATATTATACGAAGACAACACAACATGTATAGCTCAAATCAAATGAGGATATATCAAAGGAGATAGAGCGAAGCATATCTCTCCGAACCTTTCTACACACTCATGACCTTGAAGAAAATGGTGACATCTCAAGACAACAAATTTGTTCGAAAGATAAATTGGCGGACATATTTACAAAAGCATTACCAACTACAACATTTGAGAAATTGGTTCATGATGATTGGGATGCGAAGACTTAGAGATCTCAGTGATGTCGTCATGAGGGAGTAAATGTATTATATAAAATATGTACTCTTTTTCCTTCATTAGGGTTTTTATCCTATTGGGTTTTTCCCTAGTAAGGTTTTAACGAGGCATATATTATATAAATGGGCATTTAAGGGGGAGTATTGTAAAATATGTAGTATAAATGCCCATCCACATGCCATATATTACCTATGCCAAGTGGCAAAATTTCCATAGCCATAGTGTCCTCCAAGTGTCAAATTTTTACCAATGCTTAGTGTCCAAATGTACCAACTCATCCCTTGCCAAATTGCCTATAAATAGTGGCTTTTGGTGGAAAAATAAAAGACATCCATTGGTGAAATTCTCTCCAATTCTCTTCATTCTCTCTCACTTTCTCTTTTTAGTCTTTATTTAATTTTCCATAAATTTCACTATATATTATATTATATTATATATATTGCCCCCACTTTCCAAACACTTATTTTAATATTATTATTATTATTATATTATTCTTATTATATTATTATTATAAATATATTATTATATTAGTATTTTAATATTGGTAAAATTATACTCGGTTTTCATCCTATTTTTACAACAGTTGTTAAGTTTAATTTTGTTTTTTAATTTCTTGCATTTATTTAATGTCGGTCCATATATACAATAACATTTTTTTAATCTCAAGACTTCGCATAAAAAAAAAAAAAAAAAACTTTTTGCTATTGCAATTACTCTATTGCATCACACTAAGTATAAATTTTAGATTACTCCTAAAAAAAATAATTCAACTGACATGATAAATGTGTTAATGAATACGAGGTGTAGTTCAAATTCCCCAACTTCAGTTATACTAAAAAAAAATATGTGATTAAAAATATAAATCAAGGTGGGTTATTTAAGAATTGTATTAAATATAATACAAACAATTTAACCAAAATTTATATTAAGTATTTTTTTAGTACAATTGGGGGATTGAGAGATTTGGACCACAGACCTAATGGTCGTTAATACGTTCGTTATGTCAGTTATGTTATATTCTCTTTGGCAAAATTTATATTAAGAATAGTTCTTAAAGCAAAACAAAATATTAATGAAAATATACAAAGTTCAATTATTTGGAGCAAATAATATATGCATTGGCTTTTAAACTATCCTGATTCTTAATTATTATTGACTATGTATAGTGATATTGTTTTAACTATAATAAATTTGGTTCTGTTATTTAGTTTAATTAATATTTGCCATACGGATTATCATTATTTTGTACAATAAAAATAAATAAGATTGAAATTTATTTTTTCAAAAAGAATATGCAATTTTTTTTTTCCATTTTAAAATTGCAAGTTTAACTATAGTTTCTTAAATTAGGATTTTCAACCCCAAAACAACTTCCTACGATTTTGTCAACTTACAGCTGATTAAAATATGAACAATAGTTTTTATTGTGTCATATTTATAATGCTATAATTTTTTTTTTAAAAAAATAATTACAAAAAAAAAAAACTAATCCAAAATGGGGCAGTTTTTTTTTTTTTTTGTCCCCTTTAGCAGCCACAAGTCAAGGTAGTTATTATGGTCGAGAAGAGTGCTTAATTAATAAAACATAGATCCCTTACACTAACCAGGGGAACACATATGTTTTTTTTCTTTTTTAAAAAATAGTCATTATAAAAAAATAGGTTAAAAAATAATTTTTGTCAAGTAAAAATTTAGCCCTTCAATTTTATTTGGTAATAATTTAGTCGATGTAATTTTTAATTTATAACAATAAAAATTTCATCATAATTAAATGTCGCTTTTTATTATTTAACTATTAAAATTTGTAACTTATAAATATATTTGGTCACTAATTAATTTATTGATCTAGAAACATCTTTAAATCTTTACAATAATTTTCACAATAGACATTAAATTGTTACAAATTTTAAGTACATAAATTAAATTGTTACATACTAAAATTTATGGACTAAATTGTTACAAAATTGAAAGTGAACTAGATCGTTATAAATCAAAGTTCATAAACTAAATTGTTACTTATATTTGAAAGTTTAGAGACAAAAATGATTTATAATTAAAAAATTATTATAACGATGTTGTATTTAAAATAATCTATACAGTTAAATAGATTTCAAATTAATAAAATTTCCATAATATAAATATGTTAAGCAACATTTTGTATGACAATAACTTGAAAGTTTTGTAAGGTGCATTTTTCTTTTGTAAAGTTTAAACTATATATTTTAGTCTAATATACACAAAATTTAGTTGTCTTTGGCTCAACAAATAAAATAATCACCGATATAATGTAATAATTTATTAGTTCTTAATTTTAATTTTGATTTCTAATTTATCACATTTATTTAATATTGGTCCATATATTCAATAACACTTTTTTAAAAAAAAAAAAAAAAATCTCGAGACTTCATAAAATAAAATTACTTTTTGTTATTACTATTAATCTATTGCATTGCATTCAACCGAGTATAAATGTTAAATCACTTGTTTCTAAATTTGCTATATTTAATATATATGATTAAAAATATAAATCAATGTAGTGCTACATAAGATCTGTATTAAAAATAATACAAACAATTTAACCAAAAAAACCAAAATTTATATTAAGTATAAAAACAAAATATTAATGAAAATGCAAAAAAGTTCAATTATTTAGGAGCAAATATGCGTTAGCTTTTAAACTATCCTGATTCTTAATTATTATTGACTATATGTAGTGATATTATTTCTACTATAACAAATTTGGTTCTGATATAGTTTAATTAATATTCTTCATATGAAATTATGAATCGGGATTATTAATACACATGGTACGTGAAAAATAAGTAATATTGAAATTGATTTTTTCAAAAACAATATGCAATTTTTTTTTTCTATTTTAAAATTGAGAATTTGATTATAGTTTCTCCCAAATTGATCTTAAATTAGGATTTTTAACCCCCAAATCAAACCTCTACAATTTTCTCAACTTGAGTACAACTAATTAAAATACGAATAATATTTTTTATTGTCATTTTTTTAATACTTTACTGTGTCATATCTGTAATGCTATATATATATATATATATATATATATATATAATCAAACTTAATTTTAGTGTAAGAAAAGAATGGGCTCTTTCTACCTCTTTTATTTTCATATTTATTAGTGTATAAAACTGAATTTTTTTTCTTCAAATTCTAAAATATTCGAAGATAATATTTTATCTCTGCCTTAATTTTCATAGCGGTAGTTTATAAAGTTTGAAATAGCTTATGTGTTATTGAAACATTATGAAAATACATAATTAATTAGAGGATACTTTTATAAGGGGTGATTTTTATTAATATTGTATTTTTTAAAACTTATTATAAAAATATTGTAATTTTAAAACTATTTATATTAATATTGTTGTTTTTTTACCGGTGGCAGAAGGTCAAAAAAGCGGAAGATGGTCGTCTCTTGAAGAGACGATCATGTCCAATCTGGCAGATGTTCAAGAAACGACCATCTCAAAAGTTTAAACAAGGCATAACGGTTGGATATCTTTTTAATATACCCACGTTCCTGGTTCGAGTCCAACCAAATGCAAGTTTTAACATTTTTTTTTCTCTTTCTTGTTTCTTTAGTTTTTTCATTATTCCGTTTTTCTTTATTTTTATATTTTTTTATTTAAATAAAATAAAATATTTTCAATTTTTAAAATATAGATTATATTGTAATTTATTATCAACTCAAAATGATATTTTCATAATTTTATTTTCTTTTTATTAAATTGAATATCAACTCAAAATGACGTAAATAAAAATGTTCGTTTCTCAAAACCTTATTGAAGCTATAAGAAAATTTATCTATTTATTTTTCAAAAAAAAAGAGAAAAGATGACAATATAATATTCAATTTACTTAAAATGTTAAAATATAATAAAAAAATAATAAATTACAATTTACTTAATATATTAAAAAAAATTAAAATCAACCTAAAATGACGTAAATGAAAATGTTCTTCTTCCAAAGTATTATCATAGTAATAAGACAAATTATCAATTTACTATTTTATTTGATTTAAATGATAATTCTTTGCTATTTTATTCGAAAAAGAAAAGAAAAATATGTCTTATCATTTATATGATTTAAATGATAATTCTTTTATTTTTCTTTCTTCTATTTATTTTATTTAAATCAAATAAGATATCTTAATTTTTTTTAATAATTTAAGTAAAATGAATATTATATTACAATTTATTTTTTAAAAGTAAATTAATAATTTGTCTTATTGCTCCCATAATACTTTAGAAGAAGAACATTTTCAAATAAAATAATAAATTACAATATAATTTATATTTTAAAAATTAAAAATATTGTATTGATTTAAATAAAAGAAAATATAAAAATAGAGAAAAACGGAATAATGAAAAAACTAAATAAACAAGAAATAGAAAAGAAATGTTAAAACTTACATTTGGTTGGACTCGAACCCAGAAACCTGAGTATATTAAAACTTCGTCCAACCACTATGCTAGACGTGGATTTTGTTTAAACTTTTGAGATGGTCATTACTTGAAAAGACGACCATCCTCCGTTTTTTTGACCTTCTGCCACCTGTAAAAAAACAACAATATTAATATAAATAGTTTTAAAATTACAATATTTTTATAATAAGTTTTAAAAAATACAATATCAATAAAAATCACCCCTTTTATAAGACGAAAAAGAATTCTATTCTAATAGGAAAAGAAATCTTGAAATTAATACTCTTTTTGTAAAAATTTTAGATTACAATATTAGTTTATAAACATTTAATAAATTTCTAGACTTTTACTTGTCCAATAGATCTTAAATTTTAAAATTATCAGAAAAAATTCTAAACTTTTAACTTTTTGTCGAATTCCCAACTTATTCAATATTGTCTTCATACTAATGAACTTATTGATCACAAAATTGAGTCTATTGTTGTATAAGTCGTTGAAGTTTTAATTTTGTGTTTAATAAATTTGTAATTTTCTTTTTAAAAAATGAATAAGATAGGATCTATGAGACACAAAATTAAACTTTGATTAGACATTTAAAAATCTGAAAACATATTTAACAAGAAATTGAAAGTTTAAAAACCTTTAAACACTTATATTTGACACAACCAACCGAGTTCAAAAAACTAAACTCACAATCTAACCTTTTTCTTCCTCGATTCGAAGAGGTAAAAAAGAAAAAAAGAGGGAGGGAGACAAATAAGAAGAAAGTTAAAATATACTTCTTTTTTTGTTTTGTTTAATCTTTGAACTTTCATAGGAGTAATAATATAATCTTTGAATTTTAGTTTGTAACGACTTAGTCTATATATTTACAATTTTATAAAAAAAAATCTTTAAGGGGTTGTTTGGGACACGAATTGTAATAACTTGTGGAATACTATGCAGTCTAAACCTGGGAAAAATTGTGTGGAAGACTTTTTTTTTCAGTCTTTTAATGTCGTTTGACCCTTGTTTTGAAATGAATGACATATGACCCTTTTCGTACTGTGCATTTCGTTCAAATTATCGTTAGGGTAGCGTGTTATAAGTCTCGTAGTCTCGTTCTTGCTCTTGTTCGTGCTCTTTCTCATGATAGTAATAGTGATTGATGGGAACAAGTCAAGTGAGCGAGTGATCATTTGTAAAGAGGTATCGTGTGAGCAAGAGCGAGAGCGAGCCTACGAGTGATCGTTTGCATAAGTTCTATCGTGAGCGAGCCTAGCGAGATCGAAAGTTGGAGATTTGTGAGAGAGTCAATGTGAGTGAGCGATCTTTTGTAAAAGTCGTATTGTAAGCGAGAGTGCGAGGTCTGTGAGTCAACGTGAGCGAGTGATCATTTGCATGTCGTATCGTGAGCAAAAGCAAGAGCGAGAGCGTGAACATGCAAGATGGGCCCAATACTACCATTTTGGGTAATTTGTCGCGTCTTACCACGTAAAAATAGGTATATTTTTATTATTTTGGAGTTGGGTCAGATATCATTAATGCGTTGGGAAACGAATCATCAATACGAAAACCCTTAAACACAAATTATTATAACTTCATACTAAACAACTCTGCATTTAAAAAATATTATATAAATTAAAAAACTATTATAACCCATGTTCTTATAACTCACTCAATATCCCAAACAACCCATAAGTTTTAGTATATAACAATTTAGTCAATGTAATTCAAAATTTGTAACAATTTAGTCTTTTATCGTAAAAAATATCATTAAAGTTTAATAAGCTTTCTCACATATATAGATCAATTAATTTATTATGGACCAAACGTCTTATAAGTCGTTATATAACAAAAACTTACACTTAATTTTGATAAAAATGTTCGAACTAAATTGTTACATGGTTACATATTAAAGTTTATAGACTCAATTATTATAAATTATATAGTACATAAACTAAATTGTTATCGTGGATTAAAACTCAAGAACTAAATCACAAAAATATTTTTTTAACATAAAAAGAAAAAGAGAGAAAAAAAATGAAGGGTATTTTGTTAAGGAAAATTGAAAAAGAAAAAAAAGAAAGGAAAAGAAAAGACCGAGAGAGAGAGAGAGGCAAGAGGGCGAAGCTCCGAGGATTGGGACCCAGTCACTGAAGTTTGGTTTTTCGCTGCAATTCTTCTTCTTCTTCTTCTTCTTCTTCTTCGAAGCAAGTTTTTTTCGTTGAGGTCAGAGCTTCTTCATAACATACAATACAATTTCCTTCTCTTTCTATTTCTTCCATGTTTCTCAGCTTCTTTTCTTCTTCTTCTTTTTCTTCTTCTTCTTCTTCTTCATATTCCCTTCTTCAATCTCCTTTTCCAACTTCCCCTTTTCCTAATCCACTTTACTGATCTCCTTCATTCTACTTCCAATTCCCTACTTCCAACTTCCCAATTGCGCCTAACGAACGAGGGTTTCTCTTATTGCTTCCTGTTCTTCTGCAATTCGCGCCTCTTCCGTTCTCCTTCCAGGTTGGTGGTTTTTCTTTTTCTTTTTCTTTTTTTTTTTCCGACCCGGGTTTTGCTTTTTTTTTTCAATTCCGAGTTAGGGCTTTGATTTTGCGCGCTGATCAATACAACTTTCCCAGCTCGATTTTTCTCTTCTTTCTTTGAGGGGTTTAGTGATTTTAGCTGCTTTGATCTCTAGGGTTTTGGTTTTGGGACTATAGATCTGGGTTTGCATTCTAATGCTTCTCGGCTCTGTTCTTGATGCCCAATCCTTCCTTCCAAATTATATGTTACTCAGTCATTGCTGGAATTATGATTTCAGGCTGCTATAAACCTACCCTTTTTGCTTGGTGCACGTATTGTTTTTTTTCCCCCCAAATGGTGTGGCCTCTGAGACTTGATTTGTCCTGAATGACGTGGAAGTATAAATTCTGGGGGATTTTGTATTGGTACAGTACCACAATTCAGCTTCAATTCGAGTGACTGGGGTTTGGAGCTAGAGTTTACAGTGTATGAACCGCCCTCTGGAGAAATGCAACCTCAGCACAGCTCCAGAATTGATTTAGGCGACCTGAAAGCTCAGATAGTTAAGAAACTTGGAAATGACAAGTCAAAGCGGTACTTCTTCTACTTGAGCAGATTTTTGGGTCAGAAGCTGAGCAAGGTTGAATTTGACAAGGTGTGCGCCCGTGTGCTTGGAAGGGAGAATATTCAGCTCCACAATCAATTGATAAGGTCAATTTTGAAGAATGCATGTGTAGCCAAGACCCCACCACCAATAAATGTGTCAGGACATGCACAATCTGTGCTGCAAGCTTCAAACAATTCTTCTTGCAGGGAAGATGGCCCTGAACAAGCTGGATCTGCTTTTCCAAATCAAAATCAGACTATGCCAATTTGGCCAAATGGAGTTCTTCCAGTATCCCCACGGAAGGGGAGATCTATCTTACGTGGAAAGTTTAGGGATAGGCCAAGTCCGCTTGGTCCAAATGGAAAAATCACTTGTCTTTCGTATCAATCAACTGCTAGTGAAGATAGCAAAGTTATTACAGAGAATGGTAATGTAACCATGTGTGACTATCAGAGACCGGTGCAGCATCTCCAAGCAGTAGCTGAGCTACCTGAGAATGACATAGACGGAGCAGTTCAGCGACCATCAGAAAAACCAAGGATACATCCAACAGAGGCAGCTATTCTTGAAGATGGAGAAGAGGTTGAACAGTCGGATCCCTTAAGCTTCCTGAGAGGTCCTCTACTTCCACCTCTTGGTATTCCATTTTGTTCAGCTAGTGTAGGTGGGGCACGCAAGACCTTGCCAGTTGGTAGTAGTGGTAGTAGTGGTGATTTTCTGAGTTGTTATGACAATATCGGATTGTCTGATTCAGAGACAGTGAGAAAACGAATGGAGCAAATTGCAACTGCACAAGGGCTTGAAGGTGTTTCTATGGAATGTCCTAACATCCTGAATAATACTCTGGATGTGTACCTGAAACAATTGATCAAGTCTTGCTTTGAGTTGGTGAGAGCAAGGTCTACATTAGATCATGCAGGGTACCCTATCCAGAAGCAACAGAATCAAGGGAAGGTTATAAATGGTATGTGGCCTAGTAACCACCTACGTGTACAGAATAGCAACGGGCGGTCTGAAGTTTTGCAGGAAAAGAGTTTAGAATGCTCAGCGTCATTGCTTGATTTCAAAGTTGCTATGGAGCTCAATCCAAAGCAGCTTGGGGAAGATTGGCCTTTGCTGTTGGAGAAAATTTGTATGCGTGCCTTTGAGGAATAAGCAGTTGCAAAGGTTTTATTTATCCTACAGCCATCCTTTTGGCTGGTTTGTTCAGGTCCAAAGGGCTTTAAAACTTACCCGGGATGTCTTCCCGGTCTGCCCTTCTTGATGGGGTATACTTGATCGCACTCCCATTTGGTTCAGGCTCCAAGTTTCCATGCTAAAAATATTGTAACATCATTGCCTGCTCCATTGAGGAAGTTGAATTAACTCAACTAAGAAAGAGGAAGCTTTCAGCCAGAATGGCCATAAAAAGGTTGTTCTGTTGCATTTTTAGCATTCATGTTGGCCCCATTTGCCACTACCTTGTAACTTAGCCTTTTCATGTAACTTATTTTTGAGAGAATCAAAAAAGTTTTGCAGGGATACTGTCATTTAGTTTGGTGAAAGATGAAACACCTGGGTGAGAGCTTCAGGTGCTCTGTATGTATCTTTAGAATCTGAGAATTTATTGGAATTTCAATATCAATAACAAATTAACATCCATTTCAATGTGCTTTGTAGTTTGATCGCATGTTCAACTATATGATTATTCAATATATAATCACGTTGCTGTTGTCTTCTAACTTAAATTAGTTATTCTAAATCCCACTGTCACGATGTGATTAATGCCAGCTACCCCTTTAGATAAATGTGAATTTATGTGTGCGAGAAGTTCAAGTCTCAGGACCAGCACAGCCTGATTTCGAGGTCTCTGCAACCAGATATCCAGCTGGCGACTGAACAAATCATTGTTCTACAAATACCATGGCTAATTGGATGATAATTCTCTTTAAAAGGTAACGTCATGATTGAGACTTGAAGTAGACAAGTGTCACAGGCCATGTTAACTCAAAAGGTACCTGCTCTTTTAAGAAATATCAAATTTTCTTTCTGAATTTCTATGTGCTAGTGCATTGGATTTTGTGGGATATGACTTGATTGCAAAGCATATTTGCATTTAAAGTACTATTAAGCGTTGTAGTACTAATTGTGGAAAGCTTTACCTGGTCTTGTGGATGTCTGCTGTTTTATCATAAACGCCTTGCCATCATCATATAATTGATTTAGTTTTCTTCCGAGTGGTTGCCCCAAATTTTTCTTATGATATTGCTTGTGCTTGTTTTTCAGTAAAATACTTTCTTCACTTTTAACTGAACATGTATAGAGTCATATTATGAAGAAACTATTGCTGAGTACAATAAACTTCTTGAGTCTCTCTCATTGGAAAAACGAACTTCAGAGTCTGTAATGCACAAGGGAAGGAATTGAATTGATGAAGCAATCAAGGTGAAGTGGCGAAGTGCAGATCAACATTACACAGTATCTTTCCTTCTTTATATATCATGGCTCAAGCTCTATTTTTGGCTGCCATCTGAGTTTTTTGCAGATGTAAGATTGGTTTTTGAAAAAAAATTATTAACTAGGGATAGTTGAAAATTAAGATAATATGTCTGCTAAGAGACGATTTAAAAGTATTCTATTTCTGTCAATACTTTTGCAAAAACATTATTTTTAGGATGTCGATTAAGATAAAAGAAAACCTTGATCTTTCATTGTCTTGGAAACACTTCTGATAGAGGAAGAACAGACTTTGAGGAGATGATTCTCTCGTTTAATTTATATCTATTCGTGAATCAAATTTCTATCACCTTGCTGAATGATCCATGATTTGGTATAATAGGTTGAAAACTTGGTTTCCCTGGGCTTAGAGATGATTAAACTGCAGGCTTTGTTCCTTGCAGTACATACCTACAGTGGCATGCTTATTTTAAAGGTATGCAGAATTCTTCGAAAATTTTGATATTGACCTGCTGTGCTATCCTAGTTGTGGTTTATCCTGTTTCTTAATTCCCATTTATATGTAGTGTTCGCTTTTGGTCTTCAGGATGATCATGTTGTTTTGTGCAGCTCATTTCACTCACTCAGCTATGTCTAGACTCTCTGCTTCATGTAAGTCAATATCTGATGTTAATGTGTCTTGTTTTGTTTGTGGGCTGGATAGTTTAAAGGAAGGAGTAGAAATTACTGTAAGTAAATATCTGATGTTTTATCGACCTGTATCCACTCTTTAGACGTAGACTTTGATGCATCGATAAGATATTCAAATGAGGTAGATGTCTCTCTTTAGACGTAGACGTAGACTATTTTAAAAGATCGACTCAGGTATAACTTTTTCTATTTCAATCACATGTGGAGATATAGGTTTTAACCAATTGAGTTATGCTCGAGTTGACATCTTGGATATACTTTTAATTTGTATTGCCCCTACTATTCTATTCCTGTAATTATATGTAAATCAATGGATATCCTTACCCACACAATTCTTTTGTAACTACAGCCTTCTGATGATGATTATTTGTGACTGACAGGCTCTTTTGGTCTAGTTTTTCTGGGAGGGGGTCCTCTCTACCCCCGACCCCTTCAGTTCTTGCTTCTTTTGTGGAATAAATTTCCTTCATGTTTCTTATTAAAAGAAAACGATATATGTAAATCAAAGGCTGTGGTAGGTTGTAAGAGATGGAGGTTGTTTTGTTCATTTTCCAAAATGAACCTTTGTTAAATGGATTGAATTGGATTGGCAGGAGCCCTTTGTGATGAACTTGTTCTGATGGCTTCACTCTTGTCTATTCAGGCATTTCCATGCAGTTTGGTCTATGGAATTTTGTATATTATTATTATTGGAATGATTTTTTTTTTTTAATCAGCAGATCGCCCATTTTCAGTAGTTAAGGTACCTTTTATAATCCTAAAGGTTAATGGTTTAATTCTCCGCTAAGCTTATCTCGAATTATTGTGTCTATATGTGCTCTTCTTTGCTATGCTTTGCACATCTCTGTGTTATCAGGCTATTTGGTGGAATGACTGTCAAATTTGTGGCCAAAATGTGTTGGGAGTTTGGGTATCTTAAGATTCTTGTATTAAACCACTATGAAAGTTGATGAATTTGAAAACACCACCACCATTAAACATGTCAATGACCTTATTGCCCTCAATTATTTACTAAACCTAATATTTTTCCCATCTAAGGAAAATAATCCTATGGAATAATCTTTCAAGTGATTTCATATGATATAATCAAACAAATCGACATATAAATTAATTTGATTTAAATTGACATGGAAAATCATATTGGATCAAATAATTTTAAATTATTAATTAACATATCTAACCGTATTATAATAAATTCATGAGAGATTAGCAGTAAAACCAGTTTACCGGAAATTGATGAGCTAGTTTAGCACCATTAATTGAATTAATTTTATATAAATAATACATTGAAACCTATCAAAATCCCTTTAAAAATCACAAAGACAACCATCTGAATTCTTTATATAACTGAACAGACACAAGGACTAGAGAAATAAAAAGTTGGATAGTGGAAAAATGATATAGCATCAACTTATGGACAATTTTGATTCACAATTGAATTGAGAGTTCAAATCAACTGCTTGAGTCTGTTGGTCAATTGAGATGAAACATATCTATTTTGTACAAAACAAACATAAAGTTGCAGATAGAAAGATTCCTAAATTTGTCTATCTGCAGTTAAATTTTGATTTGGTTTTATATCACTTGAAAGGGTGAAGCTGCTGCTGATGCTTTACAAATAGGACACCAGTTCTTCAACCTCAACCACTGTTGAATGCATGCTACATGATACTTGTGCTCACATTGCAGTTTCCCAACTTCATCTCCAATCACATATTCTTCCTGCCAAAAAAAAAAAAAAAATCACATTTAAATTATGATTGGCAAACCAAAAAATTATCCTATGAGAGTTCATCGTGCAAAGTTCGAAGAGATGGCTTTCTGGGTATGTTATATAATTAATAATCTCGACCGGGTTGGTAGATTAAGACATAATATTCTGATCAAGAACGAAGTGAAAATCAACGACCTCAAAAACAAGGTGATTGTTCAAGTAAAGATCGCTATAATTTGAACTTCTTACACCTTATTGGACTAAAGATGTATATGTTGCCAATGTAAATCCAAAATGAAATTTGATTCACTTGATCAGTTTTTTAAGTAACTTTCAATCTAGACACTGAATAATCCGCCGTCTTGGTGTTAAAATTGACCAAATTAATAGTGTAGTAAAGGAAGGCTTGGAAAGGGAACCTGACAAATACAACATTTGACGTCGCTCAAATCCTCGACAGAACCCGTGGCTGCTCTTCCTCCTGGTTTAGACTGATAGATGCTTGTATTAAGGCATTCTATCAGTGCTTTTTCAGACAGTGCTGTGCTCACAGTCCCCATTCTCTCTTCTAAATCTAAAAGTTCCTGTTTAAAAGCAGAAGAGAGAAGAGAAATTAAGATTACTGAGTATTCAGCAAAAACCGATTACATGAAATAAAATGATAGAAGTGCAGCTGCCAGCATAAAATAAATCAGACAGTCCACTAGGTAACTTATATAACAACAATAACAAGATATTGCACTAACCTCATATGTCATGTTATCAATGTCGAGCCTCATGTCTCTATGCTGATCATTGATGTTTAGGCTGTTGAGGAACAAACTCGTTTCAAGAAGAATGGCTTGCTGCAAGACAAAAACGAAGATAGCAGTCAGCAGCTCATTCTTTAATGAAATAAAAAAAAAAAAAAAACAAAAACAAAAGACTGCACACCTCGTAAGTTAGCTCTTCCTCCTGTTCGATTCTCTCCAACGCCAATAGTACCTGCAAATTGTGTATACTTAAGTGACAACTCTTTCCCAGGGCCATAAAATGAGATGCAGGGTTCTACTGAGAAGACTTTTACCTCTGCAATTCCATTGACATTGTGGCATCTAAAACTGTTTAAATTTGTCAAAGTGCTGGAAATACCAGCTTCTGCAGGGGTGGCTTGTCCAATGTCATGTAGACTTTGACTGTAATCCTCTGGTTTGGGGCAAATCATGCTGTGCCTGGAGTGTGATTCTGAAGATGACTGAAGTGAACTAGAAGCATTTGAGGAACTGGAGACATTAGACTGAGGCATCCATGAAGTCATCGCTAGTGAATCCTGCAACAACAGATCATCACTAATGCCTTGATAAGAATGCCTTGCCCCACTACATACACTCGTCAAACTTCGGTTCCCATGTGATGAGAGAACATTTTGTCTGTGGAACACGTTTCGACCTGGTCTTTGATCAGAAATAGAGATGCCATGCCGGTAAACACAATTCTGTCCACGGGAAGTTCCACTCACCTTCTTTCCTCTAGAACTGGAACTATTCTCACCATCATGTATCATCTTCTTAGTTACATTCTTCCTTCTCACAAGGTTCCGCTCCAGCAAAGAACTATCTGATGGAATGATTTCAGATACTGAATCACTTGCGAGGTTTCTTGAACTGTACCTACTGTTACCACTGTTTGATGTCTGGCAAAGACTTCTAGGTCGCATTGATGCATGAGTATCTTGATTGTCAACTTCAAATCTTGGAATAGAGTTTCTCTTAGATTTAGTGTTAGAGTCCGTACTGCAGCTTCCCTTTTCCATCAACAAAGCATCAGTAGGCACCGAACTTTCAGATTTCACATGAAGCCCTGTATGGAACAATCCAGGAGGTGAGATGAATTCCAGTTCTTCCAAATCATCTTGAATGCTATCATTTTCAGAAGAATCTGTTTCATGCTTAGATGATAGCTTTCCAAAAGGCTCTGGAAAAGATTTCCTGAGATTTCTGATTGCAGAGGAACTCTTTGAGGAACTTCCAACAACTTCTTTACCACTTGAGCTGCGGAATGGTCTTTTTGAGCTGGCTTTATTTGAACAGACAACTTGTGCACCACTACTAGAGCATATCCTGCCAGTACAGCCAAGTCGGTTGCCATATCGATTACTTTGATCCCTGTTCTGTATGTTATCCCTCAAAACTACACCAGGTCCCTTCCTAGAAACAATTCCCACATGGACTCTTTTACTGGAATACTCGTCCATCAGAAACTATATGCAGTCTATAAACCTTCTCTCTGCACTAATTAAGGAACATATGAGTTATTATAAGTGCAAAACTTCAATTAGACCAATGGTCAGTTATCAAAGTAACTATTAAACTAAAGGAAAAAAGAAATGGAAAAGAAAGAAAGAACAAAAGAAAACAAAAAAACTCTCTCAATTAAAATACCTGCAAGAAAATTTGGAAACATAATAGAGAGACTAATAAAAACATGACTGCAGTGAGGATACCATATATATAAACGAGGAGTAACCTTGAATACCACAATTCACATCCAAAAATTTTTTTGTGGAGAAGATGAAGATTACCTGAAATCTCTTCAGCACTGAACCAAAAAACTACTGATCTCAACTTGGAAGTTTGCTAAGTTATATCCTTGACTAGAGGAGCGCTTTTACTTTTGCACTTAAACAGATCTGCACCCATGATTACATTCATATATTAGAACCCTTCCGTTCAAACATGTTCTTACTCTCTGACTCGAGGGGAAGAAAGCAGTGATTACCAGAGGTGAGTATCACTCTGTCATGCAGTTTTGAAGAAGCTCTTCTTTGTCTTCCTTTTATCCTTCTTTTTTCTTTTTTTTTTTTCTGTTCAATGATATTGACTCGACCTGGAGCAACATTTTCATGATTGTGAGTTGAACTTTTTTGATGTTAAACAAACATAAACAAGATGCACAAGATAAAGTAGCAAGGTCCAAAAGCAAGCTAAATCCATATACGATCATGATTAATTGAACCTGAGAAAATCAACATTTTAATAGGTCCAACTGTACTTCTGTCACAATCTAGAACTGCAGGCTTTTGGAATTATTGAGTAAGAACGAATAATTAGCTAATTAACATCAAGACATTGTATATAACAATATAAAATGGATAATGGATAATACTCAAAAGAAGATAAACATTCAAAATACTAAAAAAAAAAAAAAAAAAAAAAGGGAAGAAACCCCAAATCATTTAGGACAACTAAATGAAAGAGACTGCCACTTGAATATCAAACATACAAAACTATGGAAATGCCTACAAACAATAATGCACAAACGGAACCGAAGATCTGATCTTCCAGCAACATTTCTAAAAAAAAGACCATTAAAAGAATAGAGCAGAAGAATCTGAAGAACATAGGCTATAATTCATCCTCATTGAAGGTGGATCTCAATGTATTTTCCCGGGACAAACTGTTGTTCGATTGCTTTCTACAAAATGTTCCTGTTCTTAGCTAAGAACCAGAAGAGCAATCCGGTTACAATGTATCTCAATCAACCAAAACGGGAGAGTGGGAAAAAAGGCTTAATGAACAAACCAAACAAAAGGAAATTGCCAAAATTCACATAGACGCCAAAAAAAACATTCGGATCCTTTATAGTTGGCTTCTTCAAGAAAATGAAGAGAAAGCAGAAACCATAAAAAAGACACCAAAGAACTTCATAAATAAGCTTTAGAAACCGAACCTGCTAGAATGGCAGCACCGAACTTCAATTCTACCAGACCTTCACCTTCACCTTACCTTCCTCTGAGAAATTATGGACAAAAGAACGAATGATGAACTTTTAGAAGAAACTTTCTTCAATTTCTCTTTGGAGCAAGAATGGGGGTGAAAGAAAGAACGAAAGAGAAAGAAGATCGAAGATGGAAAAGATGAAGAGATTTTGAGTGTGTTAAATATACAGAGAGATTCTTTTCTTAGAAGCTCAACTGAAGACTCAGGAATGGTGCCGTTCTTCAGCAGCAAGAACAAAGAAATGGCGGCTTCTGCGATATCAGCCGTCGGATCGAAGTGTTCTGTACGGTCGATGATCGACGGCTGAGGATCATTCTCAACTTTCAACCCATCATTTCCTTACGCGATTTATTAAATTTCACTACGGGTGTCAGTGCCAGATGAATTATTGAATGAAATTAAAAGATTGGTACGAATTGAAAATATTTTTCTCAGCTCCTGGGGCATAAGCGTCATTTTAATGGCTCTATAATGGGCCCTTATCGGCCCATTTAGTGAGTGGTCTAGTTTGGTTATCTCAGTAGTGGGCCCGCTGTTGCTTTCCTTGTGGGCCAGATTTTATTTGTTTTTCCTCTCTAATTTTCGTTCTCAAAATTATTAATTCCTGTTAATGATAATAAAAATAAATTAAATTGGAGCATTTTTTTTTAGTACAATAAGGATTGGAGGATTTGAACCAAAGAAGTCATAGTCGTTAACACATTTAATATGACAATTGAGCTATACTCTCTTTGACTGGAACGAAATTATTAAAGTGAGCTAAAAATTCTCCATAAAAAATATATAAAACATAAGAAATGCAACCAAATAATATGTCAACTTTGTTAAAGTTTTTTTTTTTTTTAAAAAAAAGGGTATGTCAACTTTGGACAAATATAGGTTACTTTTTTACCCAAAATATCATGCTTTGTTATCATTTTAAATAATTGCCATTTTATAATATTCATTCTTTTGAGGAGAGGTGATGGTCCACTTAAGCATGATTATTTATTACCTAATATATGGAGAGGGAAAGGATTAGGAGTGGAAAGGTTCTCAATAAATTTGTCAAAACACAATAATATTTTGCCACTATCTTTGAGGAAAGTGATGTACAATAATAATGCCCTTCAATACCAAGCTTTAACTCTTTCCGTTGATCTTTAAGCTACTTTCAAATTTGGTAGTTATCTTATTTTAATGTCTCACCTAATCTCCCTGAATTTAAAAAATTTTGGTTAACTTTATACATTTCGTATAAGAAACATATTTTAAATTTATGATTTGTTTAATACTGTCGTTCGTGTTTCAAAGTCTTGCCAAATAATTTTTTTTCTTTGAATTTTGTTACCAACAAAATAAACTCTCGAGTAATCTGATCAATATGATGTAGTTAATAGTGAAATGGAAGGGCTATTCTATATAATTTTGTAGGAATTTGTGTGTTTGCTCCCTTGGATTGGTTTCTATGTCCTCATTAAATTTGAGGGTTTCGGTTGGTGGGACAACCAACATTATTTCTTGGTTGTGAATAATGTGGCCTCCAAGTGGAACTAGACCTGCCACAACAAAAGCATGAGTGAAAAGAAAAAAAAAGCACTTTCAACCAAATGAGAGTGAAAAAAGGCCACCACAATGAAAAACGACTCCGAGTTTGATTCAATAACACGCAGATGAGGACTCGAATCTTTGATCTCTTTATTGAGAGTATATGCTTTAATGAGTTTAATTATATTCATATTAACTTAGAAACAAAGATCATTTTAAATTGAGTAGGGCAGGAAAGGGCTAAATATGAGGTTGAGTAGCAAGTTCTCATACATAGAAACCAATATTGAATTAGATCAAAATCTGAAGTCAGAATCTGATAGATCATTATGATAAGAAGCTCCAAAAATGTAACTTCCTTAAATTAGGAGGGAGAAAAGGAGTTGAACATTTAATAAGGAAGATTAAAGAGACTGGATTTAGAAATTGAGGTCACTATAAGTGCATGTGTTTGGAGTAATTTTGAAATAGTTAAAATCTTTTTTTTTTTAGAAAAAAAAGTTATTCTTATCATATTTAAAATCACTCCAAAATTATGCTTTCAATTAATCAAAAGGTAAAAGGGAGTTGAACATGTACAAAAGATCAAAATATTGGATTTGGCAAATTGGAGATTTTGATTGAGCTAATGACTAGAAGCATGATACTAGGATGAAAGCAATGTGGTTTTAGCACTATGTGAGCTGATAAGGACAATGGACCCCGACAAATCTCTACAGTGATTTGATATTGTCCACTTTGGGCACCAACCCTCATGGCTTTACTTTCGGTTTCCCAAAAACCCTCATACCAATGGAGATAATTGTCCTCACTTATATACCATGGATCCTTTTCTTTCCTATCTAATGTGGGGTATTGTGAGCACTCCTAACATAAGCCTCCTCCCTAAGCATCTGCTTCTTCCTCACAAGTTTTGTAGTCATTTGCTTGTCGATGGGATCAAACTACGTTATTATACATCCATCTTCTGGCTTTTTGTGTTGTCCTCTCCAGCTCATCTAATTTTAGCTCTTTGAAATTTTGTTCAAATTTAGTTTCATCCTTCAGTGAGAAGATAACTACTATCTGGTAAAATTTATCACGCAACTTATCGATCATTGCCTTCAAAAAGAGCTTCATTTCTATCATCAAATACTCAAAAGTCACTTCGCTTGGATTTTAGGTAGAATTTGGCACCATGTGACTAACAATTAGAATAAACTAATTAGCACGGTGATACACAACTGGATTGATACTCCACAGAATTATTCATAAACATTTGAGAAAAAGTTCCGCACAACCCAAACATTCGAGAGGTTTGGACTCTCCACACATCAAACACACAAAAAAGAAAGTTTTCACATATGTAACTACTTTACTTAAATACTAATCTAGACACACATAAATATATAACTTCTAATAACTGCCTTACAAAAACCAATTTTCTAGTATAACTCTCCTATCTTTGTTCAACTTTCTTCAAGATTGATATTGTTGTCTTTCTTTCTTCTTGAACAAATATAATGAATAGGTGGTAGAAATGGAGATGTATCAGACGGCATATAAGCAATGGAAACGTTTTAAAGATAAGAAAAATAATAGACACAATCCACAAAAGTTCATTAAACTACCTCACACCACCCAAAAGGCATAAAGACATTTGCTGAAAAACTAAATAAAATAATAATAAAATAAAAGGATGTGTTATTTGTTACGTCTTACGTGAGATGTTGGGCTGAGGCCGCATGGGAATGGGAGAAATAAAGCCATACAATTGCTCAGCAGTAAAAACGCCGACAGCCCTCAAACTCGAGCCATCATAAGTACTAAACTTGCTATGTCTTACAATAATAACCATTTTGTACCTCTTTTGTAGAATCAGATTCGCTACATGGCCAATGGATGTTGTAGTTGTTACACCAGGAGGAGGGCTTCTCATCATTTTCCAAAGGGGAGCATCCAACTGCGCCATAAACAAAAAAATATATATTTTTACTTATCTACTTTTTCTATACATTCACAATCATTCAGCTAAATAATCGTCTTGTACGTAACATAGCTCAACTTTACTCGTGGGCTCTTCATAGACCGACGGAGAATCCATACCGAAATCAAACTAATAGCATGTGCTCACAATAAGTAGAAGGTTGCACATTCCCATCAAAGTTTGGGTTTCATTAACATGGTCCATGGAAGGTTTTGTTAAAAGATTCATAAAGTGAACTTTTACAGTGAAGGATGCAATTGTACAACCTATAGAACAGATTCTGTTCAAGTAAGGTTGTAGATTCATAAATGAACTAATAAGATTTTTGGACGAAATTTTACAATTCATATGAAATTTCTAAGAGTGGAAAACAGGAATGTATTTGAGGCCCAACGGCAACTCTCTATCTGCCGCATGCACACAGCCTGATTTAAAGTTTCTTTTAAACGTGAATGGCACTCCAGTAATTCTTGAAGAAACTATGATCCATAACATTCCTTGAGGAGCTCGTCTGATTCAATTAAGCATCCGTTGTGATTACACACGGGTGTTTTAAGATTTTCTTTTTTCAAACAATGAGTATATTTCTGCCATTTTGATTTATTATAGGGTCCGAAGAAGTAGCATCTGTAGATATAGAGCAAATTCTATCTCCATTGTGTAATTTGTCTCTAATATGCCAAGCGAAAACAAAGGTTTGTAACTCACCTCAGTACAATCTTCACGGTGCAGTAGTCCAATGCATCTACCCCAGTCGTCTATGATAGGCACAACTGATTTGTTAAAGAAACGCATAACCACTTCCTTCAACTGTAAGCTTCCATTTAAGGGCTCAACTGCTTTAAATGGCATCATGACACTCTCAATAGGTGCAGCCGGATTTACCTGGAAAGAGAGTGTACAAGTAAACTAAAAAGAACTATTAAAAAAAATGTAAACTAAAGAGAAGACTTCCATATGAACAAATAATTAAATAAAATGTATGGAAATAGCAGATATCTGGGACTCCAAAGTTCTAGAACATGTTTACTCTGTTAGGAGTACTAACAAAGTCCCATATTGACTAAGAAAGGAAGAGATCCATGGTATACAAATGAGGACAATTATCTTTATCGGTATGAGGCCTTTTGAATGAAATTAAAAACAAAGTCATGAGCGCTTATGTCCAAAGTGGACAATATCATACTAATGTGGAGATATGTCGAGGGTCGTTGTCCTTATCATACTCTTTCCTACAAGTTCAAAATTTCATAAAAAAATCATCCTGCCACTATTAGTGTCCATACACCCTCTAACAAGTAAACAACTAAGTGCCTCTGCTAAGTATTTATTATATCCACGGCATGCAAACGTCTTTACCAGCATAAACACACTGATAGAACCCAAACAATTGAAATTGTATTGAAATATGAAAGATAAAAGAATCACAAGATCCAAGTAATTCGAGGTACTTGGTAACGCATATCTTCATCCTTTCCTTCCTTTCCTACCCACTCTATTTATAACAAATGACCATAACAACTTTCCTACCTAATTACTGATAACCCTTAATACCGTAATAATATACATAATTCTATTCAAATAGCATTCCTATCACACATTCATTTCTTTGACATCTTTAAGACAGAAAGTAAACTGCACCATTGTAAATAGAGAGAATTTAAACCCGAGGAAAGATGCAAGGAGGACTGAAGAAAGATTTGGTGAATCCCAGCAATGCTTCTATACGCAGGGCAACCTGGATCGGCAGAAACATAAAAATTAGAAATGACCTTCATTGAATAAAGAAAAGCAGCACTTCAAGGCTTCAATGCAGACAAGGGAAAAGGGTTAAAGCATTTCAAGCATTGGACTGTTCAAAAGAAAATCTTCTCATGGTCATCGACGATTTGGAAGTTCTAGAAGTCTAAGGTAGTATTATAAATTCTTTTGAATTCTATTTCTAGGACAGAATATAATCAATCATCTTCAAGTCAAGTTCATCAAGAATCTTATGATTAGGAGAGTTGAGAAGTGTATAGAATGAATTTTGAAAAACTAGCGAACAAAAAAACAAAAAAAAAATATCCTCAGTCAGGCCTTGGGATTCCCTTGAGACTTGTCCATCCATATCACCAACGAAACATGGAAAAATGGAACCAGAATGAGGTTTTTAATAATTTTTTACACTGATTTTTCTAAAAATGCAAAATGTGCAATAAACAGTGAATTGAGAAAATATCTTTAAGTCCATTCACAGCGGAAGTGAGGCTGAAATATTGCAAACTTTTTATCCTAACAATTAAGGGAAGTAGGATATATCTTCATACACTGCCTCCTCGACTAGCCCATGAGATTCCCTTCCATCTCTTAATAACTGTTGATAGTTTCTCTATTGCCACGTCAATCTGCAAAGGACATACATATATCACAAAGTCCAAAAAATGTCTTAAAGAAAGAAATTAGATTAACCAAAGAGCCCAAAAAAAATAGTTAGTAATAGAAGCCCAGAAAGAACCCAAAGAACTAATTAGCTCCAACGTGTTCTCTAAGCTTACAGAATTTTCTTCAAAAAGACCATGATTATTCTTGCTCCAAAGCTCCCAAAGAGTAGACCTTTCACCAGAGCATTCCCAAAAGAAAAATCCCAGCTGTATGCTTAAAAAGATGACAGGATACTTTGTTCTGTAGACTTCCTTACATCCCATGGAAAGGATATGCCATATGTTCTCCAAAAAACAATTAAATCTCAAAAGTAAATGAGTAGTACCTGATTGTCATTCAAAGCTGCCTCCATGAGAAGATGATCTGCTTCTTCTTGAAATCCAGGAGAAATAGTTCCAGAGGAGTCCAGCCACATGCGTCTATGCAAACATTTGACCATCCTATAATCTCCTCTACTAGAAAAAACTCTCATAAGAGTGAGATAGAGATGTGGCTTTGGCCGTAAGTCCAAATTCAATCCGGAAAGCTTCAATAACTCCCCAAATAAAGAAAGAGCACCTGCTACCATGGACAAACTAACTACTCGGTACGGTACAATTCAATCCCAAAATTTTCTACCACTTACCGGTTATGTTTAAACATGGCATACCGTTTATAGAGCCACAGCTAACCAAAGCATCAATCATTGCAGTGTATGCTGTTCGATCAATCAATAAATCATGACAAGATTTCATTTCCAGCACAATCTTGTGAACTACATGGACATCTTTCAGAATCCCAAAACCCTACAGAAAAATGTAAGAATAATTTGAATGGAAGGGTCATGTCTGAAAAGTGAATCAAGATGCACAAGCTTGTAGCTCTAGTTACCCACAGGAGCAAGAACAACTCGAGGAAATTTTACAACGTGCAAGAATTATAGTGGGTCAGACCAGAATGAGGGGTGGCGAGTCAATATCCTCCTATGGCTATGAGAAAGAAATTAATTTGGATGCAGATTTTTCGTGGACAAAGATTACATGCATCCATTGTAGCTAAAGAAGAAATCCAGATACAGTGTCTTCTGGTAAAACAACGAAGGTATATGCATCCCTTGAGTATCAAATAGATAGTAACTTGTTTGAGATTATATTTTCCTCTACAAAGACCATAAAGAATCCCAAAACTTCTCTTCGTCAAAGTGATTGCACATCAATACTATCATTCATAGAAAAGCTTCCAAATCCATCGAGCCAAATAAACACTTTAACTGAAAACTTCAATATATACACTCATAATCTCTTTAATACCAATCTCAACTAAAAATGAGTCCAATAAACTACAAAATAGGCTACCTTTCAAATGACCCACACTACGTCAAAGTTCAGACGCTGCAACAACATTTCCCAGACATGCTAAAATATGGCCCAAGAGACTTAACTCAGAGGAGCCCACTCCTAAAAATTTTATTCAAATTATTCAAAAGCTATCGCGATCCTAAGCATATCTAACTTTTAAATAATTTTTTTTTTTTTTAAAAAAAAACCTACATTATAAGCAATGTGGGTGAAAAGTTTAAAAATTTTGTTCAAATTATTCAAAAGCTATTGATCGTAAGCATATTTAACTTATAAAAAAAAATATTAAAAAAAAAATCTACATTATAAGCAATGCGGGCGAAAAGTTCACTGACCTTAAGTAAAGTAGTGTATGTCACAACATCAGGAAAAATATCTTCCTGATCATACTTATCAGCTCGATCCTGAAATGAATGAAATTCTGAGTAACAAAATATAAGCACAAGTTGATTCCTCAACCAATTAATAAAAATATTCGGAGGCTCTAAACTGGCCTCTCATACGTGCTTGTGACCTTCATTTCCTCAAAGAAATGCATTGCTGCGTCCAGTTTGTTAATCTTCACACAAGCAGAGATTAATGTATTATATGTGAGCCTATCAGGTTTCAACTCTAGATTTAGCATCTCATTGTACATAGCTAAAGCAGCTTGAGGAACACCTGAGCTTATGTACCCCTGAAAATTCAAGAGGAAAAAATCAGTATGCAATATAATCCTCCGGGCTTCTACAAAAGTAGCACCAGGTCAGACATTGATAGTTTGATACAGTGCGACAAATATTTTTATTTCTCACTAGTAATTATCTTGCAGAACTACAAGTGTGTGCATACCTTCATCAATAAGTTGTAAACTGATATAGAGAGATTGCCTCCTTCCCGAAGTAAGAACCCATATCGTGCAATTAGACCGTTGGCACGGCGCATGTCTCCTGCACTACAAAAATCAACATGGTAGCATAAATGCATCGTTTAAAACAGAAAACCACTACATAATAAATAATTGAGCTGAAAAAATCCTGTTGAAGTAAAAAAATCTTGCATCTGATTCTAACATTGCTTCCGTAACATTTAACTTCAACTACCAAATATCAAAGAAACTATTGTAAAACTAATTGAGCTTCTAAGATATCATTTAGCAACATACAATCATCAAAAAATAAGAGAAATATACACTAATATAAGTATCAACAAGTCCACACACTGATATCTGGAGATAATCAATTTTTGTCTGATTAGAAAATAAAAATAAAAACAGTAGAAATATTAGAACGCAAGTCATTGAATTCATGCCTATGAATGCGATCAGTTCAAATTTTATAAAATTAGATTTATAAGAATTTAAAAAGTTTTTTTTACTGCATCTAATCTATAATGCAGGATATATATATTTGAAGTAGAATATATAACCTAGATTTTTAAGTTAATGTTTGTTTATTGAAAATTTAAGAAGTAACAAGAACCATTCTAGAATTTTCCATATTCTTCAAAAAAAAAAAAAAATCTAGAATTCTGCAAATACTAAAAATGTTAGAATTTTATCACAAAATATATTACAGCTATAATATTATGTTATTTCTGATATTATTAGGCCATTGCGATCTTACTGATATCTCGAGGTCTTAGTTGTGCTACAAAGTACTGTTTAAATATTTCAATATAAAATAGAATTGGGTTTAAATTATATGATTTTTTTTCTTTTTTTTTTTTCCTTTCAATTTAAGGAAAATGAGGCAGTAAAGTTATTTACTACATGAAATAATTGTGGATGCACATATAAAAATGTAACTAAAAATTTAGAACATAAAAAATAAAAATAATAGAGAAATAGAGAAATAAAAATAAAATAGATTTGGGTTTAAATTATATGATTTTTTTTCTTTTTCTTTTTTTTTTCCCTTTCAATTTAAGGAAAATGAGGAAGTAAAGTTATTTATTACATAAAATAATTGTGGATGCACATATAGAAATGTAACTAAAAATTTAGAACATAAAAAATAAAAATAATAGAGAAATGAAGTAAAAATTATGATGTTAAATGCATACAGCATACTTAACGAAGTTGATTTGAAGAGCTTAAAAGAAAATCAAAAGTTACTTCCATTAAGCAATTTAAATATGAATAGATGACATAGATAAATATATGATCATATCTGACAACCAAATTAAACTGCAACATTCACTGAGCCATTTTAATTGTTCCATATTTCCCGTAAAATGTGGCTGACATAAAGCTTATCAAACTAATATACGCATGCCAAACATTTAAACTTGAAGGACTGAAGACATTATGCTGATCCTTGAAGCTTAGATAAAGCACAGTAACGGCACAGAAAGATGCTTAACAAATGACTTCTTGTAGAAACTGACCTGCTTCAATTAAAGCATTTAGAAGACCATAAATAAGTGGTGCTGACAATGATGGACCTCCAATAGCAGTACCTTCTTCCACAGATTCAAGTAATTGAAATGCTTCGTCAACTTTTCTAGCTTCTCCCAAACCCTGGCAGAGAAAAGAACAAGACTTAACTGGAACAAGAACTAATCACGACTCTCCCATATAACTGTCACAATTATGGATTTCCCACATAACCCAACAAGTTAACAACAATGCACCAAGAAAAATAAAACTCATAGTAGTTCAAATATAATAAAGTACCTTTAATAGTGTACCATAACTGACATTGTCTACACCACAATTATCTGGTTTTGACATTTCATTAAAAGTCCTCAGAGCTAAATCAATATCACCGCAGTGAACACAAGCTTCCAGGACCGCATTCATAACAATTGTATTCAGCTTTCCATAACGTCTCTTGGCAATTTCAATTTCCTCAAATACCTGAGAACGTAAATGACAATATGAACTCAAACACGAAAACTGATTTAATTTGCGAGAAGGATACACTTCGATGGAAACCATCACTTAACTTATCGTGCTTGCTACTAACTTCTAACTCCGAAATTATTATTCAACACAAATCCGTTGCGTGAGACTATAATT
The DNA here is from genome assembly GCA_036507285.1 of Trichosanthes cucumerina. Lineage (NCBI taxonomy): Eukaryota > Viridiplantae > Streptophyta > Magnoliopsida > Cucurbitales > Cucurbitaceae > Trichosanthes > Trichosanthes cucumerina. Next base: position 102,142,577 of record CM071835.1, read on the forward strand.
TTATTCAATAAGAATGCATAAACTACCGATACTTGAAATGAAGACGAAATGAAAATTAACAGATTCGTCTTAATCTTGATACAACGCCAGCAATAACATGACCAAAAATCGGAGTCCTTAATCTTTCTCCTCACATTCTTAAAAACGAATAGTCAAGATAAGTAGAAATTGGAGTAGAAATACAACAGATAGAAGTAAAACCTGGTGGAGCTGCTTCCGACGAGTGAGTCTCACGACACGAGAGGTTAGCCGCTTGAGATTGGGACTCCGAGGAGAGTCTTTCCGACGAAGTCCGGTAGCCGTGCGAGACGGAAGTGGACAAGAAGAAGATACATTCGTGGAGTCATATGGATATAAAGCCAATGGAGGAGAGAAAAATGAAGCGATCCGTAGCATCTTCTCCGGCGGTGGTTGCGAGTGCCGATAAGATACAGAGAGAAGCTAACCATCAGCCATGGGAGCAATGGAGAGACAGAAAGAAGTGGATGACGACATGATGTAAAATTGGCGGTAAATGTACGGTATCTTTGGATTGGGCCCTAGGGCCCAATCTGGTGGGATGAGGCCTGGCCCAGTTTATGGCAATTCTGTGGGTAATACGAGGTCCAGCCCAATTGGAATACAGAAGAGTATAAATAAATTAATGAATATGAGATTTTGAGAAATTTTGGCGAAATGAATATCACACATCATTATTCTAAAATAATGATAAAATTACCATGTTTAAATCTAGGACCAATTATAAGTTCACATATGTTTCAAATTTAATTTGATGACAAGAATTGGCAAATCTTAAATTAAAAGATATTTTGGTTAAACTTAAATAAAACTCAAATGGATAGACCCAAAGCCAACAAAATAAGCCTAAAGTCATCAAAGTTAAAGCCTAAATGGTTGGCCCCAAAGCCATGAAAACTGATCAAATGCCCATAGACAGCTCTATGAATGGAAGAGTTATTCTTCGTTTAAAGGGTTACAAAAATAAACTCTTAAATATAGCATAAAGAAAATTCATAAGCAAAGAAGATGATAAGACACCTTAAAATTATTCAGCACTAAAAAAATATTTAAAAAATCAGAAAATCCAGAACTCAAAGATATTCGCTCAAATAATTTATATAGAATTTGAAAATGATTGAAGGCTTTTTGAAGACCAAAGATGTTTGAAGACTGAAGACTCTTAGATATCATAAGCGGTTTGAAGATTATAATACTTCAAGACCTAAAGACTTTGAAAAATTATAAGACTTCAAAACTCGAAGATATTTTGAAGATAAAAAAGCTTTGTATAGAACAAGCACTTTGAAAAAAAAATTAAGACATTTGAAGCCATCGAGCCTTCAAAATTTTGATTGATTCTTTGAGAACATCAATAAACTAAACATCGATCCAACAAGTCAAAAGCCAATCCTACAAGATTAACAAGTCAAGGGTCGATCCCACGAGATTAACAAGCTAAGATCAATCCAACAATATCAACAAGCCAAAGACCAATTCAATAAGATTAATAATCAGGAAGGTCAGTCAGAAAATATTAACAAGCGTGCTCGATAGGAGCTTTTTATAACTCGAGACATTTATACATTTTATGAACAAAAATTAGAGGAATGTATTGGAGATTGTACTACACCACATAAATTAATACAAATACAAGTTTATTACTTATTAAAGTTTATTTTGAAATATTGTGTGAATAGGTGCTTTTTTTTTTTGGGGGTTAATCTTCATTTGAGTAATTAAGACATCTCTATCTTTCTTTAAAATATTGTATGTTTCAACTCCTTCGAATATTTATGATATAATATTTTTTTAAAATAGACAAACAAATAAAAATAAGGAGAATTGTAGTGAGTGACAAAAAATATTAGTATATTATAAATCTAGACATGATTTTTTAGATTTACAAATATAATAAAATTTTTAAGAATTTGATTTTTCGTTTTTTATTATTCAAATTTTGCCCTCGTGGTGCATCAGTATATATCTGATCTACTTTACATTTGACATATCGACAGTATATATGATATACTTTACATTTAATATATTGATAGTATATATGATATACTTTGTGTTTATATATCAATCAACTAATATATATCTAAAACAAAGTACCTTAGTAGTACATCATTGATATATTATGGATACACTTCTTTTTAGCAATATTAGTTAAATGATATACTCCTTATATATTTGTAGCATCTTGGTATAGTATTGATATACATCATTTTAGATATGTTCACTTCACTAATATATTTAACATTAAGTATATCAGTAATATATAAGTGAAATGAACACTATCATATGCGAGTTACTAACATTAAGTATATCATTATTTTTATCACTATTATAATTGTTGATATATCAAACATACACGATATATCAACATAAATCACATTTATGATATATTGTTAATATACTGAATTTAGTTAGCGTATTTTTAAACATTATATTATTGATAGACTATTGAAAAATAAATTTTACAAATCCTAAATGAATAAAGGTATTCATTAATTTTTGTGACTTAGTATATTTCTTTACTTCGTCAACATTTAGGAGTAGGGGATTCGAACCCATTACCTATTGATCATAAATCTTATTTCATAACTATCGTATTCATTGTTATGTATCATACTCAGGTAAAAAGAGAGATTATTATCTTCCTTAGAAAAAAAAAAGGATTATTGTGTACGATGATATAAATATATTAAATAATTTTTTTTAGTGGTATGGTAAGAACTATTGATGTGTATAAAAGGTTGAATGGTCATTTTCAAAACAAAGAAAAAAAAAAGTTGAATTGTCTTTCTTTCTTCTTTTTTTACTAAAAACATTATTACTTTTCAAATAACTAATATTTTTAATTCAACATAGCAGAAGATTTGAACCTCTAACCTATTAATCGAGAATATATGCCTTAATAAATTAAGTTATATTCGAGTTGGCATATTAATTAACTAATTGAATTATCTTGAAGTCAACATTTTGAATCAATTTGTGTATTATATACATTTAAATTGAGATCATACTTATTGAATATGCATGACTACAAACAAAACCCGATACACAATATATCTAATGCAAATATTCGATGATTTTGATCACCAACTCTCGTCTATTTCTCACTTGTTTAATTTTTTTTTTTGTTTGTTCAAATTATGTTTTAATTCTTAATATATTTGGATTTTTTTTTTCTTGAGACTCTTTATTATACAAATTGTTTCAACCTAGTCTTCATGAATTCGAATATCTTACCTTTTATAAAAGAAATAATGTCTCGACCAAATTAGCTAATACTTAGTAAGTTGACAAAGACAAAGATTAAAAAGAAGGATAAGGCTACATAAGAAAGAAAAAAATATTGGAAATGCCTACCTATTTTTAAACACATGGAAAATGCATTAAAAAATTTACGGTGATACAATTATTCTTCTCAAATTTATGTCAACTCATTAAATATCAATTTTATCATCATCAATTTTAACATTTACTAACGAAAATGATATAATTGAAAATGTTTCAAACATAAAAGGATGAAATTTAAAAAAAAAAAAAAAAACAAAACTCAATTGAGCGGAAAAAGAAAGCCCGATGTATTAAAAACATATATATATATTAGTTTTAAATTTACATTTCTAGGCCTATTTCTTATTTCAACCATTTATCTTATAAATCTCAAATATAACAAATCAACTATCATTTTTCAATCTATAAACAAATATATATATTAATACTTTAAGCATTAAATTAGTTTCAAATTCACTTTAAAATGTTATGTTAATTCTTGTTGTCAAAATTCAGGAAAACACATTTAATCTTCACATGCCAACAAGAAGAAAAACGTATTCATGCAAAAGAAGAATAAATATATTGGATGTTTGTCACACCAACTCTTTACTTAAGTTAATCAGGAGAAGTTGAGTGTAACCAGGTTTTTGGTACGAAAAAGCTTACTAACTCTAAGTTGAACTTAGATATATATATTTATATGAGAAACTTTCTAGGGTTTTAGGTTTCCTCAATGGGTCAACCAAATCAAATCGAACATATATAACTCTTTAGATCGAGGGTGTGCATGGCATATATCCCCTCAGTAGGTCAAATCTGGTCTCAACATCAAGTTGAGGTCAATCATAACCCCAACCAAGCCGAGGCCAAAGAGGTGGGTTAGGCTTCGACTTGATCCCCTATTCTTCTCAGGAATTCGGTCTTTCGTGACCTTTATGTTCATTATGACGAGCTAGGCTTCTTTCTTTTAATTTTTCTCTCTTTATTTTAAATGTGTTATTTTTAGTTCAAAATCACCCCTTAACGTACATGAAAAATAACAAACAAGTAATAATACATTCCAAATACCCCAATCATACATTTCTCTAAACAAAACCAAAAAAAAAAAAAAACCAAAATTTAACATAACAATGAAAGAAAAGGATGAAGAAGATTACATCCTTTTCAAACAATCATATCATAATTTTTTTTGTTTGTCGAGTAAAAACAATCATATCATAAATCATACGCACACAATGGCACAACCACATATACATATACATAAAAATATATAATTATATACCGCAATTGATAACTAGATAAATCTAAATTATTAATTTATCTACATGGACTCATGAAACATACAAATAAAAATAAAAACAAAAAAACAAAAAAAAGGAAAAAGGAAAAATATAGTTTTTTTTTTCTTTTCTTTTTGTTCGGAGCATTAAATTTTAAAGAAGTGGAGAACAAAGCCAAACGATTTCATTTCATTACGAGTTATTGCTGTTCATATTCTTGCAGATCAAAACAGCTCTTGGATTTGAAGCCATTAACGAGCTTCCGATCATGGAACCTTTGCCCCAGGGTTTGTCTTCTTCGTTCGTTCTCTTCATCTTCTTCATCGCTCTCTCGATCTCTGTCCTCTGAATCGGAACCCTCGGCCGGTTGTTTTACTTCTTCTTCTTCGTCTTCGTTCAGGGCCAGCAAAGGCATCGATTTAGGGTTCGGCCAGTTGTAGAATGAGGCTTTTCTCGACCATTTCGACGCCATTAAAATTCTTCTCCTCTTGTTGAAAGGATTCTCCGGCTTCTCTATATCTTTTACTTGAATAACCTCTGATAAATTCGCAAACGACTTCGATTTCCCCGTGAAATGGCTCGATAATCCCCTTCTGCAATTCCAAATTTCCCCCCGGGGAATTACATCACATTACAGAGTAGAAATCTCCAATTCGTGTGATTAATCGGACATTTTAGAGTTCAATCGCCGTTTTCGGCTTCAATTTTTTGTTTCTAGGTTATTAGAGAGGGCAAAATTTAAGAGATGGGGCTAGAGAAACTCACTTGATTGGAAGAGCGTCTTCCAGTGAATCCAAACCGCATAATCCTCCTTCCTTTGGCTTGCTCTGCACCTCATCGCCGCCGCCGTCGTCGTCGGAATCGTCGTCGGGTACTCCAATCGATGACGAACTCTCCGACGAATTTTCCCCAATCGAGCTACCAGATCCGGACTCGCGAAAACCCGACCCGGGACGATTCTGAGCCTCCGCGGGGCCGGCGGGATTCTCCGGTGGGGGAGAGACGCCGGCGAACGCTGTGGGCGGCTGAACTTCGATGCTGAACGTCGAAGGACCGAACAAAACCTCCATCAGTCACCGCCTGGAGATCGATTCCGACGCAGTGGTGACGGGGCGGGCTTCCCACCTTCCTCCGCTCTGTTCTTCTTGCCGGCGACGACCAAGGATTAGGGTTCGTTGTCATCAACCGGCGGCGGTTGGCTGATTGGTACTGACTTTTCTGGTAGAAAGAGAGAGAAGATAGAGAGAGAAAGAGAGAAGGGGATAAGGGGGGTCTCTGTGAACTTTACTGAGAAAGGGATATTTTAATTTTGAGGGAGAATTTGGTTTGGAACTCTGTTTTTTTCTTTTGTCATTTTTTTAGTCATTCGGAAATTAAAAATACATAAAACGAAAAACACAGAGAGATAATTAATATATATATATTATATATTTTTTAACAAATTATGAGTTCAGCTGTTTTATATCTATTTAATTTCTATTTGACCTATATATTTTTAAACTTTCAATTTTATGTCTAATAAACTTTTAAATTTTAAAAATTGATTAATAAGTTCTTAAGTTCATTGTATAAATCTTTAAACTTTAAAATTTCTAATAAACTTTACTTTAAAATTTCTAATAAACTTTTAAACTTTAAAAATCGATTAATAAGTTCTTAAGTTTATTGTATAAATCTTTAAACTTTAAAATTTCTAATAAACTTTTAAACTTAAAAAATTGCTTAATAAGTTGGTCCTTAAATTTTAAAATTTATTCTAAAAAAATAGATTATTAAATTTTTATTTTTATGTCAAATGAAACAGGAAACTTTCACTAAAAAATCAAATTTTTAGGACTCGTTTGATAACCATTTTGTTTTTTGTTTTTAGATTTTGAAAGTTAAGCTTATTTTCATCTAATTTCTCTACAATAGAGATCATCTCCCTTAACAAGACATTTGAACTCTTGGCCAAATTCTAAAAATAAAATCAAGTTTTTGAAAACTACTTTTTTTTAGTTTTCAAAAATTAGCTGGTTTTTTAAAACATAGGTACAAAATAAATAAGAATTCATATAAACTTATCGGTAGAAATAGTATTCTTAGGTTTAAATTTCAAAAACAAAAAACAAAATGGTTATCAAACGAAACTTTAATTTTTATTTTTCTATGATTGTTTTTTTAAGTTCAATTCCATTTAAATGAGAAAAAATCAAATCCACACCCTTTTAATCAAGGATATATGTCAATTTTCAATCGTTTATGGACTATTAATCTATTTCATATTTTTTAAAATTCATGAATTTATTAGATGCAAAATTTAAAATTTAGAATTTTAATTAAACAAAAAATAATGTTTAGTAAATTAGTTAATTTTTAAAAATTTAAAATATAGTAGAGATATATTAGACATAAAATTGAGTTTTTAAAATCTAATATATCTTTTATATTCTTGACTTATTAAATACAAAATTTAAAAGTGAATACCTATTAAATACTTTTTAAAATTAAAAATTTATTAATTAATTTGTAATTTGATTTAAAAAATTATCGAAAAAAAAAAGGTTCAGAAATGGATAGGAACAAGCAGACATTTTGCACCCACAAACTTAACGAATTAATGCAACCTTAAAGAAAACAAAAAGAAATTAAAAAAAGATGAAGAGGAGTGTTTGGGAGACGGAATAGTGGAGTCCGATTGCGGGTTATTAGGGATCTACGCCTTCGACACGTTCGCCGTGACATGGCAATTCCAATCTTTTTTAAAAAAATATATATTAATAATTTTTGCCATCTGTTTTTTCCCGCTCTTTATCCATTCTGTTTTTGTCCACGTGGAATTACGATATTTGTATGTGAAATGTAACTGGTTTTATTTTATTTTTTCGGTTGGACTGTGAATTTAGTCGCTCAAAACTTTAATGGTGGTATCAACATTTTGAAATGTTTTAAATACAATCTTAAAATATCCATTTATATTGACCCTCATTTAAATATGAATGTGACATATTAAAATATTAATTTAAATATAATTTAATGGATAGAATACAAATTATTATCTCAAATATATATATTTGATTAGAATAATAAAGCAGCTAATGCAAATAAAATTAAGAGGAAAGACTAAAAATTATAAGTACAACAAGACACAAAATACATTTAAAATTGAGCATTTTTACTCGCCTAACTTTATTTTATCTAATTTACCTATTTTTCTTGTGTCGTGTATGTCAAATCATTATCAGTTTAATTATAAATATCATTAATATAAACTTGAAATTAAAACTTTAGTTTAATTAATTAATATCGACTACATGGAATTTATAAATAACTTCATATTTAACTTATTTTCTTTTCTGTTTATTGAAACAAAATTATTAGTTTCAAAAACAAACTTTAAAATTTATGAAATATGTCTAACTATTATTTGATTTCCTTTTCAACATAAAAATTAAATAAACAGTTAAGGATGATTCTATTTCTATTATCTGATTTGTTTTTTAATAAATGTTTTTCATAGTTGTGAAGTTTCAACTATATTACTAGGAAAATACAGAGTAAACTTCCCACTTCAATGGGAGCGAAATATAATTAGGGAATCTACCCATAGTATTTGAGATGCTCATAATTAAAAAATATATATATAATTTAATCTAAACTAATTATTTAAATCATTATAACATCATTCTCCGTATAAATTTTTAGATTTATATTCATTTAGTCTATAAATTTGTATTTTTGCTTCTTATAGGTTATTGACCTATTTAATTAATACTTGAACTATGTTGTATATAAAATTTCAGATAAATTATTAGTCAGTATTTAAAATTTATGTTTTAACTTTCAAGAACGTCTCATTAGATACAAAATGGAAAGTTCATATATTTATTAGACACAAAATTATTCAGTTAGAAACCTATGTTAGACAAAAAATTTAAAAGTTCATGGATTAAATTTACAATTTAATATGAGTCAAAATATAATACCTGACATGAAAGATGTATTTACACTAAAGTGAAATTACATTAGGATTATTATAGTCATTTAAATAATAGGAGAATATTTAACAATCAAAGTAGTTTGTTTTTAAAAATACAAGTTATAAGTCTAAATTATGCACCATGTAAATTTCCTTATCCTTTCTCATCCATTTATTGGAAGATGCAGGCAAGGGGTTGGAGGTGGGCAAGGTAAAACATATTGTTGTTAACTTAAAATTAAAATAACTATCTTAAAAAAAAAAAAAAAGCATATTTATTGGCATATACTCAATGTGTTCATTTTTTAAAAAACTTTGCTATTATTTTATTCTCCCATTTCCTTTTTTTTTTATTTAAATTTATTTGGGTTTTAAGAATCTTTGGAGAATATCTGAGAATAATTTTTGTTTTTTTCTTTATTAGGGAAGTTGAGATGGTAATGGTGAAGATGGATATGGCTAAGGGGGTAGGCAGGTTTGGTTTTGGCATATAGTTTTTTTTTTGTCCAATACATTAGTCTAATATAGACTAATCACTTAAAAATAATGTTAAATAATTGACATTGAAATTGGATTATTTGAAAGTTAACTAAACTAGCTAAATCAACTTTACAATAAAATTGAAATTCATCACAATTTGATCGACTTGATTTTTATAGTATTGCAATGGATAATTTGTAAACAAGAGAAAATATAGACCCAATGAATTTGTATTGTCTCTTTAGTTAAGATAATTTTACTTCATTTAGTGTCAAGGTACTTTAATGAGTAATTGTCCTTTAGGGCAATATTAGATTATCTTCTTGTGGGTGTCGGTTGAGAATCCCACATTGGAAAGGTGAAAAAGTGTCTCACAACTTATAAGATATACGAGTTACTCCTCTCATTGCTAATTTGTTTTGAGATGGAACATCATGTAATGTAATATGATATCAGAGTTCATAACCTATAGGAAAAAAGACATATTTATGGACTAATTTGTTGTCATTCGAATAGTCTTGATTCTTCTACAAATTGAATACCAATTTGAAAAAGTGAAAAGATTTGATCAATGAATTCAACTGATACAACTTAGAGAAGAATCACATATCATTTATTCTATACTTTTTCCACAGTTCGAGATTGTGTGTTATTTCCAAAATAAAAAGGGAAAAATACATATATTATCAATTTTTACTTAAAGTTTTCTATTTCACACCTTAAACTTACACTTTCGAAATTTAAACTTACAAGTGTTTGCAACTTTTTTCTTGTATTCAATTTTCGCTAATTTGCTCGCTATTTTTTTTACCAAAACAAAATGGTAAAAATTTACATTTCATTAATTTTGAATGAGAATCAATTAGTTTTATACAAAATTAACTAGATCAATACACAAAATAAACTCAAATTCAATTTTTTTTTTAAAAAAAAGAGAAAAACTTTAATATTATTTTCTCTTAAGTTCTATCAAATTTCTATTAGACGTATGCTTTATAGTTCATTAAACACATTTTTAACAGGTTTTCAAACAAATGCTTCTTAAAAAGTAAAAAAAAAATATATAACAATTATTCAAAATTAAAATAATTATTGTAACACCTATCTAAATTTAAAGTTTAGGGTTAAAATTGACCAGGAATACAATTTAGACATTTTATTTTTTTTATTTTAGTTTGGTTGAAAAAAAGGGGAATGTATTTAAAAAATCCCACTTGAATAAATATTGAGAAAAGAGGGGGTGGAAAAGTCAAATTTCCGAACACGAATAAATCAAAAACCAATAAAAACAAAAATAAATCATCGAATTTTCCAGTTACCCTCAGGCCTCAACTACCAGTACATTATTTTAAAACAAAATCAATAATAAAAATAGTTCTTTACGAACAAAATAAATATAAAAATTGCCATTTGATTTAAACTAGAAAGTTGCTTGTTTCGTTTTATCCAACTCCAACGTATCATTTCTTGTCTTTAATTTAATCCATTTGAAATCTTGTTATAATATTTTTATAAATAAGTTTTTTAAATGTTTTAAATACTAATAGTACTGCATTAGATTCCCCCGCTAAAAATTCAAGCCTCAACTCTCAAGGATATATATATTTTTTTAAAAAAATAAAACTAAACTAAGGATATAATTTTGATTACCATTTGCATCAAATCAATGATAAATGTATACTATAATATATTTTTTACAATATTTAACTCAAATCTAAGTAACAAAGTAAAGATACAAGTTACAGCTATAAATTTTGTTTTTACATGTGGGGAAGAGATTTAATTAATTTCAACATATTTATTAGCTCATAAAATTTTTTGGTTAAATTACAAGTTTAGTTCCTGAACTTTAAAAATTGTGAAATAAGTCTTTGAACTTTCAATTTTGTATCTAATAAGTCCATGAAGTTTAAAAATGTTTAATTAGTCCTTGAGCTTTTAATAGGTTCCTAACATATACACAATTTTTAAAAAAATTAATCTATCTATTATATAAAAATTGAATTTTTTGTCCAATAGAAGTTTAAACTTTCAATTTTGTGCCTTGTAAGTTCATGAATTTTAAAAAACGTCAACTAAGTCAATAACCTATTAGACGCAAAATTAAAAATTCAGGAACATATTGGATACAAAATTGAAAATTTGAGGACTTATTAGACAAATTTCAAAGTTTAGATACTAAATAGATACAAAAATTGAACGTTCATAGACCAAATAGACACAAATCTCAAAATTTAGGGACTAAACTTATAATTTAACCAAAAATTTTCATTCAATCTATATTATTTCACGTGGATCCTTCGAAGGGTAGGGACCACAAGAAAAAAAAAGTTTATATTATTAATTTAAAATATTAATACATCTTCAACTCTACCTCATCTCAATATCATTCCTACGTCTAAAAAATTCCACGCTTGATAATTTAAGGCCACAATCCGTGGAGAATTTTTGTTGAGAGGTCTACAACGAAGGTTGGTGAGTAGTTTTGCAATTATTATAGTCAATAAATACATATTCAAATACGATATTTCTAAAATATGTACATTTCTTCTCTATACTAATTAATTTTTGGGTAAAATATATTTTTGGTTCCTGAGGTTTGAAGTTGATGTCTATTTGATTCCTAAGGGGCCGTTTGGATTGAGGTGTTGGGGGAGTAAGAGTAGTAAGGAGTAAAAGTAAAGAAGTCTGTGGGACCCACAAGAAGAAGTTAAAAATCTGTGGAGCCCATAAAAAAAGTTGAAAAAAGAGTTAATAAACTTGTGGGGCTTACAAGAAAGAGTTAATAACTCCTTGGGCCAAACAACGAGTTGGGGGAGTTATTAACTTCTCTCCACTCCTCGATCCAAACGCCCCCTAAAGTTTTAAAATAAACATTGTAGTCCTTGAGGTTTAAAAAATAGTTTTAAATGGTCCTTTGAGTTAGTTGTCCGTTAGTCAATGATGTGTCAACATTTAGATTTAAGATTATGTAGTTTTTTTTTTAATTTATATTTAAGATTATTTCTTTTCTTTTCTTTTGAGACTTCTCATGTGTATTTTTTTCAGTATTTTCATTTCTTACTTATGAATTTTGTTTTTTTTCTTTTTATCAAACCACAACTCTACATAATAAATAACCACAAAAAAATAAGAAACTTATCGCAAAAATCGAATCAATTAAAGAAAAATTAACACACGGATACTTCAAAGTCGTGACAGAGACACATTTTTTAAGATTAAAAATGGTGGACTGAGTAAGGCGCTACATCAAAGCGACGGAAAAGTCTTTCTTGTTATCGTCATTTTCGATATTGGTGTTGGAGCCAAGGAAATAAAAATAGAATAAAAAATAGACAAGCAAGAAGAAATAGAGATAGAGGAAGACGAGAAAAGAAAAGAAGATAAAATATGAAAAAAAAAAAGTAAAAATAAAATTTAAAAATATAATCACATAATGTTGAAATAATATTAATTTTAACACCTTATCTAAAAATTTTCAATTCAACATGCCACATCATTTTTCCGTTAGTCAATTAACGTCAACTCCAGGTACCATTTAGAACTATTTTTTAAACCTCAGGGACTAAAGTGTTTATTTCAAACTTCATAGACTAAAAGTGTATTTTGCCCTTAATTCTTTTAGCGCCTACTCTTTATTTAATTTTACATTTTTTTATTTCATCATACCTTCGTATAAAAATTTTAATTTTTTAAAAAAATTAGAGAGTGACGATCACTTGAAAATAGATTCAAATATTTTGTTAAACAATCAAAGTCCAAATAAAAACAGGTGTGAAAGTCTAAAATTTAACTAATTAATTGTACAGTTTTTAAGATAAGAAATTTTTTATTTTATTAAATTATAGAAAAAATATTTTTGTGCCTTGTTTTGGGAACATAAGATTTTCCAAGGAGATAGAGAAATTGATTGTCTCATTATCACTATTCAAAGTATAAAAACGACATATAACATAGTTCTGCTTCAAAATAAATATAGATTATAGAAGGTAAACAACATCCGTAATTATTTGATTTGCACTAAATTCAAAACAAATATAGATTAATACAAAGTAATCTGGACAAATATTTTACGTTTAAATACTAATTTTAGTCTACTTTTATTCAATTTTGCTTTTGTTATTTCAAAACGTTCATTTTGGTCCTTTTATTTTCATTTTATCTCATTGTTTTCAATCATAATTTTAACATGATACTTCACTTATTAAATTTCTTGGAATGTAACTATAAATATTTGTATCAAGGGACTTTCGTTGTGTATAAAAAAATTATATTTAATTTTTACAGATAGAGAACAAATTGGTCATGTGTTAAGATTATAGAGACCAAAACGAAAATTGAATCCTATGAATCGATGTGAATATTTTAAAAGTACAGGAATCAAAATAAACCAAACTCAAACAGATCTATAGACAAAAATAAATCAAAGCTTTCATAGATCAAAATAGTATTTAAACAAATATCTTAATTAGAATAATGTTCTACTTATGTATAACACGATCATTCGCTCTCTTACCATTTAAAAATTTGACGAACAAAATAGCTTTAGGAAGTAGTATCGTGGAAGTGTGGTTTGAGCATTCTTGGGTTGTTTTATGCATTTTTTTTTCTATCGTAGTTGCTATTTTGAAGAAACTTTAATATATATATATATATATATATATATATAATTTTATCTCTGAGTTTTAGGTTATGATTCTATTTAGTTCCTCTTCTTAAAAGTATGCCATATTAGTTTCTAACATTTGAAAAATGGATCTATATGATCCCAAAAAATAAACTATCCTCGATGCCTTCAACAACAAATGATATGTCAATTAAGTTTTGATTATATTATGTTTTTTAGATGTGAAGTGACAAAATATATTCATTTTATATTTATTTAGGACTATGTGGCATAAATCTCTTATTCCTTTCTTGTTCTTTTTCTCTCCTAGATGCCGCCACCACATACGCCTTATGTGATAAACCAACTTGATAGAGTTTATTACTTACTTGTCGCTCCAAGCGCATCAACATTCATGGTTTTGCTTTTGGTTCCCCCAAAAGGTTTCATACCAATAGAGATAATTGTTCTCACTTATATACCCATGATCAATTTATTCACTAGCCAATGCGGGACTTTTGTTTGCATCCTAACATTATGTAATCTCTCTTTATTCCCTCCCTCTTAAAAGGTTGGGAACAAAGATTGAAAAGGGAGAAATAGGAAAGAGAGATTACATAAGACTATGTGGTGACGACAACGACGGGAAGAGGAGAAAAAGGAAGAAATGAGGAAAAAGAAGAAAATCGAGATACATGACATATACCCTTAAATATAAAATTAATATATTTTGCTACCTCACAAACTAGTCGCCAAGGTAACTGGCACATCATTTTTCTATTAAAGGCCCTCATGAAATTTATTCTTGCGGACTATGTAGTACTAATTTTCAAATATTATGGACTAAATTGCCAAATTTTTAAACTTAAGGATCAAATATAATAATAATCCAAAACTCGAGAACTAAAAAGTATATTTTAATTTTTATCTCATTTTCAATTATTTTTGTTGTAAAAGTTATCCAGGGAAATTGTTTACATCATTTATACATTTTTCATTTTTTTTGTTCTCTTTACTTTAATCCTAAAGAGGAAAGATGGAAAAGTAAAGAGATGATTTGATGGTAGAGTAGAAGAGAGAGAGAGAATAGATAAGAAAGTAACAATAATGTTGACATAAAAATCAAATGGACAAGCTTCCAATGTCTACATAATTTCTTTTTAAAAATTTAATTAGAGTAGTTGACTTTGGGCTAATCTTTTAAAACCATTACTAACTTTTTGAGGCAGTTGCTTGATCTTATATTAGAAAACTATTAAATTTGTAGTTAATATAATAGTTGAAACTAGCTCACAACCTCAAAAAATATTTGGCTTTCTAAAATTAGCCTCTTTAATTTACTAGATCTACCCATAGTTATTATTAGTGCATGTGATAGTTTTAGTTTTCTTATCATTAGCATTTAAAGGGGCTATTTGTGATTAATCAACCTCTAAAAATATATAAAAGGGTGAGAATTAAGTTTTTTTTTTTTCATTGTCAGTTTGATAATCAATTTTTTTATTTTTGATTTTTTGAAAATTGTGATGGTTTTCCCACTCATTCTAAAAACAAAAACACGTTTTATAAAACTATTTTTTAGGTCCCGTTTGATTACCATTTGGATTTGAATTTTGATTTTTGTTTTTTAAAAATTGAAGCTTGTTTTCTCTCATTTTTCTCTACAGTAGTGTTCATCTCTTTAAGGAAACATTTGAAGGCTTAGCCAAATTCCAAAAACAAAAACAAAAGTTTTTAAAAATTAAAAAAAAAAGTAGTTTCTAAAAACTTGTCTTCTCTTTTTGGAGATTATGATATTACTACCAATGCTTTGAATTGGTATGCCTTCTTTTGAGTCAGCAGGGGCTTTATCGCTTATTTGTTTTGACGTGCTCTCTTCGGTATGCGATGATCATCTCTTTTTCAACTTCTTTCGTCTTCGCCAGGACTTGAAGCTCGTTTGTTTGCTTTTTTATTTTAGTTGTCTGGTTTTCTATAACATGACCCTTCCTATTTCTATTTCTTTCTTTTTTGGTATGTTCTGAATTTTTTCCTAACTCTCCACTTGACTCTATGTACCGTATGTTTCTCACATGCTTCTTTTGTTTTTGTTTTTGGAATTTGGTTAGACATAAAAATGCTTCCTTAAGAGTTGTGGAGAAATTGGAAAAAAAATGAGCTTAATTTTCAAAAACTAAAAACAAAAAATTAAATAATTATCAAATGGGGCCTAAGTTTTCAAAACTTGGCTTCATTTTTAAAACACAACTTAAAAGTAAATAAGACAACATAGAAAGTCATAAGTGGAAGTAATAATTATAGACTTAATTTAAAAAAATAAAAAACCAAGTTATTATCAAATAGGGGGCTTAGCCTTTACGAGGAGGAGGACAACAAAAATTCAATGATAAAAGGGGCTTATTCCAGAACTCTTCTGATCCACACTTTTTTTTTTTTAAAAAAATGGAAATATACATGACAAATTTTCCTACAATTTTTTTTTCCCTATTGTTTAATCTCACATTATAATTTGATACTAGTTTTGTATGCTTAGTATATCTCTTCACCTTAAATTCATTTGTCTATTTTAGTGATAACTCAATCTGCAAAATCCAATTTCTGAGAGCATTCAATATTTTCTCTCTTTTCAATCTCAAGTGATGGTTGTTTTCTTAACGAAACTAAACCATTCTAAATGTATTGACAAAAAGTGGACTAACTTTTTTTTTTTCTTCTTATTATATTATATTCATTCATGACTTAGTCTACCTAATATAGTTCAAATTTGAAATCTATTGGATGAGGCCCTACCTAACTTTGAGGTGTAAAGCATGGATAATAGTATGGATTGGTATAATAATACACCATTTCACTAAAGTCCATAATTTATCACATCACTATTTTTCACTATTCTTATTAATAGACTATAAGATTGATACAGCATAAAAAGATTCCATCCACATAATCCAATTACTAATTAGTAGTTTTAAAGCTTTACCTTCAACTCTTCTATTCTCTTGTCGTATTTTGTTTTGAATTGAAGTCGAATTCCATACTTACTTTAATTAAAATAACACTAGTTTTACTATCAAACTAAATTCAATCATATATGTATATAATTCATCTTCATAATGATAATTTATGCCCTATCCACTAGTTAAAAAAAATTATGGAAACCCAAAAGGGCAGAATTGAGATTAGTTTTAGAGTAAATTATTATTATTATTATTATTTGTTAATATATAGTTTTTTTTTTAAAGAAAATTCAAATATGTTCAAATCTTTAAAAAAAAATCGTAGGAGATTGGATTCTTTTTTATTTTTTCAAAGTGAAGAGATTGGATTTGGTGACTTGGGTGGTGCTGGGTCTCGATTTATTCAAACACTTCGGCGTGAAAGATGGGCCATGTCCAATGAAGTCAAAAGCCCATTTTGCCCTTCCTGTGCTTTTATTTGACTTTTTTCAATTATTATATTTTTTTTATTCCAAAACTGTCTAAACAAAATAAATCAACCACACCCATATTCCATCAATTTGATTAAATTCAAACACAATCGTAAAGTTGAATTAATTTCTTTTTTTTCCCCACGGAAAAGACAATCAAAGGTTCCTTTTTTAATTTAAAAAACATTGAATATATGCCCAAAATTGCACCTTTAAATCAAGAAAAAGTCAATTTGGGAATAAGTGAAATAAAGTATTCAATCAAGTAGGACTTTTGCAGTTCTCGAAAAAAGAAAAATATTATTTAAATCTTACTTTATAATTAATTCTTCCCCCAAAAAAAGACCTTCCAATTAATGGGCCCTACAAACCAATTACTGAATTGATTGATTGACAACCTCTCACCGGTCACTGACCACCATTTCCCGTCTTTTGACTTTTCATAAGTCATAAATCAACCCCCTGAACTCTTCAAATTTCCATTTTCACCCCAATTTTTATTTATATTTCCAAACAAAACCAACTGGTTAAAAAAATAATTAATTAAACCAAATCAATTCTACTCCGGTAACCACGCGCTGGGCAGATAGAATAGAGATTCAGTCTGCCAATTGACAATTTTTTTTTTTGAAATTATGAATTTCTTCTTTTTTTTTGTTTTTTTAATGTACAATCATCATGAAGAGATAAACGAAGTCAAAATTCAAATTTCCTTTTTCTTTTCTCTCACATTTCTCTTGACCCAACTTTTTTTTCCTTCTTTTTTCAATTTATTTTCTTCTAGCTTCAAGTTGACTCAAAAACTAAAGCTACTCCGGCGGCCATATTTTCCGGCAACGAGCTTTGCGTATGGCGGTGCTCCCCTTCGTACGTTACAATCAACATCGCCGGATCGTTCGGATCTCTCTCCACGTGTTTCCTCGCCGGACATCCCCTCACCGTGCTACACTTGTAATATCCCCTGAAAATAAAAAAATCGTTGAGTCAAATCGGTGAATTACAAAAAATCGTCACCGTACACGGCGGCCGACACAGCGGTGGAGTTGCTATTTTTTACTCACCTTGGGTATGGAGATCCCTTAATCGGCTTCTGACCGTACTTCCTCCACGAGTATTCGTCCGGTGGAATATCGGCGATTTTTGAACTAATCGCCGGGACTCGGATCGTCTTCTTCATACGATTTTTCCTGTACAAAACAACGGCGGTCAATATTTATTGAAATTCGGAAAGTATTTTTCAAATCTTTCATCCACCGGTCGTTGGGGAAATTTTGTTTTGAAGTGAGGGAAATGGTGGGCCCCATCATGTGAATTAAAGTCAACGGTCAACATTTAAGGCTGAAAGGACGAGACAAAACTGCTTTATTGCCGAGTTGAAAAAGAAAATAATCGAATTTCGATAATTTTTATTTTTCTAAATTACTAAACCACCACCTAATCGTTTCAGTGTCACGCGTGTTGTGCCCACTAACTCGCTAACTGTTTCCTATTCCAACTCGGACGAGTCAACTCGTCCCCCCGACTCTGTTCTTCGTTTAGGGTTTTCTGTTTTTATGAATCTCATATCCACTAAAATCCTTGATTGTTCTGAGCTTTTTTGTTAGATTAAGTTTGAAGAATGTGAAGTAAGATTCGGTACCTTCTCTTTGAGCAATGGCATTTTCCGGAAGCAGAGGTAGAACCGGAGAATTTTCCGGACAAATCTTCGGAATGATCGTGTTCGTGGCATCTCTTCTTGTATGGCGCCGCCGAGAGCGGCGGCTTTCCGCCGGAAGCAGATGGCGTCGGTGCCAAAAAGATCGACGTTCCTAATTTTCCATTGGACACGCTGCCGTCTCCGGTGATGGCAGAGGACATAAACGAGGAACTCGAAGAGACGCTGAAGGTCTCCTTAGAGAATTCCAAATCGGTTCCCTTAGGGTTAGAGTTCAAAATATTCGGCCTGGTGAAATCGAGAGTCATACTCTGTGGCTGCGACTGGAGAAAGCTCGCCGCCGCAGCAACCTTCGCATGTGACTGAGCGACGGTGGCCGGAGCGGTGAACGGCGGAGCAGAAACCGTCGCCGGTGAAGTAAACGGAGTAGGAGTGAGATTCATCGCCTGATTTTGAGGAACTGAACCGGACGACGAGGAGGAGGTCGAATTAGAAACCGGACCTCGCCGAAACCTGGCGTGGCCGGTGCGATTGAGAAGAGAGATCACTTTCTTGAACTTGGAAACGGTTGCATCAGTTAGGTCAGAGCAATCGACATGGTTTGAAGGTTGCTTGTGAGAAAGAAGACGAATGAGATGCTCCATACTCTTCAATCCTTGCGATGCAGCCTCCTGTATAGCAATCTGATCATCCATCTTTGGAAAACTGATAAGATCGACCGCCATAGTTGAGAGCTTAAAGAAAATTAAATAGAAACAGAGATGAAAACTCTGAACTACAAGAATAAGATCATCGAAGAAGAAGAGAGGAGGAAGATTAGTATTCGGAGAAAGTAAGCCGAAGGTTGGAAGTTGGGGAAGATTTAATAGCGTTCGAGGTGACCGGATGACCGGGTAAGCAGGTTGGGAGTCAATGTGGATTCGTGATCTAACGGTGGAGATTCGTTCAAAGAACGTACAGAGTGGGGCATACTGTGAAAGGGGAAAAAAAAAGCAAAAGGGAAAAAAAATCAGAAGATAGAAGAGAAGAGGACCAAATCCTTTTCCCTGCTTTGTGAAAACGACGACGTACGTTACCAAATAATACTCGCTGTAAAAAGACGATAAAACGGGGCGTTTTATTGCTTGACATTGTTTTAAAAAGTTTTCTTGTTCTAAAATAAAATATCGTTGAATCGCGCGAAATTCCCGATATGGAAAATGGCATAAAACGACGAACTATGCTGTGTTTTGATAAAGAAAGCTGACCAAAAGTGGGGATCACGTGGAGCTCTTCTATTATTCTCGTAATTTATCCGAGAAATGTTGACCAAACTTTATTATATTATTGTTTCAAATTTATTTTCCATTTAAAATTTTAATTTTAGTTTAAAATATCTTTTTAGTTGAATTACTTTTAAGTTTCATTTAATCTGGATTCTTGTACATTCAATCAAATATAAAATTGATCTTTATTGTAATTTATTATCAACTTTTTTTATAGGAAAAAATAACTTTATTAATTTTCCATCCATAAATTTTAAAATTATATTTATATGGTATCTTTTTTTATCTAATTTTTTTTATTATTTAACTAATTACTAAGTATATTAATTTCAAACTAACAGTAGGAACTTGTTTTAAGATTTATTAAAAGCATCTGAATTAAAATTGGTATGTGGATTAAAATGAAATGAAACTCGAAGTAAATTGACCAAAATAATATTTTAATTTTCATTTTATTTTAATATTTTAGTTCTCGAATTTCTTAAATTTTATTATTTAATCTTTGAAATTATAAAAACAATATTAAAATTGATATATTTTTTATATCATCGATACAAATTTGTATCTCATTGATATATTTTTTATAAGAAAAAATTATAATAACAAGTTCATAAACAAATGCACATTTTGAAAAATCGATTGTAGAATGAGAATATGAGATGTTTGGGAGTGATTTTAGAGGGACTAAAATCATTTTGACATGTTTAAAATCACTTTTCTATCCAAAGTGTGATTTTTGACAATATTAAGTAAGTGATTTTGGATTTCCAAAATCATTTGAAGTTATTTACTTTCAATCACTTGAGAATAATCACTTGGAATGTGATTCTCAAGTGATTTTTGTTAAGTATAATTTAAAATGACTATTATTCATTCTTGAAAATAGTATAGTTTTAGTGACGAGTAAAAACCGTAAATATTAATAAAAAGTTTTAGAATTGATCTATCGTATATTGTTTTTTTTGGCAGATTGGATCCTTTTTTCTAATCCTAAAATAATTTTATTTTAAAAAAAAAACTTTTTAAAAATAATCCGGGTAGATTCAACTAGAACCGTTAAATTCATTCGCGATGATCCGACGGTGGAAATTCCCCTAAAGAGTTGACCACGACTTTTTTATCTCTGCATTTAATAATTGGCTGGAGCATTTGAATTTTCTGCCACGTGTTGAAAGCATTAAAAGAGTATGGAAATTAGCTGGTGCCAATTAAATAAAATATTTCGGGCTTTTTTTTTAATAATTAATTTATTGTTTGGTGCACTGCAACTTTTAATAAAGTAAGCGATAACTTTCTCGAAACCTTTTGACCTAATTGAGGGATTAGGAATAATCATGAGAGTATTTATTAAATACTATCAAGTTGCTTCATAACTTCAAATAAATTAAATTATTTATATGGAAAAATCAGTAAGATTGGAATGGTTGATTGAATATTTTAAACATAATTATATTATAAACTCTTACAATTTTAATCGAGTCAATTGCTATTAATAATTCACTTTTTTAAGTCCTCTTTATTTTATGTATTTAATTGTTAAGCTTGTGACTTTTAAACGTAGTGGGAATGGAGGCTATTTTTCTTGTTTTTTTTTTTTGGATTATATTTTATCATGTTTCATAATTTTAATAGTGATATTTTGAATTTATATGGTTGTCTTTGTTTGTGGTCAGTTTTTTTAATGGAAACCACAGATTTATCTAGTTCAAAGTTCAACTGGTCTAATTTAATAATTATTTATACTTGTCTACTTTTTTTTTTTTTTGTCGGCATTTAAACTTAAAACAGCTCTGAAGAATTGGGCAAATTTTCAATTTTCAAACAGCAAATTCTTTTAACTACTTTAATATTAAAAAAAAAAAAAATCAGATTGGGATTTTAAAAAGGGACAATTGGGCTTATAAAAAAAAGGGATAAAAATTGTATAACAAATTTTGTAAATAATTTGCGAATATAGCAAAAATATTTAACTAACCAATTTAAATTACAAAATAGCCCATGGCCAAGCTCATCTTTCAATTGGTTTCAATTTTGTTCTCCAACCGTTCACGAAGTTCAAACTTATACGTCCCTCATTTTCATTTCCATTTTCACTTTCCATTAAATAACATGTATTTTGATTTGTTTATAGTGATAGAAGTCTATAACTGATAGAATTCTTATTTGTTGTTTGTTGTTATGTATGAAGTATTGTTATGTATCAAATATTGATTGAAGTCTATCAGTGATAGAAGTCTATCGTTATCATTGATAGACTTCTTGATTATTGTTAATTGTGTCCAACCCGTTTAATTTACAAAAATACCCACAACCATAACCCATAAATATATAGTTATTTGAAGTCTATCACTATCACTGATAGATTACTCCTTTATAATGTTTTATCAGGGTTGATTGTAGTTTATTAATGATAGAAGGCTATCACTATCACTGATAAACTTCTTCTTTGGAATGTCGATAAAAGTCTATCAGCGATAGACTTCTTATTTTGAATGTTTATTGGGGCCTATCATTATCACTGATAGACTTATTCTTTGGAATGATTATTGAAGTCTATTAGTGATAGAAGTTTATCATTATCACTGATAGACTACTTATTTGGAATGTTTATCAGGGTTGATTAAAGTCTATCACTATCACCGATAGACTTCTTCTTTGGAATGCTGATTGAAATCAATCAGTGATAGAAGTCTATCACTATCACTGATAGACTTCTGATTTGGAATGTCGATAGAAGTCTATCACTATCATTGATAGACTTCTTCTTTCGAATGTTTATTGAAGTTTATTAGTGATAGAAGTTTATCTCTATCACTGATAAACTACTTCTTTAAAATGTCTATCATGGTTGATTGGAGTCTATCAATGATAGAAGTCTACAATTATCACCGATTGACTTATAGACTTCTTTTTTGGAATATTGATAGAAGTGTATAAGTGATAAAAGTCTATCACTGATAGACTTTTTCAATTGAATGTTGATAGAAGTCTATCAATGATAGAAGTCCATAACTATCACTGTTAAACTTCTTCTTTGGAATATTGATAGAAGTGTATAAGTGATAAAAGTCTATCACTGATAGACTTTTTCAATTGAATGTTGATAGAAGTCTATCAATGATAGAAGTCCATAACTATCACTGTTAAACTTCTTCTTTGGAATATTGATTGAATTTTATCAGTGATAGAAGTTTATCACTATCACTGATAGACTTATTCGTTGTAATGTTGATTGAAGTCTATCACTATCACTAATAGAGTTTTTATTTGAAATGTTTATTGAACTCTATCAGTGATAGAAGTCTATCACTATCACTGATAGACTACTTCTTTGAAATGTTTATTGAAGTCTATTAGTGATAGAAGTATGTGACTATCACTGATAGAGTACTACTTCTTTAGAATGTTTATCAGGGTTGATTGAAGTCTAACACTATCATGATACACTTCTTATTTGAAAATGTCTATCAGGGTTGATCGAGATCTATCAGTGATAAAAGTCTATCACTATCACTGATAGACTACTTCTTTGGAATATTTATCGAAGTCTATCAGTGATAGACTTGTTCTTTGAATGTTTATCGGTATTTCAATCACTACCACAACATATTAAGTACAATATTTCAATCACAATCTTATATTCTTATACACCAAATGGATTAAGTATCTTCTTATACAATATTTCAGTATATATATATATATATATAAGGAAACTGTTTTTTTAAGCACGAGTTTGTGAGTAAAGCATAATGTACACATTATACACCAAATGGATTAAGTATACAAAATGGTTTATTATGAAAATAAAACTTAAAATTATTTTTTTAAGTTACACGGTAATTTATTGAAATCTCATGCAGTAATTCAAGTGTTTTGTTTTGAAATTGTATTAAATAATTAATACGAAAATATAGAACAATGACTAATATTGCATTTTTAAACAAGTTTCATGACTAAAACGTAATGGTATTTTAAATTTTAACCGGAATAAAAAACCTAAAACATTTTTTTCTCTCAAAATTTACTTTAAATAGGTTAAAAAAATGGAATGATATTCATAATCAAGAGTCTAAATGTGATAGGATGAGAGACAAATGAATAAATAGTTATATTTGATTTTAAAAAATGAATATGTAGTAATAATTATAATAACCATTAAAAAAAAGGCTACAATATTGGTTTATAGTCAAATCAAATGCATATAAAGCAAACCAAAGCAGGTCTAACCAAATCATAAATCAACTGCTTTGCTGTTAATTGCAATAAACACCAAAAACATGTCATCCACCACTTTAGTTTTTTTCTTCTATCTCTTAATTTCCCTAATTAAATTATCAACATTTCCGTAAGGTTGACTTATCTACAACGACTTTTTTAAAAAAAAAAAAAAACCATTATACCACATATATATATATATTATAGATATATATATTCTTCTTATTTTCAACACCAATGGCGTTAAAAGGTAGTTTAGATTTATCACATGGAAATAGTTTGTAAGGGACTAGGGCACTTGATAGGTTAAAATACAAGAAGTTATAGTCTGTGGATTATTATAACCTGTGAAATCATATAATATTATTTAAAATACAATATAGTCTGCAGTTATAATAGCATGTGTTTGAGGTTCAAAGTATTCCATACGTTATAATAACATATAATTTGTGCTTCAAACAGACCCTAAGGGATTGATTAGGATGCTGAGTGGATTAGGAGTAATTTGTAAATTATAATAGTTTGTAGAGTTATATAATCTGTGTTTACGATGCATAATTATTTAGTATAGATTCTAATAGTTTGTGTTTAGAGTGCAGAGTATTCCATAGACTATTAAAATATGCCCCCAAACATGTTCTAAAGTTACTTACCTAGTAAATGTACTTTTAAATAGTTCTTACTTTCTATATTTTAAAGAGATTAGTTTGCATGGAACTTATTATTTTTTATGTCTCATGTTTTTGTTTAGAAGTTATTTTGTTTTTATTAAACCATGTTAGTTTGCGTTATTAACCATTTTCTTTGCTCTTGTTGTTTACATTTTGAAAATGACCTTAAAATAACAACTAAAGTTTGCAATTGATAACTAGGAGGGTTCATCTTGTTCCCACAAACGTTGGAGTATGGGGGTACATCAACACATAGTTCAACCGTTAAAATATTAAAATTATGTTTGATAATTATTTTGCTCTCATTTGATAATCATTTGGTTTGTTTTCTTATAATCGACTATATACAATGAATTTCATCTTTTTTAATAAGATATTTGAATTCTTAGCAAACTTTTAAAACACAAAAACAAAAATTTGAAAACTACTTTAGTTATTTCAATTTTTTATTTGGTTTTTTGAAAAATATGTAAAAGGTGGACAACAAAACAAGTAAACTTCATATGTGGAAGTAATATTTATTTTAATATTTTAAAATAAAAATCTAAGATCTCGTTTGATAACTATTTGATTTTAGGGTTTAGCGTTTATGAAAAAATAAATTTATGTAAATTACGAACAATATTAACTACCAATTATAAATTATTGAATCAAGAAAAGCAAACATAAATATGCTCAGATAGAACCTTCCGTGAGACTAATATTTATTTCCTTCTCCATCTTACATATTGTTCTATTCTCACACACTCCGAAAATTTAAGTGGGTGAGATACGATAAATTTAATACATGTTTATTAACACTTTAACATTTGCTCTCTCGTGAGCTTAAAGTGTAGCACGAGACCTAATCATTGACAACCAATATTAATTGAAAATAAAATAATATTATAGGAGTTTGATCCACACTACATCCCATTTTAATACCAGTTAAATCATCCACAAATCAAAAAACTTAGAGTGAATAAATTAGGGTAAATTTAATACTTTCGTTAATACTTTTAACATTTTCATTTTTTATTTTTATTTTTTGCCATGGTTATATTGTTATTTTTTACGACTAAACTCAAGTTATTTTCTTTTTTCAAATTAAAATCCAACGTCATATATTATAAAGATAGATGAAAATAAAGTAACTATAGAAGAGGACTTGGTCAAAAGGTGTCCGAGTTTGACTTGTCAGAAATCGTCGAGCAAGCGTGCGGTTTTGGCCAAGGCCAACAAAAGAGATTGTTGGGTTCTAGAAAAAAACTTTTTGAAAAATTTCAACATTTGCTTCCTTTAAAATAAGGAGATTAAATTATAAATTGGTTCTGGTAGAATGTAGTTACTATAGTTTTAAAAGTTCAATTTTTGTACTTAGTTTAATAAAATCTCATAAAAAATCTTTAAAATTTGATAAAGCTCTCCTAAATAATCTTTATGAGTATGTTTATACGATGTATGTTATAATAGTTTGTAAAATACTTTGCATCTATAACTCACGTTATTATAACTCATGCAACGCGTCAAATAATTATAGTTTGATAATACTATTTATTTTGGTTTGATCAAACTATAGGAACTAAATTACAATTTTCTTAAGATTATCTAATCAAATTTGTAATTTAACTAAATAAACAAAGATTTTCAAAAAAAATAATAATAAATAAGCATATTTTTCACTTTTTCTCATGATTTCTTAATTTCGTCGACCTTCAGATATTTATAGAAAAAAATACTATATATCTACCAACCCAAAATGAATGGAGCTAGACCCTGTCTTTTTCATAATCATTTTAAACAATTCTAATGGACAATTTTTTTTTTTTAGTTTATAATTTTGTAGATCAATCCTTCTAATTTGACGTTTTGAAGTATTAAAGTGCTAATTAAGCATTAATTTCCATTAGTTTATTGGTTTGTAGTAAGGAAATTAGTTACCTTTGTTTTACTTTGTATTTTTGTTATTTTTTTATTGTCAAAATTGTCATTTTTAGTTTTCTCCCTCTCAAATCTATTTATATCGGAGAGGTCCGTCCTATTCAATTATTATTTCTGCATTAATAAAACACGTTTTTAAATCTCGCCCATCAATATCCGTGTTAAGCGTATTAATTTCGTAAAATTAATTTTGAGGGTTAGTTAGTAGATAAGTTTAGCGATTTTTTTTTGAAAAATCAATTTATCAATTTGCACTTATTGTACTTAAAAGAACACGACGTAGAAATAAGATGGTTAACGTACCATTTTCGCTTTTGTACTTTTAATTTTTTTTAATAAAGTTTAAAATTAGTTCCATGATTAGTTTAAAATCAATTTTAATCAAAATTGGTTACATAATAATGACAATTTCAATACAGTAAAAGACATAATGTGAACATAGTTTCAAAAGTTGTAGAGGAAGAATGCTGATAGAGACTATTTTTTAAGAAAAATTAACAATAAACTAGTAGTATGAACTAATTTAAGCTTTATTGAAAGTATATAGACAATAAATGAACATTTGAAAGTACAAATACCATACTTTCAAAAATTGTAGAGGAAAAGCGCTAATATAAACTATTTTTTAAGAAAAATTAACAATAAACTAGTAGTATGAACTAATTTAAGTTTTATTGAAAGTATATAGACAAGAAATAAATATTTGAAAGTACAAAAACCATAATAGAACAATGTTCAAAATATAGGACCAAAATTGTATTTTAGCCCAGTAATAATATCTTTTTAGATAGAAATTGCAAATGTATTATTGAGTTTCAATATTATTTATATTATTATTGGTTGAGTTATATATTATAGAAGTGAAAAGTCAAGCGATTAACTTTGTGGCTTGGTAACAAGCAGAATTAATAATAGAGCGGTGGCGAAAACCCTTCAAAATTGTATTTTTTTAATCAATGCTTGGTGTTTAAATTGGAAAATTAAAGGGAAAAAAAAACTATAGCATATTCTCTATACTGAATTCATAATTTTTTTAATAATTAACATTTATCATGTATTAATTTGGATTTTAATGCATATTTAAAGTGTAATTCTCATGGCTAACTTTTCATTAAGATGTCTTAGCCAATAATATTTCAGGAACAAACGCGTGCCGAGTTCATGTACGACGAATAAAATTAATAAAACAAACTAAATTATATTTAGTCTATAACAAACTAAATAATATTTTATAACAAACTAAAAAATGAGAATTTGTAATGGGTAGCAAGGATGATTTTACTATTGGTAGATATAGCAATATTTTAAAATAATTAAAAATATGACAAAAATCTTTAAATTGTTTTCATAATTTCTATTATACCCTTGGCTTAAATCTATTTATTTTTTTTTCTTCCTTAGTATTTCCTTCTTCTTCCCTTTTTCAAGAAAACAAATTAGGAAATATAAAAGTGGGCCCATCTAGTTTGTTAATTTGAGAGAATAATGACACTACAACAAAGTTTCTAAGACTTCACCAAACTTCGCGCTTCACACACACCCCAAAATTAAGAAAATATTAATCAATTTTTTCTTCATCTTTTTTTTTAGTTTACATTACAAGAATTTTCTAGGAATCTAAACACTACCCCCCTCTCCTTTTTCTTTATCGGTAGCATTTTCCTTTTCATTTTCTCGGGAAAATGTTAATATTAATATTGATATTAATATTAATACTTTAGAAAATTAGGTAATATTAAAAGAAAAAAAAACATAGCAATGAGGGATGTTATTAACTAATGTCATGTCGTTGTTTTAATGTTGCTTGGTTTTTAGCTTTAGTGGAAGATCAAAATACAAGATATCATTTAGTTGTTCATATTAACGATGCTTGTTTTGATGGCTCCTCTTGTGCAATTAGTGATGAGAGTGACAACTTACGGAGGTGTAATCCGCCCAATTGGGAATCATTCTGAATGGAGTTCGATAGATGTTGATATGAATGCATTACCTCCAATTGTTAAACGTCAAGCAGGAAGACCGTGAAAGCAAAAGATTTTGTCGATTCTTTGAAGAAGTCACACAAAATGTAGTCATTGTCATCGTGTTGGTCACAATCGTAATACATGTAATTTTCCACCATTTTTACCATGATGTAATTTTTGACAATTAGTTTTAGATATATTTTTTCAAGATAGAACACAATATTGTTGTTATCATACTATTCATACTATCAATACAAAGTTTGTGATTGTTTCAAAAGTTTAATATCAATACTATGAACACAAAGACTTTGGCATCCGATGAGAAAATTTGAAGACCACACAACAAACAATAGTAGTTAATGGATAGACAACTATCGGTGATAGTGATGACAACTACCACCGATGAAGTCATCACTTTTATCGATGATAGACATCTATCACCGATAAAAGTCCACATCTTGGAAAGAAGTTAATGATTGATAGACATCTATCACCGATGAAGTCGGATAGAAGAAAAAAGTTAATAATCACGAATAACAAGAAGTCTAATAGAAAAGTTATGAGTAATAGATAATAGATAGGTATAAGTCTATCAGACAACTATCACTGATATAAGCCTATCACTTCTATCAGTGATAGTTGTCTATCACTTCTTTTTCTTTAATTTCTATCAATCATTAATAGTGATAGCAGTTTATCACTTCTATTAGTGATAGACAATGATAGAAAGGATACAGAACAATAAGTCTAATAGATAATATAAAAGTTATGAGTAATAGGTAATAGATAGACAACTATGGTAGAAGTCTATCAGACAACTATTACTGATAGATATCACAATAGTAGTCTATCACTTCTATTAGACATCTATCACTGATAGCTATCACTAGAAAGAAATTAATGATTGATAAACAACTATCAGTGATAGACATTTATCACAAGCCTGATAGAATAATATTCATGAAGAACAAGAAGTCTAATAGAGTTATAGACTTTTATCACTTATATCAGTTCTATCACCTAATAGACTTTTATCACTGATATCAAATGATAGAAGTCTAATATTGTAACACACTGACAATCGTTATAGACTTCTATCAATCATATCAGTTTTATCACCTGATAGACTTCTATCACTGATATAAGATGATAGAAGTCTTACACTATAACACATTGACAATCGTGTAACTATTCCCAAATGACAAAAAAAATAGTTATTAAATAAACAAACTTCTATCAGTGATATCACTAATAGCATCCTATCAATGATTTCTTCTTCGTTTGTTATCAATGAGGGTGATGGAAAACTAAAATTATAAGAAAAAATTAGTTATTAAATAAACAGACAAAAAAATTAGTTATTAAATATCACTGATAGCATCCTATCCGTGATATCACTGATAGCATCCTATTCGTGATATCACTGATAGCATCCTATCCGTGATATCACTGATATCATCCTATCAATGATATCACTGATATAGCGTGGGGTGTTTTAGTAATTTCAATTTCACTTTTCAAATTTTTGCTATTTTTGCAAATAGATTGAGATATTTGCTATATGAGCAATTATATTGGGCCTTTTTGCTACCAACCCAATTGCCCCCTAAAAAATATATATTTTTTTAATAGTTCATATAATTTATAACAAACTAAATAAGTTCATATAATTTATAACAAACTAAATAAATAATACAACCCCTTAGAAAATGAATAAAATGGTATTTACTCTGAAGTTTAACACAAAATGTACTATGTTTAAAAATCTATGAATGAAAATAGAATAAGCAAACAATTCATAAATCAAATAATCGCTTAAAGTCATATATGAAGTGTTACATACATAATTATTAAAAAAAAAGTTAAATTACAAGTTTATTATTTTAACTTTGAGATTGTATGTCTATTTGGTCTCAAAACTTTTAAGAGCGTCTAATATGTTCTTAAACATTTGAGTTTATCTAATAAGCTAATCAACTTTCAACTTTATACCTACCAAGTCACTGAAAAAATTGATCTATTAGATGTTAAATATTTGAATTGTACGTACAATATAACTCTAAAATTTCAATATCGTAGATAATAGAATCTTGAATTTTAAAAACTAAAAAATTCAAGGATTAAATTTATAATTTTGAAAGTTCATGTACTAAACTTTAAATTTAACTTTATAAAAATACCAATTTAAGCATAAGTCACTGGATAAAGTACCAACTATCATTTTAAATATTGATAGTTCTAGTTTCCACCTATAATTGCGGAATTCAATAATAATAATAACGGTAATAATAACAAGTGTATTAAAATACTTATATGCACATACATACTCATACAATCAATCTCTAGTGTTAACATGTACCTTTAAAAAAACTAATAGTTATGGCACCCGTGGATGATTTTTTTTAAAAAAGTTGAACCTATAAATACTATTTTTACTTGTGATTTATGATTTTATTTGTTTTGTTACTCTATACCTATATTTTTAAAAAAATTAGGTAAAATTTTGAAAATTAAGGTCCCGTTTGACAACTATTTGTTTTTTTTGTTTTTAGTTTTTGAAAATTGAGCTTGTTTTCTGACCATCGATCTACGATAGAGTTCATCTTTCATAAAAAAAACATTTGAATTCTTATTTAAGTTCTAAAAACAAACACAAGTTTTCAAAAACTTTTTTTTTTGTTAGTTTTCAAGAAAACATAAGTTAAAAGTAGATAATAGAGCTAGGGAAACCCAAACATAGGTACATGTAGTGTTTATAGACTTAATTTTTAAATTAAAAAAATAAATGATTATCAAAGAGACTTTGATAAATGATGAAAAAAATCAAATATAATTTTTTAAAAAATAGTTATCGGACTTAATTGTTTGAATATATATTTTAAAATCTTGAAATTGAAGTTACAAACTTACAAATTTGACCCAAGAAAAAAATCCGCGAACTTTCACAATTCATCTTCAGAAAATCAATTGTTTCGACCTCCATTTGACTTGGACGAACATTTTTTAATACAAGATTCTAAAGAGAAAATGGAGACTGAAAAGTCATAAATACCCCACCCCGGTCCCACCAATTCAAAAGAAGTTTTAAAAAAAAACACACACGAATTTTTTTTGTGGGTATGCGAAATGCGTTGGAATTCGGATATTAAACGACAATAAATTATGAAGGTTTTCCAGTTGACTTTATAACAAAAATCAAATGATGATGAATTTGATTATGAAAAAAAAAAAGCATTTATTATTTTTCTGGTGGAGGGAGGTGACCAACTTTGATACGGGAGTGGATTTGATTCTTTACTTATTTATTTTTAATTTGTTTTTCAGATTTTTTTTATAATTATTTTCAGAATTCAGATAAGGATACTGAATAAATAAGTAAGGAATGTAATCCGTAAGAATCTCGCTACTACGATTTTCTAAAAATACGTTCTGCGATTTTAAAAATATAATTTTTTATCTCTTCCACTCGTGAGCCATAGATTTCTTAATCAAAACTCTCCTGCCAGCCGTCTGATTTGCATAAAAATATCAAATCGCTCAAGCAATTTGATTTTTTTCGTTGACATCTTAATATTAATTAGGAAATATTTAGGAAGACGAGTTTATTTTTTTTTTTTAATATCTTAAAGTTGAGTTTACAATTATTTAAAACTATTAACATATTTTGTTAGTCGAGTTGCTATATTTTTTTTTTTGTTAGATTTGTTTTTCTGGAGCATAAAAAAAATATTTATTAAATTATGGATAATTTTGGGCATTTGATTTTGTGGTGGGTGGGTATTCTAACGGTTATTATTTCTTTTTAGTACATCAACATTCGTGATTCGAATGTTACTCTTTGGCCGCTTAATCATACTGATGATTTGTTAAATTTATCTATGCTCTTGTTGGCCTATCAGTTATTATTTTGTTTGTTCTTTTGAGTGTTTTGAGTTATAATTGACGATGTTTTTAAGGAGGGATGAATTCAAAATTTTATGGCTACTTACATAATAACATTTTAAATTCGAAGAATTGCAAGTGTGTCATTGATTAGTCTAATTTGCACAAATGGTAAATTTTATAGTCCCAACCCAACCACATAGAGTCACAAATGCCCTCTGCATATTGATATATTAACGATAGATCTGATATATCAACCATATACTTAACTAAGAAGTAACTACATGATATACTACTGATATTCTTATTCGAAGTTAATCGAGAGTATATTTGTAAGTGCAATACTGTTATACTTGATTTATCACATGTGGCGTTCATTAAAAAGTTTTCAGTACTCTATTATTAGTATAATGTTAATACACCAATAATATACGTAACGTAGAATGTGTCATTGATACACTACCGATATATTTATTTGAATTTGTTCAAAAGCAAATTAGTAAGATGGATATATCAGTGTGATATACTATCAATATACTTTATTTATGTGTATATAAAAAAATAAGAAATACTTACCATATCAAGAGTAAAATACTGATTTATAATTGGTATATTATATTATCTAAAGACAGTATATTAGTGATATACTACTGATATGTTTTATTTAGATATATAAATGAAATGGAAATGCTAATATTCAGTATATCAAAAGTATATCACAAATAGTGATTTATGCTTGCTAATGATTCATGATATATCAAGAATATAATAGTGATAGAAATAGTAATATATTTAATGTTAGTAACTTGCATATGATAGTGTTCATTTCATTGATATAGTACAGATATACTCAATGTTGGGTATATTAATGAAATAAACACATCTAAAATAAAGTATAACGGTAATATACCGAGATGGAAAATATCTTGAATATGCTACGGATATATATAGAGTATGTCATTTAACCGATATAATTAAAAAGAAATGTATCCATATTATATCAATAATGTACTACTAATGTAATTGTTTTAGGTATATATTAGTTTATTGATATATAAACACAAAAAATATATCATATATACTACTTGTTGTTGTCAAATATTGGACAAGATAACGCACCTGACCTCCACATGACAACAACGGTAAATTTATAATTTTTGGGGAACAACGCAGCCTGCGAGGCAAGAAAAACCTAGACACCGATGTGGTGTAGGCCAAAAGCTCTGATGCTTAAGTCATAAAGGGTTTAAGAAAATTAGGGAGAAGTTTAGTATTTTGGTGACTAGCATGAACTTGTCATAGTCTCCCCTCCTCGAAGAACTTAAATAGTTTTTTCTAGGGCCCTTTGTGAGTTCTCATGGTCGTAGGGATGTCCATTTTCCCCGCGGGGAGCGGGAAATCCCCGTTTAGGTGGGGAATGGGGGAATGAGCGGGGATGATTTTTTTTTCGTTGGCTAAACGGGGTCGGGGACAAGGAATATTTAAATATATATATTTATGTATATATAATAAACTATAATTCTAAATTTTTATTAAATATCATTTTACCTTTTTAAGAATTTTTTTTTAAAAAGTCTCTTAAATAGAAATTTGTAATGAGTAATTAACCCTTTTAAGATTTTATTTTAAAAAATTATGTAATAAATTGTAGAGGAATAGAAATGGTAAACAGGGAATTATTCCCCGCGGGGAACCCGATCCCCACGAATTCCCTGCGGGGAATCCCCGCCCCGTTACCCGCGAAATTAAATGGGAAATTTCGAGGGGACGGGGAATGAGATGGGGGCGGGGAAGGGACGGGGACGGGAAGTCATTCCCCGACCCCGCCCCACCTCGTGGACATCTTTAGTTGCGCGAGATCGATGTAAGGCCCAAGAGATGACCTTGCATCTGTCGGTCTCGGCTCCAGCCTGGGCCCATGCCTATTTCTTGGGCTATTGGGTGAGGGTAGAGCTCAAAAGGGAGGGCTCTACCTTGGTCGGCCTCGACCTTAGGCCGAAGCCCAAACACGTCATTTCGTCTCTTTTCGCCTTGGTTCGATCCATATTCAAATTCAACCCTTTTTTTGTCCAATTTAACCTATAACACTGTCGATATATTAAATGCAAAGTATATCATATATACTACCGATATACCAAATGTAAAGTATATCAAATATACTACCGATACACCAATTAGGGTAAAACTAGAATAATAAAAAAACGAAAAAATCATATTATTACAAAATTTTATATATTTGCAAATCTAAAAAATAATGGCTAAATTTGTAAATATACTAATATTTTGTGCTACTCATTATAATTTCCCAAAAATTTATCTTAAGATCGCACAATTTGTATATATAAATTGTCAATTTGGTCCATAAACTTTCACGACCATACATAGTAGGTTATTGAATTTTAAAAAATGATGTAAGTTTCTAAATTTTGTATATAGTATGTAACTTAATTTATTAATAATCTATTAGATACTTTTTAGAGTTAAAACACGTGAAGCACAATTCTAAACATTTAAGAATTCTCTAATCATTTTTAAGATTCATAAATTGATTAGACACAACGCTTAAAACAAATAAAGGACCAAGATTTTAGTATAATAAAGTTGGGAATCAAATATTATCGTAGTTGGTTGTGTTTATGTCGATTCTTTTAGTGCAACAACAATTGTACATTGGGGATTCGAACCTAGCTCTCATTTTGGTAATGCTATCGAAATTTAATGGAAATAAAATATGTGCATTGATTTTATGAGACCACTTGTAGGAATTTGATATAATTTTGATAGACGAGTAAATAAACCAAGAAAATAATAATTTCAACCAGAACATAGTACAATTGACATAAAATATGAGTTTATGATCAAGAAGTCACATATTTGAATTGTCACTCCCATATATTGTTGAACTAAAAAAATATAAAATCAAGTAGTAAGAATTAACTAATTGAATATTTAATTATGAATCAACTAGTTATGTATTATTAATTAATTAATTACGTTTTCAATGAAATGCTTCGTTTTTTTAGTACAACAACATTTGAGGTAGGAGAATTTGAACCCATTACCTCTTGGTATTTTATTTAATATCACTTAAGTTATACTCTTGGTGGCAATGAAATGTTTATTTACATTAGTTTGATAGTATATTTATCCATAAAAAATAAAAAGGATGTTTAATAAATAAATATTAATGGAGTGCTTAATTTATTATAATGTAATATTATTGTTAATTTTAAGTTTAGTTTAACTATACAGGATGCTTTAAATTGATTTAATTTAAGTAAATAATGTAAAATTATATTTTAATTAAAAAACAATTTATAAGAAGCAAGGACAAAATAGAAGAAAATTGGAGGAAATGAAAAAATTCCACAATTTTGGAAAGGACTACAAAATAAAATTTGCACGCAAATAACTTATTGTCGTCCCCTACCTCGTAAAACTTGTTATAAACAAGGGAGCATCGAGAAATGAATGGCATTGTATAAGGAAACGAAGGAATTCAAAATTTGCCTCATTATAATTTTTAATCATAAATTTAGAGATTGGGATTTTTTTTTTTTTTTTTTTTTTTATAGTAGCATGGACTAAAACTCTGTCTATAGTGCATTGTTCTAGTTTCTCATCTAATTTCACTTTGTTCTTTTTTATTTGTTTGATTTTTTATGCTCTTGAGGTGTGTTTCGATCTGACCAATCTTATATTGACTTATTAATCATAAATTTAGATTGAAAAACGTGATGGACTAAGAAATAGAAATATAAGATATTTATGTGAATTTGTAGTAATATTTGAATTCTAAAGAGTTGTTTGAGGCGTTGAGTGAGTTATAATAGTTGATGAGTTATTATAATCTATAAAATCATATATAATATTATTTAAAATGCAGAATAGTATAGTATGAGGTTATAATAATCTGTGTTTGGGGTACAGAGTATTCCACAAGTTATAATAACGGTTATTATAGTCAGTGCCCCAAACAGGCTCTATGTTCTTAAGCCTATAATAATTTAGTTTTTGAATTTTGTGTATTTGTTTTCTCACAATTTTTTTTTAGAATAGTTTTCATATTCTCTATTATACTTTTCATATTTTTCAAAAAAATATTGTGGGTTTGCCTATCCAAATTCACAGAACAAGAACAAATTTGAATTTTTTTTTAGTTTTCATAAACCTAGTAAAAATAGTATTTATAGGCTTAAAATTCAAAACTCAAAAACTAAAAAATTATCAAACGGGACATTGATTATTTCACTTGTCGAGATAATTTATTTTTTAAAGAAACTCGTTGTTTTTCGAGAAAGATTATCAAGTCAATAAAGTTGTATTTGTCATCAACATTGCTTTAGAGACCATTCAATCATTACAAAAGGAAGTGAACGATCATATTTCAACAAAGTCGTGACTCAAAAGTTAACCTCTCTAAGTTCTCGAGAGAAATAAGGGCTCATAAAGATTCACTATTCGTCTGCCAAAAATCACATTTTGTCATAATAAATATCACAGTTCATTTAAAATTATCTTACTCGAGAATAATAATAAAAAGGCATGTATAGCCTTTTGCGAATAAGTACTTATAAAGTACTTTAAGCCCAAATACTCGTTAAAACATTAGGGGCGTGTTTTGGGTACATGTTATTATAACATGTTGAATACTATGCACCTCAAACTGAACTATTATAATTTCATACTAAATAACTTTGTATGTTAAAAAAATATTATATAATTTCACATAGTATAATAATCAACAGACTATTATAAATTATGTTATTATAACCTTTTTAATGCTCCAAACAACTCTTAGAAGATTTGTTAACTGTGATTCAATGCTTTGTTCAAATGCTCATAATCAAAATACTTTTGTTGAAATAACTTATTTTAAAAGGATTTCCAAACACAAATTTATTGAATGACATTAAATATATATATATATATATTTTGTCACGTATTGATGTCAATTCGAGTTCCTATTTGGTTCAGCTTCAAACTTTGATAAAATTTGATAATTTGGGTTAAAAGTGGACCAATTCAACCATGTACGGAAGTCAACTATGAATCTTTTCCACAACAATACTTTTAGAACTTGGATGGGTTCAATGTTGAAATTTAACAAGTCATTATTATTTTTATTCTTTTTTTCATACTAACATATAAGTTAAAATAGACCACATTTAAACATTTAAAAAAGAAAAAAGAAAAATTGACAACCTTTAAAAGTTAAATTTGACCAATTCAACTATGGGTAGGGCTCAGATGTGAAACTCAAAATTCTACCGCATTCCAAGACTTTAGATTTAGGAGGAAGTACTCGATTATTTTCAACTATTGATAGACCCATTAGTAATGATTATTATTATTATTATTGATTTAATTTTAGAGAAAGAAATATTTATGGCCCTAGGTTGTATCAATTTTAACGATAAACTTTCAATTTCATCAATTTAAACCTCAAACTTGATAGATTGTGTCAATTTTAACCCGAGACTTTTCAATTTAATCAATTTAAACCTCAAACCTGACATATTGTATTAATTTTAATCCTAAAATTTTAATTTTATCAATTTAAACCTCAAACTTGAATAAGTGTATCAATTTACACCCTCAGTTAAGTTTCCGTCCGTTAGAAAGGTTCTCTACACTTGCCCAAAGTCACGTGTTGTTTAATAATATGTACTCGTTTGTTGTTGTTTTTTTTTAAAAAAAACACCTGAAAAATTATTAAATCATTCCATATTGGGTTGCAACTATCATGAAAACACAAACTCGACTCTTAAAAGTAGGATCCACACAAAAGTAGACGGACTATTGTGTTTCTCTGTCATTTGGTATTGATCCCAACAACGACGAGTGTGAGCTGTAAAGAAAATCTAGGTGGTGGACATCATTGAAGGCGACATAATGACCATGGTGATTTCGTTGCCTTTAGTGGTGAGGGGGTTCGGCTCGACTAAAATGCGGAAGAGAACATGAAAGGCGGTGGTGAACATAGTAACACTTATGAACATAATGAACTGGTGATACGAATCATCATGCTATGCAAAACGAGAGAAAAAGCTTCAAAATGGAGTTGAAATAAATGTTGTCCAACGTCATTTATGACGAACTGAAGATGCATTTAATGAACTCATGTGCAATAAATGTATCTTTAAAGATAACTCAAGTTTCATTTATGCAACAAGGGTTTCAATTTAAATCAAGTGAAGCTTCATTTATGCATGGAAGGTTACAAAGACATTCAAGATTAGTACAAGACTTCAATCTCGAATTTATGGATATTTCAAATTCCTCTTAATTTCTTATCATTTGGTATCAGAGCCTTAGGCTCAAGATCGGATATATGTTTCCTTTGCGTTTATATTAAATTTGTTTTAAATTTTCATGTTTTAGTTTTTTTTTTGTTTTGCAAACTGTCCAGTTTTCGTAGTCTCTGAAAAAGCACCAAAAAGTCATATTTCTGCAATTGTTTTCATCTTGATCTCTTCATCATTATTGTAGATCAGGGTCTAAGCTTGAACTTTGTCTTCTATGAGATTTTCTAATTCAGCTTTCTTGAGGGTAAAAAGTATGCATGTTTACAACTGGTTCTGAAAAAACTGCTATATACGAGAACATGAGTTCTTGTTTTGTTATTGTTGTTTTTGCCTCTAAAGCATGCTCAATCCGAAAATTTCCAATTAGATTTGATCATTATGTTTAAACTTAACCATTTGATATTCAATCTTTGATGTTACACTTTGAAAGTTTGCAAAGTTGGCTAACAACCTTGTTCATAAAACAAGACCTTTAGATCACAAAACCCAAAAATTTCAAATGAAAATGAAATCAAAGAAGCCAAAGATTCTAATATCAAAATGTTAAGTAACCATTGACAATTGGATCTAACAACCTTGCTTAAAGAAACAAGACCTTTAGATAACTCAATCTCAAAGACCCCAAAACTAATTTTGAAAATCAACTCAAGGAAAGTAAAATCGGATTACCTTGTGATCAAACATCTCAAGGCAAGAGAACTTGTATGAGATTCGAATCACTCCACAAGCAAGATTGATCAAGTCTAGCTTGAATGATTCTAAGCATGCAACCTAATCTACATAGAATTGCAAAGAAATAGCTCAAAGGCTATAAAAAAGCTCAAGGCCTCTTTTGATTACATTTTTCAATATTTTCTCTTCTCTTTTTTCTTCCAAGTTACATGGCTTTATATAGCCTCAAAATTAACCCTAAAGTAACCTATGGTCTATTGAAAGGTTGTAACTTACATCCCCATCAATACCATGATCTCCACTAACCAAATTGTAACCTAAATTATTGAAAACAAGACTTTAAAACTGAAATTTACATCAAAATATCCATAAATCCGAGATTGAAGTCTTGTACTAATCTTGAATGTCTTTGTAACCTTCCATGCATAAATGAAGCTTCACTTGATTTAAATTGAAACCCTTGTTGCATAAATGAAGCTTGAGTTATCTTTAAAGATACATTTATTGCACATGAGTTCATTAAATGCATCTTCAGTTCGTCATAAATGACGTTGGACAACATTTATTTCAACTCCATTTTGAAGCTTTTTCTCTCATTTTGCATAGCATGATGATTCGTATCAACTGGTTATAGTTTATAGTAGGAGTATACATAAGTCGGGTTGAGTTAGGTTGTGGGAGTTTTCTGGACCAACCCGAAAATTTGGGTTGGTCATTCCTTCAATCCAACCAACCTTATTCATAAGAGTAACCCAACCCAATATTTTCGGGTTGGGTTGGATTGTCGGGTTAATTTTTAAATTTTTAATTCTTTAAAATATTTTCTCCTTGAATTAATAACTAAAATAACATAAAATTCAAATATCAAACTTCAAAATTCATAATATCTTAACATTTGTTAGAAGTATAGAAGAAAAGCATAAAAAATTAACAAATAATTCATTTATAAGTATATATGTAATTAAAATAAAATAAAAAATATAAACTTTGGGTTGGGGTCAACCCGAGCCTAAAAAGTCCAACTAGAGAACCAACCCGAACTTTTTGGTTCTCCAAACTTTTAACCCAATCCAAACCGAAAAAATCTAACTCAACTAACCCTTACGGCTAGGGTTAGGTAGTCCGAGTTGCTCGGGTTACAGAGTTAGTTGTACAACCTTAGTTTATAGTCGACCTTGTTAATCTTCTCGATAGCCTTATGAAATGATTAAAGTGACATCAATGTTGGAGATGAAGGAAACACAGATTTTAACGAGGGCAATTTCAAAATCTTTACGTCTATTGCGGTAGATGGAGGACAGATCAAGCTCGAAGCTGACGAGAAATTGAAAAAATCAATATTGGCGACCAATTCTAAAATGAGAGTACTCCATTGAGAATAAATTTAATGCAAATAAGTTTTAGCTGATGGTGTAAATTGATATACTTATTCAAGATTGAGGTTTAAATAATAAAATTGAAAGTTTATGGTTCAAATTGATAAAATCTGTCAAGTTTGAGATATAAATTGATTAAATTGAAAGTTCATGATTAAAAATGATAAAATCTACCAAATTTGAGATTTAAATTGATAAAATTGAAAGTTTATGGTTCAAATTGATACAACCTGTAAAGTTCATGAGTTCAAAATGTTTTTTTCCCTCAATTTTTATTTCGGTCTCTAAATAACAGTTCACCATTCAAATTTTGTTTTATATTTTTCAGATTCTCTAATCAAATAAAATAAATTTAGTAAATATCCGTTTAACAAATTTGTGGTGGGGGATTCGAACCCATGACCTCTTGGTCATGAGTGATACTTGATGCAAGTTGAGCTATGTTCTTGTTGGCAACAAATTTGTTTTTTACATCACAAGATCTAAATAGTAAATTCTTCTTGAAATAGTTGTTATTATTATTATTTCATGGTATATTTGCAACTTTAGAATGCAGGATTACATTAAAAAAAAGGAAAAAAAACACAACAACTTTGATAAATATAGTATTTTTATTCTCCTTTTAAATTAAAATATGATACATTATAAATTATGTATTTTTTAACAGTATAAATTATGTAATATTATAAAATAATAAGCATGCGAAATTTATAATATAAAATATATTCATAAATTTTTTGAGTTCAGGAAATTAGGGAGTTTCAAACATTAGAGCTCATGCTTATAAAACCATACTTCTAAGTGATTTGGTAATGATGAATGTTAAGGATAGGTGGATACAGTTATTTATCATGGCCTCTTCTGTTCAGTTCATTATTCTTTATATGGGTGTTTGGGCTATCTGGAATGACCGCGATAACTTACTATTTAATCGTCCAATTCAAAGAGTTTGGAAAAAGAGTGAGTGGATCATATGTTATTTACAGGAGCTTAAAGTGGTCAGTGGGAAGAAACATGAAGGGAAAAAGGTTGTGTCTAACAAGAATTTAGATATGGGGATTAATGAATGGTTGAACATCTTTGTGGATGTTGTTTGTAGTGAAACCAACAGGATCTCACGCTTGAGAATTGTAATCAATTATCCGGATGGTAGAGTGATGGCAACTATGGAGAAGAGTAGTGACATTTTTGTCTCACCAATTTGTTGCGAGGCGACGAAAGTTTTGGAAGGATTTCGTTTGGCTAATAGATTGGGTTTTTCTAAGGTCTATGTTCACTTTGATTCATTAACCATCGTTTCGATGATAAATGGGTCATGAGAGGTTACGATGGAGGTGCATAATATAGTTCATGATATACATTTGTATGAGAATGAGTTTCAAAGGTTGTAGTTCTCCCATGTGAGACGAGATCTGAACATTCTTACTTATGTGTTTGGCTACATCGACTTTGTCTGGACACTCAACTTTGTGGACTACAAAATTACTTGAATAATTTTTAAATTTGGTAGGTTTAGAAAAGTTTAGTGATGCAGTCCAAAGGGCATGATTGACCCAACAAATTGGTGACGTGGCCTCTATATTGTGATGAAAATATCCATCTCGACAACGTGTTGTCAGGTAAGTAGGTAAGTGGGATCAAGTATCGAATAAATTATTTGATAAAGTCGTTACAATGCAACTAACGATTTTTACTGTTGGATGTACATTGAATTTATATCTAATAGTTATTAAGAGATATAAAAATAATTAAATCTACATCAACGATTATCATGTGCATTCTCATTAAATATTTTGTCCAAATATCATGTATCATGAACCAAATTGTATGGCTAGATACGAGATGTGATTTGAGCTTATGGGAAAATTTATAGTACTATCGTGGTATGGAAAATTTTCTATACTACTTTCGCTTATTTCTTGCCATGTCAACATCCTTTAAAAAATCACATGGAGTCGACCAACATTAAAGAACTATTTATAAACTCAAAACTATAACCTGAACAAAAAAAATATGGTACTCATGTCTTGTGAGCTCCTTGCTTATTCTTCTTATGGGCATCTATCCAACCAACAAAATAAAAGGGGAAGAAAAACAAAACCAATTATCTAACCTACTTATTTGGCAGCACATTACCACGTCATCCACTTGAGTATGGAAAAGACTATAGTACCAATGTAGTGCCCAAATTTTTACATACTATCTCTATTCATTAATTGCCACACCAACATCTTTTTGAAAATTATGTTAGGTCTACTACCTTTGAAAACAATTTATAACATCATAAATATAGTGTGAATAAAGAGAGCACGTTATTTCTATAATACTATAAATTTTTTCCATGAATGTATGTTCATCTCGAGATAGAGATTACGTCACAAATTTGTTAATTCATTGACAAAGTATTAAACAACATTTGATTTTGTTTGAAAACTTTTTTAATAACAAATTGTGTTCTTGGTATTTTTATCAAACTATGTGAAGTAAACAAAATTATAATTTGTAATATAAGTTAAATATAAAATTTATATAATTATCTTAGGAAAATTTGAAGTTAAATGTTAATATAAGTCCACGTTTAAATGAAATGTATCTCATGTATTTATTTTGGTCATTATAATTATTTTACAATAATTTAATATTAATTTATTAAACACGGTAATTTTATCTTTTATGTTTAAATCCTAAATTTTTCAAACACTAAATTACTCTATGATAGTTAATTTTCTTAAAAAATATAACTAACAACAATTACTTTAAAAGCTACCGCAATTATAATCTAAGCCTTGGGCTTGCTTGAGCTATAAATTTCGTAATTCAAAAGGTGCACGAGTGGGATCGTTTCGCGATCAGGTCGAAAATCAAGCAACCCAATTGGGCCTTTAAAAGGCTGAAACGACGACAAATCAAGGCCCTTTATGGGCCGATTGGTCATTAGTGGGCTGAGACGGGCCTAGTCCTTGGACCTGTG
This sequence comes from Trichosanthes cucumerina, assembly GCA_036507285.1. Classification (NCBI taxonomy): domain Eukaryota; kingdom Viridiplantae; phylum Streptophyta; class Magnoliopsida; order Cucurbitales; family Cucurbitaceae; genus Trichosanthes; species Trichosanthes cucumerina. The sequence goes on from CM071835.1 coordinate 102,186,508, forward strand.
AAATCCAATCCAATTAACGTTCCCCTTTCCTTTTACTTTTTTTTTTTTTTTTGTGGAAGTGTCAATACCCAAATTCCATATTGGATTTATTTTATTTTATTTTATAGTGTAGACAAGACAAGTCTATTCATGGTTGAAAAATATACTATGAAATAAAAACATTTTCAAGTTTATATTGCATAGTAAAAAAGTGTATCACAATCATATATAGTATTATGAATGAGATTGAACCTAACTAAATAATCCAAAAATAAAAGTAAATTGACCTACGTCGAACCAAGCGGAGGTTGATCGGGGCTTAACAACCATACCCAAGGTCCAAATAGGTTTTGGAAGGTCATATATTGGGCCAAAAACCTAAAGTATCTTGAAAAAAGATAACAAAGACGCTTCAAACCGACATTAAGTAAGACATTTACATGCCAAGAGGTCATGAGTTCGAATCTCCACCCCAAATGTTGATGTACTAAAAAATGAAAAACGTCTAAATTAGTGTTAATTTGCAAAAAATGTTTAAAACGGTTTTTTCATGAAATATAATAAAAGTGTTGATACGAAAATACTAGTAGTTGTACCTATAATAATGGTTGCTAAATAGGAATGAATCAATAAATAAAATGTGTGCAATATTTTTAGATAATAATGACCAAAAAAAAATCTACTGCTTAACTAACTAAATAAAAGTCTATAGAAAGCAAGATTCTAACTCAAAATATAAAGAAATTATCGTTAACAAAAATATAAAAATAGAGGATTCTGAAAAGCAAGATTCTAACCCAAGAGATAAAGAAACTATCGTTAACAAAAATATAAAAATATAGGATTCTGAAAAGATAAATAAATATTAAGTAACAAGATATGACAAACTTGAATATAATTTAAACTATTGAGTTAACATTGTTTTAAAAAGAAAATAATGCATAGGTTACATAAATTAACAAAATGATTTAAATGACTAGTTATTGGATTTATTTGAACATAGATCTATATTAATTTAATGAAATGAAAAATGTGTAATTACCCATTAAGCATGCAAAAAATTAAGCTGAATATAAAAATCGATATCTCATACATGTCGTTAACCGAGTTAAAAATGTCATAATTAACCATCTGCCATAATTAATACTCTACCTAAAATCGTTTGCTTGTTGGACCATTAGGTATTTTCTTTTATTTATTGGTTCCTCCAGCTTATTTTCTATTTTTTTTTCATTCCATTTACCCAATAAATAAAGTTTATTTGTGGACGCTACATCTCAACAAATTAAAGAAACGACCAAAAATATTATTCATCTTTCCTGTTAACCATCTCATTTGAAACTCTCATAGCTATTCAATTTTCTTCGATTTTCAATATTCTTTCATCTCTTTTTGGCCTCTACGAACCGTGCCAACAATGCTTCCATGAGAGAACCTATAGAGTGAAGAATCACGCATAACCAAATCAGTTGAACTGCTAAAAATGAAGGTTCTAATATTAGGAAAAATCGTTCGGTTTGACTATAAATACAATATATACCAGCAAAATGGGCATGCAAATTTGTTCACACTCACATAATTGTAATATGAAACCTTTTTAGACATTTTTCATTATAGACTAATTATTTTATACATTAATCATAATTTTTCGTACTGGAATGACCCGTGACCAACCTAACCTTCACACGTTTCATTAGTGAAATGTCAAGTATTAGATTATTAGCTTGTAAATACTACTTTTACCTAAGATTATTTGTCTTGTAAAATTTTTGTTTTGTTCCCTACTTTCTACCATGTTTTTAGAAACCAAGCCAATTTTTTAAAACTAAAAAAAGTGGCTTCGTTTGATAAGTATTTGGTTGAAGCATAAACACTCCATTTATTTATGGGTCACTTTGTTTGTTGTCTACTTATTATGTACTAGTCGGTGGTTTATCAAGTTGAACTATTAAATAATCTATTTGTACATTATTTCACAATTCAAATATTATTAAGTATCAAAGTTTTATAAAACTTAAGATTGTTAAAGTAGCGATGAGACATTTAAAATATATTGAGAGACTTAAATGAAATATGAAAAATTATCATATACCAATTTTAGAAGTCTTTTATAATATATGGTTCATTCATTTCAATATATTTTGAATGGTATTTTAACTTCAAACATTTTTTATTTTGTCTAATAAATAATTATTTTAATTATAGATTTCGATTTTTAAATTATTATCGACATCTTTTAAATTCAAAATATTTGACTTGTTTAGTAAAAATTCAATTATTAAATTGAATTCAAATAAAGTAATTACACACCTCACATATAGAAAAATAAATAAAAAAATGTTACTGTGAATATAATAACAAATTACAATGAAAACACAAAAATGACATACAAAATCTTAATCAATTTACAAAATCAAACACCAAATTTGATAATCACAAAATAAATGATTATTTAAACATGAAATTTAATACTAATTAAACATAGAATCTTATTATTTCCATCACATTCAATAACACCTAAAAGATATATGAAAAAAATTAGAAAATCATAAAAAAACACAATAAACAGAGATTGCTTAAAAATATAATAAAAAAGAATAATAATCCTAGTTTTTCGAAGAATTTGTATGAAAAAATTATTTTCACACACGTTAAAAAGTTGTTTGACCCGTGTTTTGAAATTAACGACACATGACTCATTTTTGTAGTGTGTATTCAGTCCAAATTACCACGAGGACATCACCCTCTAGCTTTAACTTTATAGTTATAGCTCGAGCTCTCTCACTTGTGATAGTAATGAGTGATCAAAATTGTGGAGAACAACAAATAATGAAAATCTAATTCTAGATCTTGCTATCAATATTGTGTTCGCTTTCGCTTTGTTACTCTCATGCTACCTTAGCTATTGTCGCTAACACTCTAGTTCTAATTCTATAACTAATTTCTCTAACTGTTTTTTATGGTCTATTTTTGTCTTCAGATTTTTTACCACTCATTTGAGCGAGAGAGCTAAAGCGATGATGTTTGTGTGTAAAATAACGTGAATATTAAATACCGTCTCATCCCTCATGGGTAATTTTGTACATATTGCCGCATCATAATGGGTTACATTTTATTGTTTTCATAACGCATGTTGTCGGTCATTAAAGCACTGAAAAATGGGTCACCCATACAAAATTAGTGCCTTGTTCCTCCATATATACTTTGAATGAATACTTTTAAGGGCAACAAAAAATAATAATAAAAAATTTTGCAGTGTCAATTTTTATTATTGGAAAAATAACCTTTTGGGGCCGTTTGGCCCCCTGTTTTGGATTTGGATGATTTTGGATTCCAAATCAAAAACCATGTTTGACCCAATGTGTTTAAAACCCTTGGTTTTGAAACACGACCCCATGGGTTACAACAGTGCAATCTCATGGGTTTGTTTCATGTTTTCTTGTTTTATTTGTCATCTTGCATTTTCGACGATTACTCCAACAACAATTTCGGTGACAACTCCAACAACTACATCGGTGACCCGACTACAGCTAATGGCTACCTCCGGCAACAACTCCGCGACGACCACCATCACGACAATTACCTCTAGCGACAACTTCTGCGACCACACACTAGTGACCTCGCCATCACGACGACTACACCGACGCGCCCCACGCGCGGCGACTACTCCGACGACCATACCATTAACCCCGACCACTGTTGACAGAACTTTGACAACAACTCCGACGACCGCACCGATGACCCCAACTACCGCTAACGACTACCTCTAACGACAACTCCGACGACCCTAACCACCGCTAACGACTACCTCCGATGGCAACTCCGACGACCACAGGCGATCCCTGCCACCACTGACGACTACCTTCGGCGACAACTCTGACGACCATACTGATGACCCCGACCACCACTGACGACTACCTTCGACGACCACACCGACGACTCCAACCATCGTTGACGACTACCTTCGACAACAACTCTAATGACTACATCGACGACCTAACCACTACTAACGACTACTTTCGACAACCACTCAAAGGACTTATATACGCCTATCCCAACAATCCGATCACTTGAGCAATCAACTACCCTAACGACCTAACTTGTGCGCAATCACCACTTTTCTTATTAGAGTTCTAAAAATAGGTTTTTGGATTCTTTGTGGAATAAAATTTTAAATTTTCTAATCACTTTAATAAACTTCTAATTTTTTAATTTCTAAAATAGAATTCCAAAAATAAGTTTTTGAATGCTCTATAAAATATATTTTCAAATTACCTAATTTATTAAATAGACTTTCAAATTTTTTTTAATTTTAAAGTAGAATTCCAAAAAATAGTTTTCACAATACTATGTGACGTGAAATAGAGTTTTTAATTCCCCAATTTCTTAAATAAACTTCTATTTTTTTAATTTCTAAAATAGAGTTACAAAAATACTTTTCTAAATATTTTTTTGAAATAGAGCTTTAAATCCCTAATTTCTTAAATAGACTTTCAATTTTTAAATTTCTAAAATAGAGTTCCAAAAATACTTTTTTAAATAGTTTGTAAAATAGAGTTTTAAATTCTCTAATTTCTTACATAGACTTCCAATTTCTTAATTTTTAAAATAGAGTTTCGATTTTGTAACTCATTTATGTTATACAAAGGTTTCTACAATTGACAAAACATTCACTAAAAAATAAGAGAACAAAACAACAAAAGGAAAAAGGAAAAAAAAAATAGCATAAACCCATGATTCAGAACACTGCACCCCAAACACTATTTTCTTATTCCCAGACTTCAAAACACTGCACCCCAAACATAGCTTTCTGATTCTCAGGCTTTAGATCCCCCAGAACAAACCCCCCAGGGTTTTGATTCCAAGACAGGGGGCCAAATAACCCCTTAATATTCATCTTCAACTTAAAACGAACCCGAGTGTATGGACACAGTGAATAAAATAAATATAAACTAATAAAACATAACAACAAAATAATAATAAAATATCTGCATAAAAATGAAAACACATATTAATAATATATTACGACCCAGAGAACTCAGGTCTCCTCAACTTTTTAATTTTATATAATATGTATAGGAAAAATTAATTTATAACACAAACATGCCTTTTGGCTTAGTGGTTAGTATGCATTAAATTTTTAAATATATATTAAAAATCTTTAAATATTAGTTTATTTTAGGAAAAATATTTTATAATAGTTTTATAAATTCTAGAAAACACATTTATTCGAATATTTATTCTTAAATTTTTAAATATAATATTACAAAGGTTTAAATATCAGTTTACTTTTCGAAAATACACATATTAAAAAATTTGTGTTCTTAAAAATTTAATTATGGATTAAAAATCTTTAAATACTAGTTCACTTTAAGAAAAAAATTTGGGCAAAATACACTTTTGGTCCCTGAAGTTTGAAGTTGATATCTATTTAGTCCCTAAAGTTTCAAAATGAACACTTTAACCCCTGAGGTTTGTATAATAGTTCTAAATGGTCCCTGGAGTTAGTTGACCCTTAGTTGACTAACGGAAAAATGATGTGTCAAAATTTATATTTAAGATTATGTAGTTTTTTTTTTAATTTATATTTAAGATTATTTCTTTTCTTTTCTTTTGGACTTCTCATGTGCATTTTTTTCGGTATTCCATTTGTTACCTATGCATTTTGTTTTTTCTTTTTATCAAACCACAACTCTACATTATAAAAAAAAAATATAACCACAAAAAAAATAAGAATCTCATCGCAAAAATCGAATCAATTAAAGAAAAATTAAGACGTGGGTACTTCAAAGTTGTGGACAGAGACGTTTTTTAGGATTAAGAAGGTGGACTGAGTAAGTCGTTGCATCAACGCGATGAAAAATGAACTCTTTAGTTCTTGAGGTTTGGAAAATAGTTCTAAATAGTCTATGGAATTAAGTTGACCGTTAGTTGACTAATGGAAAAATAATGTGACATGTTATTGAATTGATAATTTTTAAATGAGGTGTTAAAATTTATATTATTTCAACATTATGTGGTTATTTTTAAAAAAATTATTTTTACTTTTTCTTCATCTTCTGTCTTCTTTTTTTTTCTCTTCTTCCTTTATCTCTATTTCTTCTTGCTTGTCTATTTTTTATTCTCTTTTTATTTTCTTGGCTCCAACACCAATATCGAAAACGACGATGATAAGAAAGATTTTTTTTCATTAGTCAACTAACGGTCAGCTTAATTTCATGCACTATTTAGAACTATTTTCCAAACCTGAAGAACTAAAGTGTTCATTTTTTATCAAGTTGATGCATCGCCTTACTCAGTCCACATTCTTAATCCTAAAAAACGTCTCTGTCCACAACTTTGAAGTACCCACGTCTTAATTTTCTTTAATTGATTCGATTCTTATTTTTTTTTTTGTGGTTCTATTTTTTTTTATTGTGTAGAGTTGTGGTTTGATAAAAATAAAAAACAAAATGCATAGGTAAGAAATGAAATACCGAAAAAAATGCACATGAGAAGTCCCAAAAGAAGAGAAAAGAAATAATCTTAAATATAAATAAAAAAAACTACATAATCTTAAATATAAATTTTGACACATCATTTTTCCGTTAGTCAACTAACGGTCAACTAACTCCAGAGACCATTTAGAATTATTTTCCAAACCTCAGGGGCTAAAGTGTTCATTTTGAAACTTTAGGGATCAAATAGACATCAACTTCAAACCTCAGGGACCAAAAATGTATTTTGCCCTTAAAAATTTCATAACCACTTCATAAAATTTCGAAAACACATATATTAAAAAAAATATTAACTATTCGTGCTTAAATTTATAAATATGCATTAAAAATCTTTAAATACTAGTTAATTACAAACAAAAAAAAAACTTTCATAATCCATTTATAAAATCTCGAAAATACACCTATTAAAAAATACTGTTTTTATTTTTGTTATTGTTTTTCTGGGACAATTGAGCATATGACAAAATGAGGGTAAAAAATAACACACAGAAAAATGTAAAAAAATATTGCAAAAATAGCAAAATTGGTTGTTCGACCTATTTAAATTACAAAAAAGCGCATAACTCATGTCAGTGATAGAAGTCTATCGAAGTCTATCACTGATAGACTTCTTGGTTTGATTGTTTATCTATTTTGATTGAACGTTGTCAATAATAGAAGTTTGTTACTATCACTATCACTGATAGACTTACTATTTGATATTTTTTTTTATGTGTTCATATTGAAGTCTAACAATTTATCACTATTAATGATAGACTTTTTTCGTTGGGGTTTTTTATCTTTTATGATTGAAGTCTGTCAATAATAGAAGTCTATCACTATCATTGGTAGACTTCTTATTTGAGATTTTTATATGTTCTGATTAAAGTCTATCACTATCGCCGATAGATTTATATTTGTGTTGTTTATCTTTTATGGTTGAAGTCAATCAGTAATATAAGTCTATCACAATCGCCAATAGAGTTCTATGTGTGTTATTTTATCTGTTCTTATTGGAATCGATGAGTGATAGAAATTTATCACTATCATCGATAGACTTCTATTTGTGTTGTTTTTATCACTATTAGTGAAAAAGTCTATCACTATCACCGATAGACTTCTATTTATTGTTTATTTTTTCTGATTGAAGTTTATCTGTGATAGAAGTCTATCACTATCATTGTTAGACTTTTTGTTTAGTATTGTTTATCTGTGTTGATTGAAATCTATCAGTGATATAAATTTATTACTATCAGTAATAAACTTCTTAATTGGCATTGTCTATCTATGTTGATTGAAGTACATCTCTCTCACTAATAGACTTATTGTTTGGTGACTGGTAGACTTTTTTCTTGGTGTTGTTTGTCAATGTTAAATGTTGATTGAAGTTTATCAGTTATAGAAAAAAATGATATAAACCTATCGCTATCACTGATAGACTTATTGTTTGGTATTGTTTATTTGTGTTGATTGGAATCTATCAATGATAGAAGGATCTCACTATCACTAACACTGATAGACTTCTTGTTTGATATTTTTTATCCGTGATGATTGAAATTTATCAGTGATATAAAGCTATCATTATAACTAATAAACTTCTTGTTTGGTGTTGTTTATTAGTATTGATTGAAGTCTATCACTAACACTAATAAACCCCTTGTTTGTTATTTGTTTATTGGTATTTATTGAATTCTATCATTATCACTAATAAACTTATTGCTTGATGTATTTTATCAATATTGATTGAAGCCTATCATTATCACTAATAGACTTATTGTTTGTTGTTCTTTATCTGTGTTTATTGAAGTCCATCACTATCACTATCACTAATAGACTCATTGTGTAACGCCCCACGTTTTTAGATTTGACTATTTTTGTCTTTTGGAGTGTTTTTAGAATTAAGTGACTAAATTGAGATAGATGAATTTTTTGGTTATTGGACGAAACTTGTTTCAAAGTCCCAAATTCAATAATTTAGAAACTTGGCAAGTGTTAAATTGAAGATTTAAAAGATTAAACCCAAAAGTTTTTCATTAAAATTTAATCATTTAAAATGTAAAAGTGTGGTTTAATTACACACTCTATCAAATTATATTTTTCAACTAATATCTCATCTTTTTATTTCGTTTATTTCTCTATCGTCACTTGATGATTTTTAATTAATATATTAATGACAAAATTGTTATAGGTTTTAATCTCTCGCGCTATAACATATAGTACAGTAATATATTTTTTTTGTTAATGGTAATTTTCAAGAAGATTTAAGTAATCTTATGATCATAAAATTTATAAATTGCATAAACAGTTGAAATGGAAAAACATTTATATGAAGGAAATGCATAAGGACACATGTGGAAAGAGGAGGAGGAGGAGAAGAAGATAAAGAAAATTAAAAGAAAATAAAAAAATGTGAATAAAAAAAATCTCATGTAAGAGTGTTTGGAGACATTAGAAAAATCACATATTTTAGATGATCATTTTTTTCACTCTCATATGCAACTATAAGAGTAAAAATGGAACAACAAAACTTTATTTAAAAGATTTAAAATATTTGCAAATCTTTTTAAAAGTTGTTATATTTGCAAATAATTCACTCTAATTTATTACCCAATACAATTACTCTTAATTTTTTTTAAAAATATGATTGAAAATTTTAAATATTAGCTAGTGGTAAGATTAGAGATGATAGAGATTTCAAAATCATTCAATAAATGAATTACATGCCTACAGACTGTATAACTTTTGTTCGAAATAAGGGCAAAAAGGAAAAACTTTTATAATATTTGTATAGATTTTTTTTAAATAAATATATTCAAAAATATTATTTTTCGTTTCTGTTATTAATTTGTTCAATTATGGTTAGAAAAAATTAATTAATAGTGTTTTTCGTTGTTGTTATTAATTTTTTAAATAATCGTAAAAAATGAAAATATTAATTAACTAGAAGATTAAAGATCACAAAGATTTTAAAATATATATTCAAATTAAGGATTACATGCAGATTGATTTTATAACCTTTATTCAAATTGATGGCAAAAGTAAAAATCTTTCAATTAAGAATGCCATAATGAGAAATCTTCAAATAAAAAATGGGTAAAAAAAAAAAAAACTGAAAAGTTCCCCTCAAACGGCATTTATATAGTATATATATATAGAAAGATGGATATTTCAAAAAAAAAAAAAAATCTTAGTTTTGAAAACTAAAATGTAGTTTACAAAAATTTGATTTTATTTTATAAACGCGGTTAAAAATTCAAATACTTCTCAAGCAGACTATATCTATTCGTAGATAAACAATGAGAAAACAAACACTCATTAAGTATCACCTTACATAATCTCATCATAAACTATATTCACTAATGAGTGTCAATATAATTATAATCTAATGGATAGAATATCTATTACAACTATAAAAAATCAGGTTGAATTAAAAAAAAGTTCACCCACAAAAAATGTATCAATGGAAAATGTCAAAATACCTAAATTGAAACCTCTAAACAAAATTCCAATCATATTCAGCCCTTAAAATGAAAAAAAAAAAAAAAATAGGGAAAAAAACCCACAGTTGGCCCCGGTTCAAAAAACTAAACCGGGATTTTCACCGACGGTTGGGTTCGGTTCATTACGACTCATAATTGCAATGCAACCCGGCGTCGCATGGTGGCAATGGCATTAGGAATTTAGGCGCACCAAAGAAGCAAAACAGACGAACACATTTTTCCATTTTTATTTGTTAATTTTCTCATTACGATTTCTTGGTCCATCGACTCTACGTTTCACCAGCGAAAGCGAAGCTTGCGTGAGATCTGGAAAGCAAAAAGCGAAAGCATTACAAACGGAGACGACGATTTCCTTCAATCCAAACCCATCTCCAACTTCCCCAATCTCACCGGCGCACACCGATTTCCAATTGATTTTGGCGATTCCGATCGAGGTCTGTTCCTTCTCTCCTCCAATTCGATTCCTGTCATTACTTTTGTTGATTTTATTTTGCTTTGCGCTTCAATTCCGTGGGATTGGAGTTTCTTCTTTCTGCTACGCGGCTTTGTTGTTTAGAACAATGTAGAATGTTAAGCGAAACGGGATGCACGACTCTTGGAATAGTTTACGAGGATGGTTGTTATTGGTGTTTGAATTGAAGTGGTGAATGGTGATAGCTAGCATTTGAAAGTAGTTCGTGTTTGTTTTTTGTTTTTTCCATTTTTCAGTTTGGTTTATTTTATTGGTGTCGAAACATGAATGCGGCGTTTACGAACTGTGAGTTTCTGATGGGAAATATTGTTTATGTAGAGTTTCTGTGCCTTGGAAAAGATGAATGATTCACTTGTGATTATCATTTAAGTAAGTGTGGGGGCCAAAAACGGAGTGGATCGGATGGACAAGAACAAGAGTCGTTCCGATCTGCTCGCCGCAGGCAGGAAGAAGGTAAATTCGTTTTCCTTTTATTTGTACCTTTTAAATAAACGTTAAGTGTCTCTTTTAGTAAGTTGAATGGGAAAATATAGAAATGTTTCATTACTGTAGTTGATAATTTCAAGAAATTGAAAATTTCGTTCTACTAATTTCATAGCAAGTCTTGAATCTCGTCAAAGTGTTTAATGTAGACTGAGGTGGGAAACAAAATTTTGTTGCTTACTCTTATTTCGATTCTCCTGTCGTTGGAAGGGGGGGGGGATAACAAAAATGAGGGTGATATTTTCTTTTTTACCCCCTTATTTTCCTTTCTCGGGCTTGCAGTAACTCCCAGTTGGTAGATTCATTTATGTCTCAGGATTATTAATTGTTGTAAGTTTGGTTAGTAGTTTATAATTCAATGGTTAAGATAATAGTTTTGGAGATTTTTGGGTGTCGAAGTCCTCAAAAAGTGGGTTAAAAAGATTGATTAGATCGAGATTTATCCTTTTTCTGAAAGGACCTTTGTCTCCTTGAAGTGGAAAAAAGCGTTTTTATGCACTAGTCACTTTACCATTTGGCTGTACAAGACTGAAATTTATGTTTCTTTTCCCCTTTATTTTTTCTATTTATCAGCTCCAGCAATTCCGCAAGAAGAAGGATAATAAAGGCAGTGGCAGCCAAGGAAGTTCATCAAAAAATACAAGTAAATTGGAACAGCATGATGCAGATGCAGACACTGAGACTGGTGGAGTACTTGCATCTGCCCCTCCAGATACTGTAGACTCTTCAGCATCACCTTCTGCAGAACATTCTTTGGCCGCCGAGGTTGATCATTCAACTGTTTCTGTTAAGCAAGAGATGGATTTAGTCAAAACATCAGCAATTGACCAGGCTGAGGTTCCAATACAGGAAGTAGGGTATAGGGAGGACTGTGATCACCCAATCCAAAATGCCGAGGCCGCTGGAGTTATATCCTCTGGACCTTCCCTTGCTACTGATGCTGAAGAGAATAGTAATGACATTTATAATTTGTCTTCCACTGAATCCTCTTCCCAAATTTCTTCTGCTTCTGTGGAGCAGCAAGGAAGAATAGTTGAAGTATGGGGTGGATGTAGGGAAGAAGAGCTATTGCCTCCACCATCTGCATCTTTGTTGCAAGCAAGGGAAGATGTAGGTTGTCCTCTTATTCTTTGGTACTTATTTGCTAATGTATTTTAGTTATGATTTGACCAGATAAACTGTATGGGCCAGGGAAACCAAGTGCAAGTCCTTTATAATTGAATATATTCTTATTTCTTGATTGATAGGCATGAAGGAGGATGCCTCGATGCAATCTGGTCAACTTCGTGAAACAGAGCTTGCAGGAGACAAGCAGCTAGAGACTGGTGGCATGGATGAGTCAGCAGCAGAAACTACTTTTAAAGACACATGCTGCAATGAGGAGAAGATTAATACAGCAGATGTGGCATCTGTATCTGGTGCTTCAACTGAGTCACACAGTTATTCAATTTCTAGTCCAGGAGAAATATTAGGTATGCAGAATAGTTCTAGTAGTAGTAGAGATGACTGGAAAGAAGGAAGACAGGTCCCTGTAGAAGATATGATACATTCAAGTAGGTGTCAAGTGCAATATATGCCAGAAGATAATTTTGCAGATAAGTCCGAGGGCCATGAAAGGCCTTCACAAACAAGTGTGGAGATTTCTGATGGGGGACATGTAGATACTATCTCCGATAATGCACATATGAACACAACTTTGGATGCACAGTCGGGGACCTTCTCTTCATTTGGACAAGATAGTAAATTTCTTGACTTACTGGAGAGAATGAAAGAAGAGTTGATAGTAACAAGTTTCTCGAAAGATATCTTTAACTTGCAAATTTCTGAACAGAATGAACTACAAATGGAGCTTGATAACCAGCGTTCTAAATTAACCAATGATATGTCTCTGCTCAATACCTCACTCAATGAAGTTCTTGAGAGGAATCATAGCCTCGTGGATGAGCTTTCACATTGCAGATCTGAACTAAAGGATGTTTCAATTGCGAAGGAGGAGCTCAGAAATCAGCTGCTAACTGCAGAGGCTGAGATAGAAAAGCTTTCTTCTAGTGCTAGTGAGGCAGAGAATAGCTTGGAAAAGTTCCATGGAGATATGTTCAGATTGGAAAAGGAGTTGGAGGACTGCAAGCATTTGGTAACAGTGTTAGAAGAGGAGAATGAAAGATTAAATGGTATTATCACCTTTGAAAACGAAAATAAAAGGAAACTAGCTGAGGAAAAGGAGTTGTATATCAGTGAGAATGAAAAGATATTATCAGAATTAAGTAGCTTCAAGAGTTTGAAGGTGGCTCTGGAGGTTGAAAATTCTAAGTTAATGGGGAGTTTGTCTTCAATGGCGGAGGAAAAAACAAAGCTTGGAGAAGAAAGAGAACACCTGTTTCAGGTGAATGGGACATTGTCAACTGAACTTGCCAATTGTAAAAACTTGGTAGCTACTCAACAAGAAGAAATTACCAACTTAATCAAGAACCTTGCACTGGTAACAGAGGATAGGACAAAGCTTGAAGAAGATAAGAACCTTTTGTTTCATGAGAATGAGAAAATGGCATCTGAACTGCTTGTTCTTGATGAGAGACTCTCAACTGAACATGAGGAACGTGTAAGGTTTGAGGATGACCTTAAAGATGCATTGGTGCAGCTTGACCAACTCACCGAGGAAAACGTATTTCTCAGCAACAGTCTTGATATACATAAATTTAAAATTGAAGAACTTTGTGGTGAAATATTGTCTCTACAAATGAGATCTAGAGAAGACGAGGACCAGGCGGAAAATGCGGACTCTGGCTGGCATCATGGAAATAAGACCCAAGAAAACGATTCTAACCAGATTACTTTCAAGAAAAGTTTGAACGAAACTTCTGTTCTTGCTTGTGGGAAACCCTTCATAGCGACTGAACAGGAAATTTTTGATGATTCTCTTGGGTTTGTAACCTTGGGTCAACACTTAGTGGAAGCAGATCTTATATTACAGAAACTTGAGAAGGAAATCAAAGAGTTGCAGTCCAATTTTGCATCCTTTAGCAGGTCAGGTAGTAAAATGGCTGCCCCTGCCGTTTCGAAACTGATTCAAGCCTATGAGTCAAAGGTAAATGTTGAAGAAAATGAGGTGGAGGCTGAAATTCAGTTACCTGATGATCCATTTAAGTTATCAAATGAACTTGTGGACAATTTGAGAGTTTTGCTTCGTCAAGTGGTTGTGGATGGTAAAAATGCCAGCCTGTTGCACAAGGGAGAGTGTGATCATAAAAAAGTTGCTATATCAACATTGAACGAACTCAAGGATCAATTTGAAGCTTTGGAGAACCACAGTAATGATTTGGTGATAGCCAACATTGAGCATGAGGTTTTATTTGAATGCTTAAAACATCATGTGGATGATGCTGATGGCAAGATCTATGAACTTGAGATTCTTAGTGAGTCTTTAAAGCAACAAGGTGTGCACCACAAAAATTCTAATTCTGAGCTTGCTGAAAGATTATGTGGATATGAATTAAAACTTACTGAGTTGGAGGGTCAATTATGTGATCTTCATCAAAGTTCAAATCAGATGGTTTCTTTGGTATGTAATCAGTTAGACACTTTGCAGGATGGAGCAATTGAAAGTGCAATGGTACTTGAGGACTGGCACTTTTTCTTATTGGAGCTTACTGAAACAATGGCTAGGCTTGATGAATCATTAGGGAAATCTGATACTTCAGCCATCAAATTCTGCACTAATGACCAATTGCCTAGCTGCATTGCTGCCTCTGTTACGGATGCTGTCAAAATGATTGATGATCTGAGAGAGAGACTTCAAGCTACTGCCACTGACAGTGAAGCATTTAGGATGTTATATGAAGAAGTAAATGAAAAATATGATAATTTGTTTAGAAGGACCGAATTCTCTGTTGATATGCTGCATAAGATATATGGTGAGTTGCAAAATCTTTATATTGCTTCTCATGGATCTGTCAGTGGAAGTGACCTGAACATGCAAATCAAGATGCTTGGCGATCCCATAGATTACAGCAGCTTCGAGGCCTTAATCAAGCCACTGAAGGATTGTATTACTGAGAGACTGCAGCTTGAGTCTGTAAACAATAAACTTCGCTTAGATTTGGAACATAGGACTGTAGAATTTGTTGAGTTTAGCAAGAGATGCCTTGATTCTATTGGCATTGAAAAATTGATCAAAGATGTTCAAAGTGTGTTATTACTGGAAGATGCCGAGAGGGATCGTGTTGAAATGCCTGCTTTATATTTGGAATCTATTGTATCATTGCTTTTACAGAAATACAAGGAGACCGAGTTGCAATTAGGCTTATCTAGAGAAGAGTCTGGATCCGTAATGATGAAATTGACTGAATTGCAGGGAAGTGTGCATGACTTAAGAACCTTGATTCTTGATCATGAACGTGAAATTGTTATTCTAAAAGAAAGCTTAAGCCAGGCACAGGAGGCTTTAATGGCTTCACGATCCGAATTCAAGGATAAAGCTAACGAACTAGAACAATCAGAGCAGCGAGTGTCTGCAATCAGAGAGAAGCTAAGCATAGCTGTCGCCAAGGGTAAAGGTTTGATTGTGCAACGGGATAGTCTCAAGCAGTCACTAGCACAGACTTCTAGTGAACTGGAGAGGTGCTTGCAGGAGTTACAGATGAAAGACGCTAGGCTTCATGAGACTGAAACAAAACTTAAAACATATTCAGAGGCAGGAGAGCGTGTTGAAGCTCTGGAATCTGAGCTTTCGTACATTCGAAATTCTGCTACTGCACTAAGAGAATCATTCCTTCTTAAAGATTCAGTCCTTCAGAGGATAGAGGAGATTCTTGATGAACTAGATTTGCCAGAGAATTTTCATTCAAGAGACATAATCGAGAAGGTTGATTGGCTAGCCAAGTCAAGTACTGGTGAGAATTTACCTCAAACAGATTGGGATCAGAGGAGTTCGGTTGCTGGAGGTTCAGGTTCTGATGCTAATTTTGTCATTACAGATGCCTGGAAAGATGAAATGCAGCCGGATGCAAATGTTGGGGATGATTTGAGAAGAAAATATGAGGAGCTCCAAACAAAGTTTTATGGGTTAGCTGAACAAAATGAAATGCTTGAACAGTCATTAATGGAAAGAAATAACATGGTGCAAAGATGGGAAGAGCTTCTAGAAAAGATTGATATTCCTTCACACTTGCGGTCCATGGAGCCAGAAGATAAAATTGAATGGTTACACAGATCCCTTTCAGAGGCTTGTCATGATAGGGATTCTCTCCATCAGAGGGTCACTTACTTGGAGAACTATTGTGGATTGTTAACTGCAGATCTGGATGATTCACGGAAGAAAATTTCTGACATTGAGGCAGAGCTCCACTCAGTCATGCTCGAGAGAGAGAAGCTTTCTGAAAAGTTGGAAATAATCGATGATCATAATGAGCATCTATCATTCAGAACTTTTGAGAATGAAGTTGAGAACATAATTTTACAAAATGAATTAAGCAATATGCAGGATAAATTAATTGCTACTGAGCATAAAATAGTGAAATTGGAGGCTTTGGTAAGTAATGCATTGCAAGATGAGGACACAAATGATTTGGTTTCTGGTAGCAGTATTGAATTTCTTGAATTGATGGTGATGAAGCTAGTTCAAAATTATACAGCATCTTCTTTAGGGAACGTTGTGATTGGGAGGGCTAGCAATGGACATGATACTGAAGAAATCCTTGCTAGAAGCATAGATACGCATGTTGCTGGGCAAAATGATATAAATGATCTCAAGAAAGAGCTGGAGGATGCAGTGCATCAATTGATGGTTGTGACAAAGGAGAGGGATCAATATGTGCAGATGCATGAATCTTTAGTTGTTAAGGTTGAAAGTTTAGATAGAAAGAAGGATGAGTTGCAGGAACTGCTTAATCTGGAGGAGCAGAAGTCAACATCTATAAGAGAGAAGCTAAATGTTGCTGTTCGGAAGGGGAAGTCTTTGGTTCAACAACGAGATAGTCTGAAGCAAGCCATCGAAGAGATGACCACTGAGTTGGAACATCTGAGATCTGAGATGAAGTCTCAGGAAAATACTCTTGCTAGTTATGAGCAGAAATTTAAGGATTTCTCTGTTTATTCAGGACGGGTGGAGGCCTTGGAATCAGAGAATCTGTCTCTGAAGAATCAGTTGACCGAAACAGAGAGCAATTTGCAGGAAAAAGAACAAATATTGAGCACAATTATCAACACTTTAGTTCACATTGAAGTTAATGTCGATGTTAACGAAAATGATCCTATTGAGAAACTGAAACAAGTTGGAAAAGTATGCTCTGATCTGCGTGAAGCTATGGTTTTTTCTGAACAAGAGTCGGTGAAATCTAGAAGAGCAGCTGAGTTACTTCTTGCAGAACTAAATGAAGTTCAGGAAAGAAACGATGCTTTCCAAGAAGAGCTAGCAAAAGCTTCCGATGAGATTGCTGTATTGACCAAGGAAAGAGACTTAGCAGAGACTTCCAAGCTTGAAGCTCTTTCAGAACTTGGAAATTTATCTACTCTGCACTTCAAGGAAAAAAAGAACCTAATTTCTCAATTTATGGGATTAAAATCTGGTCTTGAACGACTAAAGGAGGCCTTGAGTGAGATTAATTACTTACTTGCCGATGCTTTCTCCAAGGATTTGGATGCTTTTTATAATCTGGAAGCTGCTATTGCGTCGTATACTGAGGCTAACGGTTCTGCTGATGTCAATCTTTCTTCTTCCATTGTGTCTGGTGCCTTTAAGAAGGACAAGGTACGTTGGTTCCTCTGTAAATTTACCTTTTCCTCCCTTAATAACCTTTACTGTCTTCTCTCTTTCTTCCCGAATGCATTCATTTCTTCATGTAAATCAACATTATTAATTGATGGTGATTTTTACTTTAAATAAGTAAATAAAATAATAAATTAGTTAGAATTGTAAATAGTAGATAATAAAGGTTTATATTCTTGTTCTTTCAGACTTATTGACGAAGATTGTTTTTCTTTTAGGGGAGTCTTTTTCCTCTGGATTCCTGGTTGAGTTCCTACACTAGTTCTCCCGTAGATGAAAATGTTGCAACGGAAATACACGGTTTCATTGCGCATCACCTGGAAGAATTGATGAAGGAAATTGGTGCTCTGAAAGAAATGATAGATGGGCATTCTGTGTCATTCCATAAACAATCCGACTCTCTATCTAAGGTACTGGGGGTACTTTATAGTGAAGTTAATTCTCAGCAAGAGTTGGTCCAAACATTAAAGTGGGATGTGCAACAGAGTGAGTCAGTTGCAAAAGATAAAGAAATGGAAGGTGATATCTTATGCAGAAACATTGCGGTGCTTTTTGAAGCATGCACATCTACAATTAGGGAAGTTGACCAAAGAAAAGGGGAACTAATGGGAAATGATTTGACTAGTGGAAATTTGGGAATGGATATTATCTCCACAACACCTGATCAACTTTCACGCGCTGGAAAAACTCATTTATTGTCTGAGGAATCTGTCCGGACAATTGCTGACAGGTTGCTGTTGGCAGTGAGGGAATTTATAGGTTTGAAAGCTGAAATGTTCGATGGCAGTGTAAAAGAAATGAAGGTTGCAATATCAAATCTGCAGAAAGAGCTTCAGGAAAAGGACATCCAGAAGGAAAGGATTTGCATGGAACTTGTTGGTCAAATTAAGGAAGCAGAAGCAACTGTAACTAGATATTCACTCGATCTTCAAGCTTCAAAAGATCAGGTACATGAGTTGAAGAAAGCAGCAGAACAGATGGAGAGTGAGAGGGAGGTCCTGGAGCTGAGATTAAGGGAGATGCAAGATGGTTTGTCTATCTCAGATGAGTTAAGGGAGAGGGTCAGGTCGCTCACAGATTCGCTCGCAGCAAAAGACCAAGGTATGTTAGATTGTGCTTAAATCCTTCATAATCTACTGTTCATAAGCTTATCAATACTTAGGCTGGCTTTGCATGATGTCTACAGAAATTGAGGCCCTAATGCATGCACTTGATGAGGAGGAGGTGCAGATGGAAGGTTTGACCACCAAGATTGAGGAGCTGGAAAAAGTCTTGAAGCAAAAGAATCAGGAACTTGAGAGCATTGAAACTTCTCGTGGGAAGCTCATGAAAAAGCTCTCAATCACAGTGACGAAATTTGATGAGCTTCATCATCTATCTGAAAGTCTCTTAACTGAGGTTGAAAAACTTCAATCACAGTTGCAAGATCGGGATGCTGAAATCTCTTTTCTGAGACAAGAGGTAACTAGATGTACCAATGATGCTCTTGTTGCAACCCAAACAAGCAACAGAAGTACAGAGGACATCAACGAGGTCATAACATGGTTTGACATGATGGAAGCTCGGGTGGGGTTGTCTCATATTGTTCATGATGATGACCAGCAAAATGAAGTTCATGGATGCAAGGAAGTACTCAAGAAGAAGATTACATCTATCTTGAAAGAAATTGAGGATCTTCAAGCAGTATCTCAGAGGAAGGATGAAATGTTGCTGGCTGAAAAGAATAAGGTAGAAGAACTGAAACGTAAGGAATTGCAATTAAACTTGCTCGAAGATGTTGGAGATGGTAATAGAGCAAGCAGTGCGGCCCCTGAAATCTTTGAATCCGAACCATTGGTGAGGTTTTTGGTAGCTCTTTTCTCTTATTTTGTGTACAGTATCTCTATTTCTTACATCCTGTTGAGTGAAGTTTAATTATGAAAGTGAGCTTAGAAATAGGAGCCGATTTCCTTCTAGATTGTACTTTCAAACATAATTTCTTGCAATTTCTGATGATGCATAATTTTGTTGAAATAGCCTTGTGCATGTTCATCCATTTGGCATTTTCCCCTTAATTAATTTATCAACTGAGATGTACATGTTTGCTTAGTTTGCCTGTGGATGGTAATGTTAAGTTTCTTTTTGTTCAATTCTCATTTCCTTTTTTGTTGTGAAATAGTAGAAGTACTTTAATCATTCCATACCTTGTAATTGTCGTCGTTTTTTATTTAAGCACCTTTTTGAAAAGTTCTACCATATGCACTCTTACGCAGATTAACAATTGGGCTGCAAGCAGTACTACTGTTACACCACAAGTTCGTAGCTTGCGCAAAGGCAATACCGATCAAGTTGCAATCGCTATTGATTTGGATCCTGCTAGCAGTAGTAATAGATTAGAAGATGAAGATGATGATAAAGGTAAAATTCTAAACTAGCGTGGTTGTGATTTCCTTGCTTTTCAACTTTTTTCCTTTGAAGCCAGATATCTTGTTCTATGAACTAATTGCTTAAAGTATCGTTCCTTTGATCCTCCTCCACTGTAGTGCATGGTTTCAAGTCATTAGCTTCATCAAGAATTGTTCCAAAATTTTCAAGACGAGCGACAGACATGATCGATGGACTTTGGTAGGGCATACAGATATTCTTTTCAGTCACTTTAAATATGCAAATCTGAACAACTGTGTAACATGATTTTTGTATACAATTTGGTAGGGTTTCTTGTGATCGAGCACTGATGCGGCAACCTGCTTTACGACTGGGCATTATATTCTATTGGGCCATATTACATGCACTTCTTGCCGCATTTGTTGTTTGAGCAGTCTAAGTTGGTTAGTTATTCATCTTTTCGCAGTCTTTCGGTTTTTATTTATTTACTTGTATTTCACACCATTGAACTTAAGTTTTGTCTTTGAATTTTAAAAAATGTTTAATAAGTTCTTAAACTTTCAATTTTATGTCCAATGGGTTCTTGAATTTTCAAATTTGTGTCTAATAAGTCATTGGCCTATTCGAGGTATCCTACTAGATACAAAGTTGAAAGTTTAAGATCCTATTTAGATATCAAATTCAATTTTATATCTATATTACTTAATTTTAGAAAGGTTTTGGATATGTTAGAGATTTATTAAATACAAAATTAAAAGTTGAGTAATCTATTACACTTTGGTTGAGCAACTAAAACTTGCAATTTAACCTTAATCTTTGTTTAGGCCAACAAGAACATAGCTCAACTGGCATCAAGTAAAGTCCATGAGTTCAATCCCCTCATCCCCAAATGTTGATGTACTCAAAAAAAAAAAAAAAAAAAAACCTTAATCTTTGTTTGGCTATCTAAGACCCTACTATGTTATACAAACACTGTTACAACATATGAATGCAGATCCTTAATCTTCTTTTTGCCTTTCCCTTTTCCAGGTCCATAATTGGTTTGAAGTAAAGAAGAATGGAGTTCATATAATTGGTTCCCCCTCTTCCTCTCAATAGATAATTAGAGGCTCCTAATTCGTTTGTACATGTTTACTACCATTAGAGTTGGTAGATGATTTATTTTTATTTTTATTTTTTTTGTTCATCCAAGCGAATTGGGATTTCCCCCATTTTTTCCTTGCAAATCCCAGATTGTTTGGCTGCATCAAATAAGGATCACAGAATCTTTGTCTATTACAAAGTGTAGATCGTCAATTTGTTTACTCAGAAACCTTACTTTCAGATTGTATTAGACGTTACAAAATTTTGCTACAAAGCCTACAAAATGGCTTTCCAGCTTTTAGAAAAGCAACCTTTGCAATTTTCTTTTCCAGTTTTGTTTTAGGCTTGAGTTTTATTTTATGATCATATGCCTGCGCTTACTCAATTCAGTTTGTTCGACAGGTTGTGAATATGAACTTTAGATTCTATTTGTAAATCTTGTTTGTTAATTTATAAATTTAGTTTCTGAATTTAGATGGTTGCATTTCTTTAATTTTTTAATAAAAAAATATTGCACCCTTAAACCAACCATAGGGGACGTTTCGAGCGTTGGACGAAGTTATTAACTCTTAAATTGTTTAGTTTGGAGAGTTCTTAGTTTATCACTAGGTTATATTCAGAATTATTATCTGCCGTTGGATTGTTGAATAGAGTGGATTCTTGGGTGTGGTTGTTAGAGCCTTCTGGTACTTTTTCTGTGAAGTCTCTTACTGATGATTTGTTGGGTTGCGCTAATCTGAGGTAAAAGGATATCTACTCAGTCATATAGAAGGATTTATATAAAAAAAGATTAAAATCTTTTTTGGGGAGCTCAGTTTAGGAGCTGTTAATAGTGTTGATCGTTTTAAAAAACGAAAGCCTTACATGACTTTATCTCCCTCTTGGTGTCTTATGTGCACTTCGAACTCAGAACATGCGAGTCATCTATTTGTGCATTGTCCTTTTTCTTTAAATTTTGGTGAAAGATTTTGGATGGCCATTACCGCTTCCGATTAATATTTTTTATTTTCTTTCTTTCATCTTGGTGGAGCATCCTTTCAAAAGGGCACTCATTTGGCTTGCTCTCCTGTGTCTTTCTCCAGAACCTATGGATTGAGAGAAATGAACGACTATTCAGGGATGTTTCATCTACCTTTGATCGTTTTATGGATAATGTTCTTTTAAATGTTTTGTTTTGGTGTAAGGATGTTTATCCTCTTAGCTTGTTCAACTTTCTTTTTTCATTTATAATTGGCAGTCTTTCCTATAATGCACCTTTTGGTGTTTGGAGTTTTCTCCATTTCATTTATCAATGAAATTGTTTCTTATATATATATAAAAAAATAATAATAATTTATGTTCGGAATGCAAAGTTGTTTAAGTTATGAAGTTTGTATTTTTTTTTTTTTTTTGCTTACTATATAATTAGAGCTATATTCCAATCAAAATTTTTAGGACCAGCTTGGAGCACAAGTTATAATAACCTGTGAGATTATTATAATCTCAGATTAAACAACTATGTATTTCAAATAATATTGTATGATTTCACAGATTATAACAACTCGCAAATATATAGACTTCAATAATGAACACGGTTGAAGTTGGTGGATAAAGTCGAAGTGGACAAGTCTACTCCATCTAACTCCTACTCCATCTAACTCAACTCAATGTCCAAACCTTCTCTTAATTTGTGATTTTATATAAGGTTGTTTAATGTAGCATGACTGTTTTAACTTGAAAAATAAATGACAAAAGGAAGTGTACCTTATGCTAAATGTCACATCATAATTGATTTGTCTTAATGTGAAAAATAAAAGTGCACTTTCAGGCAAAATAAAGCGACAATTTTGATATGGTTTGCTATTTTATCTTGTTTATTTTACTTTATCTATCCTACGTGTTATGTTATGCTACACTATGCTTCTATACTACTATCATGTCAATTACCATCACGTTATTTTTTAGTTAATATCGTTAATAACTATGTGAAGATTACTGTTGAAGGATGTAACATCAACCTCAAAATTTAGTAACACTAAACTCCTATTTGATATTCATTTGGTTTTTGAAAATTTAGCGTAAAAATACTACTTTTATCAATAAATTTATATTTTTTCTCTAAAAAAAATAATTTTCAAAAATTTATTTTTAAAATTTAGCTAGAAACTTAAATGCTACCTCAAGGAAGATGGAAATCATGGTATGGAGAAGATGAATAGAATTTGTTAAAAAAAAATCAAAATTTTCAAAAACCAAAAATCAAAAAGTTATCAAATAGAGTCACAATTTCTAATTTAACTCACTATTAATACATATAACCTGAATTACTTAGGCCCTATTTGATAAACTATGTGAAAATAAAGCTTGTTTTCTCCCAATTTTTCTACCATGGTTTTATCTATCCTAAATTTTCAAAAACAAAAAATGAAACTGTTATCGATTGAGTCTAAATAGCTATCACACGGACACTTAAATTATTAAAAGTCCAAAACAGAGAGAGATAATCCGAATCATAAGAGAAAGAAGAAGAAAGAGAAAACCACGAATGTCATGCCTATAGATTAATCAAATAGTAGAGGAAAGGTGCTGGTGAAGCTTTACTTGATCCGCAAAGTTCTTGACATTCCCTTTCTGATTCTCCTCAAACCTTCCTATCCTAAAATACTTCAGCTCCACCCCCTCCGCCACCCCCTTCAATGCTAGATCCGCCAGAATCCGCCCGACCACCGGCGACATTTTGAACCCGTGTCCCGAAAACCCGGCGCCGATCACGACATCCTTCTCAAATCCCCCTCCCAAAAAATCAATCACAAAGTCCTCATCCGGCGTCATTGAGTACATACACAACTGCGTCGCCGCCGGTTCGCTTGAATCAACTCTCCCCCCAAACCTCCCCTCTATCCATTCCTTCAATGCTGTCATCGACATCGACATTGACATTTGCCCTTTGCCCCCCCACGGGCGCTTGTCCGGATCACATTGATGCCCGCCGTGCACGGCGATCTTAATCAACCCTGGAAACTCGAGCGAAGGCGTCCCGTAAATATACGGGTCGCCATAGCTAGCGAAGGTCGGGAAGTCCCCTCCGATCGCATACTCGGCCTCGGCCCCGTCCTTGATTCTCCAGTAGAAAATTGTAGTCTCTAATGGCTGAATTGGCAAATCAATCCCACCAACTGATTTAACTAACTTTTTAGCCCAAGCTCCAACTGTCACCACACATTTTTTTCCCCTAAATCTCTCCCCATTCGCTATTGAAACAACTATTCCTCCACTACTCTCATCTTTCTTGATATCTACTACTTCCGCATTGTCCTTCAAAACGGCGCCGTTTTTGTAGGCCAAACTTTGGAACATCGAAACCGCCTTCGTCGGCTTTATTACGCCGCCGTACTTGCTCCACACCCCCACCCAATCCGCCGGAATCTCCACCCTCCCGGAGTACTTCTCCGCCAGTTGCCGCCCATCGAGTACCAGATGAGGGATCGAATGTTTCCGGCAGGTCTCCACGACGGCGGCCAGACTTTTGTCGTCGGAAGGTCCGATATCGAGCTGTTCCGCCGGAAAGTAGACTCTGTAGCCGATTTCCGCCTCCGCCGCCCGCCATAATTCGTAAGATTCCATAACGAGGCTGTGATAGTAATCCTCCGGATAGGTGGCGCGTATGGTGCGAGATTCGCCGTGAGAAGAGCCTCTGTGGTGAAGAAAATCGAATTGCTCGAGAATCAGAACTCTGTTCCCTGTTTTGGCGAGATGGTATGCCGTTGAACTTCCCATTACGCCGCCGCCGATGACAATCACGTCGAATAGAGTGTCGGAATAGGCCATTTCTCTCTCCGATTTGGATTTTTTTTGTTTTTTTTCTCTCTCTGTCTCTGTCTCTCTTCGGCGGAGTCTCCGATGAGTGCAATGGAACAGGCGCGTTGTGGAGTTGAAAGATGAAATACAGAAGCTTCTTGGAAGATGCTGAGACTGGGTGAAATGACGAGAATGCCCATTTCGATTTCTTTTTAAAATAAAATTCCATGGCCATTTAATTTATTCCATATTGTCTGTCTTTTTCTAAAAATATAATAATAATAATAATAATAATTATTATTATTATTAATGCTGAGTGGCATTCATACACTTGAGTGAGTCGCCTTTCTACCCACTCCACTTGGTCAAAATTTCTATCTACACTTGGTGCATTTACATGGATGAATCGCAATTCTCAAAATTTTAGGGTTGGTTGGGCGGTGAATAGTTATTGATAAGGACAACGACCCTCCACATATCTCCACAATGGTACGATATTGTCCACTCTCGTACCAATTGAGATATTATCCCTCACCTATATACCCTTTGGTTTCACCCAAAAGGCCTCATATCCCTCACCTATATACCCATGATTTTCCCCTTCTCTAGCCGATGTGGGACTTTGGTCGCATTATAATAACATGAAATTATAATAATCAGTAGGTTATTATATTTTGTGGAATTATATAATATTATTTAAAATGTAGAGTGATATAGTTTGAAGTTATAATAATTTATATTTTGGGTGCAGACTATTCCACAGATTATAATAAATACAAGTTATTATTGTATTTGGTGGGGTTTATGTTTGGATTGCAAATGAAGAATACATGGGATCCACGTAGATACATATGAAGTAAGTGAAAATTTCACTCGTTAACTTTTGTCCCAGTTCCATGTAATGTCTATATCGTTATTAATTGTAGCAAATAATACCGATCATGCATCCATATCAACTTCACCAAATTCAAAAAAAGAATAATAATAATGGTTGTCAATGGTACTTTTAAAACATCTTGGTAAGTTTTAGTTGAAGCATATAAGTGTTTGAGAAATTAATACTAAATTGTTGCAACTTAACTATAATAATCAAAATATGTATCATTTTTTCAATAGTGCATAATGTTACGTTGATATTTAATTTCAAGGTTTATATATAAAAAAAAACGTATATGATTTAAATTGCAATATTATATGTAGTCCATATATTTTTATATTGTGATCATAAATATAAATGTTGAAAAAATCATAATGAAAAAAATGATATTATTATTATAAAAATAAAAGTAAGAACAAATCATTTTAGTTCAAAATACATTTAAAATAAAAATTATGATTAATGGTGAATCTCATCTCCATAGCGTGTAGCACATGGGAATATAAATGGGTTGTTAAATAGATCAACAGGTTTTTAAAAACATCATTTTCTTTATTTCATTTAAGAAGGCTAATTTAAGAAGCTACTATCAATTAGATTTTACAAATCAACCTAATGAAAAAGTATTTTTATTAAAATTAATTTATAATCAAGTTTGCCAAACACTAAAAATAGTTGAGTTTTTATAAACAAATAAAAAAATAAAAAAATCACTCTTCTAGTCTTCCAAATCAATATCAAATATACTCTTAATCTCGACCCTAAACATGTGTCAAGTTGAAGAAAAATATAAATAAAATAGGTAAACAAATTAAAAAGGCAGTATAAGATAGGAATAATGATACACTTCGTGACGCCAGCAAGAGCATAACTCAATTAAGGGGCGGCCTCAACTTTTGAACAGGTTAGTTTGTATATATAAATGTTATGTTAGTTTACAAATTCTATTTTGGTCCAGTGACAAGTCTCTCTTGGTTTTTTTACTCTTTTTTGCACAGGTTCAATTTCCAACTTGTACAACTTTTTGAATATGTGCGTAATTTTACATTTTATTATATATATTTCACTCAATAAAAATAAAATCTCTTAATACTTTATTATTATTTTTTAATCTAATCAATCATATTTCTTTTTTTAGTAAAATAAACCATATTTCTTTACATCTCGTAAATAATTTAAATATATCTAATTAAAAAAATATCATTTTTTTAATTTTTTAAAGTAATATAGGGGTTAGGAGGATTCGATATGTCTTTTAAAAAATCTAATAAATTATATTTTTTTTAGTACAATAGATCGTATTTCTTCACTTCTGGTAAATAATTTAAATATATCTAATTAAAAAATAATATATTATACTTTTTTTTTAAAGTACGGTAGGGATTGAGATGATTCAATATGTGAGTTGAGGTATGTTCTCTTTCCCTCCTACCTTTTATTGTAATTTGTTCTTAGAAATATTTATTGTTAAAGATTTTTCTTCTTTGTATCAAATATAAATAAAACTGAATGCAAATATTTTTTTTAATTTTTATAAAATTATTTTAAAAGTTAATTGCATAAAAGAAAATATGATTTTATGAATTCTTATTAAATAAAAAAAAATCTTATTATTTATAATTTTTTTCCTCATATACAATATACTTACGTAAACAAATTTAATCATTTTTCTTATATCAAAATATATAAACTATTATATTAAGATTTCATTTTCATCCCTGTACAAAGTTCAATTTTTTAACTTTAGTAAACCATAAAAATATAATAATACTATATACAACTAATATTAATGCGTTCAAAATAATTTTGATATGAATTCAAGTCCCCCTAACTTGAAGTTCTGGATCTGCCACTGACTCAATTGACATCAAGTAAGACTTATGGAAGAAGTGATGGGTTCGAATCTTCTCTCCCAAATTTTGTTGTACTAAAAAAAGAAAAAAAAAACTATACACTCTGTGACTACTATATTCCTAGTCCTACCCACCGCGTAACAAGATGCATATTTTTCCCTTTAAAACCATCCTTTAAACATTTTCTTCGTAATTAAAATTCACCATATCTTGTTCCGAAAGTGATTAAAAAAATTCAAAATTTTTGTTACGATCGAATAATGCTAAAGAGAAAAACAATAGTCATAATCCATGAGTAATTTTTGTGATTTTTTTTTTTTTTTAAGGGTAAATTTGGTAGGAAATAGAAAATCAGATGGTGCACTTAGAAAGATACCATTGACACAGGTTGATAATAAAATATACCATGAATAATTTAGTCTTCACTTATTTAATGTCACGTGACGAGTACGGGCTATAAAAAAAAAAAAAGCAAATGTTTACGATTCACGTTACAATAAAGTTTCAAGTATATCCCTTTTATCTTTGAGTTGACATTTTGAGTTCTTTTTGTAAAAAAAAAATTACCCGGGAACGTATATAGTATGCAAATGTATATTTATATATAATATATATATATATATATATATATATATATATTTGTATGTATATAATAAACCATTAAAGGTTTATTAAGTATTGTTTTATTATTTTTTAAGAAAATTAAAATTTTTCTCGTAATTAGTAATCTTTAATTACGAATTAATCATTTAAATATAATTTTTTAATTTAATAAAATTCAGAAAAATTATAGTCATACTTGGTCCTCGCGAATTTTCTACCCGAAATCTCCACTAAATGTGGAATTTTGTAGGGATGGAAAATGAAATGGGAGCGAGACCGAAGATGACGAAATGATCATTCCCCCAACTCCGTCCGATGGATATCTATAGTCCAAAGTTTTCTAATCTAGATTTATAAAATTTGTGGTTTAATATAGAATTGTTTAACTTGAAGCTGTGAAGCTTGAATTTGATTTGTGTTGATTTTTTTTTTTTTTTAAGTTTTGTATGGTTTAATATGATTAATACATATTTTTCTACTTCAATTTTAAAATTGAGATTTTATGTTTTATTATTTTATAAATATTTTGCAATTTGGTTAATGTGTCCATTTTGACTAAGACGATAAAACAAGTGAAAATAATTGACCTACTTGTGAATTTACCATGATTAGGGTTTATATATATATATATATATAATGAAATTCACTTAATAAAATGGGAATAGGGCTAAAGAGAACATAACTCAATTTGCATATATTACCGATGGTGCGGTTAGTGGTTTAAATCCCCAACCCTTATTATAGTGAAAAAAAAAATCAGAAAATGAAAAGGAAGAGAATAAAAAAAAAAACAAATTACAAATTTAGTCTTTGTGAAGTTTGTGGCTATTTAATCATCAACTTCCAAAATTATAAATTGATCCACAAACTTTTGAAATCTTTAATATTAATATATTTTCTAGACACAAAATTGAAATTTTATGATTTCATTAGACACAACATTCAAATTTATATCTATTAGATTAATTGGTTTTAAAAATTCTCAAAATTTTCAATGACCTATTTGATACAAAATTAAAAGTGAATGCATGGTTTGATAACCATTTGGTTTTTGAAAATTATGTTTGTTTTATCACAATTCCTGTACAAAATGGGCTTCATATTCTTCAAGAATAATTTTCATTTTTCTTAAGGCAACTTTTGAGTTTTTAACTAAATTAAAAAAAACAAAATACAAGTTTTTGAAAACTATTATTATTATTATTATTATAATTTTCAAATCATAGCTTGAAAAGATACATAAAAAAGATAAGAAAAGTGAAAAAACATTTATAGACTTAATTTCAAAAAACAATAAATAAAAAACCAAATGATTATTATTTTTTTTAGTATAAAACCAAATGATTATAATAACTTTTGAAATACTCTATACCAAAACACATATTACTATATATATATATATATCAACATTTTGGGTGGGGGATTCGAACTTATGACTTATTGGTCATAAGCCTTACTTGATGTCAGTTGAACTATGTTATTGCAATAATTTTATATTTTAAACAATTTTATATAATCTTACAAATTATTATAACTATCTCATTGTAACGTGTTCAATATAATTTTATATTTTAAATAATATTATATAATTTTATAAATTATTATAATTTATAGACTATTATAACTATGTCATTGTAACGTGTTGAATGCCTTAAACCATCCTTAGAAGTAGACAATTTAAATTTAGGGTCTAAACTTATAATTAAGAAAGAGAAGATCCAAGGCAGTCGGGGGTCGAAAATTAGAATTCGCGAAATTTGTGGAAATTTACTAATTTCAAAACTTTCAAGGAGTCCGACCTAAATTCGTCGGGTATATTTAAGCCATTCCGTAGTACAGGAAAACCAAAATATCTGAACCTTGAAGAGAGAAACCCGTAGGGCTGCTAGGGTTTTTTCGGTACGTGCATCGTCATCTCCGATCTGTTCGTATGTCTTCTTGAATTCGTTTTCTTGTGGATTTTCATGATTGTTTCACCTAAACTCTCATCTTGAAAGTATTTTTTTCATCAATCATCCGGTTATTTTCCGGATAACGGATTGTTAACCCTAGGGCCAAGGTTCGATTTTCTGTAATTGAATTCGAGGAGTCACCTTTCTTTCAACGGTTTCTTCGGAGAAGTTCTGTTTGTTTTGTATATTTTGACGAGTATAATATGTGAATTGGTGTATTGTATTGTCTGATTCTTCGGGTGATTGACAGGTTACTTTGTTAAAAAATGTCTCGTGTGTACGTTGGGAATTTGGATCCAAGGGTCTCTGAGCGCGAGCTCGAAGATGAATTTCGTGTGTTTGGAGTTATACGAAGGTATGGTATATTTAACTTCGTATCCTACTGTTTATTTTTCTTCGAGCAATCTGCTTCTGTTGGATTCTGAAGCGATTGCTAACTCCAACAGCTATACGCCATCAACCATGGTGAATTAGCCTGGTGGTCAGTAAGTAAGGACCATGAGAAAAATTAAGACTTGGGGAATGGGTTCAATCTAGCAACCTTCCTAAGATTTAATATCCTACATATTTTTTTGACCCCGGTACAGTCACGGTTGTAATAAAAACTGCTATACGCCACGTGCTAGATTATTCGGTTAAGTTTGCTCTTGATATAAGTTCTAACCAGGCACTCTACTTGGCTTGGCGCACCATTGATTTTATGCTTTCAAGAATTCCTAACATCAAGTCCTAAAATTTTCTTATGTATCTTCTTACTACAAACTTCATGGGAAGGGGGCAAGAACCTTGACGTGTTGATAGCTGTTGACAACATAGTCCTATAATACAAGACCTGAATTGGATTGGGTTGTCAGCTGGATTCAAGACCTGAACTTCTATTTTTTCAAGGTTCTCTGTTGGACGTGATATCTTTCATGGTATCTGTGTTTTGCTGGTAGCACTTAGGAATAGGAATTAATAAATCTTAGATCTTGTATTTAAATTTTGACCGAGTGGTTATGGGATCTATCAAGAATCTGTGGTTATCTATAGTGATATCTGATTTCTCCACCATTTTTATTCGATCCAATATTTTTAGGTTTGTTAACATTCCCAGATTCTTAATCTGATGACCATTGAGGATTAAGCCATTGGGAAAAGGAAAGCCCACTTTCTGGGAGTTAGGCTGAGTTATACATATTTTATTTATTTAATCATTTGGTTATTCAATTTTCGGATGTTGTGTTTCAGTGTATGGGTTGCACGAAGACCCCCAGGTTATGCCTTTATAGATTTTGATGACCCCAGAGATGCACGGGATGCAATCCATGAAATAGATGGTATGTGTGGGCTTTTCTGTTTTTTGTATTGTTTTTTATTGGTACATGGTGTTGTATCTGGATGCAGTTTTCATTGTTTTAGTCATTGCTGCTTTGTTTCATACATGTCTCAACAATGATGTTACATTATAGTTTCGCACGACTCAGTAACTGATTTTTATGTACGTCTTGAATAAGTGAATAAAGTTTAAGCTCATAATGCCTTCTCACCTTCACATAAGCCGTCTTATACACTATTATTGTTTTATTCATTGATGTGATTGTGTATGCAAGAGTTTTATGTCTTTAACATTTTATTTAAAGACTTTAGGCACCCTCTTTAATTTGGTTTGTATACTTTGCAGAATCTCCTATGTTTTTGGTGATCTTTATTTTTCAGTCTATTGTATAAAAGCAAGTTTCTATTGTGGTATGTTGATGGTTTGTCAGCTTTTCTTTCTACATAATCTGTGCTTGAACTTGTTTAGCCATGCCTTTCTTATATTCCCTTGTCGAATGGAAGTTCATATCAGTAAAACTATTTTTGTTCAATTTGATTTTTATGATTTTGCTGAAGGATGACTGATATTATTGAATTTCTGCACATGCATTTCCACTGAACTGTTGTCATGTTTTAGCATTTACGGTGATTTGTGACTTATTCATGATCATCGTTGCAATACTGAATCAGGGAAGAATGGCTGGAGAGTTGAGCTTTCTCATAATTCCAGAGGGGGTGGAGGTGGCCGTGGAGGGGGCCGTGGCCGTTCTGGTGGTTCTGATCTAAAATGCTATGAGTGTGGTGAGCCTGGGCATTTTGCTCGTGAATGCCGTTTACGTGGCGGCGGTGGTGGTGCCGGTGGTGGAGGCGGTGGTGCAGGAAGAAGACGTAGCCGCAGTCCACGATACCGTCGGAGTCCAAGTTATGGTCGCAGGTCTGAACATTGAGTCTGTATCTTGCAATTTAAAATTTTATTGTATGTGATTTTAGAATTTCTCACATTATTTCTTATTCCCAGTTATTTGCATTTGGATTTTTTTTATAGTTCCCTTTGGTATTATTTATTCTCTGTGGTTTTTGACGTCATTAGTTTCTTTTCAGGAGTTACAGTCCCCGTGGAAGATCTCCAAGACGCCGCAGCTTGTCACCTCGTGGGCGTAGCTATAGCAGATCACCTCCATATCGTGGTAGAGAGGAGCTTCCTTATGCCAACGGGTGAGGCTCTTTGATTTGATATTATTTGGTGTATTTTATTCCTTCTCCATGGATGTGCCTGCCTATTCTGCGTGGTATTGCTACAGCAGAAGCTGTTCTCCAACTTTAGGATTTTTTGTGCTATTTATTGCCTTTCATTTCTGTTATATCTTAAATGCATGATTTTTGGTGTTGGTTCTTACTAAATAGCTTAGAATTTGTTTGCTAAACTGTAATTTGTTTGCTATACTGTTCTGTGGAACCCAAAATACAGTATATTCAGTTGTGTTCACTGTTCCAATTATGTGCAGAAATGGCGTAAAAGACCGGCGTCGGAGCAGGAGCTGAGGAATACGGACTTCTCAACTTGCCTTAGTTAAACACAGGATGTTTAGAGGATTACTCCAATTCTATGTGTTTTTAGTGGTTGGACTTCGTAAGGGACCTTTATAAAATCGGGCGACGCCCTCAGCCTCTACTTTTGAGTTTGGATAAGTCCTTTCTATCTTTGATTTGAATTGTTTTTCTTATATCCCTTCAGTATAGTCGTAGGAATCTATATTCTAAAGTATTAATAGTTCATATTTATTTTGATAATGTTATTAAGCAAATGTCTTGAAGGGCACTGCTAAAGATGTATGTTTTTTTTTTTCCTTGTTGAGGTGTCGTCTCGTTCTGCTTCACTGCTTTTCTGCTTCTTGTCGTCTGCTTCTGCTTCACTGCTTTTCTGCTTCTGCCCTATCCTGGGATTTCGTTCTACACTCCCCAGCTCTGGGATCTTCAATTTGAAAGGTTGTAGGTCCCAGCCGGCTACAAATGTAGATGCTACTATTTGATTGAATCTCTGCGGTTGTGTTGCACGCTCTCATAATGTTTATGGGATTCCTTTTTATTTAACTTGAGGCATGAGGAACGGCATCAAATGCTTCTGGACAGGTACATGAAACTTGTTCTACAGAAGTTTGAATTGGGGTTGTTACAGAAAATCAGGTTTTTCATGCATTCTTCTTTGAAATATATTTCTGCATAGCATTCTTCTCTTCATCCCATTCATATCATAATAGGGGGAAAATGTTTTTCCATATCATTTATTACCATTTGATCTATTTCTCTTCCTTGTTGTTTGAATTTTTAGGGTCAGGACGTTTGCATCTAGTTGTTATTGTATGTTTCTGTTAACTGTCAAGTGAGGGCGATTAATATTTCTTAAGCGGGGATTTCTTATGAAATTTTATCTCATTTTCTTTATACATGTTAATTTCTTCTCCCTTTTGCGATTTTACTTGTATGGTGGGTCGGTTGCTAAGCCCTGCTCTCTTGGCGATGTGTTTAAGTGAATTGTCTCAAGATGAGCCACTTCTTACCCGACTGAGTGCTAGTTGGGAGTTCTCTTCGGTGCCCGAAAGTGGTATTTTCCTGCTGTGGTGAATACCATATTGACTACCCATTTCCATGATTCTTTAGATTATCGCGTTCGTGTTCAAGTTTGTTCTAGCAGAGACTATTTGGGTTTGGCATCGAAAGTCGCGCCCGCCAAATTCCCTTCAACCTTAGTAGACGGCTGATAGGTCTCTCTGCTTGATAATTATGCACGGTCTATGTAATTAATTAAGATCTGTAATTTGCTTTGCTTTTTTCTTTTCCAAAGATTTCTTTGCCAGGCTGGATCATTTGAATTTATTTATTATAGGTTTTTTAGAATATTTGAATAGCCATAGCTGGAAATGGTAGTCATAACGTTGGCTCTACTGAGTTCTCTCTCCAATGCGGATTGATTGATTCCTAATTGGACTAATGGATTTGAAGGGGGTTCTTCTGCATGTTTTCTTCTATAAATGAAATATGAATTGCTCCTTATGAATATTGATTTTGATTTATTACAATTTACAACATGTTTTATGGGAATTTGTTTTAATCATGCCAAAAGATTGTTCTATCTATCTTTTTCCCCTTATCTTGTATTTAAGACATCCTCTTTCTTCGAAGCTTTGTCAACTCTTACCGTGTTTCTTGGTTGTTTTTTTTCTTTAAAAAAAAAAAATCTGTGGTGGTTAACGTATTGGCCGCTGCCTAAAAGAAGAGTATTGTGTTGATCGGTTGTGTTTTATTCTTTTAAATAATGGTGTAGCGATACATTTTCTTTTTAGTATTTAGTTGTGTTCTTGTTAATTCTTGAGATCTAAGCTCTCTGTGATTAATATGTTAACTAATCGGTTCTCATTATCGATGGATGGATGTTGATTTCCGAATTCTTTTTTTTTTTTTTTTTTTTTTTGCGGAAGACAGGGATACCATTACTTTTTTTAAGATAAGATAAAATGAAAAGGTTGCCAATTGACCTCTTGAAAAATCTTTTAAAACATTACATTTAGAGGAATTGTCTCGGAATCGTTTGATGTAATTAATTATTGATGTAATTATTGTGAGTGGTAAGATCTTTGAAGCTTCAAAATGATTAAATTAAAGTAATGTACCAAATATATGTGATAGATTTATTTTTAAATAATTTTGAGGACAGTGAATTGGAGAAAGAAATTGTACTAAAATAAAATGAACTCTTGTTTTTTGGGGTCCCGGCATAGGTTTATGTTCCCGCTTACGAAAGGGTTGCGTCCACTCATGTCCGAAGAGTAAATAAATAATTTTGAAATATAGATAGATTGTAAAATATTTTTGCGAAATATAATAAAATCATCCCTTAATATAAAAGGTCGTGAGAGTTTAAAAATTAAATGTGACAATTTGGAGGAGGCCCTGTTCCCCTTCAATGCAAATTATGGTACGGCGTTGGTTGGGTGTCAGTTTGTGAACACAACTTGTCTTTATAATTAAATTGTTTGACAGTTGGAATTTTGTCTTTAAAACGCATGCCTTTCATACTTCCCCCATTATACAATTCAACACAAAATCTTTCGTTTGTTAAAATAGAGATTTTGTTGTTTATAATTTCTTCAAGTAAAAGTAAAATTTACATACATTTTAACTCTCGTTCTATTAAAGTCTTAAAAGTTTCGGCTGGATTTTCATTCCAATTAACTAAAATATATTCAATTCTAAGTATTGAGATGAATCCACCTTCTCGGATGTTCTTAATTTGATAACCAATGGAGAAATAGTAATAAATTTCCATTTCAAAAGTGAAAAAATTGATCTAAATATTTTCTCGACATATAAATCTCATATTTATTCCTTGTATTTAAACTTTGATAAGGGAGGAAAGGAAGAAAAAACAATCTATTTTAATTCATAACAACTCGAATTAATGTCTTTTTTATAACTATTTTGTTTTTGAAAATTAAGTTTATGCACACTACTACTTGTATTTTAAGGTAGACACCTATGTCAACATATGCATAACATCAATTAACTCAAGAGATCAACTTAGTTGAAATTCTTAAATTAAAATGGATGTTTTGACTTTCAAAAGACCAAGATGAAACATTTTTAAATGTCAAATTACAAGTTTAATCTTTGAGCTTTCAAATTTTTTACTAATGGTCTATATATTTTTAATTAATAGATCCTTAAATTTTAAAAGTATTCAATAAATTCATAAGTTTTTAATTTTGTGTCTAATATATTTCAAAATTTTTAAAAATAACTAATTTATTAGACAAAAAATTAAATTTTGAGTCTAATAGAACTCTATTTTTTTTAAAAAAAATTTTTGTTTAGTAGATCTATAAAGGTTAAAAAATATTGAATATGTAAAAAATTATTTGACATAAAATTAAAAACATATTAAACACAAATTTAAAATTTAAAAATATATTCAAGACTTTTTAAAGTTTCAAAATTTATTACACATAAACTGGAAAGATAATAAATTAAATATGTAATTTAGGTCTTGTTCGATAACTATTTGGTTTTTGAAAATTAAATATATAAATACTACTTCCACCTAAAAATTTACTTGTTTTGTTATATACTTTTTACCTTTAAAAATTAAGTCTTTTATTTTTGTTTTTAGAATTCGGCTAATAATTCAAATGATTTGAAATTAAAACCATGGTAGAAAAATTAAAAAAAAAAAAGTTTAATTTTTAAAATAAAAAAAAACAAGTAGATCTTAACAATTTCTTTTTCTAAATAAACAAACTGATCGTGTATGAAGGGTTGCGGTTGCGGATTCGAGACTGACGTAATTAAAAGATGTCGAAAAAAAAAAAAAAAACCTTACTTCCCGCCTGCAACTGGGGTCCCATTCATGCTTCTTTCTGCAACTTGAAATCTTGCATTCCAAGAGAGATCATCTTCCCCCAACAAAAAATAAAATAAGAAAAAATTGTAAACAAAATTTGTAGCTGGCAATCAATGGATTCAATTTCAATTTTCAACCCAAATCATAGGAATCCATATCACTGTCATTTCACTCATCATCATCATCATCATCTTCTT
The DNA here is from genome assembly GCA_036507285.1 of Trichosanthes cucumerina. Classification (NCBI taxonomy): domain Eukaryota; kingdom Viridiplantae; phylum Streptophyta; class Magnoliopsida; order Cucurbitales; family Cucurbitaceae; genus Trichosanthes; species Trichosanthes cucumerina. The sequence goes on from CM071835.1 coordinate 102,223,581, forward strand.
CTTCCTCCTCTCTCTATCTAATCAACAAGCTGCCATTTCAATTTCTCTTCATCTTTATGCTCAGCACGTTTCTCAAATCCATGTTAGTCATTTCAATTCAGACCAAAAAGAAACAGAAAAAATGGAGCTCAGTGAAGTAAATATTTAATATCATCAAATCTGAGCTGTTGGTTCTTCCATTTAATATCATCAATAGTTTTTAGCGTTTTTCCTCTGCCAGCTCTCTTAGTGCGAAGTCAACCGCAAAAGACAATCCCCATCATTATTTCGCCACCATTTCGGCGCGTCCATTGCGGATCCTTTCTCTTTTCCTCAACTAAAGCTTTTTCAATGTGAACAATCTTTCCGTTTTTTGGTAATGTGCACTGCAAAACATTTCTAATTCTCATACTCTCTCACTTTGCTTCTTCACGATTCTAATCCACTTCAAATTTTGGGGGAATTTGTTTTCTCGCTTTTGAGATATTGCTGAAATCGAGCCGGATGATGTAATCGGTTCTCCTTATTTAGTTCAACTGCCATGGTTGAATCCATTTGACTGAACGATCAGCAAACACAAGCATGGAATTAAAGAAAGGGAAATTCGTGAGGTGATTTTCTTTACAGATTCTTCCATTTCTCTTGTTTTTGCTTATTTGTTCGACATTTTGTTTGATGGGTTTTTGCGTTTCTTTAGGTTTTACTCCAATGAGAAGCAGAATCTTGAAGTTCCATGGGAGAATAACGATGCTAAGAGGCGCATTGAGTTCCCATTACCAGTTTTCAAAATGGGTACTGCTCCATTATCGAAATTAGACAATGGGGTTGGAGATAAAAGTAAAATGAACTCAGATTTAGGGAGGCTTAAGATTTTTGTGGAGAATAATGGGTCACAACAGAAGAGGATTCTTAACCCTGAAAGTGAAACGATTCTGAGATGGAACAGGGTTTTTCTCTTCTCTTGTTTGACAGCTCTTTTCGTTGACCCTCTTTTCTTCTACCTTCCTTCTGTGATTCACCATAACAGATCATCTTGTATGACTACTGATTTCAATTTGGGAATTGTTGTGACTGTTTTTCGCACTTTTGCCGATGTGTTCTATCTTTTGCATATGGTTTTGAAGTTCCGGATGGCTTATGTTTCGCCCACTTCAAGAGTTTTTGGCAAAGGTGAACTTGTCACTGATCCAAAGAAGATTGCTAAACGTTACTTAAAGTCTGATTTCTTTATAGATCTCATTGCTTCTCTGCCTCTTCCTCAGGTATTTGACTCATTTGTTTGGTTTATATTAACTTCCTGTTTGAAATCTCTTCCTCTTCCTGTTTAAAGTTTAGGCCGCATGATAACCATTTGTTTTTTTTGTTTTCTGTTTCTGAAAATTAAACTTCTGAACTCTATTTTCACTTCCGAGTTCCTTTATTTTGCTGTCTACTTTCTAAAACTAAAGAAAGTAGTTGAAAGCTTGATTTTCTTTTGTAATTTAGCTGTGAATTCAAATGTTATCAATCAATTCTTAACTGCTATTTCAGTCTGTCCCAATATAATTTGCTTTGAGATTTCCAGTCTCTTTCATGTAGGCCCAGATTTGTTTGTGAGCTGTACTTCGGCTGTTTCATCTGAAGCAATATTTTTCCATATTTTCTTTTTATATATCAACTGAGGTCATAGATGATGATGTTACCCCTTTGTTGAACTTTTTTAAAACTTCTTTTGACAGATTATGATATGGTTTATTATGCCAGCAATTAGAAGCTCTCATGCAGACCATACAAACAATACTCTTGTGTTAATAGTCCTGCTTCAGTACATTCCAAGATTTTACCTGATTTTTCCATTGAGTTCCCACATTATCAAAACTACTGGTGTTGTCACAAAGACTGCATGGGCAGGGGCTGCTTATAACCTCATACTGTATATGCTAGCTAGTCATGTATGTAACGAACCCGAGCGCCTTTTGTCTCGTTCGTCGTTTTTACATTCTAAATATATACTTCAAATTAAGGCAACCTGTTTGAAGTTTGTTTTGTTCACATAGATCTTAGGAGCAGCATGGTATTTACTGTCTGTGGAGCGCCATGCCATGTGCTGGAAGTTCACCTGCAGGAGGGAATTCAGTCCTATGAAATGCCTTCTTGACTATCTCGATTGTGGTACTTTAAACGATGTCGACCGTAGAGGATATGGGAAGTAAATACTACTGTATTTAGCCAATGTTCTCCAGATGAAGATGTCGTTTTCAATTACGTGGATATTTGCCGGTGCGATCGCAAAAAACGTCATCTCCTCCGGGTTCCTTCAGAAGTACTTCTATTGCCTTTGGTGGGGCTTACAGAACTTGAGGTATGTAAAATTGGTGAGAAGTTAAGCACTTGTTTTTGTGTCTCTTTTGCTTCAGCTCAGAATGCTTTCTCAACTTTAACATGTTTCATTTATAAATTTCCCAGTTCCTATGGTCAGGGCTTGGAGACAAGTACGTTCATGGGAGAGACTGTATTTGCTATCCTCATTGCAATAATGGGTTTGGTCTTGTTTGCGCATTTGATCGGAAATATGCAGGTACGTTCGAACTCGTTCAATCCGCTGTCTTCGACTCTGAAAATTCAGTAGACTTTTGCCTCTTTTAGTACTATTAATCTCATTGTTTGTAGCTTAACATAATCAAAACTAGAATGCACTGGCTGGCAGAGTTTCAATGTTTAAGTTCATTCATGGGCTTTGAAAATTCTCAAACTTGAAGTTGTGTTGTTATTAGTACAGACTTATTTGCAATCGATCACTGTGAGGCTGGAGGAGTGGAGAGTGAAGAGACGAGACACAGAGGAATGGATGAAACATCGACAGCTTCCTCAAGATTTACAAGAACGAGTTCGAAGATTTGTACAATACAAGTGGCTTGCAACACGAGGAGTCGACGAAGAATCAATTTTACATGCTCTTCCAACTGATCTTCGTCGAGATATTCAGCGTCACTTGTGCCTTGACCTTGTTCGACGTGTAAGTTTTCTTCCTTTCTATCCCTCTCATTACCAAATTTATTATTATTGTTCTTAGGCTAAATTATATATTTTTTTAAAAAATAGCCTTAAACTTTGCCTTTTGTTTTAAAAATATTCACATTCTTTCAAAAGTTGCCCTATTATATACTTGACCTTTCATAAACGTTTTCAAAACTACTCTTGGAGTAAAAGTGAGTGACTAGAACGTTTGCTTGGATTAAGTTTGAGAGTACGGCATTTAAAACGCTTCGACTTTTTGTCAAACATTTTAACAGTTACATTTATAAAAGTTCAAAGGTAATATTGCAAATTTGAAAGATTGATGATATGTTTTAAAACGAATGGTAGAGTTTAAAGGTACTTTTATAATTTAGCCTTATTATTATTATTTAACCAATTTCGATAAAAATTAACCTCAAGTAGGGATTACTTTTAAGATTTATTGAAAGTATGTGGACTAGATTTAGACATTTAAAAGTACAAGGTCTATAATAGAATGTGACCAAAATGGTATTGAATTCATCATTAATTTTTATTTCTAAACTTGTTTGATTGCATTAATTTTCACCTAAACTTTCAATTTCATTAATTTGGCCTAGTACTCAACAAGTGTTAGCAATTTTACCTTTTATTCAAATTCAACTAACTCACCCACTAATTTGGAAAAAAAAAAAAAATCTTTATAAACTTACTACTTTTAATAAAATCAAGTTTTGCACGAAATTAAGTTGGATGGATGTACAAATTAACTATGGAATAACTTTACCAAAAACTACAGATTTCAACAAAAATTTAATTCTAATGTCATTTTTATTTGAATTCATATCAATTTTGTATCATGTTTATTGAATACGGAAAAATGAGAGTTAAAATTACAATACTACAACACTGAAATAAGTTTAGTTGTAAATAAAAAGTTGAAGATAAAAATTGATTTTATTTTTTACTCGCATTCTTGATTACTGTAAGTTTGAAGAAATTTTTGTTCTTCGGTAAACTAAAAAAGATTTAAAATGGAACTCTTCTTGTTTTGAATCCAAAATTCCAGGTTCCTTTCTTCGCACAAATGGACGATCAGCTACTCGATGCGATCTGCGAGCGACTGGCATCGTCTCTATGTACACAAGGTACCTACATTGTTCGTGAAGGAGATCCCGTTACCGAGATGCTCTTTATCATCCGAGGAATGCTCGAGAGTTCGACGACAGATGGAGGAAGATCAGGTTTCTTCAATTCAATAACCTTAAGACCAGGAGATTTTTGTGGAGAAGAGCTTCTCGCTTGGGCATTGCTTCCAAAATCATCCATCAGCTTGCCATCTTCTACTAGAACAGTTCGAGCAATCACTGAAGTGGAAGCCTTCGCTCTCCGAGCGGAGGATCTCAAATTCGTCGCGAACCAGTTTCGACGTCTCCATAGCAAGAAGCTTCAACACACATTTCGGTTTTACTCTTATCATTGGAGAACATGGGCTGCTTGCTTCATTCAGGCAGCATGGCGTCGCTTCAAAAGGCGAATCATAGCGAAGTCACTCAGCATTCAGGAGTCTTTCTCGTTGACTCCCGAGAAGCCAATGGCCGAAGAAGCCGAACACGAAGAAGAAGAACATAATACTCCACGCTCGAATTACTCTCAAGCAAAACAAAACCTCGGCGTCACGATATTGGCGTCGAGGTTTGCTGCAAACACACGTAGAGGAGCACAAAAGCTTAAGGATGTCAACTTATCGAAGCTGCGAAAGCCTGATGAGCCAGACTTTTCTGAGGAACCAGATGATTAACTTGTTGAAAGCTTCATTCAAGACGAGCCATATTTGAAAGTGAAAGCTCGAGCATGTACTATGATAAGAAATTCACTTGTATATTATTACCTTTCATTCATTTTTTTCTAACTGTGTATTTTGATGTTGGAACTCAAGCAATTACTTGAGGTATTCATCTGCCTTTCTCAAACAATTTTCACTCTAATTGCTCCAAGTTAAAAGTTCTTGTTAACAAAGCACCAGAATTACACTAAAGAAACCAAGAGCATCCCTGTTCGACAGAAGATATTACGACATTTTCCAAAATAATATATGAGAACTAAAAACACTGTTTTTTAAAGTTCCACACGCAATCTAAATAAAATTTTGGTTAAATTATAAATTTAGTCCATAAACTTTGAGCTTTGTGTTAATTTGATCTTTGAATTTTTAAAAATTCACGAATTTACTAGATGCAAAATTAAAATTTTGGAGTTCCATTAAACTTAAAACTTAAATTTATATATAATAGATTAATTAATTTTTAGGGATAGACACAAAATTAAAAATTTGAGAACCTATTAGACACTTTTAAAAGTTCAAGGATCAAACAGACACAAGCCTCAAAGTTTATGGACTAGTAATCTAAAATTTTAATGTATAAAGAAAATAGTATCAATAATAAGATGATAAAATGTTTAAGAAAATAGAGCTTTAATTGGAGATGGTAAGAATAGAATATTCCTGCCTTCTTTCTTAAACTTAGAAAAATTAAAAAGCAGAAAGTAAGAGGCCAGGCTTAAGGCAAGGGAATAAGTCATAGGCTTAGTGCACAGGAAAATTCTAGTACTACTACTACCGTAGTATAGAAATTTTTTCATATTATATTATTTGTTTGTTACGTTAAGATCCTTTTGAAAATTATTTAGAGTCCACACAAGATTGTGCAAGTCCACTAAATATAAAAACCATTTATAACCTAAAAATATAGTGGAAACAAAGGCAATACAGTACTCTCAGAAGTACTAAAATCCTAAGTGCACCTAGGCATACACCTCTAGGCATACACCTTTGTGACATTTTTAAAACGTTGAGAGTAAACTCAATCAAAACCTAAACCAAATAGGGACAATATACAATGTTGATACTAATTCATTACGTCACGAAAGATGTCATGGATATAATCGAAAAGGTAGAGAAACCTTCTTTAACTAGTCGAGAATGCTTTTAGGATATCGAAACGATACTCGCAAATACGCCGTAAGAGCGTTTCCCTATATAGCATTTGGCTTCCCACGTCTTAGAAAGAGATATAATCTTAGGAAGATAAAACCTGGTCAATTGGAAACCTAAACTTTCAGCATCAAAATCCAGTTTATGTTCAACTTGGCCAACTTGAAAACGTGCAAGAGACGTGGGTCATGACTCAGTTTGTCAAATCATAGTTTTTCATAGATAAGAGGTTGAAGAAGCTAAAGACAAAGCTTTTAAATAAAAAGGGCCATACATGACCAGTCAAGAAAATAATGGGCAAATTTGTCATTAATCATGCCACCAACCAGTGGCAATAGCAGTAGCAAGCACTATCCACAACAACACTAAAAAAAAAAAGAAAAGAAAAAGTATCAGCATATGCCCACACCAGATCCTGGCCCCTCCAAATATTCTTTAGCCTTCTAATAATAAGGATTGAAAAGGTATCTGAACCAACAATCTAAGCCACCCAAAACATTCAACCTTCCCCTAATCAACTTTGCCTGCCGACACTATCTTTCTACTTTGCAGCACAAGAAAATTGCACAAGAGTAAAAAACAAAAAGCCATCATTGAAGTAGAGGAGAATATGATATATATATATATTAGATTGGATAAAACAGTACATTTACAGAGAAGTTGATGTCTTACATGTCCTGAAAACCAGAAAGCTACAACAACGGCAGCTCGATTCAAACTGATCGTTTGGTTCAGTTCCTGTGCACGACGGGGTCTTGGAAATGCCAAAACTACACCCAAGAAAGAATTAATGAAGGCTGTGGGATAATAGAGGAGAACTTATTTGAATAACAAACACTAAACTGCTGAAAAAGCTTATGAATGATGACAATCACAGATGCTGTATTAATGAGTATATAAGGGAAGAATGAAGATGGTGACTGGTAAGTATGATGAAGGGTGAAGATGTTCTTTAGAAGACTTCGATATCGACTGTTTTATTGAATTTGAGGTCGGGTTCAGCATCGTTGATTACCGAGGATTAAATTCCCTCTGTGGGGCAAATTTTACTGCACAAACAGAACTTTGCTGCTACAGCACAAGAAAATGTTGTTTATCCACCTTGATCTTGGATTCCTTGGTGTGTATGTAGTTAGTTCATTTGCTCTCCAATTAGATCAAGGCCTACAAGGAGGAAAGTCACACCTTGGAACATCAAGAAGTAGAAGTGGACTCCTTGTGCAGCCAAGAGACTCCGGAGTGAAGCTAAAAGTAAAAGAAACGCGAGCGCTAGCTCTTTCCGATATATCTTGTTAACTTTTTTGACAGGTACAGCGACTACCTCTTTGCGTTCTTTTAAATGGCTCAACTCAGAAAGCTCACTCTCGGAAGCGCCTCTATAGATCTGTGCTTGATTCATTATCTTAGTGTCCCTTTCAGCAGCTGCTAGTAAGTCAGATTCGGAGGACCTTCCAGCCTTTTTAGTCACAATCCACTCATAAGAACTGCCCAGCTGGAATAAGCCAGATACCATGGCATTGAATTTGGTGACTGACATGGTGTTCTCGAAAAGTAGGTAGGGGACGATAAAAGGAAAAGATTTTGGGGATGGAAGAATGTTGAGAAATGACATAAAGACGGGCACATAGCAGATCACCCATAAAGGAAGCTCGGCTTCTGGTACGAACATGGTCAGAGGAAGAATTATGCAGAACAACGTGAAGGAATAGAATGGAAGGATAAGCTTCCTTAATAGAAAGAACAACAATATCAAATTTGCCTTTTTCCATGCTGCTATCTGCATTATAGAAAGATCGAAGGCATCATCTCTTAGGTGAAATGCAATGGCAAGCACGAGGCGACTAATAGTTTAAATAACAGAACCAGAACATAAGACCATACCTTAGAACTTATGATTGCTGGAAGACACAACCTGAATAGTTGCATAGGACCAGAATGCCAACGATGTTGCTGCTTCCTATAAGCTTCATAGGACTCAGGAACTTCACAGAGGACCTGAATTGTTCGTTTGAAAAGTTTCAAAGGTTCAGATTAAATGAAAACAAGCATATTCAACTGTATTAATACAGATTGACTTTTGATAATTGAGGCTATCTTCAAGTTGTTATCCAACAGGATGGGTACTTAGACAAGTCAAGCTGACATCACAGTTTCTTCAAGCTAATGAAGTGACAGATTCGATTACCTTAACGTCATTTAGAAATACAAATTTCCAGCCGTTAAGATGGGCTCTCACAGCTATATCCATATCCTCTACTGTTGTTCTTTCAAGCCACCCTCCGGACTCCTCAAGGGCTTTAATTCTCCAAACACCAGCAGTGCCATTGAAACCGAAGAAATTAAGAAACACCCCATTAACTTGCTGTTCTACCTCAAAGTGGAAACACAAGTTAATGTTTTGAAGACGTGTCAACAAGTTTTCGTCCTTGTTCACGAAAGACCATCTGGCCTGAACCAAACCTAGCTCCGGGTTATCCTGCAAGAAAACAGAAGGGACAGGAAAATTAACAAAAATTACAAAGAAAAACAGGGGAAAAAACATTCTGTTTTTGGTTGTGTTGTTCCACCTTGAAATGGGGGACAGTCAGCTTAAGAAAATCTGGATTTGGTTGAAAGTCAGCATCAAAAATTGTTACAAATTCATAGTCTCTAACATAATCACAACCCATTGCAGACTTGAGATTCCCAGCTTTATATCCTGTTCTTACTAATCGATGGCGATAGATTATGTTTACCCCTTTGACTCCATTTAGCAACCTCTGCCTTAATTAACAGTTGGATGCTCTCATCATCAGAATCATCAAGCACTTGAATTAGTAAACGGTCCCTTGGCCAATCAATCTGACAGACTGCAGAGATAGACTGCTCATAAACCTGCACGAAATGGTTGTAAAACCAGTTATACTTGGAATCTAACATAATCTACTGAAACTACAACTGCTAATTATTATGGTTACTCCAACATACAGATAAAAACTTATAAAATCGACTTCAACATAATAGCAGCATGTATTATAATCTCACTTGTTTTTTATGGCTGTCTAATGCCTAAGTTATTTAAATATTTATTCTCTCACATGCTATGTTCACTCCCCCATCTTTCCTAGATTATCAAAACTCTGAAAAGCTAAAACAATTATGAAGTATACTTAACTCAGATCCATCACATACTAAAATAGAGAAACAGAGGGTAAATAGATCGAAAAAGGTATACCTCGCGCTCATTGCACATGGGAATTTGAACAAGAACCATTGGATACTTGTTCCCAGCTCCCTCCACATCATCCAACCTGAAGGGATCCCCTTCAATTTTGGGTTCAATTCTTTTGTACTTTATCCATAGGCAACCAAAACAAAGGATCATACGATCCACCGATTGGATAAGAAACAGAACAGTGCAAAATTTAGAGAGTGTTTGAATGAGGGGAGCAATGTACTCTGCTCTAAAAGTTAACCAAGCAACATAGAGTGAATGAAGCAATCCTTGCAACTCAGAAGCCTGAGGAATGTGCAGATTAGGATTCTGAAAATAATGCCAGCCTTTGAAATAAGCAAGCATTTCAAAAGCAAGAATCGCCATGGAAGTTACTAAGAAAACTCTAATAACTCCAAACAGTAACCTCCCTCTTCCCAACTTCCCGCCTTCAATGGCGACTCCTTGCCTGTAGATCAGCCTCTTCTTGATTGTTCCCAACAATGCCCAGAGAACTGTAACAAGCCAAGTTATGCAACCGACAGCTCGATTGGCCTTAAGAAGAAGAACCCACGTGACTTGTTTGGCATTTTTGCCTCTACTTTTCTCCACCGGCCGGAATGCGGCGTCGGGACCGTCGATCTCCACGACGGAGAAGTTAGGTTTCTCCATCGTCACAACCACCGGAGTTCCCTTTTGAGGGTCTTTCTCTTTTCCCCACCAACACAAAAACCCCAATCTCGGCGCCATTTCCAAAAACACTACTACAAAAACAAACAAATCCAAATCTCCAAGACGAAAAAAAGAGAAACAAAAAATCACAGCCGACAAAAATCAGTTCCAAGAAAAAACCCATTTCAAAAAAACCAAAACCCAACAAACCCCACAAAGAAAACCCACCAAAAAACTTCAATCGAAGGCTATTCCATTACACAGAGAATCACAATCAATGCAGCAGAGGAGGAGGAGAAGAAGAAGAAGAAGAGAGTGAGAGGCTCATTTGTAATCGATTGAGCGCTCTAAAACAAACACAACATGGGAAAAAACCACATTACGAGGAAAGGTATCTGCAGCTTCATGTGGGGTAATGGTCACGTAATAGAAACAGGGGAAGACCCTTTTTAACAGCTCGAGAATTTTGATATCTCAGTGAAAGGGGAAGGGGAGCGTATTGCTTAGCTAAGCGAAACAGTGGAGAAGATGAAGAAAATTGACCGAATGAAGACGAAATGTCGTCAAGAATTGACCCACTTTGGGAAGTTGAATTAGAGGGTCTGTGGAGTGAGAATAGGGATCATAATTGGATCGCTGAGAGTATTAAATTGGGATAAACAAAAGAGATTTCCGCGCGAGCTTCTTCTTCTTCTCTTGTTCTCTGATTTACAGAACGTGAAGAGCCCAACTGTCAAAAAGAAGGTCTCAGCTTGTTTATTCAACGACCAGATGGATTGCATCAATGGCGGCGATTCGAACTTCTCCCTCTTCCACCGCACTTTATTTACCCACATCACACGCTGCCACAGTATTTAATCATTTGTGAAATAGTATATTTGAAATTTTTTAACTTTATGTTTAATTAGTGACATATTTGAAAATTTTTAAAGTGGACTGATTTAATATATAGAAATTTGAATTGTGATGTCTATTGAAATCCTAAATTTCCAATTTTATGTCTATTAGATTCGTAAATTTTTTAAAATGTCGAATAAGTGAAAGACTTATTAGACATAAATTTGAAAATTTTGGGACTTATTAAACACAAAATTTAAATATTAAAGATCTATTAGACAATTTTTTAAGTTGAGAAAACTATTGGATACAAAATTTAAAGTTTTATAACTTATTAGACACTTTTTAAAATTCAATGACACACAGTCTAAAATTTCATAGACTAAACTTGAATTTGAGTTAAGGAATACATATTCGACCAAAATATATAGTACAACTCAATTGACTAAGGCACTATCTTCAACCAAAACACAGCGTGGAATGTTCACTTCATATGGCGTTGAGCTAAAAAAAATTATTTCAACTTTTAAATATTTGAGGATGGTCTGTATTTTTAATTTTGTGTTTAATAGTTGTTTACCCATCTAAAGATTGCACCTAGTTTTTTTAAGCTCAAAAGTTCAAGTCCTTGCACTGATATTTGTCATAATAAAAAAAAACAAATAATTTAGAAAGTATATAATATATTAAATACTTTTTAGATTAGACACAAAAATATAGAGATTGGATTTGTAGTTTAATCTTTGTCAATTTGTTAAAATTCTTCTAGCTTTTTTATAACAAATATGGTTATGGGGATCAGATCTAGATTCATATCATTACTTCGTAATTGCAGTGCAACAGTCTTTAAATATATATATATATCAATAATTAATTTGCTCTAGAAATAATAATAATAATAATAATAATAATAAAATGTGTGGGAGAGAGAATTAAGAATATGCTTAAGTGCCGTACATTAAATTATTAAATCTTTATTTAGATTTCACTATAATTATTTTTAAAAATATTTACTTCAGTCCTCTAACTATTTTGATTGTTATCCTTCTTCTTTTAGCAAATGTTTGACACGTGAATAATGTGACTATACATATTAATTTTATGACACATGAATGTATTGAAGCTATATGGACAGTAGAACAATAATAATATGTAAAATATTCATTCTCTAAAAGGTTTTTATAAACTTTCATGATTTATTTTATTTTGTATTTTTTTTATCGTATGTGAGGTAGAATATTAGAATCTCTAAAATACTAACCATAAAAAGGTATGCTATCTCATTTAAAAATATGTATAAAAATTAAAATATTAAATTGTTATATTTAAGAAATCATAGACTGAGTTTTACCCTTAAAAAACAAAAAATGCGTTCTAATAAAAAAGCAAGGTATATATTTTATAGTTCAAAAGTGATAAAATGGAAATCAAACTATCAACTTTTAAGAGGAATGGAAATCAAACTAATTAAGAGGATAATTAGTGTGATTAATAATTTACACTCAATGGGCAAAAGAGTTTATAAACTATAAAAGATGAAAATTAATATCAATCTTCGATAATTATTTCTTTTTTTTTTTTAAATTAGGTTTGTTTTCTTCCTATTTGTCTAATATCTATAGGATTTTTATCTCTTTTAATAATCATTTGAATTCTTAATAAAAATTTTAAAAAAATAGAAATAAGCTTTTGAATTTTTTATTTTATTTTTAATTTTCAAAAGCTAACTTGATTTTTTAAAATATATGAAAAAAAATAGATAACAAAATAAAGAAATTTATAAGTAGAAAGATTATTTATAGAGCTTAATTTTTTAAAAATAAAAATAAAAAATAAAAAACCAGGAGACCTAAAATGATGAAACTTCATCTTTTTTTTCCTTTTCCCTTTTTAGCCTTAGGTTCTGTTTACTGTACGGAATCTTAAGGAATATTCTTTCCTCTTATGAATTATAAATATGGAAGTACGCAAATAATTTTGAATATAGGTGTTTAACGAAAGAAAGAAAATGAAGAAATATAGGTCCCAGTCGGCAGGAACGGACCGGTAATCCGCTTCCCGGTTCCCGTATCTAACGGAAGCGACTTATGGTTCTGAAGGGTCTTATCGTCTTCTTACTTTTTTTGGGAAAAATCGGAGTTTTTTTTAAAGTTATTTACTTATATATATATATATTATAAACTTTATTTTTGTTAAAATTATTTTGCCAAGCCTTTTTCTAAATCCATTTTCTGTAAAAATTAAAATTTATCTTTAAATACTATTTCCAAATAACTTTAAATTTTAACATTAAAAATAAACTATGAAATCCATGTAAAGTATGCTGGTTTTTTTTAATAGAAATTAGTTTACGTCAAACTTCAAGGGATCCTGTAGGGTGTACATAAGTCGGGTTGGGTTGGGTTGGAAATTTTTTTGACCGATCATTCTTTCAACCCAACCAACCCTATTCATGAGACTAACTCAACCCAACCGAATTCAATATTTTCGGGTTGGGTTGGGTTGCCAATCATTAAGTTAATTTTTATTTTTAATAACTTTTTAAATTATTTAAAATATTTTTCTTAAATTAATAACTAAAATGACATAAAATTCAAATATTAAACTTCAAAATTCATAACATCTTAACATTTGTTAGAAGTCTAGAAGAAAAACATAAGAAATTGACAAATAATTCATTTATAAGTATATATTTAATTAAAAAGAATTAAAAATATATAAACTTTTGGTTGGGTTGGGTTGGGTCAACCCGAGCCTAAAAAACCCAATATGAGAACCGACCCGAACTTTTCGATTCTCCAAACTTATAACCAGACCCAAACCGAAAAAAAAACCTAACCCTACCTAATCCTTACCGTTTGGGTTGGGTAGTGTCCAGGTTGCTCAGGTTACCGGGTTAGTTGTACACTCCTAGGCTCCTGCATGAAAAAGAACTATATGAAATGGATGTGATGATCAAAGTCTAACAACCTACGTAGTGAGCAAAGTTCAATGGTAATTGGCATATTATATTCCCATCAATCAAGAGATCAGAAATTTGAATCATTCACCCTTAAATAATGTTGCTTGAACTATACAAAAAAAACTATGTATGAACCAGAAGCGAATTTAAGAAGGGCCCAGAGGGAGTTTGAGCCCCCCATCAACTTTTGAGTAACTTAGTTTGTATATATAAAATGCTATATTAATTTTGCAAATTTTATCTTGGCCCAGTGGCAAGCCCCTCCGATTTTTCCTTTTTTAAGTACAATAGGAGTTGAGAGAATTTGATATAACAGTTGAGTTATGCTCTAGAATATATTTTTCTTATTGATATCAAATATAAATAAAAATGAATGCAAATATTTTTTAATCTTTTAGAAAATTATTTTTAAAAGTTAATTACATAAAAGAAAATATGATTCTATGAATTCTTATTAAACAAAAAAAAAAAATCTTATTATTTGTAATTTTTTATTTCATATACTTACATAGAAAAAATTAATCATATTTCTTATACAAAATATATAAACTATTAAATTAATATTTCATTTTCATCCATGTATTTTGTGATTTGTTTTGTTTTAGTCTCTATACTTTTAAAGTTCAATTTATTAATTTCTGTCAATCATAAAAATAGAAGGAGATTGTATACAACCAATATTAATGCGTTCAAAATAATTTTTATACGAATTCAAGCTCCCTAACTTAAAGTTCTGGATCCACCACTGGTATGAACTTTCTATTAATTATATAGCTCAGGTTAGATATAAGACTCTAAACTTATACTTTCAATGTGTTAATTTAGGTTAAACTACAAATTTGATCCATATAGTTTTGAGAAAATTAAAATTTAGACACTATGGTTTAAAATATGAGAATTAGATTCTATGGTTAGATAAAATCTCATATTAAATTATCCTTAATGGAGGGTCTAATCATGAAGATCTTATTAAACTATAGGGATATTTTTTAACAAAATTCTAACTTTTAAAACTATAATAACTCAATTCAAACTTTTTTCAAAACGGACTAAATTGGTATTTTAACCGTCAATTTACTCCAATCAAATGGCGTGGAAAAAAAATGTCAAAAGTATTTTTTAAAAAAATTCAAATATTGCATGACAAACAGGATCCAACAACTGATTCTTATAATTGTAATAAGTGCCTTTGTCTATTAAAAATAATATTATAACACGAGTTTATCATTTGAAGTCAACATATCAATTATTCGCCAACTTAAGCACAATTGAATTGATTAGGACGTATATCATCACTTGAATCTCTCCATTCTCTAAATGTTGGTGAACTCAGGAGAAAAGACATGTCAATTATTTGAACTAAAAAATAAAATAAATTATATATTTCTATTTAATGTGTTGTATTTTTTGGCACCGAGACAAACTACTTGGCAAAACCAATAATCTCAATCTTAATTTTCATATTATCATAACATTTGTATAGATATTTTTTATTAGATAAAAACTATATTAACAACAACATGAGGATATTGAAAATTGTTATAAATGGGACTAAAAAATGTCATAATATTCTGTACGTATTAAGCTATATATTTATCTATTTTTTTAGCAACCATCATAAATATGAGATTGAATCATAAATTCTTACGATGATAAATGGTAATTGATATCTTATTTATTAAGTTTGCTCCAATAAAATATATTTAGCTACTCACAATTAAGAGTTAAAGTTAGTACAGTTGAATGATAATTAATCTATATACCATGAATTAAAAAAGGAAAAAAAAAATATTTATAACTGAGATATAATACACATGCCATCCATACGAATGAAATCTATCTTTTTTTGGCTGATTTTTTAATGACGCAAGATTAAAGTATACTGTAATCTTGTAAGAAAGTGTTTGTCGCATCCCTAAATGCTGAAAATCAAGATAAGGAAATAATAGTTTAGTTTAATTGGGTGCTTATAATGAGTAATTAATGATTAATAAAGTTAAAAATGATTATGTGCTTAGCTGTCAGGCATATTTGGAATTTTTAAAACAAAGTTTGCAAATTTAGCATCGTCTCTCTTTCTACTGTTTTCTTTATTTTATAGCCCTGTTTTGTGATTCACAACAATCTTTTTTAAAACATGGTTTAATCCATGTAGCCCAATTGAATTGAACGAATCATCTTTATTTTTATTTTTTTTATTTTTTTCAATTGTTAGTACTTAGTATTGAAATGATTCATTGGACCTGAAAACTATCTATTGTTATGAGTTGGATTGTTATTTACAGTTTTTTTTTTCAATTTCTTTTACATTATTTTAAAGGGTGAAGTCTCTCTCTCTCTCTTGAATGTTATAAAAAGGTAAAGAAAACTTTTAATAGACTAAATTTGTTATTTTGTCATCTTATCACTAATAGGTCAATAATAAAAGTGTAAAATTACTTCATAATCTCAATCGACTACTGACATGAGGATGAGTTATCATTGACATTATTTTGTATAATTGAAAATTACAAATGTATGGTGAATATTTGAATCTTCCTTGTTAATTTGAATTTAAAGTTTAGGGTTAAAAATTTAATTTATATGAAGTTAGAAGATCGAATCTCTACCTTAAATATTGTTCAACTAAAACAAATATATGGTGCTAAAAAAATTAAATTTATAATATTAAACTTTTAAAATTAAAAACAGTAAACACGTTTTATTTTAAAATAAAAATTAAATAGACACAAGGTTAAAATGTATAGAGACTAAATTTATAATTTAATATTTAAATGTACGGTGCAAAATAAAATACTTTTCTCAAAAAAACTAAACTATACAAAAAAAAACCTTTCTCCATAAACATAAATAAGTTAAGAGTTAACATCACAATATTTTACCTAGTTAACAAGATATTACCCTTGAAAATGAGGAGAGATTCAAACTTATATAACCTCTCTTAATAAAGCTGGACTAAATTATAAAGTTTAGCTCTTGAATTTTTAAATTTATGCCTAATAAGTCATTAACCTTTGAATATATTTTTAAATTTTTAATTTTGTATCTAGTAGATTCCTAGACCTTAAAAATATAATAGGTTCCTAAGTTTGAATTTTGTGTTAAATAACTCTTTAATACATGCAATTTTTAAAATTAACTAGTCTATTAGATATAAAATAAACATATATGTGAATCTTAAGAAAGAATAATTTATTAGACTCAAAATTAAAAACTCATATATTAATAAACTTAAATTTGGAGGTACACAAAAAACAGGTAATTTAATTTTTAAAAGTATTATATGAAACATTGATTAAATTATGAAGGGTATGTATTATCTGTGAATGGGTTGTGTTTGAGCAATATTGTCCAAATTTTGTAGGTATATGATCAGATCTGTACTTAGACAACATGTGAAGAGAGACATGCACATAGTGTTGGATGGTACACTATCACCAACTCTTAGCTGTACAACTTATAAGTGAGGGTTTTTTTTTCTCTCTCTTGTCAATCTTTAAACTTGAGATTATTAAGTGATAATTCTCATTTATGAGAATTATCTGGTTATTCTTACTATTTTATGTGTTTGATAAAAAGGCTAGCAAAAAAATAGTTTAAATTGAATTATTAACTATTGTTGGCAGTCTTTACTTTTTTAAATTAAGTAAGTGGACAAAAAAAAAAAGTAAAAGAAAATGAAAAACACACTTACTTGATGTTTTTATGCAAGAAATCAAAAATTGCAACATACTTGGACTTTTAAGGAAAACTTGTCATTCTTTAAAAAAATATAGGAATTTTGTGGGATCTTGTTTGTCCATGATTTTAGTTGCAATTTTGGACATAAGTGTGCATCATTTAAGAAGGAAACTCTAGCCCAAGTCGTCTATAAATAGAGGAGAAGAAGCCACGAGAAGAATTATCTATTTTTCTGCCGTTTTCAGTCTCAGTTGTTGTCGTTTTACAAATTTTTGTTGTATTTTTTTACTGTCAAATCTATGTAGTCAACTTTCTACCGCTGTTTTTTTCTCATTTTGTTTTCCAACCCCTTTTAACTTCAAACTCAATCACTCCTCAACGAAAGTGAAGACTCAATTCCTTTTTAAAAACGTAGAGTTGAAACAATTGAGTACGCAGTGAAAAAGAGGTTGTTGTGTTTTTCCATTTTAAAATTTATTTTCTTCTTTATTTAAGTCATTTGCTTCTGTTTTAGGAACAAAGTTGTTGCTGCATTTTTATTCATTTAGTTGTATTTCGAGATTCAAGTTAGTTGTTCAAATTTCATTGTATAATCAACATTGAGTTCTTAGTTCCTAATAAAATTTTTCAGCTCGTTCAAATTAATTTTCTTCTAGCTAAAGTTTTATTCTAGTTTGTGTTTGTTTCTTTTTTAGTTTTGATTAAGTTGTTTTCATTACTACATTCTAGAATTTTATCTATTTTCTTTCATTTTTAGTTATGCATTTTTATTATTTTAAAATTTTGTTTGTCACTTTTACAATGAGAATCTATTTTTTCCTTAGAAATTTAAGTTTGTGAATGCCCTAGAGGAAAAATGTAAGGTCGATAGCAACAACAATCTAGCTAATGTTTGAATTGAGTTTGCCTTTAGTGAGCGAAATGTTGTGTAAATCCTAGTTGGTCAGCTAGTGTTGCTTGTCAAGCTTAAGCTTAATACTGAAAGGGTTAAGTGAGCACATGTCACAAAAGTAATAGAGGATTAAAGGGCTTAGACATAAGTCTTGAAACTTCGATCGACTCTAGACGTAGGTCGACGCAACTCCAAAACCATTAGAGTTGTGTGTCAAATTACCTGAGTTACATTAGTCATAAACATATAGATTTAATCACTTAGTCTCCTAAAAATACTTCTTAAAAGGTCAAATGGGAGTTGAATTTGGTTTACTTTATTCTTGTGTTAGTTAGAATTGCAATAACATTCTAGTTGCATTTCTTTCAACTGCATTTGTCAATAATTTGTGTTTCACAATTTGGTTTTATTAAAGTTCGTTCCCTTTAGTACGATACTTTGGAATACTCCAGTTTAATATTATTTCGATCACGTACATTTGCGTGTAGCGATATTAAGTCTCTATTTGGAATAGACAATAAACTGGTTGAGCAATTCTAGACTTAACAAACCTTTCTATCATTAATTATTTTTTTAATATCACGTTGTTGTCGTTGATTTTTAGTTGTATATCATTAACACGTTCACGAATAATTTAGATGAAATTAGTAAGATTGAAAATAACGTGAAGTTAATTATTCAAAATTGAAATTACATTAATATCTTGTGTGGTTATTGTGTGAAGAAGACATGTCATAATTATTGTAGGTGGAAAATTCAAAAGTCTAGATTATAAATTCTATATTTGTATGAGCCACATAAATGTAAAAATAAAAAGTAGCACAAAATTTATATAGGTTTACTTTAGATACGTTTACACTGCAGGGCCTCTTCGCCTCTATATGTTATCCATTATGGTAAAGATTATACTGAAAATAACATTCTAATTAGAGCATTTACTTTCACAAAACACACGTCGATTTATACGTTTACACTGTATGGCCAAGTAATAACAAGCATGTGGATAACGCGATTTTGCTTTAGCAATGTCGATGGCTTCTCCTCAACTGCACGTCGATTGCTTCAGCAAAGAGGCTTTAGATTATGCTTTACGCACAACTTCCACGCAATTGCTTCAGCAACGCACAAACAACTCCTCTCTGCTCTTCCCTCTCGATTGCTACAACAATGTTAAGTTTATCCTCTCAGATTTTCTCCTTGATTTCTGTAGCAAAATCGATGGTTCCTCTTCTCTCTCTCGGTCTCTTCCTCTTGTCACAACTCCAATTTTTTTAAAATTATTAAGACTAAATAATAATTTTAAATTTATAATCACTATTTTCACATATAATTTTATTATTTTATCACTTACTTTTTAAAGCGTTTAAAAACTAAACGTAATTTTGAAACTTAATATATATATATATATATATATATATATATATATATATAATTTTTAAAAATTTGGCTTTTATTTGTGAAATCTGACCTCGAATTCAATTGTATTTGTAAGGAAAGTGAAAATTTTACTTAAAAAAATAGTAAGGGAAGGAAATAAGCACAATAAAAAAAAGAACAAATTAATTAAAATGGTTATCACATAGGATTTGGAAACAACATTTGAAGGGGTGAGGATTTGAACTCGTGACTTTTTGATAAGTCTTACTTTATGTCAGTCGAGTTATATTCTTGTTGGTGGTGCTCGATTACAATATTGAAATAACCACTTGTTAATCTTAGTATCATAATGTCTAATTAATTATCACTTTCAAAAGTGTAAAATATTTATAAAATAGTTGGTAGATTTCATTTAAAGAGAGATTATTTAATTTCAAGGGCATTAGATTCCTCATTTAAGGAGTGAGAATCAAAAGTTTCTTTTAATTTAGTATAATTCCAATTTGAAATTTTTTCTAAAGTTCGAATGTGTCTTGATTTAAATCATTCATTTCATGATTTGTTATTATAGGCCTCCATCAAATCAGCTATTATTCACGATGAGAGACAATAGAGATTTAAGAAAAGGATGTATTTATAAAAGAAAAAGAAATTTTGTTTGGAACTGAGATAGATAAGTTTGTCCATGTGCTGATGACATAACAAGTTCCTTTCTCGTGTTTTTTGGGTGAATAAAAAAATTATTTCTTCAAAGAGGTGAAAGAGATTGAATTTTAATGTTAAAATATCTAGTTTGAAGCCCTCCATATATTTGAATTATCATTTATTAAGAAATTTAAAATATGAGATTTATTTCATTTTAACCCTTCTATTTTTAAATATAAAATTTTAGTATGGTACTTTCAATAAAATCTAAAAAATCTAAAAGGAGTATTTTTTTTAATTAGAATTAGAATTTGAAGTTAACTTCTATAGAAATTAATTAAATAATAATTATAATTTTTACACTAGAAATAAAAGACACGGTGAGTATATATTTTCAATTTATAAAGAGAAGATTAATAGAGATTAGTTTTTTTAAAGTAAAGACCAGTTTTAGCTTTTATTAAACGTAGAAATACCATATTTAAATATTTGAAAGTATAAAAACTAAAATGAAATGAAATCCAGGGTATACAGACCAAAATATTATTTTTTAACCTTATATTTAATATAGAGTTGAGAGAAAATAAAGTTTAAATTTCATTTAATTTATGAACTATAAAGAGATTATTATAATTCAATTTCTAACATTTTAAAATATTCATTTTAGCCCCTCATTGATTTATGAATTTTCAAGATGTCTATTCAGTCACTAAGGAGTCTGATCATTACCTTTATTTTACTTTTGACAAATTGATAACATAGTTTCAAAGTGTATGTATACCAATGTGTCAATATGAACATGCATTCAACCCGTGTGGATTGAAACAAGTATTGAGTAAATGGATTAAGTAAAAAATAATATAGCAAAAACTAAAATGATATTTGAAAGTTTGGGAATCAAAATAGAAGTCTAGGGCCTATTTGGGGCACATGTTATGATAACATGTGACGTCCAAGGAAGAGAGGTACATGAATGAACCGAGTCCACATCTGAATAAGAGGTATCTTGAGGATATGAAAGCATGGTACACGAGGAAAATTGGTACATGCGAGTGACCATGAGGATATAAAAGTATAGTTGAAAAAAACTTAAAAGAATTCATATCTACTACTTATACCAACAAGGTGCATCTTCCTTTTCGGTTGCTTGATTATAGGAACTCCAAAGTTAAGCGTGCTTGGCTTTGAGCAATTCTGTGTTGGGTGACCTCCTGGGAATTTTTCTATGGAGCATGTAAGTGAGGGCAAAGCATGCTGAAAGGACCCCGTGTTGGTTTGTGGGGATAATATCTTCACTCTTACAAGCAGTCATGGATGATATAGTGACGCAGCAGTCGCAGGAGATCCTAGGCTTGGGGTGTTTCAAATGGTATCAGAGCGGAACCTCTCCCAGTAAGATGTGGTTCGGGGACGAACCAAGGCGAAAGTTGGTGGGCATGTGACGCCCGAGGAAGAGGGGTACATGAATGAACCGAGTCCACATCTGAATGAGAGGTATCCTGAGGATATAAAGGCATGGTACACGAGGAAAATGGGTACATGCGAGTGACCATGAGGATATAAAAGTATAGTTGTGAAAGACTTAAAAGAATTCATAGTTACTGCCTATACCAACAAGGTGCAACTTTCTTTTCGATTGCTCAATCATAGGAACTCCATAGTTAAGCGTGCTTGGCTTGGAGCAATCCTATGTTGGGTGACCTCCTGGGAATTTTCCTAAGGAGCATGCTGGGATAGTGTCTTCACTCTTACAAGCAGTCATGAATGATATATTATAACCTGTGGAATGTTGTACACCCCAAACACAGACTATTATAACCTCGTGTTATACTACTGTGCATTTTAAATAATATTATATGATTCCACAAATTATAATAACCCACCGACTATTATAATCTCCTATTATTATAACTCACTCAGTGCCTCAAACAACCCCTTAAAGATCAAAGTAGAAAATTATTTAAAAGTTCAAGGACAAAAATCAAGTTGAGACACTGTTTGATAATCATTTTATTTTTATTCTTGGTTTTAAAAAATAAAACTTATAAATTACTTCAACCGGTAAGTTTCTATATTTTCTTATTTACTTTTTAGTTTTTTATCTATGTGTTTTTTAAACCAAGCTCGATTTTGAAAACTATTTTATTTTTCTTTTTAGAATTTAGCCTAGAAACTCAAATGTTTCCTTAAAAAAATGAAAACTATTGCATGAAAATTGCAGAAAAGAAACAAAATTCCAAAAACAAGGAATAAAAAACTAAGGTTCCGGTTGATAACCATTTTTGTTTTTTGTTTTTTATTTTTGAAAATTAAATCTAAAAATACTAGTTTTATTGACGAGTTTCTATGTTTTCTTATCTATTTTATACATATGATTTCAAAAAACCAAGCTAAAATTTTAAAACTAAGGCCACCTAATTTGATAAGCATTTGATTTTTTATTTATAGTTTTTAGTTTTTAAAAATTAAGTCTAAAAATACTACTCCTACAAATGAGTTACAATGTTTTCTTACCTACTCAGTACATATGTTTTCAAAAATCAAACTAAGTTTTTAAAAAGTAGTTTTCAAGATCTTATTTTTGTTTTTGAAATTTGACTAGAAACTTAAATGTCACCCCAAGAAAAATGGGAATTATTGTAGAGAAGATGGAGAGAAATAGTAAAAAAAACAAACATAATTTTCCAAAACCAAATGGTTATCAAATGATACCTAAAAAATTAGTTTTTTCAAGATCTTGTTTTTTGTTTTTGAATTTGGCTAGAAACTTAAATGGTACCTCAAAAATATGAAAATCATTGTAGAGAAGATGAAGATAAATTGTGAAGAAAAAAAAAACATAATTTTCAAAAACCAAATGGTTATCAAACGACGCCTAAATAATTATTAATCGAGACCTCAATAATATTCCAAATGAGATTTAATTCATAACTCAAACTTAAATCATTATTTACCTCTATACAGGCAGATTTACCATGGGTCCGTGGTTCTTGAAATTTCGGCCTCAAATTTTTTAACTTTAATAATATGTATAGAAACAGTTAGATCAAATACTTCTGGTATAGAGATAAATATGTTATCACCCCTCAAGTCCCACCCCATAAACGTTAGAGTTCAAATTCTTCCCATTCATCTCGTTCACCACGTCAAAAGCTTCAAAAATAACTTTACAGCAAAGCAACTAGGTCTAGAACTACAACCATTTTTTTTTTCCTTTTTCAAATTTATTTCTTCTTTGACTACCTTTAAAAACGACAACGTTCTGATAGTTTTTATTTATTACATGCCTGGATACGATCCTTGCCTGGAGGAGAGTTTAATCATTTATGTTGTAAGGCATTTATGGGTAAATAATTATTTTATTTTTAGTTCGCAAATAATAATAGTTGGGGACTTAGTTTTTAGGGTGGGGGCAGAATCGGGCTAGCTGAGAAAAATGGCACATGAGAAGTAAATAACAAAATGCAAATAGTACTACAAAGCACGTGCTTTTGGGGACGTATTATTAAAGACCAACGTCCCCAACATTGCCACATGAATCTCGTCACATAAGTTTGGCCTAAAACGAGTGGCCTTGTTTAAGGCACTTAGCAAATATCTTGCGAGAAGTGGGACCCCCTCTTTTTATTTTTATTTTTTACACCAATCAATTTATATTTCTAAACTCGGTGTTGGAAGAGTTATATCAATTAAAACTTCAAACTTACATATATATATATATTGAAAAGCATGTGTGTAGGATAAATCGCTCATCCATATCGCCATTATATTACACATGCCAAGTGACAACTCCTCCATAAATTATAGTGTCCTCCATGTGTCTATTTCTCACCAAATCTTAGTGTCCAAATGTACCAACTTACCTCGCCAAATTGCCTATAAATAGTGGCTTTGGTGGAAGAATAAAATGCACATTGGTGAAAAAACCTCCAATTCTCTCCATTCTCTTTCACTTTCTCCTTTTATCCTTTATTTACTTTGCCATAAATTTCCACTATTTTGTTATATATATATATATATATCTTAATTTCCAAGCACTTATATTATTATTATTATTATTACTATTTAAATATTGGTAAAATTATACCCAGTTTTCATCATATATTTTTCACAACACGTTATCAGCACGAAACTCTACTGGTTTTTCCACTGAAGGTAGGTCCTCCGGGTAAGCTATTTTTTTTTAATAATAAAATGTTATTTTGCATGTTTAATTAATTTCCTAATATAAATGCAATTTCTTTCTATATAGTATTACTATGACAAATCTTGCAAAATTAGAATTTGCGGCTTTGGATATTAATGGAAATAACTACTTGTCATGGGTCTTTGATGCTTAGATCCATTTAGACTCCATGAATATTGGAGAAACAATTAAAGAAGGAAATGATGCATCAAATCAAGAAAAAACGAAAGTCATGATCTTCCTTCGCCATCATCTTCACGAGGGATTGAAAATAGAGTATCTTACAATAAAAGATCCCTACACTCTATGGCAAGGCTTGAAAGAAAGGTATGATCATCAAAAAATAGTTATTCTTCCAAAAGCTCGTTATGATTGGATGCACCTGAGGTTGCAGGACTTCAAATCAGTAAGTGAATATAATTCCGCACTATTCAGAATTAGTTCAAAATTAAAATTATGCGGATAAATGATTACTGATATTGATATGTTAGAGAAGACATTCTCCACTTTTCATGTATCGAATATGCTCCTGTAGCAGCAATATCGAGAGAAAGGCTTTAAAAAATATTCAGAACAAATTTCATGTCTTCTCGTGGCTGAACAAAATAACGAGCTATTAATGAAAAGTCATGAATCTCGACCAACTGGAGCAACACCATTCCCTGAAGTGAATGTTGTGAATTTCAATAATCGTGATCGTGGTCGAGGTCGGGACCACGGTAGAGGAAGAAATACCTATTTTCGTGGTGGGCATTATAATTTTAAGAAACCCACACGAACTGATGATCATAAAGGAAAAGCTCCACAAGATAGAAGTTCAAAGGTGATGAACATAAATGTTTAGGTCTTGGAATGACTGGGCCTTTGCAGTCACGCACACGTCATGCGTCAAAACATCTCGTTGATCTCTATCAAGCTTCCCTGAAGGAAAAAGGAAAAGGGAAAAATGTGGAGGTGAATGTGTTTGATCCCTCCAATATGGTGCATCTTGATGTGGCTGATTATTTTGAATCTCTTGGAGAGAAAATTGATGCAATCAAACAAGTAGAGGATGTTTTGTATGAAGATGTATAATTAAATCGCATTTGTAATTATAATATATTTTTCTTGTTTTTGTATATATATTTAGGACTTTTTGTAATCGCTTTTCCTTTCTTATCAATGAAGAAATTGCACAATTTCAATATGTTGAGTAACTTAGAAAATGAGCAATAAGAATTTATGTCAGCGCGATTGCGCAACTACGCTTTACGATACTCATAAAGCAGAAAATATTTTTCTAAATTGACAATCTTTGAAAGCAAAAATCAATACTATATCGAGTTCTCTGGACTGATTGAAGGTTTTGGAAAAGCAAGTTTTATCTTGCGTAGAGGAACAAAATTTTCAATTAATAATGCTTTGTTCTCTAACAAATCAAAGAGAAATCTATTGAGTTTCAAAGATATACGTAATAATGGTTATCATGTTGGCCCGATCGTAAAAATAATATAGAGTATCTCTATATCACATCTATTGTTTCACATGAAAAGCGTATATTAGAAACACATATCGACTTTTTCTTCTGGATTATATTATATTCATATACGAGTAATCGAAAGTTATGCAACAATGAACCAGAAGTTCATGAATCCAGAAATATTCAGTGTTTGGCATGATCGACTAGGTCATCCAGGATCGATAATGATGAGGAAAATTATTGAGAATTCACATGGACATCCTTTAAAGAACCAGGAGATTCTTCAATCCAATGAGTTGTCATGTGATGCTTGCTCTCTAGGAAAATTAATTATTAGACCATCACCAGCTAAAGTGGGCATTGAATCACTTGCATTTTTAGAGCGAATTCAAGGTGATATTTGTGGACCTATTAACCCACCAAGAGGGTCCATTTAGATATTTTATGGTATTAATTGACGCATCCAAATGAGATGGTCACATGTATGCTTATTATCAAGTCGAAATCTTGCATTTGCAAGATTACTTGCTCAAATAATTAAGTTAAGAGCACAATTTCCTAATTATACAATTAAGACAATTCGACTTGATAATGCTGGTGAATTTACATCCCAAACTTTTAATAATTATTGTATGTCAATTGGGATAAGTGTTGAACATCCTGTAGCTCATGTTCATACACAAAATGGTCTAGCAGAATCATCTATAAAACGTCTACAATTAATTGCAAGACCATTGCTTATGAGAGCTAAACTTCCTAAATCGGTCTGGGGTCATGCTATTTTACACGCCGCATCATTATTACGTATTAGGTCAGTAGCCTATAATAAATATTCCCTCATGCAATTAGCTTATGACCAGCAGTCAAATGTATCCCATCTGAGAATTTTTGGATGTGCAGTATATGTTTCAATTGCTCCACCACAACGTACTAAGATGGGTCCTCAAAGGATGTTAGGAATATATGTCGGATATGATTCCCCATCAATTATTAAATATCTTGAACCCCTAACGGGTGATGTATTTCTTGCCACGATTTCTTTGATTGTCATTTTAATGAAACAAATTTTCCAACATTAAGGGGAGGAATTAAGAAGTTGGAAAAAGAAATTACATGGAATGCATCATTATTATCTCATTTAGATTCTCGTAGAGATCAATGTGAACTTGAAGTTCAAAAGATAATTCATTTGCAAAATATAGCAAATCAATTACCAGATGCATTCACAGATGCTAAAAGGGTGACTAAATCATATATACCAGCAACAAATGCTCCATCAAAAATTGATATCCTAAAGGAACAAGTTGTCAATAATGAGTCTGGAGCACGCCAGGAGCGTGGTAGACCTATGGGTTCCAAAGATAAAAATTCTCGAAAAAGAAAAGTAGTTGAGAATCAAAATGATTCGATAAAAGGTATGGATGTTCCAGAAGAAATCCAAGATACAACTACTCAAAAGAGTATTGATGAAAATCAAACGCTTGAGGATAATAATGAAATTTCTATAAACTATGTTACAACAGGAAAGAGATGGAACTGAAATGATATCATTGTTGACAACATTTTTGCTTATAATGTTGCTCACGATATTATTCATGAAAGTGACGATTTTGATCCAAAATCTATCGAAGAATGTTAACGTAGAAAGGATTGGCCAAAATGGAAAGAAAAGCAATCGAAGCGAGTTGAACTCACTTTCAAAGCGTGAGGTTTTGGACCGATAGTCCTAACACCGAGAATGTGTCAAACACATGTGGGATACAAATGGGTATTTGTAAGGAAAAAATGAAAAGAATGAAGTCACAAGATATAAACCGAGACTTGTTGCACAAGGATTCTCATAAAGGCCTAGTATAGATTATGAGAGACATATTCTCACGTGGTGGATGCAATAACGTTAAGATATTTGATTGAGTGCAGTTGTATATGAAAAACTTGATATGCATCTAATAGATGTAGTCACGGCATATTTATATGGATCTCTAGATAATGACATTTATATGAAAATCCGGAAGGATTTAAAATACGAGAAACATATGACTCAAGTTCTCGGGAATTGTATTCAATAAAAATTCTGAGAGATCATTATATGGATTAAAACAATCGAGACGAATGTGGTCTGAGTGAATATCATTGAAAGAAGGATATCAAAATAATCCAATATGTCCGTGTGTTTTTATAAAGAAATCTCGATCGAGGATTTGCTATTATAAACTGTATATGTTGATGACTTAAATATAATTGGAACTCTGAAAGAGTTATCCAAGGCAATAGAATATCTTAAGAAATAATTTGAGATGAAAGATCTTGGAAAAACAAAATTTTGCCTTGGTTTGCAAATTGAACATTTAGCGAGATGGGATATTTGTTCATCAATCAACTTATCTGAGAAAATCTTAAAAAGATTTTATACGGATAAAGCACATCCATTGAACATTCCAATGGAAGTTCGTTCACTGGATGTAAAGAAAGATATATTTCGACCTCGAGATGATAATGAAGAACTACTTGGTCCTGAAGTACCATATCTTAGTGCAATTGGTGCACTTATGTATCTAGCTAATAACACAATACGGATATTGCATTTTGAAGTAAATTTATTAGCTAGATATAGTTCATGTCCTACAAAAAGACATTGGAACGGAGTTAAGCATGTACTCCGATATCTTCGAGGGACGATTGATATGAGTTTATTTTATTCTAACAAATCCAGTTTTGATCTAGTTGGTTATGCGAGTTACAAGTTATCTATCCGATCCACACAAAGCTATATCTCAGACAGGTTATCTATTTACATGTGGAGGAGGCGCTATATCATGGCGATCGGTGAAACAGACCATCACGGTCACTTCTTCGAATCATGCTGAAATTCTTGCAATTCACGAAGCAAGTCGAGAATGTGTATGGCTAAGATCGATGACACAACACATTCGTGAGACATGAGGATGGTCTTCTAGTAAACATCCTCCAACAATATTATACTGAAGACAACCACAGCATGTATAGCTCAAATCAAAGGAGGATATATCAAAGGAGATAGAAACGAAGCATATCTCTCAGAAGCTTTTCTACACTCATGACCTTGAAGAAAATGGCGACATCTCAGTACAACAAATTTGTTCGAAGGATAACTTGACGGACATATTTACAAAAGCATTACCAACTACAACATTTGAGAAATTGGTTCACAGTATTGGGATGCGAAGACTCAGAGATCTCAAGTGATGTCGTCATGAAGAGAGTAAATGTATTATATAAAATATGTCTTTTTTTTCCTTCACTAGGGTTTTTATCCCATAGGATTTTTCCCTAGTAAGGTTTTAACGAGGCATATATTATATAAATGGGCATTTAAGGGGGAGTATTGTAAACATGTGTAGGATAAATGCCCATCCATATGCCATTATATTACACATGCCAAGTGGCAACTCCTCCATAGCCATAGTGTCCTCCATGTGTCCATTTCTCACCAATGCTTAGTGTCCAAATGTACCAACTTACCCTTGCCAAATTGCCTATAAATATTGGCTTTTGGTGGAAGAATAAAATGCACATTAGTGAAAAAACCTCCATTCTCTCCATTCTCTTCCACTTTCTCCTTTTATCCTTTATTTTGAGGGTGTACAAGTAACAGAATCCGACCAACCGGACTCACGATAATCCCATGAAATGGGATTATTTTAGCACTTTCCATTGCTTATTTCTACTCAAAATTCAGTGGTGGGCGTGTTTAAGTCGTTTTCTTAGCGTGTTTTTGTTGAGTTTTGGAGTGTAGTATGTTTAGTGTCTAATTGTTTATTTTCTTGGGTGTGTTAGGTTAATTTTAGTATTTTATGCCTTTTTGTTTTGTTGAGTTTGCTTGCTTATTATGTTTGTTGTGTGTTGAGTTTTGTGTGTTTAATTATTGTTCATGGCCAGTGTTTTGTGGTCGGTTGTGCTTTGAGTTTTGTTTGGTGTGTGTAGGAAGAAGATGAAGGTTGTGACACACCTTTGACGAAGCACCACTCTCTGCAGTAGCTTTAAAGAGCGAGGAGATGGCACGATGTGGCAGCAATGTCACAACATTGTTCTGACATTGAATTCAGGCGAGAAAAGTCAAATCTGGGCCCACCTCTCGGAATGACGCGATTTTAACGCCAAAAATCTAATTTTAAAGATTAGGAATGGTTTTTATGGAAAGAAAGAAGGTTTAGGGGCTTGGGTGCAAAAGAAAGAAAACAAAAGTTTTACTCTAATTTAGAAAAGGGTAGAAATCGATTGGAAAGAAAAAGGGGACTCATCTATCAAAAAAACCCATAAGGAGGCAGCTAGGAGAAGAAGATTACAGCAGAAGAAGAGAGGAGATGGATTCAAAAAGCTGCTGCAACCTTCCATTTTGCCCTAGTTTTCTCCTATCTTTCTCTTTTTATAGCATTTCTTCCACCCTTTTCTTAGTTTAGCTTGATTCAAAGTTGTTTTTAGACAAATTTATGGTGTTCATGATTTTTAGATTTGTTTTGTTGAATCCTTTTGTAGAAACCATGAACTAACTCTTTTAGGTTGGAATTTATGGAATGAAACTCTAGTTTTTGAAGTCTTTTGTTGGAGGATTGTTGTACTTGTGAAGTTTGCTTATGGGTATTTGTTGTTTAATGTTCTTCTTAAGATTGATCACCTTAGGATTGAATATTAGTTCGTTTTAATTCTGAAAAGGTTGAAATGGATGGAAAAAACATGAGCAATGCATGTGTGTCTTTCTCTTGAAAAAGAAAAGGCTCCAAAGGTATAGACATATGCTTTTGGCTTGTAAACTTGGGAAAATTTGTATTAATTTTATATTTGAAAGTTGGGTATTCATAGACATATGTTAAACTCTGCTTTTAGGCTAAAATTCGAAGTTAGAAATAATTTTCGGAATTTCTGCATAATTTTCCGTTTCTTCACAAAGATCTGATAATGTGGTAACATTCTACTGAAGATAGGCAATGAGAATTTAGAAGTTCATTTCCATAAATTCCAACGTTTTTATTACTTCATCCTCAACTTGTTTATTGTCCATTTGAGCTGTTTATCGCTCTTAGATAGTTAGATTCAATCTCTCTTATGCTAAGCTCATTTTTTGTTGCTTTTGAGTTGTTTAGGCGCTTTAAGTCTAGTTTAGCATTACTTATCTTCTCAAACTTTTGCAAACATTAGTCCCTGTGGGATCGACCTTGTTCACCAATTACTACCTACGATTGCGTATGCTTTGCGTAGTGAGTTTTGCACAACAAGTTTTGGCGTCGTTCTGCGGGGACTATTTGTTTGTGAATTTTGTGAATTTGAGTACTTTTATTTGTTGTTTTTGTTTTAGTTAACTCACTCAAAACTTTGATTGGTTACCTTTTTATCGTGCTAGAGTCTTTGAATTCCTTATATGAGCGAGAGCACGATCTCGATGCGACCTCTTGACCAGAGATCGAGCGTACATTTCACCGTCGAAGAGAAGGAACAAAGAGGACGAGCGAGAACTCGAAGGTATGGGTGAACCATCATTTGAGAATTGATAATAATGGTGGTCTTTAGCAGCGGTGGAAGATGAGAGAGATAGAGTTATTGGGAGTATGCAAAGTGCCAATTACGATTCCGGATCATGCCACGAGAGATAGAGGCACCGCATTTTGAAGCTGAAACCGATAATGTTTCAAATGCTCCAACACCTGAGGCGATTTGGAGTACGCCAATGGAGGATCCTCACTTACATCTCCAATTATTCATGGGTGTGTGTAAGTCCTTTTATGTCAGAGGGTAAGTGAGGATACTCTAAGGTTAACGCTTTTCCCTTACTCACTTTAAGAGGAAAGCACTTGAATGGTTGAACACGATACCACGGAGCTATTTCAAGTTGGAATGAGTTGGTGGAGCAGCCACGATAAAGTATTTTCCACCCACCAAGGCTGCGCAAAGCTCGGAGGTGAAATTACTTCCTTTCAAAGACGAGGATGATGAGTCTCTATATGAAACTTGGGAGAGGTTTAAAGAATTGCTTCGCAAGTGCCGAATCACGGTATTCCCTATGGCATTCGGATGCAAACTTTTTATAATGGGTTGAATACCCATACAAGGATGGTAGTTGATGCTTCAATTTGGAGACAACTGTTGTCAAAGACATATAATGATGCATATGAAATCCTAAAAAGATTGCAAAGAACAACTACCGTTGGCCTACTTCACGCCTTAATCCTACTCGCGCGGAGTGCGGTGGTGCAAGATGCGAGTAATGAGCCTAAAGAAAGACAAATTGCCACACTTACCAATACCACAGAAGTCGATGAATACGGGTCGGGAAATCAGTTTGGGCCTCAAGTGTCAATCTCTTGTGTGTATTGTGGAGAGGGACATACTTTTGATGTTTGCCCATCCAATCAGTGTCTGCATGAATTATGTAGGGTACAACAAGAACTTCAACCCCTACTCGAATACATATAACCCGGGATGGAAGCATCATCCGAACTTTGCATGGAACAATCGGGAGTTGGGCCTTCAAATCGGCAGTGAGACCTCCAGGTGCCTGGGGTTTCAACATCGGGGATACCTCGCAGATTTTGCAAAACCCTAAAGTACAAACTCATGAGCCCACATCCTCATTAGAATCATTGTTGAAAGAGCACATGGCTAAAACTGATGCCATAGTGCAAAGCCAAGCTGCAGCAATAAGGAACCTAGAAAACCAAATGGGTCAACTAGCCTCAGCCTTAAACAATAGAGTTCAGGTACCTTGCCTAGTGACACCGAAGATCCAGAGAGGAAAGGCAAGGAAACTTGTAGGTAGTACTGACTTGAAGTGGGAAAGGGTTAGTGGTAGCCAAACCCAAGGTCCCTAAAGGAAGAGAGCCTACTTCAATCCAAGTTGCTAGTGACAAAGGCAAGCAAACACAAGGAGATCAGCCAATAACTCAGAGTTGTCGAGGTTGAGATAAGCGAGCGAGGAGGACAATGTGGCAAAGCGATTTGTACATCGAAGCGCGAGCAGAAGAATACAACAGTTCTTCCACAAGTTCAACCATTTGAACCGATTGTTTTGAGACCACCACCGCCATTCCTCAACGTTTTCAAAAAGAAGCGGCAAGATGAACAATTCGATAAGTTTTTGGACATTACGGAAGGAGTTACACATAAACATCCCCTTGGTGGAAGCCTTGAAGCGGATGCCCAACTATGCGAAATTCATGAAAGACATTTTGACCAAAAAGAGGAGGTTGGGAGAGTTTGAGGCGGTTGCACTCACCTCGAATGTTCATCTATTGTTCAACAAAAGATCCTCGAAGTTAAAAGATCCAGGAGCTTCACCATACCTTGCACCATTGGGAATACTTATTGTGGGCAAGCCTTCATGCGATCTAGGGGCTAGCATCAACTTGATGCCCATGTCCATCTTTAAAAGACTCGGCATTGGAGAGGCAAGGCCACTACGATTTCATTACAACTAGGTGATCGATCGATGAAGTATATCCGCAGAGGTAAAATAGAAGACGTTTTGGTAAGTGTGGACAAGTTTATTTTCCCTGCAGATTTCATCATACTCGATTATGAGGCTGACAGAGACGTGCCAATCATACTTGGGCGACCTTTCTTAGCCACAGGGAGAACACTTATCGATGTTCAGAAAGGAGAGCTAACAATGAGAGTTAATGATCAACAGGTAACCTTTAATGTGTTCAATACCATGCAATCTTTTGATGACATAGAAAGAATGTTCGCTATGGGGTTCGAATTCATCCGAAAATGTTGAAATGAGCAAAAGTCTCAAGGAGAGCTTAGAGAATGAAAACTTTTTTAAACATGTTGTGGAAGAAAATGAAGCTGAGAATGGGCACATCTCATTGTTGGAGAATGAACAACCATCCATAAAAGGAAAAGATTTGGAAATCTTGAGTTCATCAAAAAAGGTGTTATCAATTGCAAGAGAAAATAATAAGTGGGTGTCTTACGTTGAATCAAGTGATCTCAAGAAAATGGAAAATCAAAGAGCGAAAGTTGCAAAAAGAAAAGAAGAGAAAGAGGAAAAAGGAAAGGAAAAAGGAGTGGAGGGCAACTTCAAGTCCTCCCAAAGTCTCATGACAAATGAAGAAAAAAAAAGTCAGTGAGGACTCAAAATCAAGCGCTTGATGGGAGGCCGCCCATCAGAGTAAATTTTCTTTTCTTTAGTTTATTTTTGCTTTAGTTGAGTGGTTTTGTTTTGCTTTCCTTTGTTGTTTGTTTTTAGTTTGAATTTCTTGAGTGTGGGGTACTTGTTGCCCTTTATTTTATGAGCTTTTGATAGTTTGTTTGGTATCGGGTGAATAAGAGAGCAAAGAAA